>JAEOAD010000240.1:1200000-2400000 GCA_036365145.1 Orientallactaga sibirica | reverse complement strand
GAAGGAGATGGGGAGGGGTGGTTGAGGTGAAACACACACAAAACTAAACCCAAAATGAACTGGTACCATAGAAACCTTTATCCTTGAGGTAGACTAAAAGATTGAACCCTCAACAGTAGTATGGGGGGAGCACCTGAAAAGAAGGACCTTGGAGAGGGTGGGATGAAACTTAGCCTTAAAAAAGTTTTGGCTCCCACCTATAACTCCCAGTACCAGAAATTGGTACTATTGATCATAGAGAACTATGAGGTTCCCAAAACAAGACAGGCTTCTCTCAAAGCACTTGATGACTCACCTGAAGAAAAAGGTAAGACCCTATTGCTGAAGACACCATATGCTGCTGACACAGAGCATGGATTCCTGGCTGCAATCCAGAAGAAAGCCAGTTCCCAGACAATTAGCCTGTGTAGTGCTGGAAAGTTCTACATGAGCCACTGGGGGAAAGTGAACAACAACTATGTGATCAACCAGGAGTCCAAGCTACTCAGAACCAAACACTCTGACAACTGGTTTTTGCTATTTTGAGGTACAGTCTTACTCTAGCCCAGGCTGACCTGGAATTCACGATGTTGTCTCAGGGTGGCCTCCAACTCAGAGAGATCCTCCTGATTGCTAAATTAAAGGTGTGGCCGCCATGCCTGGCTTGTTTTTCATATCTTTTATAGAAAATGTGCTCTTTTCTACATCCCTCTGTCATTTTATCCAGGTCCAAGTATGAGCAAGGTAGTGTTCATATACTCATCCAACAAGGCAGCTGAACTTTTCTTACAATATGCTCAGTATTGTGAATATTTATTATTGTTTGAATGATTTGCCAAAATCATGTGATTTTTCTCATATTACTTTTGTGTTTGTCATGGAATATAGGACTAAGGGATTTTTGTTTGGGAAGCTTCTGTGCAGCTCTGTGATATGAAAGTTGGTCAAATTGTAACTTTCTCATGCACTAACCTTGTGGGTTTTGCTATTTTCTTTTCTTGAGCCAATATTTTCTGCCTTTGACTCTTTTTTACTCCCCAGAACCTACCTTCAGCATAACTTAAATCATTAAAAGGTTAGAAAAATAGAGAGGCATATTTTCAGCCATATATCGTATCACATATTAACTTGGAAATGTGGTTCCTGCTAAGCTGTGATTCTAAAACCAAAGAAACTGAGCTGGATAATTTAGCCTAGCACATATGAGGAGAGCAGTTGGGATAACAGACGTGCCACTATTGCACCAGCTGGCACATTTGGCCTGGCTGACCAATCTTAAGGTTTGCAGGGTCTACTGCTGTTTAACACCATCAATAATTTCTCTCTCCCAAAAGGCTATATGCCTCATAGCACCTTCCAGATTTCTGACAGCTAGTCAACAGGTAGGAGGAGGCTTCCAGCTCAGCTGCAGCTTGATTTCTCAGGGACCTGTAGCCCTAGCATGTGGAGCCTTCAGCAACTGGGTCTTACCATCTAGTTCTGGTGGGCAACCAAGAGCCTTGGCAATGGTCTATGTTTTGGGGACATCAAAGACCTCCCTAGCCAACAACTCAATGATGAAACACTCTTGCCACTGAATTTTTTTCTAATAACAATTTATGGCTTCTGGGTGCACCATTATCCATGTCCATAGGATACTTCCTCTTTTTAATTTATATATATTACTGGCTAGCAAAGTAGGTTTTCATATGGCTTATTCATAACATCTTAAATTTTGATTAACTTTCTCCCACCCTTCCTTTACTCCATCCCTTCTCCTGACTCTACTTAGACCATTCCACCACCAGTAATCTGACACTCCACTTACATATCTATAATACCCTCCCAGTAACCCCTTTCCACTCCTCTTTATCTTATAGCCCCTTTCTAGCTTCCTGGCCTCTACTACTGCCTTTTACTCCAGCTCACATACAAATTTAAACATTTGTAGGTAGGATCCCCATGTGAGAGAGAACATGTGGTATTTGACTTTCTGGGCTTAGGTTACCTCACTTAGTATAATTCTTTCCAGATCCATTTATGTACAGATTTCATAATATCATTTTTGTTTACTGCTGAATAGAACTCCATTTGTAAGAGTAATGTCTCTTCATTACCATCAGCTGAAGGCCATCTAGGCTGGTTCTGTTTCCTAGCAATAAACGTGGATGAGCAAGTATCTCTAAGGCAGTGAGTAGAGTCCTTAGGGTACATGCCAAGAGATGGTATAGTTGGGTCATATGGTAAATCTATTTTTAGCTGTCTTAGGAACTGCCACACCAATTTCCAAAATATCAGTACCGGTTTATGTTCCTGCCAGCAATCCAGACAGATTACTCTTCCACACCCTCACCAGCATTCATTGTCATTTGTTTTCTTTTTTTAAAAAGTTATTTATTTTTATTTGAGAGAGAGAGAGGCAGATAGAGAGAATGGGCACAGCAGGGTCTTTACCCACTGCAAACAATCTCCAGATGTGCATGTCACCTTGTGCATATGGCTTACATGGGTCCTAGGAATTGAACCTGTGTCCTTTGGTTTTGTAGGCAAGTACCTTAAATGCTAAGCTATCTCTCCAGCCCTTGTTGTCTTTATGATAGCCATTCTGACAGGAATGAGATGGAATCTCAATGTAGTATTTGCATTTCCCTGATGGCTTAGGATGTAGAACATGTTTTTAGATATTTGTTGGCAATCTTGTATTTCTTCTTTATTTAAATTTATCCATTTTGAGAGGGAAAGTGAGGGGGGGGGCAGAGAGAGAGGCAGATAGAGAGTGGGTTTGCCAGTGCTCCTAGCCACTGTAAAGTAACTCCAGATGCATGCACCCCCTTGTGCATCTGGCTTAAATGGGTACAATGGAATTGGACCTGGGTCCTTAGGCTTTGCGGGAAAATGCTTTAACCACTAAGCCATCTCTCCAGCCCATATTTCTTCTTTTGAGAACTTTATTCAATTCCATAGCCTATTTTTAAAAATATTTATTGATTTGAGAGGGAGTGAGAAAGAGGGGGAAAGAGAGAGAATGGGTGCACCAGGGCCTCCATTACTGCAAATGAACTCCAGACACATGCACCACCTTCTGCATCTGGCTTACGTGGGTACTGGGGAATCAAACCTTGGTTCTTGGGCTTCACAGGCAAGCATCTTAACCACTAAGCCATCTCTCCAGCCCCATAGCCCACTTTTTAATTGGGTTATTTGAATTCTTATTATTTAGTCTTTTGAGTTCTTTGTATATCCTAGATATTAATCTTCTGTCAGATGTATAACTGGCACAGATTTTCTCCCATTCTGTAAGTTGCCTCTTGGGTCTGTACACAGTGTCCTTTGCTATACAAAAGCATTTTAATTTCATGAGGTCCCAGTGGTTGGTTTTACTTCCTGAGCAATTGGGGTTCTATTCAGAAAGTCATTGCCTATGCCAATATATTGTAGTGTTTCCCCTAGTTTTCCCCTAGTAGTTTCCAAGTTTCAAGTCTGATATAAGGTCTTGATAAATTTGGACTTGATTCTTGTGCATGGAGACAGATAAGGGTCTATGTTCATCCTTCTCCATACAGATATCCAGTTTTCCCAGCACCATTTGTTAGAGAGGCTGTCTTTTCTCCAATGAATAATTGTGGCATTTTTGTAAAAAAAAAAAAAAAAAAAAAAAAAAAAAAATCAAATGGCTGTAGCTGCCTGGATTTACATCTAGGTCCTCTATTCTGCTCCATTGATCTACATGTCTGTTTTTGCGCCAGGACCATGCTTTTATTATCATTATTATTATTATTATTATGGCTCTGTAATATATAATCAGTATGGTGATAGTGCCAGCCTTATTTTTGTTGCTCAGAATTGCTTTGGCTATTCAAAGTTTTTTGTTCTTCTAAATGAATTTTAGGTTGCCTTTTCTATTTTGGTGAAGAATGTCATTGGCATTTTGATGGGGATTATTTAAATGTGTAGACTGCTTTTGGTAAGATTGACATTTTCACATTGATTCTTCTAACCCATGAACATGGGATGTCTTTCCGTTTTCTAGTGTCTTCTGTAATTTCTCTCAAGTGTTTAAAGTTTCATTGTAGAGATCCTTCACATCTTTGGTTGTATTTATACAAAGTAATTTTTTTTTGAGGTACTTATGAATGGGAGTGTTTCCCTGATTTCATCCTCAGTACATGTGTTATTGATATATAGGATGACTACTGATTTCTCTGTGTTAATCTTGTGTCCTATTACTTTGCTAACAATGTTTATTAGCTCTAACAGTTTGCTAGTAGAGTCTTCAGGGTTCCTCATGTATAGAATCATACCATTTGCAAATAATAATTTGACCTCTTCCTTTCTTATGTGTATCTCTTTTATTTGGGTCTTTTGTCATACTACTATAGCTAAGACTTCCAGTACTATATTAACTAAAAACATGGACAATGGACAATCTTGTCTTATTTCTAATTTTAGTGGAAATGCTTCATGTTTTTTCCCATTGTCATACATAGCCTTTATTATACTGAGATATGTTCCTTCTATTCCCATTCTGTTTAGGACTGTTATCATGAAGGGATGTTGGATTTTGCCAAATGCCTTCCCTGCATCTATTGAGATGATCATATGATTTTGTCCTTTAGTTCATTTATATTGTGTATTACATTTATCCATTTGCATATGTTGAACCATCCTTGCATCTGTGGGATAAAACCTACCTGGTTGGGGTGAATGATCTTTTTGATCTATTCCTGTATTCTATTTGCCAATGTTTTTTCAAGATTTTTTGCATCTATGTTCATGAAGGAGATTGGTCTGGTCTGTAATTTTCCTTTTTTGTTTGTTCTTTTTCTTCTGTCTTTGTCTTGTTTTGGTATCAGGGTAATGCTGGCTTCATAGAAGGAGTTTTGTAATATTCCTTCCTTTTCTATTTTATGGAAAAGCTTGAAAAGCATTGGTGTTAGTTCTTCTGTGAAGGGCTGGTAAAAGTTACCAGTGAATCCATCTGGACCTGGACTTCTTTTAGTTAGATTTTTTAATATTGGCTTTGGTCTCAGTGCTTGTAATAGGTTTGTTTAAATGGTTTACCTCATCTTACTTTAATTTTGGTAGAAAACATAAGTCTAGAAAATCATCCCTTTCAGAGATTCAAACTTTGTGGAGTCTATGTTCTTAAGGTATGTCCTTATAGTTTTCTGAATTCCATTGGTATCTATTGTAATGATGCCTTTGTTATCTTTAACTTTATTAACTTGGGTCTCTTTCTTTCTGCTTTTTTGGGTCAGTTTTATTAAAGACTTATCAATCTTGTTTATTCTTTCAAAGAACCAACTCTTCATTTCATTGATTCTTTGTATTGTTTTTTTGTTTTTTTTTTCATTAGTTTACACCCTAAGCTTTATTTCTTTTCATGTACTGATTTTTGGATTGCCTTGTTCTTTTTTCCTTAAGGTTTAAGGTGTAGCATTACGTTGTTTACTTACCTCTCTAACCTCTCTAATTTCTTTTCTTTTCTTTTTTCTTTCTTTCTTTTTTTGAGGCAGTATCTCACTTTAGCTCAGGCCGACCTAGAATTCACTATGTAGTCTCAGGGTGGCCTTAAACTCATGGCAGTCCTCTTACCTCTGCCTCCCAAGTGCTGGGATTAAAGGTGTGTGCCACCACACCTGACAATATGAAAATGTGTAGACCAGGCTGGCCTCAAACTCCTGATCCTCCTGCCTCCACCTCTTCAGCAATTTCCTACAGGCATGCGTCACCACAACCAGCTCTAATTTCTTAATATAGGCATTTAAAGCTACAAATTTCCCTCTTAAGACTGCCTTCATTGTATCCCATAGGGTTTGGTTTATTATATTTTCATTATCATTTGATTATATGAATTTTTTTATTTTCTTCTTAATTTGTTCAATAACCCATTCAACATTCACTAGTGTACTGTTTAGTTTCTATGTATTTGTGTATGTTCTATAGTCTTTCTTGCTATTGACTTGTAGTTTAATCCCATTGTAATCAGAGTACAAGGAATCATTTCAATTTGTCCTGTATTTGTTAAGATTTGCTTTGTGTCCTAGTATATAGTCTGTTTTGAAGAATGTTTCATGTGCTGCTGAAAAGAATGTATGTTCAGCATTTTGATGGGATGTTCTGTACAAATCTGTTAGGCCATTTGTTCTATGATGTCATTTAATCCAGATGCTTCTCTGTTTATCTTTTGCCAGGATGACCTGTCAGCTGATGAGAGGGAGGTATTGAAGTCACCCGCTACAGTTGTGCTTGGTATCTGTGACCTTAAGTCTGGTAGTGTTTGTTTAATGAAATTGGGAGCACCCATGTTAGGTGCATGTATGTTTAGGATTGTAATGTCCTCCTGTTACAGTGTTCCTTTAAGCAAAACAAAGTGACCTTCTTTATCTTTCCTAACTAATATTGATTTGAAGTTATCTTGTCAGATATTAGGTTAGCAACACCTGCTTGTTTCCTAGGCTCATTGATTGAAATATCATTTTCTGTCCTTTCTCCCTATGATTCTGTCTGTCTTTTATAAAGAAATGAGTTCCATGGAGGCAACAAACAGAAGGATCCTTCCATTTAATTCAGATGGCAAGTCTGTATCTTTTGATTGGGGCATTGAGGCTATTGATATGAAGAGCTATTATTGAAAGGTATATTCATTCTTGCCATTGTTCTTGATTTATTAGTGCTTGCTGATTTCTTGTTACTCTTTTGCATTAACTACTATTTGAACGTAGATTATTTTTCCCTGCTTTTCTCATGTATGTGCTTTTCTTTCTCTTCAGTCAGAAGGATCCCTTCAAGTATTTTCTGTAGAGCTAGCTTAGTGGCCATTTAGTCCTTTAGCCTGTTTTTATTGTGGAAAGTTCTTGTTTTTCCCTCAATTATGGATGGATAGCTTTGTTGGATAAAGTAATCTTGGTTGGCAGTTGTTTTCTTTCAGAACTTGGAATACATCATTCTAAGTCCTTGGCTTTTAAAGTTTGTGTTAAGTAATCTGTTGTGATCCCGATGAGCTTGCCTTTATAGGTGACTTGATGCTTCTATCTTATATTTTCTTTGGTCTGTCTGTTTAGTAATTCAAATATAATATGGTAAAGAGAGGTTCTCTTTGGTGTTCTAAATGCCTCCTGTATCTGTATTGGCATCTCTTTCCCTACTTTGGGGGAAATTTTCTCCTATGATTTTGTTGAAATACTATGCCTTTATAGTGAAAATTTTTTCCTTCTATTATACCCTGAATTCTTAAGTTTGATCTCTTCATAGTGTCCCAAATGTCATGAAATTCCCACTCATACCTTCCTATTAGTTTGTCTTTCTCTTTGTTGGAATGTTCTAGATCTGCCACGTTGTCTTCTAACTCTCCTTGATCCGTTCTATTGGTGAGACTTTCTACAGAGTTTTCTTCAGTTGACTTGCTGTATTTTTTATTTCTAGAGTATTTCTATTGCCTTACTCAAGAGTATTTCTATCTCCTTATTCATATCTTGTATCAACCTCCTTACTTCATTAAATTTATGCCCAATGTTCTTCTTCAGTAGTTTGTTTTCTCCTTTGATTCCTTCTTTGCTTTCTTTAAATGTATTTATGGTCATTATTTTGAATTCTTTGGCATTTTATCTAAATCCGTCTGAATGGAGGTCATTTCTATTGGACTTACCATTTTTGGAGGAATTATATTGACTTGATTCTTTGTGTTTCTTTTATTATAATATAGAAATTTTTGCATCTTGAATTATTTTGATGCTTATGTTTTCTAGTAATCTGTTGCTGTGTTTTTAGATGCATAAATCAGAACTTACATCTTCAGGATAGGAGCAAAAGGTACCAGGTGTGGCTCCTGTATTACTCCCAGAGTAACACTAGGAGTGACCCAAGCTGTTGGATGTGCCTGCTATGCAAGTTACAGTGTCAAATTCACAAAATGTTTTTTTTAATTTCAGTAATTGTGGGTGAGTAAATGAACAAGACTGGCAGAAATATGCTAGGATTTTGGTTACTTAGAAATGGGAACAGTGTGAGGTAGTGTGAGGGCTAGTATTAATGTTGAAAATAGATGGAGGTGGCTCAGGTATCTGAGAGTACTATTGGTTTTAACAGATATTAGAAGTTATTGAGTCTATGGAAAGTTGTACTTGTGGGGGAATAAGGAGGGGGGAAGTAGTAGAGGGTGTGGAAAAGGGGTTGGAAAGAGAGAGAAAATAAACAAGTTATGGGTTGGAAAGTTGTAGAAAGGTTCCAATAGTAGACTTGGTGTCAAAAAATACAGAACAATTCTAACATCCAACTGAACAATATATACACACAAACAAAACCAGCATGAGGAAGGTATGCAGGAGTGTAACTTAAAACAAACAGGCAAATAAAAGCCAAACTCACTAAACTCTCTGGGCATGTGGCTTGCACCCTTAATCTTTTTTGGTTGTCTTTTTTGTTTGTTTGTTTGTTTGTATTGTTTTGTTTTTCCAAGGCAGGGTCTCACTCTGGCCCAGGCTGACCTTTAATTAACTCTGTAGTCTCAGGGTGGCCTAAAACTCCTACCTCTGCCTCCCAAGTACTGGGATTAAAGGTGTGTGCCATCACGCCCAGCTTAATCATTTTTAATTTTTTTAAAATTTATTTTATTTTATGTATTTATATGAAAGTAGAGAGGCAGATAGAGAGAGAGAATGGTCACACCAGGGCCTCTGCCCACTGCAAACAAACTCCATGTGCTTGTGCCACCTTGTGCATCTGGATTTATGTGGGTACTGGGGAATCGAACCTAGGTCCTTTGGCTTTGCAGGCAAGCACCTTAACCACTAAGCCATCTCTCCAGCACTTGCATTCTTAGTCTTGTTAACTGGGCAGCTGAGATTCCTAGGCTGCAATGGGTTCTAGGTCAGCCTGGGTCAGAGTGAGACCCTGCCACCAAGAAAGAAGAAGAAGAAGAAAAAAAAAACACCATAGAACAAGAAAAGTGTTGAAAAGTCAACCCCCAAACAAAACTTATTTAAGAATGACAAAGTTGATTAAAAGTACATCAGTTAAGTCTAACACATCAGTATTTTTGTCTTAGTGAGTTAGGTTTTTGAATTCTTTCCCTCCCTGATATTCTTTTTTAGCAACCTGTCCTGATATGGAAGATGCAATTAGCACTTGCAGTGCAGGTCTATATACCTGGCTTTGAGGCAGGTATTGCCCCAGTGTAAAATAGTCCTGTTACCTTTTGGAGTGGCTTCCGGTCTCACCCATGCTGGGTGCACTACTGGTTCCCTCTTTGTTGCACTGTGGGCTCTTCTCAGCTACTTAGGTTGGTTGCTCTACTCTTGAGGTCAGCTGAGCTGGATGTTGTGTGGGAGATTGGTGGCTCTGATCCGTTGGCATTCCCCTCATGTTCTTTTAAAATCATTTCTTTCTGGATGCTATCAGGGGTCCTTAGGAGTCCTTCATTTCTCTGAATTGTGCATTGTTACATAATGATGAATTCCTTAATTTTCTGAAGGACTTTTGGATATGCAGAGATCTCCAAATTATACATACTTTGTTTAATCTTTATAAAACTCATGGAGAGATTGCTTAGTGGTTAAGGTGCTTGCCTGCAAAGCCAAAGAACCATGTTGAATTGTCCAGGACCCATGTAAGCCAGATACACATGGTGGTGCGTACATCTAGTTTGTAGTGGATGATTTAAGAAATGTCTTATTTCCTTAGTTATTTGGTATCTTCCAAGTATAGTATGATCCTTTTCTTAAACTTTATTTTTTTTATTTTATTTGGTTTATTTTATTTGTTTGAGAAAGACAGAGAGGGAGAAAGGCACATAGAGAGAATGGGTGTGCAAGGGACTTCAGACACTGTAAACAAACTCCAAATGCATGTGCCACCTTGTGCATCTGGCTTACATTGGTCCTGGGGAATTGAACCTGGGTTCTTTGGCTTTGCAGGCAAGCACCTTAACTGCTAAGCCACCTCTCCAGCCCTTCCAAGTATAGTGTGATTCTTAATATATTTCTAATCTTCCAGCATATTTCTTTCCTGCGTTTCAGTGTACTTCCTATAGCTAAAGAAGAAAGAAAGAAGGGGCTGGAGAGATGGCTTAGAAGTTAAGGCATTTGCCTGCAAAGCCAAAGGACCCCGGTTTGATTCCCCAGAACCCATGTAAGCCAGATGCTCAACAAGGCACATGCTTCTAGAGTTCCATTTGCAATGGCTGGAGGCCATGGAGTGCCCATTCTATCTCTCTCTGTGTCTCTTTCTTTTCTCAAATTATATATATATCTGCCCCACATGTGCTGAGATTAAAGGCGTGTGCCACCACACTCAGCTATATTTATATTTATTTATATTTATATTTATTTATATTTATATATAAAGAAAGGAGTTAGGTGTTTGACCAAGTAGGTATTGTTCTGGACACATTGAATATGTTGAAGAGATTTCAAACCTGAGCCACAGTGTGGAGATGTTTGATTGGGTATTTTATAGGACAGGTCTCACTGTGTAGCCAAGGCTGGCCTTGAACTCACAATTCTCTTGCCTCAGTCTCCTATATGTTGGTATTACAGGTATGTAACACCATGATTGGTTTTTTTTTTTTTTTATGAAGGGGCTGAGGGGAGTGTTGAGATAGGATCTTAATGTGTAGCCCTAGCTGGCCTTAAATTTACTATGTAGCCAAGGCTGCCCTTGAACTTGTAATTCACCTAATGTCTTGCCTCCTAATATTGGTATTACAAGCATACACCACCACATCTGCATCATTTTTTAAATATACTATTTAATTGTTTCTCTTCCTGGATTAGACCCTCTTCTACTTGATTGTGCTGGAGTGCAATTTCCACATATTTATTCTGTGGTACTTACTCAGATAAATACAACTATATATCTCTATATTAAACATAGACATAATTATTAGCAGGAGGATATTCATTCATTTATTTATTTATTTTTTGAGGTAGGGTCTCACTCTGACCCAGGCTGACCTGGAATTAACTATGTAGTCTCAGGGTGGCCTTGAACTCACACAGAGATCCTCCTACTTCTGCCTCCCAAGTGCTGGGATTGAAGGTGTGTGCCACCATGCTCAGCTCAGGATATTCTTATCTATAAACATTCCCCTACTTCCTAAACAATTAACCTTTGGTCCCAGCTCACTTTAGTGCTGTGGTCCTTGTGCTGTCCATGTCTGATGCTTAGTCTCTCACAACTTGAGTAGTGGGAAGTTGTTTGGATTGGTACCAGTGTCCCAGTGTCCCTCAGTACGTGGCATTTCTTCCATAAGTATGGTGGCTTCTGTTTTTTTGTTTGTTTGTTTGTTTTGTTGTTGTTGTTGTTTTGGTTTTTCAAAGTAGTGTCTTGCTCTAGCCCAGAGTTGACCTGGAATTTACTATGTAATCTCAGGGTGGCCTCAATCTCATGGCCATCCTCCTAGCTCTGTATGTGACATTCCTAAAGCATCAATAGTGTCTGGAAAACACAACAGACAGACAGGATTTCTTTTCCCTTCCCCAGCCACCACCAAGGAGCCTCTTTTCCTTAGAGGTGGTGGTAGTAGAAACCAAAGTGTGGGTCTCATGGATGCACAGGGAAGTCACTAGTATAGTGACTTCACAACTGAAAATATCTTAACATTCTGAATTACTTTCTCTCCCTGTGCAAATCTAGATGGCCTCAAACTCATTATGTATCTGAGGCTATCCTTAAACTCTCAGTCCTACCTCTACCTCCAGGGTGCTATGGATACAGCTGTGCAGCACCATGCTGGGCTTGAGATCACATTTGATCTGCTGTGGCCTGCTGTTCTTGCACTATGTGATTTCAGAGCGCTAAAAGTTTCTTACATGTCTTTGAACATATCTTTGATGGAGAAAATTCATGGGTTGGGGAATGTGTCTAGCCTAGATCATGTATCTGTTCAGTAAAAAAGTGTAAAGTATAACGTTTATTTTTGGATTATCATGTCAAAATATTGTATCTCACACCAAGTGGGCTACTTGAAACAATTTTATTAATGTAAAATTACTTAAGTACAATAAAAGCTATACTTAATTTTCTCTATGAGATGAAACAATAGAATTTCTGTTATAATATTTTAAAAACCTGAATTTTGATCTTGTAAAAGATGAATCTCAGTATATAATTTCAGAAGTTCATACTAGGAGGGATTTAGTATGTCCCACTTTGTGGCTTACAATCATACAGGCAAAACAAACGAGCATCTTATCATATCTTTAACTCATTAAGTTCAACCAAGCAGTAAACTTTTTTCTGAAGACATACCAAAACTTTCATCACAAAGGTCCATCTGGGGTTGACAAATTTTAATTATTTCTGTGTACTTGATTTCTGTTTCTGTTCCACCTTAGCCATGCCAGTGTTTGAGAATTTAGAACCAAGTGAGCTTCTCCGGTGCAGCGCATCAAGCCTCCTAGTTCAGCCCTACACCTCAAGGGTGAGCAACTGCCTGCTCCGGGGTGTTCAGAATAGCATCTGCACCCCATGGTGTTAGCATGCAAGGAGAAAAGTTCATGTTAGTACTTGCTCCCATTCTAGTCTTGCCCTCAGTGTCCCATCTTATATGTGGCATACATAACTCACCGTTATGTTCGTCTTCACTGAAACTCAAAGAACATTCACAGGAAATGGCAGTAAGAATCCTTATGACACATTCTTTTCTTTATTTTTATTGACAAACTTCAGTCCTTACAGGCAATAAACCATGATATTTCCCTCTCCTCCCCCCTTTCTTCTTCACAACTTTACTCTCCATCATTCATATCCCCTCTCTCTCTCCGTTAGTCTGTCTTTTATTTTGGTGTCATCATCTTTTTCTCCTATTATGAGGGTCTTGTGAAGGTATTACTAGGCACTGCAAAGTCATGCATATCGAGGCCAATTTCTGTCTAGACAGTTGCATTGTAAGGAGTGGTAGACTTTGGCTGTTACATTCTTTCTGCCAGCTCTTCCACAATGCACCCTGAGCCTTGGAGGGTGTGATATGGATGTTTCAGTGCTGGACACTCCATACCTTCTTCTCAGCACTATGTTGTCTTTTCAGTCATCCCAGTGATCATCACCATCTGAAAAGAGGTTCTCTAACTAGAAGTGAGAATAGCATGAATACATGAATAGGAACATTAAGTGTAGTGCTTTCAGGGCAGTTTGGTGGAAATTATATATACATTAGGCCAGAGAAGAGCCGGCTTATGACCTCCCCAAAGGCTCATGACCTCTGTGCCATGGACTTTTGATTAGGTTTTTCAGTACCAGGCAAGTATGTATTCCCTCCCATAGAGCAGACCTTCAGTCCAGTTAGAAAGCAGTTGGTTTCCCCCAGAGCAGACATGCCACTATTGCATTTGTTTGGTCATTCGGCCTGTCTTGCCAAACTTGAGGCTTCCTGTGTCCACTGATTTCACTGCTTATGACTTCTGTCTCCCACAGGGCTGCATGCAGTGCAGCTTTTTCCAGCATCCAGATGGCTGGTCTACAGGGAAAAGGTTTTCTACTCAGCACCAGCTTGATTTCTCAATGACCTTGCCACTCAGGCAAGTGAAGTCTTCAGCAATAGGGTCTTACCATCTGTTTCTCAGGGAAAACCAGGGGCCTTGGCAATAGCCTGTAATGTTTTAGAGGCAACAGGGACCTCCCTAGACAACCAACTAACTGGAAGGTATCACATCCTTGACACTGAAAAATTTCTAGTAACAATCTATGGCTTCTGGATGTGCCATTATTGAAAAAAGTAGGTTTTCATTTGTCTTATTCAGAATATCATGAGTTTTGATTGACCCTTCCCCCTGCACCCCCCCTTTTTTTTACACGTTATCCTCCCCTGGCCTTGCTTAGGCCTTTTTCCTCCCTGCAATATGTTCTTCTACTTATGTATATACAATACCATCCCCTTAAGTTCTTCCCTCTTCTCCATCCCTCATAGCCTTTTTCTAGCTTACTGGACTCTGCTACCAATTTTTGGTTCCAGCTCACACAAAAATCTATACATTTGTAGCTAATATCCACATAAAAGAAGGAAAATGACAGTTGGCTTTCTGGTCCTGGGTTACCTCACTTAGCATAATCCTTTCCAGATCCATCCATTTGCCTGCAAATTTCATAATTTCATTTTTCTTTACTGTTGAATAGAACACCATTGTGTAAATGTACCACATCATTATTATTCACTCATCTGTGGAGGGACATCTAGGCTGGTTCCATTTCCTAGCTATTGTGTTGCAGCAATAAATACAAGCAGCAATAACCATAGTTGTACAAGCATCTCTAAGGTAGTGAGAAGAGTCATTTGGATATATGCCTAGGATTGCTAGAGCTGGGTCATATGGTAAATCTATTTTTAGCTGTCTTAAGAACCTCCACACTGATTTCAACAATGGCTGTACCATTCCCACCAACAGTGTAGAAGAATTCCCCTTTTTCTACATCTTTGCCAACCTTTATTATCATTTGTTTTCTTGATGGTACCACTCTGACAGGAGTGAGATGGAATCTCAAAGTAGTTTGAATTTGCATTTCCCTGAATGCTAAGGATGTAGATGACTTTTTAATATGTTTATATACCATCTGTATTTCTTCTTCAGAGAACTTTCTATTTAGTTCCACAGCCATTTTTTATTTGGGTTGTTTGATTTCTTATTGTTCTATTTTTTTGAGTTCTTTTTATATTCTGGAAATTAATCCTTTGTTAGATGTGTAGCTGGCAAAGATTTTATCCCGTTCTGTAGGTTGTCTCTTTGCTCTATTCACAGTGTCCCTTGCTGTACAAAAGCTTTATAATTTCATGAGAGCCCAGTGGTTGATTAGTGGTTTTATATCCTAAGCAATTGGGGTTATATTCAGAAAGTCATCGCCAATGCCAATATGTTGAAGGATTTCCCCTACCTTTTCCTCTAGCAATTTCAGAGTTTCAGGTCTGATATTAAGGTACCTGATCCACGTGGACTTGATTCTTATGCATGGAGAAAGACAAGGCTCTATGTTCATCCTTCTGTATACAGATATCCAGTTTTCCCAGCACCACTTGTTGAAGAGGCTATCTTTTCTCCAAAGAACATTTTTGGCATTTTTGTCAAAAATAAGATGGCTGTAGCTGCCTGGATTAACATCTAGGTCCTCTATTCTGTTCCATTGAAATACATGTCTGTCTTTGTGTCAGTACCATGCTGTTTTGTTATTATGGCTTTGTAATATAGCTTAAAATCAGGTATGGTGATACCATCAACCTTATTTTTGTTGCTTAAAATTGTTATGGCTATTTGGGCTGGAGAGATGGCTTAGCGGTTAAGACGCCTGCCTCCTAAGCCTAAGAACACTGGTTCCAATCTCCAGGTCCCACGTTTAGCCAGATGCAAAGTGATGCAAGTGCACAATGCCACACTTGACCACGAGGGGGCACACGCATCTGAATTTCGTTTGCAGCAGGTAAGAGGCTGCTGGTGCGCCCATCTCTGTCTGTCTTCCTCTCCCTCTCTCTCTGTCTCTCTCCCAAAAAAACCATGTTTTGGCTATTTGAGGATTTTTGTGCTTCTAAATGAATATTAGGATTTTTTTTTCTATTTCTGTAAAGAATGCCATTGGAATTTTAATGGGGATTGCATTAAATGTGTAGATTGCTTTTGGTAAGACTGTCATTTTCACAATATTGATTCTTACAATCCAAGAACATGAGCTATCTTTCCATTTCCTTGTGTCTTCTGCAATTTCTTGCTTGAGGGTTTTAAAGTTTTTGTTGTAGAGATCCTTCACTTCCTTGGTTAAGTTTATACCAAGGTACTTAATTTTTTTGAGGCAATTGTGAATGGGAGAGATTCCCTGATTTCATTCTCTGCATGTTTGTTGTTAGTATATAGGAAAGGTACTGATTTCTAGGTATTTATTTTGTATCCTTATACTTTGCTAAAAATATGTATTAGCTCTAACAGTTTGCTGATAAAGTCTTTAGGGTCCTTTTTGAATAGAATCATATCATCTGCAAATAAGGATAATTTGATCTCTTCCTTTCCAATTTGTATCCCTTTTATGACTATTTCTTGCCTTATTGCTATAGCTAAAACTTCCAGTAGTATATTAAATATAAGTGGGGACAGTGGACAACCTTGTCTTGTTCCTGAATTTAGTGGAAAAGCTTCATGTTTTTCCCCAATTTAGTATTATGTTGGCTGTAGGTTTGTCATAAATAGCTTTTATTATGTTGAGGTATGTTCCTTCTATTCCAAGTTTCTGTAATACTTTTACCATGAAGGGATGTTGGATTTTGTCAAATGCTTTTTCTGCATCTACTGAGGTGATCATGTGATTTTTGTCCTTCAGTCCATTTATTTGATGTATTACATTTATCGATTTGTGTATGTTGAACCATCCCTGCATCTCTAGGATAACACCTACTTGGTCAGGGTGAATAATCTTTCTGATACATTCTTGGATTCTGTTTGCCAATATTTTGTTCAGAATTTTTGCATCTATATTCATGAGGGAAATTGGTCTGTAATTTTCTTTTTTTGTCCTGTCTTTGTCTGGGTTTGGTATCAGGGTGATGCTGGCTTCATAGAAGTTGTTCAGTAGAATTCCTTCCTTTTCTATTTTATGGAAAAGTTTGAGAAGCATTGGTGTTAGATCTTCCAAGAATGTCTGGTAAAATTCACCAGTGAAACCATCTGGGCCTGGACTTTAGTTGGGAGACTTTTAATAACTGCTTGGATCTCCATAATTGTTATTTGTTTATTTAAATGGTTTATCTCATCTTGATTTAATTTGGGTAGATCATATGAATCGAGGAAATCATCCATTTCTTTCATATTTTCAAACTTAGAGGCACATGTATTCTTAAAGAATGTCCTGAAGATTTTTTGAATTTTTTTTAATCTATTGTAATGGTGCCTTTTTCATCACTAATTTTATTAATTTTTGTCTCTTCTCTTTCTTCTGGTCATATTTGCTAAGGGTTTATCAATATTGCCTATCCTTTCAAAGAAACAACTCTTTGTTTCATTGATTCTTTTTTTTTTTTTTTTTTGTTTCTATTTCATTAATTTCTGCCCTAATCTATTATTTCTTCCTGTTTACTGATTTTTGGTTTGCCTTGTTCTTCTTTTTCCAAGGCCTTAAGGTGAAGCATTAAATTGTTTACTTGTGAACTCTCTAATTTCTTAATATAGGCACTTAGAGCTATAAATTTCCCTCTTAGGACTGCCTTCATTGTGCCCCAATGGTTTCAGTATGTTGTATTCTCATCATCATTTGATTGAATGAATTTATTCATTTCCTGTTTGATTTCTTCAATGACCCATTCATCATTCAATAGTGTACTGATTAGTCTCCATGAATTTCTGAATGCTCTGTAGTTTTTCTTGTTGCTTATTTTGCAGTTTAATCCCACTGTGTTCAGATAGAGTACAAAGGATTATTTCAATTGTCCTGTATTTGTTAAGATTTGCCTTGTGTCCTAATATATGGTCTATTTTAGAGAATGTTCCATGTGCTGCTGATAAAAATGTATATTCTGTAGCCTTGGGATATAATGTTCTGTAGATATCTGTTAGGTCCATTTGTTCCATGACATCATTTTATGCAGATGTCTCTGTGTTTATTTTTTGCTGGTATGACCTGTCAATTGATGAGAGTGGGGTATTGAAGTCACCCACTACAATTGTGTTTGGTGTTATCTGTGGCCTTAAGTTCAATAGTGTTTATTTGATGAAACTGGGAGCCCCCATGTTAGGTGCATATACATTTAGGATTATAATGTTCTACTGTTGGGGTGTTCCTTTAATCAGTATAAAGTGACCTTTATCTTTCCTCATTAATGTTGATTTGAAGTCTATCCTGTCAGATAGCAACCCCTGCTTGTTTCCTAGGCCCATTACTTAAAATACTGTTTTCCATCCTTTCACCCTAAGACAGAGTCTATATTTTATTGAGAGAAGAGTTTCCTGTAGGCAACAAATGGCAGGATCCTGCCTTTTAATCTAGTGTGCAAGCCTGTGTCTTTTGGTTGGGGCATTGAGGCCATTGATATTATGAGTTAATATTGAAAGGTATGTATTTATTCTAGCCATCGTTCTTGTTTTGTAATGCTTCCTATTTTCTCTTTACTTGCTTTTTTAGCTGTTGAGTATGGTTTAGTTTTCCTATTTCCTTTTGTGTATTTGTTGGTTTGTCTTCTGTGTGAAGGATTCATTCAAGTATTTTCAGTAGAGTTGGCTTAGTTGTCATAAATTCCTTTATCCTGTTTTTGTTGTGGAATGTCCTTATTTCTCCATCAGTTTGGATAGATAGCTTTGCAGGATAAAGTAATCTTGGTTGACAGTTGTTATCTTTCAGAACTTGGAATACATCATTCCAAGCCCTTCTGTCTTTTAACATTTGTGTTGAGTAATCTGCTGTGATCCTGATGGGCTTGCCTTTGTAGGTGACTTGCTTTTTCTCTGTCATTGCTTTCTATATATTTTCTTTGATTTGTGTGTTTAGTATAATTATAACATGGCGAGGAGAGGTTCTTTCCAGATTTTGTCTGTTTGGTGTTCTAAAAGCTTCTTGTATCTGCATTGGTATTTCTTTCCCAATCTGGGGAAATTTGTCTTCTATGATTTTGTTGAAAACACCTACTGAGCCTCTGGATTGAAATTGTTCTCATTCTACTATACCCTGAGTTCTTATGTTTGATCTTTTCATAGTATCCCGGATATCTTGGAATTTCCATTCATATCTTCCTATTAGCTTGTCTTTCACTTTGTTGGATTGTATTAGGTCTGTCACCTGGTCTTCTAGTTTAGATATTCTGTTCTCTCCTTCATCCATTCTATTGGTAAGACTTTCCACAGAGTTTTTTATTTGACTCACTGTGTTCTTCAGAGCTAGGATTTCAGCCTGTTTTTTCTTCAGTATTTCTATTTCCTTAGTCATGTCTTGTAATGACCTCCTTACTTCATTAAGCTGGTTTCCTGTGTTCTCTTTCAGGAGTGTGTTTTCTGCTTTAATTCCTTTGTTTTCTTCTTTGATTCCTTTCATTTCTTCTTTGATTTCTTTGAGTATAGATAAAATCATTTTTAAAAAATCTTTGTCAATATTTCATCTAAAACAATCTCATTGGTGATCATTTCTGATGGATTTATAATTTTTGGTGGGATTGTGCCTTGATTCTTTGTGTTTCTTGTATTATAATGTAGTGACTTTTGCATCCTGGATTGATTTGATGCTTAGGTTTTCTATTTTTCTGCAGTGTTCTTAGATGTGGCGATTCACATTTATATATTTTCAGGATATGAGTCTAAGGTGCCAAGTGTAGCTCTTGTACCACAATCCAGCTGCAGAAGTAATCCTAGGTGTTGAGTTTGCTTGTTAAGAAAGTATTCTAGTGAACTGGGTGGAACAATTTACTGGCAAATTCTAAACTTCAACCGAACAATATACACATTCAATAAAAACCAGCACAGCGTATACAAGTGTGGGAATTAAAACAAACAGATAGTCTTATAAAGCCCAAATCCCTAAGGGTTTGTGTTGCTATACACTCTTAATCCTGTCATCTGGGAGGTAGAGAATTCTGTTCTGAATTGGGTTCCAGGTCAGCCTTGATCTGAATCAGACCCTGCCCCCAATAATGACAGAAGCAAAAAACAAAGGCTGTATAAATCTGAAAGCATTAAATGCAGCAATATTCACCCCCAAATACAGCTTATCTGAAAATGGCAAAGCAAACTGAAAATATGTAAACCATAATCTTCCCTGATATGGGAAGAGAGATTAGCACTTCCAATGCAGGCCTATGTACCTGTTTTTGTTTTGTTTTTTCTTTTTGTCAGTCAGCCTTGTTACCTCTTGCCATAGCTGAATGCCCACCTCCATCCCTCCATGTTGTGCTGTGGAGTTTGAGTTCTTATCAGCTGTGCTGGATGTGCTGCCAAGAGGCTGAATGCTGGAGGTTCGATGTTCTGATGGTTGGGGGATGGGAGAGTGCAGGAAGCCTGGAGTTGCTCATGCATTCCCACCTGTATCTCTTTCAGTAGTTCCTTAGTTGATCTTAGTTGATCAGCTGTCTTTCCTTCTGGTTTCTTGACTTTGCAAGGAGGCTGATAAGGTTGGAAAAATCGCCTTGTTTGTTCTCTGCTGATGCTGCTCAGCATCAGCCCCGGTGCCTGGCGGATGGTGCCAGGTGTTCAGATGGTACAAATTGGGGGCCACAAGCACCTCAGTGGGATTCTGGCCATTTTCCTCCTTTCTGGTGGATCTTGGTCTCTCCTGCTTCTCTGTTGTGTCTAAGAATAACCTATACTCCTTCACTTTTCAGAAGAAGAGTGTATTTTGCTGTGGTTTTGCTTAGATCCCTCCCTAGGCTGATTTGGCATGTCTCCTATGCTGCCTTCTTACCCAGCAGTCCTATGACACATTCTTTTTTTTTTTTTTTTTTTTGGAGAGAGACACAGAGAGAAAGGGAGAGGAAGACATAGAGAATGGGTGCACCAGCAGCCTCTCAGCCACTGCGAATGAACTCCAGATGCGTGCATCCCCTTGTGGGCAAGTGCGGCATTGCACCCTTGCATCACTTTGTATCTGGCTAAATGTGGGACCTGGAGATTGGAACTGAAGTTCTTAGGCTTAGCAGACAGGCGCCTAAACCGCTAAGCCATCTCTCCAGCCCCCTGTGACACATTCTTAATTGTCCTTATATCATTCCTCTATCACCACTCTTTCTTAAAGGCTTAAAACTGCATCTAAGGGTAATATTTCTATTCAAATGTAGAGGCACACACCACCTACAACCCAAGCACTCAGAAGGCTGAGGCAGGAGGGCTGCTGTGAGTTTGGGGCAGACCTGGGCTATACAGCAACTGAAATTCTGTCTCAACAACAACAATAAGAAACAGCAAATTGTTCTGTGAATATAAAAGACTCACCCTAACTATCCAGGGTGCCAATGGTACTTCCATTCTTCCATGCACATGCCACTCAACATAACTATTCTAGCTTTTAGAGATGCTTAGGCAAGACACAAATGGATGGGTGATATACTTTACCCTTTTCCAGATTTTCAACAAAGCAAGGAGGGACTAAATCCACTATGAGGAGAGAGAAATACCTAAGTGTCAGGCCTGCCTTAAGCCTTTAAAATAACACAGAAGTAGAAGTCCATAATTTTATATCAAGAATACAGAGTTGATCTTTAATGATGTATTTAATCATGGTTGGAAAATTAAAGTCTTTTTCAAGATGGGAAATCTGGCCTGGAATGGGGATACACACACCTATAATCTGAGCAGGCAGGAGGCAGAGATAGGAAGATCCTGAGTTCAAAGCTTGCCTAGGCTATATAGTTTAAGGCTCACCTGGGCCACAAGGAGACACCTTGTATCTGAAAAAAAGTCAAAACTCTAAAATTGTAAAAACTCTTAAGGGGCCTTGTGTACTCAGGTGTCACTACCTCTTCATGAAGGTTACAAAAGCTATGACAGTTTACTTTCATTTCAGTTATATGTACATATTATAATAACTTTATTTATTTATTTGAGAAAGAAAGGCAGAGCGAGAGAGAGAGCAACAGAGAGACGAAGAATGGGCACGCCAGGGCCTCCAGCCACTGCAAATGAACTCCAGACACATGCACCCCCTTGAGCATCTGGCTTATGTGGGCCTGGGGAATCGAACCAGGGTCCTTTGGCTTTGCAGGCAAGTTCCTTAACCACTTAGCCATATCTCCAGTCCCTATAATAACTTTCTTTAAAAGTAATGCATTTACTTTCAAAGAAACTTTGATCCAAAATTAAATTCACAACAAATGAAATACTAATATTGGCACAGATATCAGGGAAAAGCTTAACTACTAATTTTCCCCAATGAAACTTTAATTACTGTATAACAGTAATATCCAACATCATAACACTAAGGCATATTTAACACATGACCCCATTTGGCCTTCACACAGTTACAGGTAACACCCTATTTTGCAAGTGAAGGGAAAGCTCCAACACATACATGCTTTAATAAAATATGCACACTTTGAATGAGTTTAAGTTCTGGAACATACACTTCCCTTCCCTCACTTCTCATTGCTCCATTAAAAGTAATGTTTATTGCTAAAAGGTAAAAGTTATCTGTTGGTTGTTTGCTATGTGATAATTATTCTCAGAATTGTGAAGGTATTAACCCATTTAATGATCAATACAGTATCTAATGCAAGCATTATCCTCATTCTATAAATTGGGCAACTGCACCTTAGAGATAATAAAACTTGTTCAAAGTTATATCTCTAGTTAGTGACATAATGCATTTATCAGTTCATAAAGTGAAGGAGAAAAACATGACCTAAAAATATTCTTCACTTCCCATGCACTCCTTCCTCTGTACCCCCTGCATGCATACACCTCTGGCAGGACCTATGCCACCTCGTACCTTATTTCTGCTTCAGCAGATGGACTGTATGCATCTGTCCTGGTCCTGTCTCTCTTGCCTGTCAGCACATTGCTCATGGCTTGAGCGTTTCCCCAGCACTCCCTCTTTGTCACTTCATTCCTCTCAACAGATGCATCTCTACCAGCATACAGACATCTGCATTTCTCCTACCTCAAACAAACACTTCTCTTGACCCTACTTCCCTCTTTTGGTAAAATGATTTGGGGGAGGGTTGCACATGTGTGTGTGTAGGCCAGAAGTCGATATCAGGTGTCTTCCTCAGTCACTCTCCACTTTATTTTTGGAGGCAAGGTCTCTTGCTGAAACTAGAGCTCATCGATTTGGTTAGACTAGATAGCCAGTAAATCCTAGGGACCCACCAGTCTCTGCCACCCAGCATGGAGACTGGGAGCACATGCTGTCATGCCCAGCTTTTCGTGGATGCTGGGGATCCAAACTCAGCTCCTCATACTTGTGCAAAAGCACTTTACCCTCTGAGCCATCTTCCCAGCCCCACCAGAACATTTCTATTTATTATTTATTCATTTATCTATTCATTTTATTTTTTTTTCCAAGACAGGGTCTTTCACTGCATAGTACATACTGGACACAAACTTCCAATCCTCCTGCCCTTAGATTACCAAGTGCTGATATTATGGGCATGTGCCCCCACCCCTGACACTAGCAAAATATCTTTTTAAGTTGCTTATTCCCTCTGTCTCCAGTTTTTGTCCATTTTCTCTCTTGACCCCACTCCAGTTAAGCTTTTGTCCTGACCACTGTGCCAAACTCTTACCAGAGTTACCAGTGACCTTCATGAAGTACATCATTCTCAGTTCTTACATGATTCTGCATAGTGCATTACTCTCCTCTCTTTGGTATCTTTTTTCATACGTTCTATAGGCTATCACCTATCTGTGGTTTTCCTTATTCTCTTCCAGCCTCCTCAGCCTTTCCACTCCTTACCTAGTTTCCCCTCTCTTTTTGGACTGTGAATGACTATATATCCCAAGGCTCTGTTCTGTCCCTACCTACTCTGTTGGTACTTAAAAGTACATCTCAACCTCAGCATGTTCCAAATTCTAATCACAGGAAAGTAACCATCCTCCTGAACTTGATCCTTTCTCAGATATATCAGCCTTAAAAAATGCCAAAAGTTCAGCAATCCTCAGAAATTTACTTTGAATTGCACTCATGGCATCCCATCCTGTGGAATATGTGATAGGCTTATACAGAATTAGGTCACTTCTCACCATATCTGCTGCTGACATACCAGTCCAAGCCATCATTATCTCTGCCCTGGCTTCTCCCTTTGCTTTCCTTCAAACTGTTTCCAGAACAAAGATCAGAACAGTCCATTTGCAGGTAAAGTCAAATTAAGTAACTTTTTACCTCAGACTCTCTAACCAGTTCTTCTTGGGTTAAAAGCCAGAATCTTCATAGTAATGATTTCTAAGGTCCTCTGAGGTGACCTGGGGCACCAAACCTTGCTATTCTGTCCGTGTCTGTAGGACTGTGATCTGGCCTCAGAACAAATTCGTTTACCTGTTTTCATTCTGTGTGTCATGCCTTTCTTCTGAGTTACTAAAGAATCACCCCATCAGACTTTGTCCTTCATTCCTCCGCCCCCCCTCAAAAATGTTCCAGTATTCCAAAGTTGTAAAGCATTCTTCCACTTAGTTTTCCAATTGAATGGCATTTTGATCACCTACCATGCTCTAAATTTGCACTTTTGTTGTTGTCTGTGTCATCAGTGATAAACAGGAGTAAGGATGTCTAGTGGGTAGCAGACGAGGTGATGAGAACCGGTGCTCCTTTCAGATCAGCTTCTGTGAAGTGCTAAGCCTCCTGGACATCTGGACACACAGGTGTCATTGCACTGTGACTTGATGGAGCTTTGGGCACTCTGAAATGTCTTCCATGATCTAGCCAATTTCTGTGGGGTCCAGACTGATGGATTGAATAGGAATTTTAAGGGAATGGCCTCTGTAAGTTCCCTCCTTACTACATTGGTATACCCACAGCCAGCAAATTTTAAGCCAGTGAAGGAACCTAGGATCCTCTGGGTAAGGTAAAATGCTCAGTAGGTTAACTTGCATCCACTACAGGAAAATGAAAATTTTACCACTAAGCACAGAAGGAATCCAATGAATCAGATATTCAGTGTCATTTAGAAACAAAACAGTAAGACCTGAAAAATGTCCAAAGCAGGTAGACTGTGCCTAACTAGTGGTCTGTCTCTTTCTAGAGCAAGAGTAATACATGATAATGGGGAGTACTGATGGATGGCTGTGCTTCAGGGGGTGAGAAACATGAGGATTTTGTAAGATGTGGAGGATGAAAGAAGTGTCCAGTGTTAGGCATCACATTAATATACATATATATGTATACAATATATGGGAGATAGATATTTAGTTCTCTGTTGAAAAGGTAGTGTTAACCTTGCTTTAGAGATGATCACAGAATCAAAGGGACTGTTAATTTTTCAAGGTCAGATGCTAACAGATGGATGATAATAAAGTCAGGACTGTTTGATTTCAAAGCCAGTGACTTCATATAATCATGGACACCCTCCAAAAGAAGGAACTGCCAGGGTAAGACAAAGCATGACAGAATGGCCAAAGTCATATAGTTATTAGCTCCTCTCCCATTAAGTCATCATTCACTTCCAGAAGAATAGTGTGGGGCAGTAGCCAGGGAAAATGCTAGGGCAGAGAGTGATTCTTCATTCTGCTGCATACAGATCTGAGCAGCCTAGCCCCAAATAGGGGAGCCCCATTAGCCTAGACCTTGGCACTGCATCTAAGAAACAGCATAGTGCAGCTTCAGGAAGGGAGCTGGGCAAAGAGCTCAGTGGGTAAAGTACTCACATCACAAGCATGTGGATGTAGCTTCAATCCCCAAGAACCCACATTAAAATGCCTGATGTGCTGGAGCACACCTGTAATCCTTGCACTGGGAAGGCAGGAGTTTGTGGCTTGCTAAACAACCAATCTAGCCTAATAGGCTAATGAGAGGCCCTGTCTAAAGCAAGATGGACTAGGGGCCGGGGGATATGGCTTAGTGCAATTGATTACTGGAGTTCAGATCTCCAGAGCCTATGTAAAGTCAGGTGCAAGTAGCATCTGCATCTAATCCCAAAAGCTCCTATGGCAGTGTTGGCAGAGTCAGGAGAATCCCAAAGCTTGCAGGCCACCAAGCCTGGTGTTCAGAATAGCAAACAACAAGAAAGAGAACCTGTCCCGAACAAAGTAGAAGGTGAGGACTCATACCCCAAGGTTGTCATCTGACACATCTGACACCTACCTACACACACACACACAGACACACACACACACATTGGATGACATCCCTAAGGAATGACACCAGTGGCTGTCCTTTGTTCCTCACAAGCTTGCATACACATGCACCTGCATACATATGAATATGCACATACGTGTACATTAAGAATACTTCAGGCTGGTTGTATCTCAAAATGCCAGTCCCACCATTCATGTGGTTCAGGGCTCCAAGCTTCTATCCACACAGCACATGGAAAATGGTAAAATACTTTTTTCACAGAGAACTATTTGTCTACAAATTTTCAGAGTTGCACCCTGGACCACCATCCTGAAGAGACTTTTGTCTTGTTTCCTCACTTGCTTGCTTGGAACACTGTTTCCAGAGGAATGGGCAGCCCTGGAAACAGAATCTAGGTCAGGCAGACCTTCTGCTGGCTTCCCACCACTAGGGGGCATGAAGTCCCTGACAGGGGAATCTAGAAGGCTGCAAATGCAAAGTAGGAGACTTGCTGGCATTCAGGTCTCATCAGGAAACATTTCCTCCAAAATCAGACTCCTTTGGACATTTGCAGCAGACCCAGCAGCCAGCAGAGGAGTGGGCTGTGAGAACTGAAGGTGTCTCAGGAGGAATGTCATTTGATCATCATGTAAACATTGCTTCATGGTTAAAAAAAATTTTTTTAAGTCTACCTACAGAGGAAGGCTGCAACAGCAACTGAAATTGGACTTTGAAATTCCTGAGCCACAAGGTAAAACTGACTCCTTGGGAGGTGGTAGGCAGAGAGTCACTCTGCAGATCCTCAAGGTCCTCAGAGGGATTTTGTTTATTGGAAGCTTTAAAAAATAAAACCCCAGAATCTCATACAGGCAATTCGCACATTAGTGTCCTTGTAGATGTGATAGGTGTAGAGTGGGGCTGGGCACCAGTGGAACCACTATTCTCCAGCGTTGTGACTGTCACAATGGGCCTCTGCCCCTTGGATGTTAACATTATAGTGAGGACCATATCACCACCCATGGGCATGTTCGTACACACCTTCTGGCATGTCATAGACACTTAACTCATGTTAGTTATTTTCAGCTACATTTCTGTTCCTTGTCTCTTCCACCTCCAAAATGTGGTATTGGAGGGTCAAGTCAAGACTATCCTTAGCAAAATAGGTTTCTTGAAATATAATCAGAGGAGATTCATTTGTATTTCATTTGTTTCTTATTCTAGGGTTTTTTTCCCCCTTCTATCAGCCTCTCCTTCTCTCCATCTCTCCCTCCCCCCCTCTCTCCAGTAAATAAATAAATAAATACTCTGGTTTAGGGGTTGGAGAGATTGGCTCAGCAGTAAAAGCACTTGCCTGCAAAACCTAACTACCTGGGTTTTATTCCCCAGTACTAAGCAAAGCCACATGCACGAAGTGGCTCAAGCATCTAGAGTTCATTTGCAGCAGCCAGAGGCCCTGGCACATTCTCTCCCTAACTCTCTCTGCTTGCCAATAAATAAATAAGTAAATAAATAAATATTTTTAAAAGGACTGGTTTACACAGGATGAAAAATGATGAAGCCATTGACTTCTGTTCTTTAGTTAGGAGCTCAGAGCATCCATCATTGACATGCTGGACAGATTCAGCAATGAGCACACAGGGCTTCCTGAGCCTAGTAACTCAGTTGGTTGAGAGAAATGAATACCTCGTCAGATAATATAAACATTCCCTAAAGTAGGTCTAGATGTGTAAAGGGTGAGATGGGAGCATCAAAAGGGAGCCCAAGTTGGTGAGCTGGAAAGACAGGTTGAGATGTTGGTGAGACAAGTCTATCTGTTCTTGTTTCTATAACAAAATACCACAGATAGAGTAACTAACTCCTCTAAGTTCTGGATGCCAGTAAGACCAATGCCAAGGCACCAGCAGATTCAGTGAGTGAGGGAAGCTGTGCTCTGCTTCCGAGGTGGCACCTTTCTGAGTCTTCACATAGCAGATTAGAAGAGGAAAATGATCAGGAAGCAGTCCAAGGCCTCTTACAATGGCATTAATCACAATATAAGGCCATAGCCTCATGGAGAGATGGTCTTTACAGAGTTAACTAAGTTAAAATGAGGTCACTGGGGTGGCTCTGATCTAGTGTGAATAGTGTCCTTTTAAGAAGCAATTTGGACACAAACATATGCGTGGGAAGACACAGGGAGAAGACCACCATTTGTAAGCCAAGAAGAGAAGCCTGGAGCTCCTTCACTAACAGGCAGCTGACCCTGATGATGTCTTCTTGCCTTCAGATTTCCATTCCCAGACCTGTGAAGAAAAGAATTTTTCTGTTCGTCACAGCACATCTCTGGTGCTTTGTCACAGTAGTCCTAGCATTAATATAGACTTCCGATTGAGAAAGAGCAGAGGGGAGAGGAAGCAAAAATTAATTAAGTAAATTCTCATATTAATGATTCTTATATTAAAACTCTGTGGGAGGGCTGGAGAGATGGCTTCATGGTTCAGGCGCTTGCCTGCAAAGCCAAAGGACCCAGGTTAAGTTCCCCACTACCTAGAACAAAGCCAGATGCACAAGGTGGTATATGTGTCTGGAATTCATTTGCAGTGGCTAGAGGCCCTGGTGTGCCCATTCTCTCTCTCTCTCTCTCAAATAAGTAAGGAAAATATTATTTTAAAAATCTGTGGGATACATGCATATCATTAAATATGTGACGTTTAATTGGATCACATTTTAAAACATATCATCTGAATCTAGTTCTATAATGAATAAGAAAATAAAGAAGGAAAAGTTGCTGTATGTTGTAGTGCCCATGAAGTAACAGACAGGAAAGAGCAGCTTAATTAAGGACACAATTTGTTTGCTAATGAGCTGTTATCTTCTCCAATGATACCGCTGAGATATGGTGTAAACAGTGAGACATGGATTTATTGGTGGAAAGTTGAAGGGAGCTGAGCATTAAGCGCACTGTGTCCTTAGAGGGTGACAGCACTTTCATTAATAATGGATTCTGTCCTTGCTCATGTCTTCTTAGTTTCCTTCTAACACTAGGATTATTGACTTGAAACATGAGACTCCCAGTAACTACAAGCAATAGAGAGATTCTTAGAAAGTGTAATACTACATTTGGGGACAGGGGAAGCAATTTCCAGCATATTGTTTTTCTAGGATATTTTTTTCTAAGGAATTTCAACTCCTGTATTTGCTATTGTTCCACAAGGTGGCCTGAAGGCTTCCTTATTATGTTCAGGGTTATAAAAGTTTTTCTAGCTTGGGGCCCCATGGAAGTCTATTTTCTGGCTATCATAAGAGAAAAATAAATTAAGAGAACTCCATTACAAGTCTGAACCATTTTAGAGTTTAAATGCTTTTGATTGTAGATTTAAAGGAAATTTTTAGTTTAACCAGTTTGACTCCATTTCCAGCTCTTATTCCAGGCTTTAAGAGCAATATGAAATATGTTTCATATTTTCAGAAGGTTAAAACCAAGAATCTTAAATGTCTCATCTTTATAGAAATTATCATCTCATTTCTCTTTACACCAGAGGGATCTGCTCTTGTTTATCCAGCTCATTTTATACCAGCTTTAAAGGGTCAGCAAGAATCCTCCATGGATCAAGACCTAACCTGTGAAAAATAAGAAGCATTTCATGTAAGTACCCATGAGAAAAGGCTGCTTGATTCATATTTAGAAAGGAGAGGAGGAATTTCATAATTTTTTTAGACAATATACAGTGGTTGGTACTAAATCCAAATTTGAATCAATGGGAATGCTGGGAGAAAGCAGGATGGGGGGAAGAGCAACAATAGAGAAAGGAAATAGACAAAGAGGTTTTTTGAATGATGAAAAGAAAAAAGAACAGAAAAGAGTGTCCTGGTCCAGAGATAGATGGGCTTAAATAATTTACACTAGAAATGCATGGAGATATAGAGGCCTTATAACCGCAGCTTTCATGATGCTCTGTTTAAGATTCCACTGCCTTAAAAGCTGTACCAGTTGATCATCACAAGCAAAACCAAACCAAAAGCATTAAAGCTCCATCAGCAGGAAATGAACCTTGTTCCACAAGCCACTGAACCATACAAACCTTATGTATCTGGATAATGAGAGAACATACTGGCTACCACTGAAGGCCACAGTTAGTGAGGCAACTGACAAAGCCAGTCAGTGAGGAAATTTGTCAAGACAGGGGCTCACATCAATCACATGACTGGAATGCAGGCTGCAGTTTGTAAAGTGGCCAGAGGTTGCAGGTTCTAAACCACACATCATGCCTCTGCTTTCTTTGCAGGACCCTCCTTGGGTGTACCCAGGCTACCTTCTTTTGATCTCATTGCTATTCTTTCATGAATTCCTGTGAGGAGGGGCCACATGATGGCAAGAGAAGGGGCCCCCTGAGTAGGAACAAATGTGTAATAAAGGAAGATTTTATTTTATTTTATCCTTCCCCGGACTTTCTGATTTTTCCATAGAGCAGTAGTTTTCATGCTCTGCCCTTTGGGACCATGTACCTCTTTATCTCAGTCTGCTGCTTTGCATTTCAGACCTTCTGAACGGCGTCTATGTAATATCCATTAGCACAATGCTAACAATGGTTTAAGTGAACATTAAGCTCATGAACACTGGGATATTTTAGATTGTGTGCACCTTTGGAATTATCCTGAAGGCTGCTATGGATAAATCTTCTGGGAAAATACAGAATGATTTCATTTGACTGTCAGGGTGAAATTGTAAACACACGTTTGGTTTCAAATCTTCTGTGCCATGAGGCCTCTTCAGCTGAGAAGTTTGGTGAGTTCTGAGAACACAGAGGAGTTTGGTCGCCTGGAAGCTAGTTGCTCTCTTAGAGGATAATCCTACCACTTGCTCATAAGCCACAGAAAACTTCACAGCCAGTCTATATTGGCGACATTTTGTATGTAGCTGAAAATAAAAGGAGTTATAACCTTCCTCTTTCATTTAACTCATTCAAAGTCTCTTTCCCTTTTAAGAGTCAACAAAGTGCCTTCCTCTTTTTTTTTTTTTTTTTTTTTTTTGACCATTTACACTGCAAGAAATTGAATCCTTATTTCCTGGAACTCCAAGCTGGATGATGGCCATCTTTCAAATGGGTCCCAATGGAGAGGACAAGTAAATGTGAGTTCCAAATTCAGGATTCCAGTGGACGCACATTAAACCCAGCCTGGAAGCTGAGGTCATGAGTGACTTTCTCATTGCTGCCAAACACCAGTTCATTATAAACTTCCTGTCATAATTCACTTACATCATGTATAACTCAATGCTCTTTAGCCCATTTCCTCATACAGCCTTCTATTCAGCTGTGGAAAAAAAAATACTGTTAATATCTCTGCATTGAGAAGAGACATAAGTGGGGACAAGGTTGAAGACTAGCTATGGAGGAGCAATAATAGCAGTCAATTAAATAAGGAAGCAAATAAGGAAAATGGGCAGTAGGATTCCCTGGGGAGAGGGAATTAAACAAACTGGTGGTATTTTCTTCATGCAGTTTCCACTCATCCTGAAAACTGAACACTGGTCTATGATAAAAAAAAATGGATTAAGGATTTTCTTCATTAATATAAAGGAAATAGAAGTATTGGCTCATTTCCAGAAACAATTCTTTTAGAGGATGGAACCCTGAGATTTTCCTGTATCACTCTTCTTACTGAGCCTTTACGAAGCCAGTCATGGGAGTCCTAAGAGCAGAACCACCTGAAAGAACTTGCATCCTCATTTGGAGACAAATAAAAAATTAAAACAGGCATGGTGTCAGACACCTTTAATCTCAACACTCAGGAGTCAGTTTCCAGAGGATCCCCATGAGTCCAAGGCCAGCTTGGGCTACAGAGTGAGTTCCAGGTCAGTCTAGGCTACTGTGAAACTTTTCCTCAAAAATACCAAAACAAACAAACAAACAAAAACCCTAAAAATAAACTTCTTGGTTGACATCAGTCCCAGTGAGGCTTTCCCAAAGCTGCATGGGGCTGGAGATGCCTCTGATGGTCACTGAGATTAGCTGTCCTCCCAGGTCTGTGAGAAGTAGATACAAGATCATCAACTGCCCATGAGAAATGCCTAATAGTAGTTTTACATCGAAACAAAAGAGAGACTAATTGGAAGGGGAGAGGATTCAATGGAGGATAGGTTTGTGAGGAGGAGAATGGGAGTGGGCTAGGAAATTACCATGGTTTCTTGTCTATACTTATGGAAGCTGTCAATAAAACGTTTATTTTTTCCCTTAAGTATTGATCTCTCCCACAGCTTTGTGCTCTTCTCAGTTATATAGCTTATGAATGAATGCACTCTGAACCCATTCTTCCACTTAGAGAAGTGTCAGCAACTGAGAACCAGACAAATCCTAATGAGAGGGAGTCAGGTAGCTTTGTTAGGTAGTTTAGGGTGACTACGTCCCTGAAAGTAAAATGTGCCCTTACAGCCTGCGCTTTGCTGGAGATCAGAGAAGAGTCTGGCTTCTCCTTATCTCTTGCCTAAAGGAGATCCCTAGACCTAGTTTTCCACACCTGATCCTCTCCCTGGGAGGGAGGTCACCTTTCCTAGAATTCAAGCCAAATCCTGACATTGTGGTTGGTCAGGCTGAGAACCCAGAACTTGGCATCATGGCTGGCCTCTCTGAGACAGCCTCTAGCCCAGACCAATCAGCTGTCTCTCTGGCTCACCTGAGCCGAAAGGTAGGATCCACCACAATAAGTTTATAAATACCCTTATGAGGGGAGGGCAAGCTCTGTGGGTTGTCCACTCATCACTCCAGAACCTCCAGGTTCTGGTAAGTCTCTGGGCTGGGCTGAGAGGAGGAGAGAACCCACTTGAGTGCTCACCACATGGCAGGAGCTCTCTTCTCTGTACTTTCTTTTCTTTCCTCTCTAAACCCCCTTTCACATTTCTTCCAGGCCACCCACATGGGATCTCAGACCATGTGGGTACATCAATTTTCCTTCCCTTGGTTTTGTAGTGTTATGGGGTTTGGTGTCGCACAAGTAAGACCATCTACTCATGAAATGTGAGGCAAGGTTTTATTGGGTAAAAAGAAAAGAAAAGAAAAGAAAAGAAAAGAAAAGAAAAGAAAAGAAAAGAAAAGAAAAGAAAAGAACGAAAAATAAGAAAAGCTGGTGCCCACCAGGACTACACCTAGAGTTTGGGTCCTCAAGATGTAGCATTGAACTTTTTGGAGTGTCAGCTTTTATTGGAAATAACCACATAATGTTCATAGAAAAAATAGGATGGGAGTTAAGCCATATATCACAGTTCACATGTTGTAGTTACAGCCATTAAAGTAATCTTTAAATATAAAGGGGAATTTGCATTATGGCAGGGACATTCCATTCTAGAGGATTAAGCAAACTTGTGAATAGTTCTGGGGGGTGGGTGTTAAGCAGGCCTGTGACCAAGAGTCTCCAAGTGTCCTGCTTATCTGCCCTGCCTATCTAACCCTAACCCTAACCCTATTTGCTTAACAAAGCAGGCCCAGGGTAATGCTATTCAGACCAGCAGAGCATCCTGTTTATCTACCATCTCCACCTGTTTAAACAAGTGTTTCATCCCATTCTTTTATAGGCTCTTACAAGGACATGACTTAAGCTTGATGTAAAGAAATAATAACATTAACATTTTGCCCTCTTTACAGTAGTTCCCTAAATAAATATAATGTTTTAAAATACATTTTATTTATTTATTTGAGAGAGAAAGAGAAAGAGGCAGAGAGAGAGAGAGAGAGATTTGGCACACCAGTGCCTCCAGCCACTGCAAACAAACTCTAGATGCATGTGCCCCCTTGTGCATCTGGCTTACGTGGGTCCTGGAGAATCAAACGGGAGCCTTTGGCCTTGCAGGCAAATGCCTTAACTGCTAAGCAATCTCTCCAGCCCAATAAATATAATTATTTAATAATTATCCTTCTCTGTTTGGTTTGCCCAGTTATTTTTTTATTTTTATTTTTTTATTTTTGGAGAGAGACACAGAGAGAGACAGAGAGGGAGAGGGAGACAGATAGAGAGTGGGCGCGCCAGCAGTCTCTCAGCTGCTGAGAACGAAATCCAGATGCGTGCACTCCCTTGTGGGCAAGTGCAGCATTGCGCCCTTGCGTCACTTTGCATCTAGCTAAACATGGGACCTGGAGATTGGAACTGCTGGAGATTGGAACCGGGCTCTTAGGCTTAGCAGGCAGGCGCCTTAACCGCTAAGCCATCTCTCCAGCCCTGCCCAGATTCTGTTTATGTCCCTAAAGATCTTAAATGGAAAATTTTGAAGCTGCTACCAGCATATCCATTTTTCAAGTGGTGATAAAAGAATCCCAAATAAAAGGATTATGGGCTGATAGGACAATTGGGTTAAGCAACAGTTTTATAAAGGGTTAATTTTTTGTTTTGTTATGTTTCTTGTTTTTCGAGGTAGGGTTTCACTCTAGTCAAGGCTGACCTGGAATTCACTATGTAGTCTCAGGGTGGCCTCAAACTCATAGTGATCCACCTACCTCTGCCTCCTGAGTGCTCAGATTAAAGGTGTGCGCCACCATGCCCAGCTAAAGGGTTAATTTTGAGGCTAGATTTAAAGCCTCTTGCTTGCAAAGCTTATCGGTCTGGGTTCAATTACCAAGCCACTCATGTAAGTCAGATGTAAAAAGTTGCCCAAGTGCCTGGTATTTGTTTGAAGCAGCAAGAAGCCCTGGCATATATGTGCATATGCTCGCATGCACACAGAGATAACTTTTTTAGAAGGGGTTAATTTTGAAGCTTAATCTTGATGGCTTTTACTCTTCTGCTGTCTTCTCATGGGCAGGAGCTCTCTGTACTCTGGGCTTCATTTCCCTTTTGTGCTTCTCATGGGCAGGAGCTCTTTATATTTTCCTCTCTTTCCTTTTCTTAATCTAATAAAATCTTTATATCTTTAAAGAAAAGATTAATTTTGAATTTCAGCTTTGAAGGAACCAAGGTGGTTCTGATAAGCATCAAAGGAATCACGTGTGGATTCCTTAAATAAAAACTGATTAACTTTATTTTTTAAATTTTTATTTATTATTTCTCTATTTGAGAGAGAGAGAGAGAGAGAGAGAGAGAGAGAGAGAGAGAGAGAGAATGGGTGCTCCGGGGACTCCAACCACTGCAAACAAACTCCAGATGCCAAGTGCCACCTTGTGCATCTGGCTTATGTGGGCACTGGGGAGTTGAACTGAGGTCCTTTGGTTTTGCAGGCAAATGCCTTAACTGCTAAGCCATCTCTCCAGCCCCAAACTGGTTAACTTTAAATGGGAAATATATGCATTCATTATATGCAGGCAAAATAAAGCAATTGTTTTAGAAAGGAATTCAAGAACTAACGTATTTGGGAGTATGGGAAGAACAGCCGTGGTAGAGATGGGAGCAGTTCAAGCATCTACTTTCTCTACATCAGAGATAAGGTGCCTGAACTCCACAGTAGCTTAAGCCAGAAATCTCGTTCTCAGCCCTGAGTCCTCCTGTTTTTCCCTCCACATCTCATCAGCACAGTGCCCCCAGTGTGGATCTTCAGTACTCAGAGTTGGTATGGCTGGCCTAGTGAGACCCCGGTGAAGCCCTGCCCACTGAAGCAGTCAGCACGTTCAGGAGCAGATGCTCTCATTGCAGGGAGGGCAGGCTACATGAATGTGATGATGTCTGGTTAGTGCTGTGAGCCCTGTGAGATGGATTAACCTGCACTCCCTTCTCTGGCTGCAATGGGGTCTGCCATCTGAGATGTCTGCAGACTAGAGATGCTTGGTATCACTGGAGAACAGGAGCCTGAGAGGGTTGACATTTAAATGATCACATGGGAGATCTGCAGTGATCACCTAATGGGTGACTTATAGATTTTCCGTAAATTAGCATCCCAATAACTGAAAAGTTAGAGAATATATTCTTGGATTAGAAAGGGAAAGCTCAGCCAGGCGTGGTGGCACATGCCCAGAGGTAGGAGGATCGCAGTGAGTTCAAGGCCACCCTGACACGACGTAGTGAGTTCTAGTCAGCCGATCTAAAGTGCGAACCTACCTCAAAAAACCAAAAAAGAAAAAAAAAAAAAAAAGAAAGGGAAAGCTCCTCTTTTTCTGTCGCCATAAGGTGTGTGTATGCCTTACTTCACACTATTGCATAGATTTTTGCATTGCTGGAAGATGCAAAATTGCCACAGGCTTCATGTCTGTTGCATAAAGGTAATCACACATTAGAGCAGTTATTTAAAATGTCTTCTTCCTTCTTGAGGATGGGCCATGATTTTATTGATCAGATACATTTATTGTAACTAAATATTCTAGGACAAGTACTGACTACAGTGCTTCACACAGAATATTTGTTGATAAAAGAACAAATCCTCTGGAATTCTAATAAAGATGAATACATAGAAATCCCCCTTAAAGGACTGGAGAGATTGTTTAGTGGTTAAGGTGCTTGCCTGCAAAGCCAAAGGACCCAGGTTCAATTCCCCCGGACCCATGTAAGCCAGATGCATGAGATGGTGCATGCATCTGGAGTTTGTTTGCAGGGCTGGAGGCCCTGGCACACCCATTCTCTCTCTGTGTGTCCCCCTTTTTCTCTCTCAAATAAATAAATAAAAATCAAATATTTTAAAAGAAATTCTACTTAGTACTTTCTAGTTCTCCATTTGCAAAGTAGAACTTGGGCACCTCCTGCACCTCTTCACATGCACTCTAACAGGGGTCTCACTAGTCAGCAGAAATGGACTGTGGTCACTGCCCCATAGTATGCAACTGCCACTGCTTTGCACACCCACAGGTGATCATTTCCTGATCAACCATGAAGCTGCATCTTAAGTAACTGAAGCAAAATTATATTTTCAAATAATAAGAACCAAGTACATTTTTGTGAGTCAGTCACAAAATTAGGTTATTATAATTAGCTCAATGTCCCAAACATTCCAAACTCAGCCAGAGAGGGCAGGTTTCTGGATTATCTGCACTAGGTGCATTGCAGACCAGTGCTCCATGGATCTCAGAGATTGTCTCCAGCAAGGTCTTCATCCTGTGCATCCTGAGACCGAGGAATAACAGATGTGGACCTTTGGCCCTCAAAAGATGCACACCCAACTCTGGGGCCCAGGGAAGGTATGGGCCATCTGCGTCTTGCCTACATGGGCCACAACTTGGGACTGTGAACCCGACATAATTGAGTCTTCAGCAGAAGAGGCTGCAAGGACCTCAGCTCCTTTCTTTGGGCCATTCCTAGTGACCAGAAGTCTGCAGACATGAATTGAGGGTCAAATCAATCACAGGGCCTGATTTTGCTCTGTGTGGAAGCTAGCAATAGTATTTATACTTTAAAAAGATTTTTTTTAAGGAAAAAAACTAATAAGAATATGTAACAGTTTAGTGTAGAAGCACGTGATTGTAATCCCAACACTTGAGAAGCAGGAGGATAGATTCAAGACCAGACTGGATTACAAAGCCAGACTCTGTCAAGAAGCAGAACGGGGAAGAGGAAGAGAAAAAGCAGGAGGAGAAGGGGAAGAAGAGGAATGCAGAGGAAGTAAAGGCAATGCAAGGTCTCGTTTAGGTAAAAAGAACATTCGTTATACCTCTGTGAGGATCATAGCATGACTCTGGCCCACACAGATTCCAGAAACAACCGTGGATGGAAGAATGAGGAGCAACTTTCCCTAGGGCACCAATAGTGGTTGTGGAGGTCAACTGCTTTCCTGGACTTTCTTAGCAGTCAGTAACCCCATGAGAGGCAGAATTGATTTCTATCAGAGAATTAACATCCAAGTACTCTTAAAAATAATTTCTTAGACTGGAGGCCTGCTCCACGGGAGGGAATATATCCCTGATACTGGAAACCTATGACAGGGGTAGTCATGAGCCCTAGGGGTGTAACATCTGCTGGTGTCTGGCTAAATGTATATACTATGCTCACCAAACTGCCCAGTAAGCACTTCTCTTAATGTCCACACACATATATTAATGGTACTTTCACTTTTGGTTAGAGAAGCTTCTCTTTTCAGATGGTGGTGACCTAGGGATGACTCAGAAGGCACCATGGGGCTGAGAAGAAGGGACAGAGGAGTGCTCAGCACTGAAACATCTCAAACCCACCTTCCAAGGCTCAGGGTCCATTGCGGAAGAGGTGGTAGATAAAATGTAAGAGCCAAAGAAAGAGTAGGACGCCTTACAACATGCTCCTCCAGACACAAAAGGGCCTGGATATCCATGATCTCACAGTGCCTGACACTATCTACACAAGAACATCCCAAAAGGAGGAAAAGATCATGACATCAAAATGAAAAGAGAGACTGAGAGGGGGAGGGGATATGATGGAGAGTGGAGTTTCAAAGGGGAAAGTGAGGGGTGGGAGGGAATTACCGTGGGATATTGTCTACAATAAAGAGAGTTGTCAATAAAAAATAAATTAAAAAAAAACAATTTCTTAGCAGGGCATGGTGGCACAGGCCTTTAATCCCAGCACTGGGGAGGCATAGGTAGGAGGATCTCCATCAGTTCAAGGCCTCCCTGAGACTATGGAGTGAATTCTAGGTCAGCCTGACCTAGAGTGAGACCCTACCTTGAAAAATGGAAAAAAATAATAATGATTTATTAAGTCCCTGGTCTGGGTTCCCTGTGAACAGTGTGAGACAGGCATGGCAATCTGGAGTAAACAGGCCAGATCAATAAAAAAAAAGAAAAAGCTCTGGAGGTATCACCATACCTGATCTAAAGCTGTATTACAAAGCCATAGTAACAAAAACAGCATGATACTGGAATAAAAACAGAAACATAGGCCAGTGGAATAGAATTGATGACCCAGACATTAGGTCAAGTAAGTAAAGCTGTTTGATCTTTGACAAAGGTGCTAATAATGTAGACTGGAGGAAAGACAGCATCTGGTGTTGGACAAACTGGATGACCATATGTAGAAAAGTGAAATTAGACACACTCATTTCTCCATATGCAAGTCCAATATGAGACCAGAAACTCTTCAACTACTGGAATAAAATATAGGAGTCACTGTCCATGATATAGGACTGGGAAAAGACTTCCTGAACAAAACCTCAGTAGCCCAGGAAATTAAATAAGCACCCAACCAATGGGATCTCATGAAGCTAAAAAGCTTTTGCACAAACATACCATAAACAGAACCAATAGATTACCCACGGAATGGGAGAAAGTCTTTGCCAGCTATACCACTGACATAAGCTTAGTATCTAGAATCTACAAAGAACTCAAAAAACTAAATAATAAAAATATCAAACAACCCACTCCAAAAGTGTGGCAGAGAACTAAATAGGGAGTTCTCAGAGGAAGAATTACAAATGGCTAACACACACTTAAGAAAATGTTCAACATCCTTAACCATTAGGGAAATGCAAATTAAAACAACTATGACATTCCCCCTTACCCTAGTAAGGATAGCAGCCATTAAAAAATCAAATGAAAACAAATGTTGGTGAGGATGTGGAGAAATAAGAACCCACATTTACTGATGGTGGGAATGTAAGCTGGTACAACCACTATAGAAATAAATATGGAGACTCCTGAAAAGGATGAATATAGAGTTACCAACAGACCCTATTATTCCCTTACTGGGAATTTACCCTACAATCTCCATATCTCAGTCAGAGATACTTGCTCAACCATGTTTATAGCTGCTCAATTCATAATAGCTAAGAGCTGGAATCAACCCAGGTGCCCATCATTGGATGAATGGATAACCAAGATGTGGCATGTTTACATGAAGGAATTCTACTCAGCAATAAGAAAAAATGACACAATGAAATTTGTAGAATAATGGTCAAACTTGGAACAGATCATTCTAAGTGAATTCACACAATCAGAGAAAGACCACTGTCGCATAGTCTCACTCATCTGCACTTCCTAACCTGGATGAGCCTGAGTTGCTAACATACCTGAATAGCATCTCAAGGATTTGACAATAGGGAGGGTAGGGCTTGGGGCAAGGGGAAGTGGGGGGGGCACAAAACAAAACAACCCAAATTGAGCTGGTACCATAGAATCCTGTATCCTGGAAGTTAGACTAAAAGATGGAACTCTTAGGGGGAGCACCTGAATCTAGGGGCCTTGGAGAGGGTGAGACAAAACCTAACCTTAAATTTCTCCTGCTTCTCTTTCTTCTCTTTTTCTTTTTTCTTTTCCCTTGGTGCTGGCCTGTTATCCCCTGTACCAAGATGTAGTTTACATCCACAATGAGCTGTTGATCAGAGAGACCTAGTAGATTTCCCAAAACAAACAAGACAGACTTCTGTCAGAGCACTTGATTACCCATCAGAGGTTAATGGTAAGACCCTGCTGTTGAAGATACTATACGCTGTCGGCACAGACCATGGAGAGACCTAGTTGGAATCTGGAAGAGAGCCAGTCCCCATGCAATTAGCCCATCTAGTGCTGGAAGGTGCTACATGAGCTACCAGAGGAAAGTGGCCAACATCAGTCTAAGAAACTCAAAGTGACTCAGAAGCAAACAACCTGATGTGATGCTCACACAACTGAAATAGTGGCACACAGCCATGGTCAGTAACCAACTGCTCTTGGATTGGCTAACAGATCCTCTCTGTAGAAAGGAAACCGTATCTGGAACTGGGAAACAAGTCAGAATCATATCCAGATAATGGTTCCACTTTCCATTGTCAAGCTCCCACTAATCTTAGGCTATAAGAGGGTCTACACCCTTTAAATTCTCTCTAAATTAATAATGGTTATCCCATTTAAACCACTGGTGACTTCACTCTCCGTTGGAGAATCTGCTTCTATTTTTCAGACAGTAGCTATACCTGAGGAGATAAATGACCCAGTGTACTCCACCTTGGCCCCAGCTGAAACAACAGAGGAATTGGGGAAATGAGCAAGAGTGTTGCTTTCCTAGTGAAGCACAAGGGTGAAGGAGATAGACACTGAGGACACTCAACACCTACCAAATCAGAGATCCAAAGGCTCCTAAGTGCCCATAACTGAAGAAGACTTAAAATGTTCCCAGCTTAGCTCAGGGAATTTTGCGGAAGAGGGGGCAGAACGATTGTTAGAACTGGGCTGGAGAGATAGCGTAGCAGTTAAGGTGTATGCCTGCAAAACCTAAGGATCCAGGTTTGATTCTCTAAGTACCATGTAAGCCAGATGCACATGGTGGCACCTGCATCTGAAGTTCTTTTGCAGTGCCTGGAAGCCCTGGCATGCCCATCCTCCTCCCTCTCTCTCTCCCCCTCTGTCTCTAATAAATTAAAAAATAAATAAATCTTTAAGAAAAAAAGATTGTTGGAGCCACAAGTTGGGACATTTTCCACAGAGACACTGCCTCTCTCCAATAACTAACTGTTACCCCTGTAATGCATGACCCACAATCCCCATGGAGTTGAACTGCATCTCCAATGAGGAAGGCCCCTTCAGAAAAGGGGCATGAGCCAGGTGTGGTGGCACATGCCTTTAATCCCAGCACTTGGAAGGCAGAGGTAGGAGGATCATTGTGAGTTCAAGGCCACCCTGAGACTACATAGTTAATTCCAGGTCAGCCTGGGCTAGAGTGAGACCCTACCTTGAAAAAACAAACAAAAACAAAGCAAAACAAAACAAAAAACCAGAAAAGGGGCATGGAGAAGGGAAAGGATGGTACCAACATGTGTTGTTTACATACTAAATATGTCCATGTCTAATAAAAACTTAATTTCTTAATTAGGGAAGGGCTGAAGTTTTTCACGAAGAAGTGTGTTAAGGGCCACTAAAAGGAGGATGAGGTGAGTCAATGAAATTTTCTAGTCTTTTTCTCTGGCGTCACTTTCAGAGCACACAAACCAGCCACCAGTGAGTTAATTCTCGTTTCACTTACAGCTTTCACATGACATTCAATGTAATTTGTGTTCTCCAGCCCCTGTCTTTGGAGGCTGCCACTCTCATTCACTGTAGTCTCCTAGGCCTCTGCTTCTGGACTCCCTTTATAAGCCCCTCTGACACAAGCCTTCTATCTCTATGGTGGCTTCATGTTGCTCTGAAAGATAACTGTGAGGTTTGATCAAGACAGTGGCCAAAAACACTAAGAATTTTCTCAGGGAAAAGGGAAATTGGGAACATGGAGCTTTTGTTATGTCATCAATTTTGTTACTGCAATTTCTCCAGGCCAGAAAGGCCTTGGGAAATCTTAGTTACTGGAACCTGCAGAGTTGAAATTTGTATTCAGTTTCCCAAATTCTCTTTTCCACAAATGTCCCCACCATGCAATGACTTATGCAGTTTTAAAACATCTATGGAGTATTCTGAACTACATAATAGTCATTCAGAAAGAATATTCTATAGAGGGAGACAGGCATAAATAAATAATTACATTTATAGAGCTGGAGGGATGGCTTAGCGGTTAAGATATTTGCCTACAAAACCACAGGACCCAGGTTCAAGTCCCCAGGACCCATGTTTGCCAGATGCACTAGGGGGTGCACGCATCTGGAGTTCGTTTGCAGTGGCTAGAGGCCCTGGTGCATCCATTCTCTCTCTCTCTCTCTCTCTCTCTCTCTCTCTCTCTCTCTGCCTCTTTCTCTGTCAAATAAATAAATAAAAATAAATAATTACAGGAATAGAACAAACACAAAATAGAGCAATATGAGGATAAAATGAAAATTGATTATTTTGCATTTCCCAAAATTCTGTGGCTTAAATAAGAAGTATGCTTTTCACTCATGTAATAGTTTGTGGATCAAGAGATGTTGTGGTGGTTCTGTTTTAACAGGCATCCAAGATGATTCTATCTTATTGCCTATTCAGTCCCTAGTTGAGCTACTGATATGGATTAGGAGCAAGGTAGCTTTTTACCTGATAGGTAGTTAGCTAGGGAATGGCCCATAGAAACATGGATGCCACCTTGCCTGCCTGACAGGATTAGAATTCCGATCTGATTTAGTCTCATCCAAGACAGCTGTAAGGAACAACCTCCTAATCCCTTCCCAGCAACAGCAATAGCTTCCTGTTTCCTCCTTAGTTTCATAGGGGCTGAGATGCTTCCGAAATCAGTGCTCCTTTTGGGCCCACCAGCCAGTCAGGTCCCTCCCTCCACACCTGAGCCTGATGCTGAAGCTCATTCGAATTGGATGTCTGGTTCATACCAATGGGCCAGAAACAACATGTAATTTTCTTCATCTCTTCCTCCCTATGTGAGCATTTTTTTTTTTTTTTTTTTTTTTAAGTTAGGGTCTCGTTCTAGCCCAGGCTGACCTGGAATTCACTAAGATAGTCTCAGGGTGGTCTCAAACTTATGACAATCCTCCTACCTCTGCATCCCAAGTGCTGATTAAAGGTGTGTGCCACCATGCAAGGCTGAGCAAGGATTTTTTTGTCTCTCCTTCCCCTCCCAGCCAGTCTGGGACTGGGGAGACCTTCTTTTGGCTTACGTGCTTTCCTGTTTTGCTTTCCCTTTTGTCTTAACTCTCTATAAAATAAATCTCATAATTACCCTTCTCTGAGTCTGCATCTTCAGTTCTTTTCTAATGTCAATAAGAACTTGAGACTCGAGGGCTACTGGTGTGGGAATTCTAACCCTACAGTTCTCTCTCCTGCATCACACCTCTTCATCATACTGCTGGGTCCGCATCCCAAAACCTGAGAAGGGGGAAAGAAAAGTTCCTTCTCTCAGGAGATAACTTGGAACTTCAACCATTTCCCAGAAATTATTTGTTTCATCACATGTAGCTGTAAGGGAGGCTGAGAAATTGAGTCTTCAGCTGCCCCTCTGTGTGCCAGAAAAGGCTTAGGCTTTGAATTTACTAAATGAAGAAAGGGAGAATGGGATTTGGACAATGCTTTATAGTCTTCACTACAACTAATAGCCAACTGAACATTTTCTAAGACTATGTTGGAATAAAACTGAAAAACAGAAACCTTTGCTCTCAGCAGCAATGGCTTTTAGGCCTATAATTTTCTTACACCCAGAACATGACTCTAAATTGCAGCCCAAATCTAGAAAAACCATAAAATTTTTTTCTCCACTGCTGGAGACTGAACCCAGCAAGCCCTCTATCACTGAGCTAAACTACACGCTGTTAAAGAGGAACAGATCCTTTATACATACAGCATAAGGTAGATCCAGAAATCAGGGTGCACAGGGGCCTGATGACAGTCCTGGCTGTCCCCATGGCAATTCTGAATTGGAAACAGCCCATCAGTGTCCTGTGCAGGACTGAAAGAGCCTGGGTTATTACTCCTGTCTCAATCAGCATGTGCCAATCCCAATTGTGGAGTAGAGATGTGGATCAACGGAGGTGGCTCTGCAGCTGATACCAGTCCCTAAGGGACAGCTGGGCAGTCCTTCCTCAAAAGGACAGTGCCCACCCCCATGTAGTTTTAAACAAAAATGTGATGAGAATATATCTGTGCTCTTAATATTCTTTTTTAAATACTTAGCAACAAGGAAATATGATCCAATATATGCTAGGATAATTTTTCTTCTGTAGCTTGTCTATTAAATAGATGTGCAATAACTCAGTCGTTGGGTATACTGCCAACTTGCCTCCTAGAAACTGCTAACTTACCTAAGCTCTGGGGGTATTCTGTATTAACCTGCTCAATCTTTGCTGGTATTACCTCATTGTTTTCTAAATTACACTTATTAATGGGTAACCAGGTTAAATGGTATTTCATATTTTGACAGGTTATATTTCTTGGTTTATTTCCCCTTTTGAGAATTAGCTTTCCTTTTCCCATTGTTTCCCTGGTTTATAAGTGCATGCTTTAATAAGAATGGTAAATAACTATCTGATTTGTAAATATAGGATTATATCATAACACATCATTTGTGTCTTATGCCGCTCTCCTCAACATGTATGCACACACACTAAATACCTCTCATTGTCTTTTTACTGGATTAGGTATTGTTCCTTAAAATGTTACTCTCCTCTCTGACTGTAGAGATAATTTGCTTGAGTTTTCTTCTGGTATTTTTATAAATCCTCCCTGTCAAGTGTACATAATTTAGTAAGTAATGCTTAAAAGAAAGACATTTTCTCTCCAAGCCCACTTTTAATCTCATTTAATTTTCTAACCTCGCTGATTACTTGTTATTGAGAAAAGTAGCAATGAAAACACAGAGTTTACATTCGAAGTGATCATTCTGAGGGAACTGTATCTGGCTGGCTGCTTCAATGTCTCACGCCATCAGAAAAGCCCGCAGTCAGCAGATCCTCCGATTGTAAACACGATGGAGCCTGTTGCTTGCAGTGGGAGGCTGAGCCGGTGCTGCTATTCTTCTAGCTCTGACATGGGGACTAGCCTTGGGTGACCCACCTGGAGATGTACTAAAGACAACATGAAGTGGACAAAAGAGCTACAAGCATTAGCACTGGTTCTAGCCTTAGGTGACCCACCTGGAGATATAGTAAACACAGCATGAAGGGGACAAGGTAGAGCTGAGAAGATCAGCACCAGTTCTGACTATTCCTCTTGCTTATTCCCTATCTTAACCCACAGTCCTTTTTTCTTCCACTTAGTTACAAGGCCTGGGTTTCCAGGCTGTGTCATAAATGTCTTGGGACTTATATACTTTCCTTTTCTCTCCAGTTTTGTTGTTGTTTGGAAACAATACCTTACTGTATAGCTCTGGCTGGCCTTGAACTCTTGGGCTCAAGCAATCCTCCTGCTTCAGCCTCATTAATGTTGACTTTACAGACCCTCGCCACCACACCCAGCTTACCAGTATTATTTTTAGTTACTTTGACTTCCAATTTACATGCATAACATAAACCCATTTTCAATGAGTTTTAGAAGATTGCAACACAATTCCAACACAATTTTGGAACATTTCATAGCTGCTGTGGTTTGAATGTGAAATGCCCACCATAGACTCATGTGTTTGAACATTTGGCTTCCAGTAGATGGTGCTATTATTAAGGCAAGTTGTGGAACCTTGCCAGAGAAGGTGGGTTACTGGAGACAGGCCTGGAGTTTTTATAGCCTGGCTCTATGTGCTGTTTGTACTCTACTTCCTAGTTGTGGATAAGATGTGATGAGCTGGATCCCCACTCCTGCCTCTATGCCTTCCCTGTCATGCTGGGATGTATCACCTTGAAACTGAAGGGCAGAATAAACCCTTTTCCTCCTTATGGTGTTTCTTATATTTGGTCATATAAATGAATAAAGTAACTAATAAAATTGCTCAATAAGATCCCTTATGCCTGCTTAATTTAATCCCCATTCCTTTCCTTAGCCCCAGACAACAATGAATCTATTCTCTGTGTCTGTAGAGTTGTCTTTTCTGGACATATCAGATATGTGGAATCATACCCCCTCCACTCTAAAGATGACAATATCTCTTCTCTTCAGTGAGTAATCCCAGATCCAGCCTTAGCAGCTCCATGGAAACTGACCCACCAGAGACAAGTTCTCATATTTGGCAAACAAAAGAGCTCTGACTAAAGTCTAAGTCTTGACTCCACATTCCTTCCCTTTCTTTCTGATTTCTGGACTGTATACATTATCAGTGTTGTATGGAAAATTTAGTGGTGGAAATTTGAAAAAAGACACATAGATCACTTCCGGCATCCTGTCAGTAGTGAATGTTCATGTGGACACTGATTCCTGACTCACTTTGGTGCCCCAAAGACCTATGTTTGAATTACTTGTCACAGTTGAGCAGGTTAAAAACAGAATGTTAAGCTGTCACCTGACTATATTCTGGGGATTCTTTTCATGATATTCTTCCTTTCTGCAGTGGAGAACAAAATCTAGAAACTGGTTTGGGTACACACTTAATTTTCTTTTTACTCCTCAGACTCAGATTTCTTTTATTTATTATAATAAAAGGAGACTACACAGACATAAGAATCTGATGGAGTTCCCCCTAAGTTATGACAATTTGACATAACAGAAATGATCAAAATATTAAGGTGATTTTTATAGTCTTTTGCATTATTATTATCTCTCTCTCTCTCTCTGTGTGTGTGTGTGTGTATGAGTGCAGGAGCATCTATGTCATGGCACATGGGTAGAGGTCAGAGGACAACTTCTAGGTCATTCCTTTGTCTCCCCCCCTTGTTTTTGAGTTAGGAATTTTCATACTCACTCTGCTGCACTTACCACAAGCTTCTCAGAAATTCTCCTGTCTCCTCCTCCCACTTTACCATCAGCACCAGAAGTGGGGATTACAGAAGCCCACCATGGCTTCTGGCTTTTTATGTGGGGCCTGGGGTACTCAAACTCAGTACTCCAGCTTGTATTTCATTTTATCCACTGAGTCATCTCCCTAGATTTTAACATGACTAAATTGGGAGAAGGGGAATGGAACCAGGTGTTTGTTTGTTTTTTTTTAACTCAACAAAGGGTATATTATTTTATTCAATAAAAAATAAGCCATAAAATAGGAGATTGTAGCATGTTAGTTCCAAAAGAATTTTGCACAAATATCATATTTTAGACAAAATGAAATAAAGAACATAAATTAAATTCAATCTCCTAGACCATGTGAGAATGTGTGATATCCCCGGCCATCAGACTGTCATCCCAGCACTTGGTAAGTTAAAATAAGAGGATTGCTGACAATTCCAGGCCCTCCTGTGCTACTTAGCAAGACCTTGACTCAAAACCTAGAAAGAAATTAGAGAAGATGTACATTCACAGCATCACTCTGGTAAGTGCAGGTATAGTCTAGGGCTACATCTGAGGTTGGGCCTGAGGCTGGTATTGGGATTGTACCTGATGGTGCTATAGCTGCATATGAGGCTGCCTCTGGAGCAGGGGGGTGGGAAGTTGCAGCTGGGGTTGTGACTGCTGAAGGTAGCTGTGGGACATAGTCTGCTACAACTGGTACATGCTCATCCAGAAAGTTCTGATCATGACTACAGCTCTGTCCATAACAGTCCTGATCCAAGGTACAGAAGCTGGCTGATGGTGCTGGGAAGACATCTGAAGGGCTGTGTTGAGGGACAACCATTGGGACCTGGACACAACTCATCCATACCAGCAGGAGTGGTGTGGTCTCTGGAGCAGGAGGGCCCAGCACCATCTCCATAGCTTATGAGGCCACTGTGGGATCCCAGGCTGTGCCAGGGTGGTCATGGTAGATGCTTCTTGAAATACAGCCAAGATAATTTAGCCCTGTGATTCTTGAACCAGACCTGGGTCTAGGTTTCTGTCAGTGTAAGCCATCTTGCCAAAGCCACAGGATCCCATAGGTTGGGTATTGTTCTTTTTGTTTTTTCAAGGTAGGATTTCACTCTAGCTCAGGCTGACCTGGAATTCACTCTGTAGTCTCAGGGTGGCCTTGAACTCACAGAGATCCTCCTATCTCGGCCTCCCGAGTGCTGGGATTAAAGGTGTGCACCACCACGCTTGGCACTTGTTCTTTTTGAATTCTTCTAGCACACAATGTTACCAGTTGGTATACAAGGTGTACTCCTCTGTAGCATCCTGATGGGGAGGGGTTAGGGACCACTGGGAGATGTGGAGACTCTGAAGATCCTGGCGTGGATGGAGGATTCCTTGGGCCAAGGATACATGCAGGACCTCAGGGGTGTGAAAACACTTTGTTGCGGGGCCATAGGGGCCTGGAAGGATTCTCCAACCTGAGGACACTGTGGCTCTTGAAAGATCTTGATGCTTTAGAATACCCATGGACACTTGGGGCCCTAATGGGCCTGGGTACATTTGGAGATCTAGGGGCACATGGAGGCCCAGGGAGCACTTGGAATCCTGGGGACAAGGGGGAGCTTAGAAGCGCTAGGAGGAAAGGGTGGCCAGAGGGATGTGGGGCCACTGGGGGATGTGGGTTGATTAACAGTTTGTTGCATTGGAGATCCCAGAAAATCACTAGGCTGTTGCATCTCGGTCCAGCTCAGCTATGGTGTTTGAAGTTCTGCTCACCAGGCTGGGGAGATAGCTCTGCAATTAAAGATGCTTGTTTGCAAAGCCCAAGAAATCAGTAGACTTCTGCATCTTGGTTCAGTTCCTTTGTGGTGTTTGAGTTTCTGCTTACAGGGCTGATGAAGATGGTTCAGTGGTTAAAGGTGCTTGTTTGCAAAGCCTGTTGATGGGAGTTCAGTTCCCTTGACTCCACGGTTCTTTTGAATGACATTATCTAGACCCCATCTTTGCTTAGTGAGAATCACGTTACCTAAGTGAGAATTATGTTACCTATGATACCTAAGTAATAACTCTGTGTTCTTGTTTGAATCTAGAATGTCATCAAAGGCTCAAGTGTTAAAGATCTGGTCCCCATCTTGGTACTACCAGGAAGTGGGGGAACCTTTATGAGGTGAGACCTAATGAAAAATTTTAGGTTCGTGGGGATGCTGTCCTCAGAGGGCAATGTAGAATGCTAGTCACTTCCTCTCTCATTTTGTGGTCCCACCTGTCATGAGACAAACAGCTGGCTACACCACAACTTTCCCCCATGATGTGTTGTCTTGTCACAGGCCCCAAAACAGTGAGGCCAACCAAGCATAGACTGAAATGTCCAGAGCTGAGAGCCAAAATAAACCTATTTTTACTTTTTAAGATATTTTATTTTTATTTATATATTTGACAGGGAGAAAGGGGGAGAGAATGGGCATGCCAGGGCCTCCAGCCACTGCAAACAAACTGCAGACACATGCACCACCTTGTGCATCTGGCTTACTTGGGTCCTGGGGAATCGAACCTGGGGCCTTTGTCTTTGCAGACAAATGCCTTAGCCACTAAGACATCCCTCCAGCCCCAGCCTTTCTTCTTTTTCAGCTGATTTATCTCAGGTTTTTGTTACAGTGATAGAAAACTGAGTAACACATTCAATATGACAACTGAGTTTTTTAAAAAATGTATTTTATTTATTTATTTGAGAGAAACAGAGAGAGAGAGAGAGAGAGAGAGAGAGAAAAATGTGTACACTAGGGCCTCCAGCCACAGCAAATGAACTCCAGACACATGTGCCCCCTTGTGCATCTGGCTTACATGGGTCCTGGAGAATCGAACCAGGATCCTTTGGCTTTGCAAGCGAATGCCTTAACTGCTAAGCCATCTCTCCAGCCCCTGACAATTGAGCTACCAGCCTGCATCCACTGGCACTTGAGAAATAATTTCATGGCATGGCACTACCTGGATTCTAAAAGCGGTTGGAGTTGATTGTCAGTTTTGACTTTGAGGAGCTTCCAATGGAGTTTCCAGGAACTGACAGACAGATGTAGTTTTTGGCTTCTGCCAGCTGAATGCCTCTGCTCTAGACACATCAGATAAATGGGTGGTGGATGGATATCTGGGGCTGCTCAACAGCCAGCATGTCAGTTTGTGGCAGTTTTCTCCGGGGTAAGTAATGATGAATTGTTCAGGGCAACACACCTGACACTTGACAGAGTCCCTGGGGTTGTGTCCAGTGTTGCTATGTCCCTCTTCTCTTCATGGACTGCCTGATCCTTGGGATCCTTCAATGTTTTGCATCTCAATTTTTGAAATCTATAACTGCTCTATATTGCACATAGTCGTTTATGAATCACATAGAAAGAAGACTGTGAAACAAATATGTAGCATGATTATTACAGCACTGAAAGAGAAAAAGAACAGATTCAGACACAGTGGAATGAAGAGGAGGAAGAGAATCCATTCCATGGGCGTAGTCTTCCCCTGCAGGTGCTCAGTGACAGAAAAGACCATTGTTACCCATCTTTATTCTAGCCACCCCACCTCCACTGGAAAACAAAACCACCTCACGAGATGATTTCACCAGTATCAGTCAAATGCCATTTTTTTATAATTTATTTTTATTCATATTATTCTGATTTTACATTCATAGTGTTGGCTCCCTTATCCTCCTCCCTGTCCTCCCTCTTCCAAAGGGACCCTCATCAATGGGGAATGTGGGTCATGCATTGTGGGGGTAGTCAAGAGTTATGGGGGATAGGCCAAATCTCTGTGCATAATGCCCCAACTTGTGGCTCTAACATTCTTTCCGCCCCCTCTTCCGCCAATTTCCCTGAGCCACATTGGGGTCATTTTAGTTCTACGTCAGTGATGAGGTTTTGGGAGCCTCTGTGTCTCTGGATATCTGGCTTAGTAGGAGTTGGATGTTCTCTGTGTTTATCTCCTTCAACCTTTTCCTGGTGTCATGATCCCCAAGAATGCTGTACTCTTGCCCTTCCCCTGCATTACTCTATGGTTTCAGCTGGGGCCCTGGAGAGGTGTGATTGGTTGATCCTCCCTTCAGGTTTGTTGTCCATCTGAAAAAGATAAGCAAATTCTCTAGCGGAGAGAGAAGTTAGTACTAGATAGATGGGATGGCCATAGATATCTTAGAGGGACATTTATATGTGTAGGCCCTCTTCTAGCCCACATTTGGTGGTATCTTGATCTTGGAGACTGAGCTCATTTTTTTGTACATACATGATTTTGACTTATTTCCCAGTTCCAGCTATGAGTTCCATTCCACCGAATGGATCTGTTGGCCAAATCAAGAGCAGTTGGTTACCCACGATGTGCATCTGGCTTATGTGAGACCTGGAGAATCGAACTGGGGTCCTTAGACTTCACAGGCATGCACCTTAACTGCTAAGCCATCTCTCCAGCCCAGCATTAATAACATTTAAGACATATAAGTCTCAACCAAATCTCCAGAGTGAAGAGTTCCCCTTACAATGTCACTTTAACTGGAATGGGGATGTTGGGAGGGAGATGTGACTTTTATAGCTATCCCTCACCTGTCCTTTCAGGAACTGTGCCATGTAGAAATCCTGCTTCCAAGTTTGTGCATTTTTGCTCCTTTCAGGGGAACGAGTTATCCTGTTGGTTACAACTAGTCACGTCTAGATGCTGACTGCTTGCTCGTGAGCACTGGTTTCCTCCACTGGTGGTGACTGCAGACACATGAGATGTACCAACAACTCAGTTACCAACTGGATTTATGAATGTCATTGAAACCTTCCAAAACTATCAAACCTTCAAGTACTTTGTAAGCACTAATTTTTTATAGAGGTATAACTGTAAATGTGTATGCATGCTTGTTTGTATGTGTGCACATGTTGTCTGCCTGCACATATGAAGGCTAGAGGACAACTTTGGGTGTCATTCTCAGAAATGCTGTCCACCTCTTAGTGAGGGAGGGTCTCTTATTTGCCTAAAGCTCATCAATTACACCAGACTAATTGCTCAGTGAGCCTCAGGGATCCTTCTGCCTTCATCTCTTCGGTGCTGGAATTATGGTGCGTACCACAACACGTAGCATTTTATGTGGGTCCTGGGGATGGAACTCAGGTCCTCACATTTATGAAGTAAGAACTTTACAAACTGAGCTATTTCCCCCACCTGCAAACACTTAATTCTATGTAATTAGTTAATAGCTAATAAGGAAACATAACATTCTGGTCATGTTGATATGATCTGATGATATGATCATGATGATATGATCATGATGATATGATCATGATGATATGCAGCTACTGGAAAGTAACATTTTAACCATAGGGTTCTAGTCCCACTTGTCTGATAATTAAACTAGCCACCTGCTCTCTGACTAGAAGGTATCATATCTATATGATATGATGAAACCATAACGTCAAAGTATTGTTTTTCACCATGCTAAAACAAACAGAACATAAAATTTACTACTTTAACCATGTTTAAGTGTGCACCTTATGGATACTAAATATATTTAGTGTTGTGTAAGCAACACCACTATCCATTTCCAAGATATTTTCATCATGTCTAACAGAAACTGTAATTGTTAAACAGAAGTTCTCCACTTTCCCCAACTCCTATTAGCCCCAAACTATCACTTTAAAAACATATTCAGAAAGAAGAGTGGGAGTTGTTATCTGTGTAACTCAGCAAGTCATGACTGTGGAAAACATGAATCTGTCTTTTCCTGATACAATGAACATCAGCATTGCCTAGTGACCTGGAATGGCCCTGCACACACCAGGTGAACCAAAAGCCAGGATGTGTTTGCTGAGTGTGTTTGTGATGTGTTTGTGATTAAGTCTTATACTAGATCTCCAGCTGGTGGCCATCTTGAGCTTTGCTGGAGAAGTCGTGTCACTGGTGAGTGGGTGTCCAGGCTTATTGGCCCAGTCCCAAGCCCAGTACCGAGACTGCTTCCACCCAGACACGTGACAGTCTCCTGCTCTGGCATGCTTTCCCTTTCCATGATAAAGCTTCATTCCCTCTGCAACTGTAAGCCTGAAGTAAGCCTTGCCTCCCATATGCTGCTTTTGGCCAGGTGTTTTGTCCCTGCAATGAGAAACTGCAACACTGAGCATGAGGAAGCTCCTACAGGAGAGGCAGCAAAACTGGACAAATTGAGGAAGTCAGAGAACCTTCTAGATCCCAGAAGGAACTCAGGCAAGAATGGTAGGTTTGGGGCCCTACTCATAACCAGGCTCTTCATATTATTACCATCTGAACTCCAAACATTATTCTACAGCTAAAAATTTCCCCATAGCTTCATGTGCATTGAATACTTGGTTCCCAGGTGATGGCGATTTGGGACGTGGAGGCTTGCTGGGAGAAGTGTGTTGCTGGGGGCAGGAATAGGGGTGTTCTAGCCTTTTCTTCTGACAGTGTCAGTCTCAGAGCTTCGCTCCACCACTTCCAGATGGCCAGAACTGAAGTCTTCCTTCAGAGGGCCTGTTCTTGCTCAGGGGGACCCAGCCAGCCTGTCCCCAAAGAGCAGTGTCACCCCAAATCCCCACCAGCCCTCTCCCACTGGCCAGTGAGCCATGCTCCAAGGGCACAGGCATAAGAGCTCTATTTCCCTTTCTCACTGTCCTTTTTCTTCATGACTGCCATGTATATTGTTTTATATTTTTCTGTCTGTCCACCTCAGCCTCCTACTCTCTGCTCCTCTTCTCTCATTCTTTTTTTCTCTTTTTCCTTTCCTCTTACTCCTTTCTCTGCTTCCCTCTTGACCAGGTTCCCCTTCCTGCTGGTGCCATTAGTGTGATTCCAGGGTAGGTACTGTACACCTGCTAGCCGGCTATAGGCTCCCTCTCTCTCAGTCATTCTTGCTCTCTCTGTCTTGCTTTCATCCATTCTCTCCCACACTTTCCAGCCAGCTTGTATCCTTTACCTCCTCATCACTAACCAAACATATGCTGCTCTGGGTGCTCTGCGAATGCCGCCTCCTCCTCCCTCTCCAAAACACATTGCCCTGTCCCACAGCAGCTGGGTTTCTGGCTCCTTCCCTTCCCATTCCCCCCCCTAGTCTAAAATAGCCCCCTCCAAGCTGGTTTGAGAATCTCCATACTCAAACCTTCACCTTGTTTTTACATTCACAATAGGAGCTCAGCTCACTCTTGTTGCTTTTTGCCAGCTGCTGTGGCAAGATAGGATGCCTAGCTTCTGTTCTCCATCCTTTCCCTGCCATGATGAAATGTCCCCTGGAGACTGTAAGCCAAAATAAACACTTTCCTTCCAATCAGATGCTTTTGACCAGGTAGTTTGTCCCAGAAATGTGAAGGTAACTACAACATTATAACCTATTATTTCAGTGTCTCCTCAAATTTCATATACTGGGACCCTAATTCCTCAACGTGTCAGTGTTGGGAGGAAGGCCTCAGAGTGGGAAGTGTTTGGATTATGGAGCAAGAACCAGGAATGATGAAGGCCTCTTTGAGAGTGAGTGAGCTGCTGTGAGTTCAGCCCCTACCTCCTTACCTTTCTTAGGAGCCTGCTTCCTTCCCTTCTTAGGCCATGAGTTGAGTCAGCAAGAGGCCCTCATGGAAACAGGCTGCCCATTTTTGGGCTTTTTACGCTCTAGAACTATAAACTGAAATAAATATCTTTTCTTACTCAATCTTAGATATTCTACTACTGCTACTGTGATAAAACTCCAGGAAGCGGATCCAGGCATGGTGGCACACGCCTTTAATCCCAGCACTCGGGAGGCAGAGGTAGGAGGATTGCTGTGAGTTTGAGGACACCCTGAGAGTACATAGTGAATTCCAGGTCAGACTGGACTAGAGTGAGACCCTACCTCGAAATTCCCCCCCTCCAAAAAACCCCCTCCAGGAAGGGTCCCAGGCAGCTGATTCTAAGACCTAACTTCAGAATGGCAGCCATCTGCTGATTGTGTATCTGTGTGTGTGTGTGGGCCGGGGGGGGGTGTGTCACACAGACTCTGGCTGGGTTCTTGGACCACAAACTAGACCTCATGGTCCTTGAATGTTTGTTAACTGCCAAGACAAACAGCCTCAGGCAAGTCTCATTTTACCTGGACCTGACAATGAACTAACTTACGGGCCTATGTATATATTTACTAACTGGGAGTGAGCATGATTCCTTCTTTATTGGCATAAGCAGGGTGAGTGAGACCCTTGGTGGGAAATTTCTCCATGTAAATGAGCCCCCCTCTCTCTGACCTTTGGGAGCACGGACTCAGCTTGCAATTTGAGTTTTTAAGAATTTATTTATTATTATTATTTTATTATTTAATTTAATTTATTTATTTGCAAGCAGAGAGATACACACACACGGGGTGGGGGAGAAAGTATAGGTGTACCCAGGCCTCTAGTCACTGCAGATGAATTCCAGACACATGTGCCACCATGTGAATCTGGCTTATGTGGAGAATTGAACCTGGGTCCTTAAGCTTCACAGGCAAGTGCCTTAACCACTGAGTCATCTTTCCAGCCCTTATTTTATTTTTTTTAAGCATGAGCCAACACACCCAGCTTAAAGATAATTTATTTTTATTTATTTTATTTTTTACTTATTGGAGAGAGGGGAGAGAAAGAGAAGGATACAGAAAGAGTAAGCATGGGCACACTAGAGATTCCTGCCACTGCCAACAAATTCCCTTCATACATATGGCTTTATGTGGGTTCTGGGAACTCAAACTCAGGTCCCCAGACTTTGTAGATAAGGGCTTTAACTGGTGAGCCTTCTCTCCAGCCCAAGAATTTATTGTTTAAATAAGGCTTCTCCATTTCTCTTCATTTTTTTAAAGTGAACTTTGGTTGGCACAACATAAAAGGCGCATTATTTTACAATTTGAAACACCTACACAATTACCCTTTGAATAAAATTCAGGCTTTAAAGCTATTATTATTGGCAGCATATATGGAGAAATGCTGCTAACATAGATATTAATGGTGCTAATGACTTGTACTTAATTCACTCACGTAGCTTCTCTGTAGTCATAGACACTTACTCTAACTGGCCCCTTTCCAGGACCCACTTGTTCTTGAAAACATGGATCCGGTTGTGAAAGGAATAGTACACTAAAAGCTTTCTGGGATCCTCTCCCTCAAGGAAGTTTGCTAATGCAGACCAAAACATTCTTGAAAGGAGAAGAAAAGAAAGGAGAAAGAGGTGCTTTGTATAAGGTTTTCTGAGCCCTTGCCTCCATTAATCTGTGACCTAGTTAAAGGAACAGGAAATCTTACTTGTGTTTGCACTACTAGCAGCTAGCATCCCGTGAACACTTACAGTGTGCCAATCGCTAACCTAAATCCTTTCTAGGGATAATCTCATTTGCTCATCATAACTACCAAATCAGGCAAGAATCACTGTTACGATTGCTGTTTATATGAGGAAGCTGGGACTTAAAGGCATCAAGTGGCTTGCCCAGAACCACACAGCAAATCAGTGGTGGAGGCATAATTTGAATCAGGTAGTCTTATCCCAGGGGTCTCACTAGATCAAGCTTTACTGATTTAATTCATGTAAACCCTCTATGAATTTCTTACCTATATTTTATAAGACGAGAAAGCCTGTTTCAGAGTCCAGAGTACTAATCATTACACCATGAAACCCTCCTTGAGAAAACCTGTTTTAAATAGTCAATGGGCCCAAGGTTGCAGCTGTTCTGTGCTGGAGTGTAGAAGGGGCCTGGCATTGTGGGCACTCCAGCCCTTGTTCTTTTTATTGAACAAATGACGTCTGAGCTGCTCCCTGCCCTAGGCCACTTTACAGACAGAAGGGAAACTGAACTGATGCTTATCAAGGGCAGTGTAGTGGCAGTTATCACTCCTGTCCACTTCTCACTTCTAGGGACACTTTTCGGGTCTGAGATCTTTGAGTACGCATGTACTTGGCCCCGCCCTGCAAGTCTCTGGAATGACACTGACACAAATTAGATAATCAGGGTTCATTTGCTGGAAGGGATAAAAATATACAGCCCACCCTCAGGCTTGCTTACCTGTTCTCTGGTGCTGTTGGGGGAGCCACCAGCCACCAGCTGTGCAGGGGTCCAGGTGAAAGAACAGAGAACACGTGGTACTGCATTCACAAAGGTTTCCAGTTGCCTTCCTCTGAACGTTTCCAGTGTTCTTGTTCACAGACAAGGTCCCTGTGCATTAAGAGAGAACTGAAAACAACCAGATCTGGGTCAGAACACTGCTTCAGGATCTTGGCTTTTGTGGCAGTGCTTTGGTTCCTGCTTCCTTTTTTAAAAAAAAATTTATTTATTCATTTGCAAGCAGAGAGATAGATAGAAGAGAGGCAGACAGAATGGGCACACCAGGGCCTCTAGCCACAGCAAACTCCAGATGTATGTGTCCCTTGTGCATCTGGCTTATGTGGGTCCTGGAGAATCGAACTGAGGTCCTTTGGCTTCACAGGCAAACACCTTAACTGCTAAGCCATTTGTCCACCCCTCCTGCTTCCTTTGTCTTTCACTGCCCCCACAGGCTCTCCAGCTTGTACTCTGGAGACTGTCACTCAGCATTACTTTCTGTTGGGTTCTACAGTGCAGGTGGAACCTTACTGATCTGTACAGAAACTCTTTTCTAAATGGGCTGACCTTTCCAGAGAATTACCAGCATTTGGATTCAGGCCTAAGAAATCTAATTTCTGGAATGGAGAAGGTAGAAACACTAAATCAGAAGTTAAAAGCAAGGGATGCGCCGGGCATGGTGGCACACATCTTTAATCCCAGCACTCGGGAGGCAGAGGTAGGAGGATCGCCAATGAGTTCAAGGTCACCCTGAGACTACCTAGTGAATTCCAGTTCAACCTGAGCTAAAGTGAGACCCTACCTTGGAAAAAAAAAAAAAGCAAGGGATGCTTAGGCCCACTGGCAACTGTGACCTTACAGACATAGGTTAAGTCAGCACCCATAGCGAGGTGGCTAAAAACAAGAGGAGTCTTTGAACATGCACTGGTGGTGGGGGAGGGGAGCTGTGTGGAACAGCTCAGAGAGACTCTGAATACTACGACTAGCTGGTAAGGCCAATGACATCAGAGCTAGAGGCCAAGGCTAGGGATGTGGATCCACCCTGGTTCTCACAGTGAGCAGGGGCCTGCTGAGCAACTTAACACCATCCATATGCTGTGGTACAAGAATTAGCACCTCACCTCACCTTTGCAACTAACTGTTGGTCTTCTTATCCTCTTTGATCACTCCTGTTTAGCCCAACTTCTCTCTGCCCCTACAGAGAGAGAGAGATAGAGAGAAAGAGAGAGCCTGCCTTCTTTATTTACTATGTTCTGATGCCTATGAGAAAACCATCTCCATCCATGTCAGGAAGCTACTTTCTTATCTCTTGCTTGAACAGGCTCTGAGACTGTCACTTATCAGGCCTGTTGAGGATAGCCACTCTCACAGCATTAACCTATAACAAGGGTGCCATGGCCCAACTGATGTGAGCTACTGTCCTCTTGTTTCAAGAGCAGGTGTTTTCTAGTGTTAACAGTAGAGTTAACATGGCCTGGAGATGGCTTAGTGGTTAAACGCTTGCCTGTGAAGCTTAAGGACCCCGGTTTGAGGCTCTATTCTCCAGGACCCATGTAAGCCAGATGAACAAGGAAGCACATGCATCTGGAGTTCATTTGCAAGTGGCTGGAGGTCCTGGTGCGCCCATTCTCTCTCCCTCTCTCTCTCTCTCTCTCTCTCTCTCTCTCTCTCTCTCTCTCCTGCCTATTTCTATATCTCTGTCTCTCAAATAAAATAAAATAAAATAAAATAAAATAAAATAAAATAAAATAAAATAAATTCACATGTCTCTGTAGCTGTCCATTGTTGGGCACTTGGTAGGCAGTGTAAAGCCATGAAGCCAGCCCTGGTCTGGACATGGTCAAAGTTATCCATCCAGTGGGCTCAACTCACTAGATTTATAAAGAACCTTAATTCCTTCCTCACCTATACTTCTTAATCTCACAGTTGAAGGCATCCTGAGATATACCAAATCTCATTTATCCCAAACTCCTTTGCATTTTTCTTGTTTGCCTAGCCTAGGACATTGGCATTCTTTGTCCATTCCCTATACATGTTCATTTAGGGTAATCTGTCCCAATATGGGGTCACAGAGTAGTTTCTTAATATTTTGCCAAAATTCCCTGATTTGAACTTGTTGGAACCAATTTTATGGCAGAGCCTTAGCATGGTGTACATGTCAGGAATGTCAGAAAGCAAGTGCTTTCTAAAGTGCTCCATCCAGTTAATGGTACATATGCTTCAACACATCTCCCAGCCTTCTGGAGAGCACAGGCCTTTTTGAGTTCCATCTGTTATCACTGTCTTGGCATGATCACTTCCTATGTAACTCTGTCCCCCCCCCCCCCAGCATGGTCACTTCCTATGTAACTTCTATTTCTCCCTTCATGATCACCCTTGTCCAGCTTATTACTGCATATCAAAGACCCAGGGAATATGCAGTTGAATAAAACCCAGGAGACGGACTTTTCTATAATCTCACAAGCCACCAAGTGTATAAGGTATAGAAGACAGAACAATACCTCCTGAAATATGTCCATATCCAAATGCCCAGAATGTGGGACCATGGTACTTTACATTGCAAACTGGACTTTGTGAAGATAATGCAATGGTTAAGTTTTGTGTTAACTTGACCTGTTTAGGTATCCAGACATTCCTCATAAGTGGGTCTCTGAGGTTGCTTCCAGGGAGGATTAACTAAAGGAGGAATCTTTCCCCCAAGGTGAACCCTTCCCCCAGAGTGTGGGGGGGCTCTCAGAGGGGGGCCTTTATCTAAGGAAGCTCTGGGAAGGAAAGTATCCCCTCCTCCCACCTTGCTGCTGGTGCTGTGCTGCTTGCTGCTTTCCAGTGTGGACTAAAGAAAGACCAGCAGCTCCTCAGGATGCCTCCAGGCCTTCAGTGCCAGATCAGGACTGCTGAGGCAAACAGCCTCTGGACTGAGCAGCTACCAGGTTCCTTGACTCTCAGGCCTGCAAATGCTATTGCTGGACTGTCGTAAGCTAATCAGATAAATTCCCTTTTAATACAATTCATTCTATTTGTTCTGTTCCTCTAGAGATCCCCGACTAATGCAATATATTAAGTTATAGAAATGAAGATTGTAAGAATGTCTTTATAAGGATCTATGTCAGAGAAGGACATGTGATGACAGCCACCAAGGAGAAACTAATTAGGAAACGTAAGCTGAGGAATGAAGGCAGTGTCTAGAAGATGAGGAAGGAGGTTTTTCCTGGAGCCTCCAGAAGGAACCAGCCTGCTGAACATCTTGGACACCTTGGAGTCAGGACTGCAAGAATGAGCATTTGTTGTTTTAAGGTACTAAAATAGTGGTAATTTGTTATAGCAGTAACAGGAAATGAATGCATGGGATAAAGCAGGGAGAGGAAAATTTGCAACCGCAGTGGCAAACCAATAGAACTTAGGCATGGAAAGATACAGGACAAAAATAGTTGTGGTCCATCTGCCTGGGACATAGGAAACCTCAAATGTAAATACATTCACCAACCTATGGGAATCCCTGTGGGTATATCACAAAGATTCTTCAACCTCAATGTATTCAAGCCTTTGTTCCTTCTGAGCTCCTCAGAAATAATAGCTCCATGGGCCACTGCACAGACCAGAGGCAGACATTCTCCATGCCCAGGAAGCCACTGTTTTCTCTGACATGGGCATGCAGGTGGTGCTTAAATCAAACTCAGGCACATCGTGATTCTTTCTTACTCATGTTTTCATTTATATTAAACTAAAACTCTAATGAATTTTAACAGAAGGACCACAATTGTTTTCAGAAATGATTTTCCAGTTATAATTTTGAAAAATTGAAAGTAATCACCTAAACTAGCTGTCATAGAAAGAGACTTATGTGGAGCCATAAAATAATGGGGTCACCTTTCAAAAAGTATAAAAATCATTTAAAACTATAACTGAATAAGTTTGATTTTGGCTATCAAAAATACCCAATCAAAGGCTAGAAATCTATGTCCCATTCAGAAGTAATTCTATTAACTTTTTTGGTTGTTGTTTCAAGATGAGGTCTCACTCTAGCCCAGGCTGATCTGGAATTCATTATGTTGTCTCAGGTTGGCCTCAAACTCATAGTGGTCCTCCTACCTCTGTCTGCCAAGTCCTGGGATTAAAAGTGTGCACATTTGACTCTTAATTACTACATATAGTATGCAAAAATATCTGCCACCCCCCCCAGTGGATGCCTGAAACTGAAGATAGTATCAACCCAATAAACTCTATTTTCTTATATATATGATAAAGTTTAATTTATAAATTAGGCACATTAAGAGATTAACAGGAACAACTACTGAAACAGGACAACTATAACAACGTGTTTGTGATGGTTAATTTTCATTTTCATCTTGATTGGATTTAGAATCATCTAGGAGGTTGGTGAGACCACACTTCTGAGTGTGTCTGTGAGGGCAGTTCCAGGGAGGATTAACACACTGAAAATAGATGGCTCCATTCTATGAGCTAGAAGCCTGGACTGAAGAAAAGGCAAATTTGGGGAGAGAAAGCACTGCATTCTCTCTGTGTCTGTGTCTGGTCAGATAGGAAGAGAATACCTCCTGTCACCATGATATTCTGCCCAAGCAAGTGAGACTGAACTCCGAAACTAACTCTTTTCGCTTTTATGTTCTTTCAGTCAGGTATTTGGTCACAATGATGCAATCAATGCAATGAAACCGTTTCAGTTTTGTGCATTTGCACTCTCCCTCTGTCAAAATATCTTGAACTTTTACTTTTTCACTTAACGAAAGTCCTTTATGGCTTCTTTTTGGCATGTCTAAATTTCTAGGGCCACTATTCCTTTGGTCCCATTAAATAAAATAAAGGTTCTTGAACACAAGTACTGTGATGCCACAGCAGTTGATTTGATAACCAAGAAGATGACTAAGTGACTATGGTTGGCCAGTGTGCAGTATGGATATATTGGGCAAAAATATGATTTGTGTCTTGGACAGGGCAGAGTAGAACTGAGAGAGACAGAACAGGATTTCACACATTACTCAGAATTGCATGCAGTTGACAATTTCAGAATCATTTATTTCTGGAACTTTCCATGTAATATTTTGAGGCTATGGTTGACTGCAGGTAGCTGAAACTTCTAAAAATGAAACTATGGATAAGGAAGTCCACTGCATTCCAATATTCAGTGTCAAAAATGCAAATTCTACAGATCATATCCATAATCCAGACCTCACATATCTTGAAGGATTAGCTTACTTTTGTGGGGCATAGGGTAGTCAGAGAGCACTTGCCTCAAGTTCTCTGGTTAATCAAGGCTGGCCTTGATTATAATTGTGAGCCACCATGCCCAGCTAGTTTCTGCTTTAGAAGTGTCTTTATTGCAACTCACAATGGCCTTAAAGGCTACTCTTATATACCAAGCTCACAGTTAGCACTATATTGGAGTCCTGGGGCATGTTGTTTATTTTATATTGCTTATTTCTTTTTATTTGCTACAAGACATTTCTCTGAGGAAAATTCACAAGCCCTATGTAATTAAGACTTGAGAGAGATCCAACTGTAAAAGTAATTAAGATGAAATATTCTGAAAAGAAATCCAAGTTTTTACTATATACTGTTTTTCAGATTCAGTGTTTCAATATAATTTGTTTATATTGAAAGGTTGAAACAGGCATATATATGTTAATTTTAAGGAGCTAGGGAAAATTCTCCAGAAAAAGTGAGATCTTAATTATAATTATAATACCCTTCACTCTCAATCAATTAAATTCTCTTTAAGTTATTAACCTTAATATCTGAATTGGGGGAGACTTGTGACTTTAAAGTCAGGTCATTATTGATGATATTCCACAAACTGTATTTTAAAGTAAGGGATAAAGACAATAAGAACTCTTAGGACAAATGTTTTATAAACACTGAACCCTGGGATGCATGGACTGGTGACTTCCATGGAGGGCAACCATCACTGAGAGGAAATTTTGGGCTCATTGAGTTATTTTGATGCCATCATAAATTGCCTTGGGAGTCTTTAATTCACTGATATTATTCTGTCTGTTGTTTCTCACTAATTATAGACTCAGAACTTTACAATTCAAATGCTGTAAGTTTTTTTTTGTGATGGTGACTACCTCAAAGAAACCTAGATGCTTGTAGTGAAATGCCACATTTGTGCCCTGAGAATACTCTCAGAATCTTCCTATCAGTGCCTATAATAACTGCCATATGTGTAATAGCTTACATTATAGGTAAAGCTGAGCACCTCTCTACAACACTTTACATTGTAAAGGACTTCTATATTATTTCCTTTCCTTCTTTCCCAGAGAAAGATACTATCATAAATTTGATATTTAAAACCCATTATACTTGGGTGTAGTGGCTTGTGCGTGTAATCCCAGCACTTGGGAGACTAAGGTAGGACGATCATAAGTTCAAGACCAGCTTTGGCAGCAGCATAGCAAAACCCTGACTCAAAATTGTAAGAATAAATAATTCAAATTCCTGCTATAGTTTGATCTTGACTGTACTCCCAAAGGCCCTCTGGTCTCTGGTCCATGACTCTATTGGAAAGGAGTAGAATCTTTAGGAGGGGACCTCCAGGGTAAGTTAGTTTACTGAGGTGTATATGATAGGTCCATTAGGTATGGACCTCAAGAGAGGAAATTAGTTCATATGTGTGCTGTTGGAGAAAACACCTCCCTCCCTCTCTCTCTCGCTCACTCTCTCTCTGCCTGCTTCCTGGATACTATGAGGTATGTGGCCTCTTCTGCCACCTGCCACACCATAATGTGCTACATCACTATATGGCTATATATATATGTGTGTGTGTGTATATATATATATATACACATACATACATATATATCCCACTATAGCCACTATAGCTCTGTGTACACAGACTGAAATCTCTGTAACCATGAGCAGAAACAAGCTTTTCCTGTTCCTAAAGTTGATTATATCATGTATTTTGTGACAGTAATGGAATGTTGACTAACACAATCCTATTACATGATTAACTTTTGTATTATATGCTAATTTATTAGTGAAGAATTTATAATCTTGCCTTTTCTTTTAAATTTTCATGTAGCACACATATAAATCATTTTATTTTTCTGGGAGGAAAATAATATGTTTCTAAGATGAGTTAGAAGAGGACATGTTTCAGCCTGCCCTTGTGCCTTGGAGATGCTCATATCTTGGGAATGGAAGCTCTGTGTCATATTTCCCTTCGTAACACATTGGTCCACCATACCTTTCTATCAAGGACACAGGAAAACAATTTCCTGGTAGAAAATACACTGGGCTGGTTATGGCATTGCAAACTACACATGATGCAGGTACTGTGCCTGAAGACATTGCTGTCCTAAAATATTCCCTTGATAAGCAAGGGAAAAGAAGGAAATGCATACTTGTTAGGAGATCAATTCCAAGTTTTCTGTTTTCTAAAGTGGCATACCTATTTATATTCCCAAGCCACATATAAACATTCCTGTGGTGCCATATCCTGCCAACACTTGGGGATATCAGATTTGTATTGTTTTTGCCAAAATGATAGGTGTGAGATAATTTTTCTTGAAATGTTGAGCATTTTATCATATTGGTTTAAAAAATGTGTTTAATTACTTGACAGAAAAAGGTAGATAGAGAGTATGGGTGGACTAGAGCCTATTGCCACTGCAAAAAAAAAAAAAAATGCAGACACATGTGCTACCTTGTGCATCAAGTTTTATGTAGTACTGGGGAACTGAATCCACACCATCAGGCTTTGCAAGCAAGTGGCCTTTAACCACTGATCAATCTCTCCAGCCCTCATGTCAGGCTTTTAATTCATGAGGTTTATTTTTATCTGTGGCATAAGGTCAAGATTTAATGCAGATCACATTGGGAAGATGGCCAAATAGGAAGCAGCCCCCTCTGGGAAGTGCTTCTCATCGCCCTGCCCAGCCCTGCCCTGCCCAGATCCAGCCAGAAGATAGGAAATGACTGGTAAAGGATTCTCCCCACTTACCCTGGCTCTGCAAAATCAAAAGAACCTGAAGAAGAAAGCAGAAACCAGCTAAGCAGCTTCAGAACACCTCCAGACAGCTTTCCACAACCTCCCCTACCCCATAGGCCAGCACCAGGAACACCACTGGATATGAAGGACTTCAAGTGATCCCAGCTCCTATTCCCCAACACACATACAGTGAAGCTGATCCCAAGGGCTGACCCCATCCCTGAAATTTTTCTAGTAGCAATTTATAGCTTCTGGATGTGCGATTATCCAAAGAAGTAGTATTTCATATGTCTTTTTTAAAAATTGTTTTTATTTTTATTTATTTATTTGAGAGTGACAGGCAGGTATGGGGAGAAAGAGGCAGAGAGAGAATGGGTGTACCAGGGCTTCCAGCCACTGCAAATGAACTCTAGATGCATGCGCCACCTTGTGCATCTGGATTATGTGGGTACTGGGGAATTGAGCCTCAAACCAGGGTCCTTAGGCTTCACAGGCAAGCACTTAACTGCTAAGCCATCTCTCCAGCCCTAGTTTTTCATATGTCTTATTCAGGATATCTTGAATTTTGATTGACCTTCCCCCATCCTTCTCTTACTCAATGTCTTCCCCTGTCCTCACTTAGGTCATTCCATTCCTTATAATCTGTTCTTCTACTTACATATATACAATACCATCCCCTAAAGTCCTTCCTTTTTCTCTCTTCCTTATAGCCTTTTTCCAGCTTACTGGCCTCTGCTCCACACACAAACCTAAACAATTGTACCTAGGATCCACATATAAGAGAGAGAACATGTGACGTTTGGCTTTCTGGGCCTGGGTTACCTCACTTAGAATAATCCCTTCCAGATCCATCCATTTCCCTGCAAATTTCATAATTCCATTTTCTTTACCATTGAATAGAACTCCATTGTGTAAATGTATCGCATCTTTATTATCCATTCATCAGTTGAGGGACATCTAGGCTGGTTCCATTTCTTAGCTATTGTGAGTAGAGCAGCAATGTACATGGCTTGTGCAAGTATCTCTAAGGTAGTGAGAAGAGTCCTTCGGATATATGCCTAGGAGTGCTATAGCTGGATCATATGGTAAATATATTTTTAGCTGTGTCAAGAACCTCCACACTGATTTCCACAATGGCTGTACCAGATTACATTCCCACCAACAGTATAGAAGTGTTCCCCTTTTTCCGCATCCTCACGAAAATTTATTGTCATTTGTTTTCTTGATGGTAGCCATTCTGACATGAGTGAAATGGAATCTCAAAGTAGTGTTAATTTGCATTTCCTTGATGGCTAAGGATCTAGAACACATTTTAAGATATTTATATGCCATCTCTATTTCTTCTTCTGAGAACTCTCTACTTAGTTCCAGAGCCCATTTTTAATTGGGTTGTTTGGTTTCTTATTGTTTTGTTTTTTGAGTTCTTTGTGTATTCAAAATATTGGCAAACAGAATACAAGAATATATCAGAAAGATTATTCACTCAGACCAAGTAGGCTTTATCCCAGAGATGCAGGGATGGTTCAATATATGCAAATTGATAAATGTAATACACTATATAAAGGGACTGAACTACAAAAATCACATGATCATCTCAATAGATGCAAAAAAGGCATTCAACAAAATTCAACATACCTTCATGGTAAAAGTCCTACAGAAACTGGGAATAGAAGGTGCATATCTCAACATAATAAAGGCTATTTATGATAAACCTACTGCCAACATAATACTAAATGGGGAAAAACTTGAAGCTTTTCCACTACATTCAGGAACAAGACAAGGGTGTCCACTGTCCCCACTTTTATTTAATATAATACTGGAAGTCTTAGCTATAGCAGTAAAGCAAGAGGGATACAAATTGGAAGGGAAGAGATCAAATTATCATTATTTGCAGATGATATGATTCTATACATAACAGACCCTAAAGACTACCAGCAAACTGTTAGAGCTGATAAACGCTTTTAGCAATGTAGCAGGATACAAAATAAACACACAGAAATCAGTAGCTTTTCTATACACTAACAACAAACATGCAGATGATGAAATCAGGGAATCTCTCCCATTCACAATTGCCTCAAAAAAATACCTTGGGGGCTGGAGAGATGGCTTAGGGGTTAAGGTGCCTGCCTCCTAAGCCTAAGAACACCGGTTCCAATCTCCAGCTGTTCCAATCTCCAGGTCCCATGTTTAGCCAGATGCAAAGTGATGCAAGGGCACAATGCCGCACTTGACCACAAGGCGGTGCACACATCTGGATTTTGTTCACAGTAGCTGAGACACTGCTGGCGCGCCCATCTCTGTCTTCCCCCCCCCCTCTCTCTCTCTCTGTCTGTCTCTGTGTGTCTCTCCCTGTGTCTGCCTCCAAAAAACTAATAAAAAATAAAAAGTTTAAAAAAAATACCTTGGAATAAACTTAACCAAGGAAGTGAAGGATCTCTACAATGAGAACCTTAAAAAACTCAAGCAAGAAATTGCAGAAGACACAAGTAAATGGAAAGACATCCAATGTTCTTGAATTGGAAGAATCAATATTGTGAAAATGTCAATCTTACCAAAAGCAATCTCCACATTTAATGTAATCCCCATTAAAATCCCAATAGCATTCGTCAAAGAAATAGATAAAAACAATCCTAAAATTCATCTGGAAACACAAAAAAACCTTGAATAGCCAAAACAATTTTGGACAACAAAAATCAGGCTGGTGGTATCACCATACCTGATTTTAAGCTATATTACAAGACCATTGTAACAAAAACAGCATGGTACTGGCACAAAGACAGATATGTAGCTCAAGGGAACAGAATAGAGGACCCAGATGTTAATCCAGGCAGCTACAGCCATCTGATTTTTGACAAAAATTCCAAAAATATTCATTGGAGAAAAGACAGCCTCTTCAACAAGTGGTGCTGGGAAAACTGGATATCTATATGTAGAAGGATGAAAATAGATCCTTGTCTTTCTCCATGCATAAGAATCAAGTCCAGGTGGATCAGGGATGTTAATATCAGACCTGAAACTCTGAAACTGCTAGAGGAAAAGGTAGGGGAAACTCTTCAACATATTGACATAGGCAATGACTTTCTGAACATAACTCCAGTTGCTCAGGAAATAAAACCACTAATCAGCCACTGAGATCTCATGAAATTACAAAGCTTTTTGTACAGCAAGTGAATAGAGCAAAGAGACAACCTACAGAATGGGAGAAAATCTTTGCCAGCTATATATATGATGGAGGATCAATACCCAGAATATACAAATTTATTTTTTACATAGGGTCTTGCTTCAAACTCATGATCCTCTTGCTTCTGCTTCCCAAGTGCTGGGGTTACAGGCTTGTGCCACTATGCCTGGACTCTCAATGAAAATTTAATGAACCAAGCATAAAATGCTCACTCTTTATTTACTTAGCTATGTGGTGTATATTTCCCATCTATGTGCTGAGACTTCCACAGAGTTATATACGAGTATTGAATGTTGTGTTATGGAGTACCTGTATTCTTTTTTTGGTCATATTATAAAAGCTTTCCTGCCCCAAAAAAAAAAAAAAAAAAAAAAACCCTCACATTTGGAATCTAGCCAATCCTTACAACATCCACAGGATTCATTGTGAGTCACCACATTTCATCTGGATGATAGAACAGAATTGCCAGACCCCTTTTCTAACAGGTCTTCTTGCTTAGGCCTTTTCACTTCCATCAACAAACCCTATGCTGTCCATTCTCAATGTAACATTCAACACCATCATTTAGAAATGAAACAACACCTGGACAGGTCTTTGTTCCTAAACCTCCAACAGCACACATCACATTCAGTCAATAGCATCACATTCAGTCAACAGCATCACATTCAGTGAATAGCATCACATTCAGTCAAAGCTAAAGTTGCTCCAGTGGCCCTTGAGGTTCCCCACAATCTATTCTAAAGTCATTTCACACAGCACATCTTTGACACTTTTGTTTTGTCTCAGCCTTTCCACTCAGTCCACAGTACTCCTTGCTATTCCTCAGACACACCAGGCCCACTGCTGACTTTGCTGCACATGCTCTTTCTCCTGCATCCCTTCTTTCACATCTCTGTTCAAATGTCAATGTTCAATTTTAAAATCACATGTATTATGCTGCTAAATGACTATCAACTGCCTACATAGATAGAAATATGGAAAAACCATATTTTGTAGCATTTGCCAATTTCTGTGGCATATTCAGCAATTTTAAGCTACCAAGGAAATGTCAGCAAATTTATGTTGTTAACTGTTGAACGTGGAGTTGGGAAGAGAGAGCACAATCAGCTGTCAGGAGTGGTTACAAGCTAGCTGTGGCACCCCACAGATTGTAACTCCCCCTCCCTCCCCAGCTTCCCTCTCCCTTAATGTGCTTGTGGTTTTTTTCCAGAGCCTGCATCACTATCTCACATATCTTCTCATTTGGTTTGTGATCTGTTGCTTATTATCCACCTCCTCCCTCCACCCCCACCCCCCGCTACCTGCCAGACTCTTGTCTGCTTGATCCTTAATATATTGTGAGAACAGTGCCTGGCACAGAGCAGGTTTCTATGCATAGTCAGAAAGCGCATGACTGAATGAGGATGATGTAATGAAGATGAGTGTCGATCTGTGGTCAGATTTGAAGAACAGATGTGGCCATGGAAAATGACTGTGGTGGATCTCAAAATTCTGAGGCTAGGAGTTCTGAGCACCCATCTTTGTTAGGAAGCTTTCGACCTAACCTGTTTCCCCAGCAGCACCACCCTAGGGCTTTCTGAGGTTAAATAGCAGTCCTTGCTTTGAAGTTCCATCTTCAATTTAAAAAAATTATCTCAAAATATGTCATTACTACTGATTTGAATAAAAGAACAATGTGCACTGAAAATGACCACAGGGAAGTTATAAGAGGGCATGCACTAAACACAGAATTTTTGGTAGTTGTAGGAAGTTGTTTGAAGTCCTTTCTTTGGATAATCTTCCCTGGAGACTTTCTTTTATTCAGTGAACATGTTGATGTGACATTCTTTCTGTCTTGATCCAGGGCTTGGACATGTGAACATTTCATCTCTCAAATATTATACCCTTTTATAGTTTAGCAATTATATCCACATTGAAACTCTGAATTAAGCTTTTTCCCCTAAATGTATTAGTCTTCATGCATCCATTGCTATAGGACCCTGCCGGTGGACATGCCTGGTGCATTTGAAGCCTAGCCGTCCATTGCCCTGGCTTTCTAAAGCTCAGTGTCACACTGTTTTCACACTTGGCTAGAGTCAGCCTCTGCTTACATTGCCCTTGATTTTTAAAGCTTTTTAGCACTTTATCAGCAGTCTCAAATCTTTGCAGGAATATTAAGGGTGGGAATTATTTTCATTTATCCTATTTCTTAAAAGAATATCATTCCCTAATGATGGCAATGTTATATTTAAAAGCTTTTCCTTTCCTTTCAACATATTGAACTTACTGTTTGGCTCCATGACAGTCAGAGTGCAAAGTACTGAAGTTATGCTTATTTAAGTTTATTTATTAACAGTTCATATCTGGTGTGAATTTCTAAAATGAGAATTCAGGGAAAATCAAATGTAGGCAAGCAGAATACTGATTCCTGGCATTTACGCTGAGTGAAAAATCCATATTTACCTGCAGCGCAGATCTTCTGCAAAAGCATTTTTGTACTCTGCTAATTTCAGCCATGAGAGCTGTCTTGTGAGTGCAGGTCATCTAAGGTGGCTGCCTTCAGCTCTGTCTTGTGAGTGCAGGTCATACAGGGGCAGCTGCCCTCAGCAATGTAGCTGCTAAGAATCCTCTCCCTGATTAGAAGTCAGACACAGAGATTACCCGATGGTGGGGCACATTCTACTTATGCACAAGGATGGTTTTTCCACCGGGGTGGACTTTCTTCTGTCCTTTACCTGATGAACACTTCCTGCTTGATGTTTCTTTGATGGCTCCTAACAAGCACCCATCTCCATGCTGCGACAGGGCTGGCTGGGTCCACGGTTGTGAGGCTGAGCACTGATTGCAGTTTTATCTGACTACCTCCATGCTGCTGTAGCCAGCCCCCTCCCCCGAAAAAAGTTTGTCATAATAAAGACCAAGCCCAGATGCTCTGGGGTGAATGCAGCATAAATGCCCCTGTGCCTTTTGATTAATCTGTCAACAAATAGTAATACTAATCTGATTGCCTCATTCTGGCAGCTGCTCTCATGAAGCTCACATATGATTCAGGAAATTAATGATAAACAATCAATAATAGTAGGTAGTGAGGAATGCTAGACACTCCAGAGAAAATATGGCAAGGAGAGAGAATGCTGTGTTGGGGCAGGGGCAGCTGTTGAAAACATGAAAATGAGGGTTTGGAGTTCAGTTAGACATGTCCCCATGTTTACGACCAACGTAGTCTGCAGCAATTACTAGTATGACAAATTCTACCACACAATGTCAGGTTCATGGATATAGCCCACTGAGAAGAAAGAAATAGTGAGGATAAAGTACATCACATGCTTTAAATTAGAACAAGCCAAAAAAAACTATTATATTCTCAGGGAAAGTGTTCTAACAACTTGGTCTCACTTTCGTCTTCCAGAGAGGTGAATGTTACATGTGCAGAACCAATCCATGTGTGGTATGACTCCATCATCTGTCTTCGTGGGATCAGAGCAAGGGCAGAGGCTGCTCTGTGGATGGTTGCTGTGTGGTTCCCAGGCCCTAGGCTGTTCTCTAACAGGCACCATCATGCTTATGTCACTTGATTCTGTTTACACTCCAGAGCAGAACCAGACCTTAGGATGACAATCTACATGCTGTTCTGAGATCTGTGAGCTCACCTGGGACAATAAACCCTGCACCAATGGGGATCCCGATGAGATAATCTGATCAGCCACATTCTCTCATTTGCTCTATTTCTGGAATTAGAACTAGGAAGTGTGGAGATGGAGAAGGGGCTGAGTCACACTGGCGTGATGACAAGCCTTACTCAGCTACAGGAGCAAGACAGCAGGTTCCAGTAGCATTGGCCCACTCCATACTTCCCCTTGTCCCCAAGCCTTTCAGTGGCTCCAGTTTACTTTATCTGCTAGAATCTGCATGTGAGCTTAATGGTTTCATTTCCCAAACCCCACAGCAAGAGGGAAGTTCTAAGGAATTAGTACTTGTCAGGAGCAGTCTTCATCCAATTTTGTTAATACCTAAATACCACCATGGATCTATTACCCCTTGAGTGATGAAGTTTGATTTTTGTGCCATGTCCTCATATTTCCCTGTGAAATTAAGCTACATTCACCTACTATGAAAGTGTCGAATCACATATCCTTATTACCTGCCTCCTACTCTGTTCTTGCCGCCCCCCTCTAGGAATTTCATGTACATCAAATGATTTGCACACACCACCGTGCATGTCAGAGGACCATTTCAGATGTTGGTTCTCAATTTCTACTTTTTGAGGCAGGGTTAATCATTGTTTGATGTGGCATTTGCCAGGTACCTGGCCCACTAGTTTCTGGAAATTCTCCTGTTTCTACCTCCCATCTTGCCAGAATACTATGATTCCAGACGCTCATGCTACTGTGTCCAGCCTTATGCAGATTCTAGGATCAGAAATCAGGTCCTTATGCTTGCACAGCAAGTGCTTTACCCACAGACTCATCTGGCTTTATGTGGGTTCTGGAGATCAGGACTCAGGTACTCATGCACTCGTGCTTTAAAGAAACTCTTTATCCACTTAGCTGTCTCCCCAGTACTTCCCACTTTTGACGCAGGGTCTTTCTATGTAGCCCAGGTGGTAGGACATCCTCCTACCTCTGCCTGCTGAATGGTGGGATCACAGATGTGCACCACCACACTCACCTTGCACTTAAATTCTTATCTCAGGCTCTGCTTCCCCCAGGAGATAAGAAGGTAATTTAGATGCAGATCTTGGATGTTGAACAGATTACTGTTCAAGTAATGAACTTAATCTTGAAAAGATTATTGCTTGGAGTCTTTTCCATTTACCAGGTAAATCCTTTCGCAGCAAGGGCCCATTTCTAGTGATAACAGAATCTTAATTCTCAAGGCAGGAAACAGGTGTCTGGGGAAGGAAGAAACTGGTGGCTTCTTAGAGACAGAACCATATCCTTGTTTGGAAGTATTTTTAGTGAGCAGTTGTCTCATGTTAGGACATTCTGTTACAACAAAGACACATTTTTATTCAAAATATTTAGTACAGGCTTCAAGACTTCCTGTCTCATGAGTGTCCTGTGATTGATGGCCACAGGAACATTGGCAAATATTAAGGTAAAAGCTACAATCTCAGCAGGATCATAACAGAATTTTTAAAAAGTTAAGTAGCATGGAAAAGAATCATGGGTGAAGCCTTTGGGAATAACATCTGAATGTGGAATTCTTTCCTCTAACATATGCTACTTAAAGAGGCCTAGAGGACCAGTTGATTCTGTTCTATTTATTCTAAAAAGAAAATGCTTCATCATAACTTGAATCTTCACAAATCAAAGAGTGAGTGGTTATGATGCACTCATAAAATAAAATATTACATTATATTTATATCAATATAAATTATTTAAAAACTTTAAAATGGTTAAAATGACCATTCTGGGCCTGGAGAGATGGCGTAGTAATTAAGTCACTTGCCAGCAAAGCCAAAGGACCCAGGTTCGATTCCCCAGTACCCATGAAAACCAGATGTACAAGGTGGTACATGCATCTGGAGTTGGTTTGCAGTGGCTGGAAGCCCTAGCAAAACCATTTGCCTCCTGCTCAAGTAAATAAATAAATATATATTTTTTTTAAGAAGACCATTCTGTGTCCCAGGTAACACACTTTTCCCAATAATCTCTACCTTCCAATGTATTTAATACTCTACATGGCAGAAAATGATAACACAAACATTATCATAGAAGAAATACAGAATTTGTATGTCCAGTAGAATTCCCTGTGGATCTTGACCAGTTTTCTTAATTTTGCACATTTATGTAAATCTATTTCAGCATTTCTGATTGCCTGTGCATATGTGGTAATTTACACTCCCCCTTGAGCTAATTGTAACATCTTACTGGTAATACCATTAATTAATGAGTTAAAAACATCTTGTACTTGTGTTCAAGTACAAGATAAAATATCAAAGCACAAGAGTTATAATTTTGCCCTTTAAAAGTTGTCCTTTTACAGTGATGTACAGTAAGTTTTCAATTCTCATTAATTTCTGAATTGAGCTTTATGAAACTAGAGGTCTTGTCTGGAAATAGTTAGCAATTAAGTTCAGAACTGGAAGGACCATCTTTAGGGTGAGGACTGTTGGACTTCTCAGAGGAGGATGTCTGATGTAGGTTTCAGCATATAGACCTTGAAACCAAAATCAGATTCCACAATGTGCTAGCTACAGAGAAAAACTCATAATCCTTCTAAGATTAGTTTTCCCACTTGTAAAATAGCAATACCTTAGAGTTCCCAAAGGAGTGAATGAATCAGCTCACATTGCACCCTTCACAGTACCTGAATATGTGGTCACTAGCTATAGTAAATATATGGGCTTATGAATTTTTAGAATGTTGCAAGAATGCATGTGATTGAAATGAACACATAGGAAGATGCTTTCTGACCAAGGCCCAGGCTAGGGAGGTGCAGAGGAAGGTCTCTGGTGGCATGGGAGAAGGAGTAGATAGAAGTCACCAGGTACCACGAGCATTTGGGAAGCTGTGGAGGAAATGAAGTAAGCAGCATCATTCCTCACTGTGGAGAAGCCTCTACTGGAGTTTTGCACACAGATTTCAGGATCTTTAATAGCCGAACTTGGAGCCCGGCACAGTGGCATTTACTCATGATCACTACTCAGGAGGCTGAGGCAGGAATAACCAAACTCAATTCAGGAAGAGAAGCCACACAGAGTGAGAAGCTGAGAGTTAAAGACTTTACCACAAATCTGGAATGCTTTCCTGGGAAGCCAGAGGATTCAGGCAACGGCTTGGACAATAGAGCCTGCATTATTGAACCAAAGTGTGTGTGGCATCCAGTAAGAAGACTTCTTGTCCTTGTCTACCGTCAAGGGGGAGCCGGAAAAGTCCTCTGTCTTCATTCACAAAGCAATCTGCACTGGAATGTGACTCCCTAAGGCCCCTCTGCCTAAAAATGAACACAAAAGAACACACACTTATACACTTGGCCTAACATATGTTAGAGAGCAGTTGAGAAGCAAGTTCTGTTGGGCACAGCAGCAGCAGCAGGAACAACCACTGATTTTTGATACCAGCACCAGGGGTGTAGGCTTGGTTCCTTTCTGCTCTGGTTTTGAGGAAGCACAGGTCTCCTCAAGGAAAGGTCTTAACATATAGGCAGGGGACAGATTTCTGAGCAAAATGGCACAAGAGCCCTCAGAATAATACTATTGCTTGCCTGCTAGGTGGTTTTAAATTTTTTATTATTTTATTTTATTTTATTTAAAAAATTTTTTTATTATTTTTTATTTATGTTTGGAGAGAGAGACAGAGAGAAATAGACAGAGAGGGAGAGGGAGACAGAAAAGGGTGCGCCAGCAATCTCTCAGCTGCTGTGAATGAAATCCAGATGCGTGCGCCCCCTTGTGGTCAAGTGCGGCATTGCGCCCTTGAGTCACTTTGCATCTGGCTAAATGTGGGACCAGGAGATTGGAACTGCTGGACATTGGAACCAGCATTCTTAGGCTTAGCAGGCAGGTACCTTAGCCGCTAAGCCATCTCTCCAGCCCTTATTTTATTTTTTGAGGCAGGGTCTCACTCTAGCCCAGGCTGACTTGGAACTCTCTCTGTAGTGCAGACTGGCTTTGACCTCACAACGATCCTTCTACCTCAGCTTCTTGAATTCTGAGATTAAAGACATGGGCCACTATACCTGCATTTTTATTTTTATTTTTATTAAGTTTTTATTGATCTAACCTATTCTCTCTTTTTTTTCATTTATAGTCAAGTTGAAAATTTAACATTTGGTTATTCATATGCCTCCCAAAATGTACTTTACTTCCCAGTGGGGTAAACCTCTTTTCAAACTTTAACGTCTATGTATAGGGTGAAGTGAGCGCCTCTAACTGACCAGGTGAATATTTATCCTACTTGCTCTTGATTTGAGTTGCTCGGATACATGTTCATATTTTGGCTTTTAGATTTCTTTCCTTGTCTTGCTTCCCAGGGTGTGAAAGTATGGTTGTGAGAACTGAGGCCTCTAAACAGAGATCCCTGAGGCCTTCTGATCCCCAGAGAGTTTCATTCTCCTTGTCATTCTGGCCACCAGGGCACTCTACCAGAATTCAGAAACAATGCTGGAGGCTGGTGGTTTGCAGCCCTCTCTAGGCAGAACCCAGGCTCACCTCTGCCTTTGCCTACACAGCTAAGTGCTAGTCAATCTGCTTTCAGCCTTTGGCTTTAGTTGGTTAAGCTACAGCCTCTGTGCAAGTCACCTCACTGTTTCCTATGAGAACACCATGGCCTTTACCTCCCAGCTGCCAGTGTAAGGTACTACTGTTTGGGTCCCCTGCACAACACAGAGGAAGAGAGGGGCTTGCCTTAGACATGCTCTCAGTGTAAGTGCTGAAGACTTACTTACATGGGGTCACTTTGTGTTTCTCCTTCAAAGTTCTGACCAGAAAGTGTGGCATCCCTTCTAGCTTTTTCTCCACTGAGCAACACTCACAGTTCTGAATGTTCTTTTCTTCTAACCCATAACCTCCTCTGTTCAGCCTTCCCTAGCCCACTCAAGCTGACCCCAAGTTGCTCACTTCTTCCTATCCTGCACATAGGATAGCTCCTACCTGATTAGAATGGCTCCTTTCATGATTCCTCACCTAGACCTCAGAGCTTAGTGAGATAGGACAAAGTCTTTGTCCTATTTGTGTCTCTGATGCTAACCAGTGATGCCCAGTGCTGGCTGGTATCTCCTCCACCTCTGCAAAAAAAAAATTCTCAAAAAAAAAAAAAAAAAACCCAAAGAAAACACTTTTTAAAATTTATTTATTTTGACAGAGAGAGAGAGAGAGAGAGAGAGAGAGAAAATGGGCACATCAGGACCTTCAGCTGCTGTGAACAAATGCCAGACACATATGCCCCCTTGTGTGCATGTGTGACATTGCATGCTTATGTCACTGTGTGTCTGGCTTATGTGAAATCTGGAAATTCAAACATGAGTTCTTAGGCTTCACAGGCAAGCGTCTTAATGGCTAAGCTATCTCTTCAGCTCCCCTTTTTGTCTGATAAGTCAGAACCTATTTTACTGTTTGCGCCCCAAACTTTATCTTGTCTTCTTTCTTTGCACTAAGGACATGGAGGAGGGCCTTCTATTTCTGCTTGGTGTCCAGTTTTAGCGTATACCATGTCCTTCTTCCCTAGAACAACACATCCTGCTGCCTGACCTTCTGACTTTGGAAGGAACTTCATCCCAGGCATGAGCCTGGCTTAACAGAGAAGCACAGGACAATACAGACCCATGGAAATATTAGAACAAAAGTACATTAATTGATGCCCTATGACTGCATCTGTGTGTTCATTCATTTAGTCTTAGGATACCTGCAGGCCCTGGGCCAACCATCTTAGTGAGATACAGTAGGACAAAGATGTGCCCTGCTCTCAGTCAGTCTGATAGCCTACTCAAGAAAGATGTGAATGGGAATCATTTTAATACAATGGGAAGAGACCTAGTGTGCAGGGTAAGAGGGAGCAGTGGGAGCCCACAGGCTGGAGTGAGAAACTCTGTCACCTGAGCAGGAGGTTAGCTCAGAGGAGACAGAGGGCACTAACCACTGTGAAAAAGAGAAGGGCAGTTCAACAACCGCAGTGAGCTGAGGCCAAGAGCCCAGGTTTGGGGGGGATAATGGGGTCTGACACAAGCTTGTTATGTTGAGACTGGAAATTTTGCAGTCAGTCCCATGGGCAATGGGGACTCTAAAACATGCTCATATATGGTGTATAGGCCATTCTGGAAAGAATGGGGAAGCTCTGTCCCCTGCAATTGCTTCTCCTGGCACTCTCATTCCCCACAGGACTGCCTGCTGTACAGCTTCTGGTCACTGTCTGACACACCTGGACCGCTGATGATGTTACCACTGCATCATCATTGCAGAAACTTCAGTGGAGGGCTACTCTCTGTAGTTCTTTATTTGGGGGGGAGGTTGAGATAAGGTCTCACTATATAACCTTGTATTGCCTAGTACTCACTATGTAGTCCAGGCTGGCACTGAACTCACAGGAATCCTCCTCCCCGAGCCTCTAACGTGTGGGGCTTATGTAATGTACTACTACATTCAACTGACCTGCAAGTCGTCTTGCCAAAAATCTCTGCAGACTGGATAAAAATGTCTGTACTCACCAATACAGGCTATACAACAGGCTATACAATACAGGTACCAACACTACCTGGTTATGCTTTCTGGAATAGGTTCTGGCTACAGGACTGAGAATGTCAAAGTTGAGATCAGAACAGTGAACAAATCCCTCCTCTCCAGCCAGGAACTCCCAACAATTCAATTAATACAGCCCAGCTTTGCTATGGGACTGTGTATAGTCAAGTGACATGGTAACAATGAAACAGTTGTCTAGAAACAATGAAGCCTGAGAGCTTGCTGCCAAGAGAAGTAAAAGGGCAAATGCCTTTTTCCAGTGCCTGAGAAAGAAGGGCCATTAAGGCTGGAGAATTTTTTTCCTTTTGTTGCATTTGCTTTTCCACTGGGTAGGCTCCAGGCAGAAGTGAGGGCACTTATTTTAATCAAGTATCTTCTACAATCACACATGATTGAAATTAAAGATAAAGAATTACTTTAGGGCATTAGTTAGGTTGTAGGCTTTGACTGACAGGCTTGGGAATATAAAGTTTACTGAGGGTAGGGTTAAAAGCTATCAAACAAAGCTCACTGTCATGTTCTGTAAAGTCATCTCTGTCACTGAAATGGTAAGTGCTAAGTCATTTCTCCAATACAGTGGGAGGTTGCCACTAGCCTGTTATAGCATTTTCATCACCTGATTGTTACATACTCTTTACTCTATGTTTCTGTTTAAAGCCACGTTATTCAATGCACACGACTGATTCATTAACATTGAATCCATTACACACACGTTTTCTCCACGAGGCACATCATAGACTTCTTGCACATGGTAACACAGGAATGCCCAGTAGCATTATGCTTTGGGGGTATTTTAAACAGCAAAATTACTAATGAAAAGTCAAAATGCACAAAGATAACATCATATTGACTCTGAATGGGGTACTTGCTTGCACGGTGAGAAAGCAGGGAACAAAAAGGAGATTACTGCTCAGTTTCAACTGGGAACATGCATAATAGATCGTTCCAAATATTCCCTGGTGTGCACATGTCTGCAAAGGACTATGGAAGACAGTGAGTAGTGATCCTGGAATTGCAATTAAATTTTAGTAAGTAGGTGAATCTGTAAATACAGGATCCATGAATAATAAGGTTTGATTACATGAGTTCTGTACTTTAACGAGAAATTCTGATGGTGGTCTCAAAAAAACAATGAAAGTGGAGTTTAATTTAGATTACTCTAAAGTATTTGTTGGTTGGTAATAAAATGAGGCAAAAATAGGAGAAAGGAAGCCAGTTATAAGGTCCTGCAATGGTCCAATAAATAACTTCAATTAAAATAGATGCTTATTAGAGAATACAATTAAAGTTCAACATGTCAATTACAATAGAGATTGTATTTTTTTGTGACTCATGAATTCTAACTCTGTGAATCTACACAAAGGTAACAGTATTGTTTAAAAATATCTGAAAATAATTCAAATATCTAACAAGAAGATTATGGGTAAATAAGTTGTTATATATGTGTATACTATTTATATATGTGTGTATCCCATGTACACATATATACTTCATAGTTGTTTTGTACATGAGTACTATGTACATTATATATCCCATGCACACATCTATACTTCATAGCATGTCACCCAGTCATTCTGAATGATCATTAAGAATACTGTGCAGAGGGCTGCAGAGATGGCTTAACAGTTAAGGTGCTTGCCTGTGAAGCTTAAGGACTTATGTTCGACTCTTCAGGTTCCACATTGGTCAGATACACAGCATTGCAAGCACACAATGTTGCACATGTGCACAAGAAGGCACATGCATCTGGAGTTCAATTGCAATATTTAAAGGCCCTGATGAGCCAATTCTGTCTCCCTCTCTCTCTGTCTCCCCTCTCTCTGTCTCCCTCTCTCTCTCTTTCTTAAAACAGGCCAGTCTGTTGGGTTTGTCTCAAAAAAAAAAAAAAAAAAAGAATAATTTGCAGAAAGGAAAATGCCACATGGTCTCCCTCATCTGTGGGTCCTAAACTTGAACAGCTTGTATTGCTGTTAAACCCGACATGCAACTCAAGGACCAATTAGAGGGATGGAAGGGCTTGCAGGGGGAGGGGAATGAGAGGGTGGGGGTAGGGAGACATATACTCAAAACCAAACCCCAAATGAATTGGTACCATAGAAAACTTCCTCCTGGATAGCACACTGAAAGATATAATCCTCAATAGGAGCATGGAGGGATCATCTGATAAGATGGAGCCTGGAGAATGGGATGAAGCCTAACCCTAAAATATTTGCCTTGGCTGGTAAATTCCAGTACCAGAAATGGGTTACAACCCACATTGAGCTGTTGACCAGAGAGACCTATGAGATCCCTAAAACAAGACAGACTTCTGTCAATGCACTTGATTATCTGCCTGAGGGGAAATGTAAGACCCTATTCCTGAAGACACCACATGCTGCCAACACAGAACATCGTGGAGTGAGCCGGCGAACTACCCCTAGCACAGCACCTAGGGCCCAGATGAAAACACAAAGGAATTGGTGAAATGAGCAAGAATGCTACTTCCATGGTGAGTCTGACAATGTAAATAGACACTGAGAATACTCAAAATTCATGAAAGTAGAAACCCAGAAGCCGCAGAGAGAGCTCAACACTGAAGTAGACTTCAAGCACAAGCCACCAAGGCTCAGGGAACTTTGCAGAAGAGGGGGCAGAAAGAATGTAAGAGCCACAGGGTGGGAGGGAATAGCCACAGGCATTGCACCCCCAAATGACAGACTGCTGCTCTCACAACTCATAACCCACAATTCCATGGTGAATGCCAGCAATCCCACTAAGGAGGACCCTCAGTGGAGTAGGGGCAGGGAGGAGGGGAATGATGGTTCCAACACATGATGTGTCCATACAAAGTGTCAAAGTAAAAAAAAAAAAAAAGAATAATGTGTAGCAATAGAAAAACTGCTAGGGGGCTGGAGAGATGGCTTAGTGGTTAAGGCGCCTGCCTCCTAAACCAAAGAACACTGATTCCAATCTCCAGGTCCCATTTTTAGCCAGATGTAAAGTGATGCAAGGGCACAATGCTGCACTTGACCACAAGGGGGCGCACGCATCTGGATTTCATTCATAGCAGCAGAGAGACTGCTGGCACATCCATTCTCTATCTGTCTTCCTCTCCCTCTCTCTCTGTCTGTCTCTGTCTGTCTCTCTCTTTAAAAATAAAAATAAAAAATAAAAAATAAAGAAAAACTGCTAGGGAGCTAACAGTATAAAAAGCAAAATAAAGGGCTGGAGAGATGGCTTAGTGGTTAAGACACTTGCCTGCAAAGCCAAAGGACCCAGGTTCAATTCCCCAGGACCCATGTAAGCCAAATGCATAAGGTGGCACATGCATCTGGAGTTCTTTTGCAGTGGGTAGACGACATGGCATGCCCATTTTCTTTCTCTATCTGCCTCTCTCTCTCTTTCTCAAATAAATTTAAAAATTTTAAAAAGCAAAATCAAAAGCATTAATATATTTTAATTATAGTTAATAGAAATCTATGCAAGTGAAAAGTCAAGATAAAAAACAAAATGCTTAATAAGATTATATGAACATTTCAAGACTGGTATTTTCCATTTTTAAGTACAAATAATTGCTTAAATCAAAATTGATAATAAAAAATATGATTTTTTTAGTAGGCCTGAGCTCTCAGTTCTCTGACTGCTGATGTATGGTGGCTGTGACCTTGCATGTGTGCTGCATGAAGGAGAATAGAGGCGAGAACAGGGATACATGAAAACATTAAGAAGAGAAAGCCAACTGTCTACCATGAAATGGGTCACCTCTGTCTCATCTGCTGTGTCCCAGAAGTCATTACAGGGGAAGACATGAATACTGCTCCCACTGGGAGCCTGAAAACCAGTTCCAGGGAAATGGTGACAGACACTGTGATCACGCAAACTTCACAAAAACAGAGATCAATTGTCTACAGAGTAAGCAACACTAAGTCAGATCTCTGTCTTGCCAACCAAGTCTCAGGGAGTATAGTGGAAGAAGGGGCAGAAAGACTGTAAGAGCCTCAGCGTGGGTGTGAATAGCCTAAGACATCATGTTGACCCCATCCCTGCAGAGACTGACCGAGGCCTCTTGGTCCCCACAATGAATACCAATAACCCCACCAAAGGCCCCCAGCAGAATTGGGGTGGAGAAGAGGGGTCTATGTGTGCAATCTTTTTTTTTTTTTTTTTTTTTTAATTTTCAAGGTAGGGTGTCACTCTGGCCCAGGCTGACCTGGAATTAACTATGTAGTCTCAGGGTGGCCTCGAACTCATGGCGATCCTCCTACCTCTGCCTCCCAAGTGCTGGGATTAAAGGCGTGCGCCACCACACCCAGCTTGTGCAATCTTTTTGTTTAAAAAAAATCATAAATATTGAAGCTGAAAGACATTGTTTTTGTTATGAAAGAATATAAAAAAATTCATATATTTAGGTAGAAGTTGGTAGACAGAAGGAAAAAAACAGATTAACCCAATGTGGCTTACCCCTTTGCTTTACCACATCCTTGACTGCTAAGGGTCAGACCAAGGGCCACACATGTGCTGGGCAAGCACTCGCTGTACCACTGATCTGCATCCCAGCTCTGAATGCTCTCAATGCTTCACCATTATATGCTGCACCTGTGTCTTCCTAGACTTAAGGCAAAGACATGGCTAAACAGTTGATCATGTGCTTCTTGCAGATAAACATTGGGAGAAACATAGGAATTTATTTTCCATTTTTAACAACTATATTTTAAAAGAGTTTGACCACACTTTTTGCTCAATTTTTTCTTGTGTTTTTTTATGTATATGTAGATTTCACTGAAACTGACAGCACATTGTTCTATTCCTTTTCTAATACTCAGTACTTTCAGCATAATCAGTAGACAGTGCTCTTTTATTTAAATTACAGTCCTAAAAATGTATACATTAATAATGTATTCCTAAGTGTTTCTGCTCAGCTTACTGAAAAGTCACTTATAGAAAGCTCTAAGGATTTTGTTCTTTTAAGACACGAATAAATGAATGAATGAGGGAGAGGGAAGGAAAGAGGAAGGTTTGCTAATCTTGCTGTTTTTGAAAGAAATGTAATGCCACTTGGAAGGCAAAGATGACAGACCACAGCTGCTACAGTGTAATTAGATTAAAAAAATAAATTTTAACGACTGATTTCAAATGAGCTCTTTCTCCGTGGCCTGCAGCTGCTGTGTGACGGAGCCTGAATCTGGGCCTTGAGAGGTTATTGGAGAGGTGGTTGAATTTGGGTAGTGGTCCCTGGGCCAAACAGTCTTTGTTCTGTTCAGTTTCATGAGACTTCATATGTTTAATTCTAATTGTTCATGCCAATGATGGAGCAGATTGTTCTCCAGATTGCCTACCATCTGGTTGTTTTATATTGTAAACAAACTGCATTAGAAGTAAGTTTTGAAACAGCTTCAATTCTCATTTTCTACTTTGTTTTATGTAGGTGAGCATTTGAATGAAATGTCTTTGGAAACAATTTCTGAATGGGGTGAATTATTACTGATATGTACTGATCATTCAGTCTGTCAGTGGATTTATCATTTTCAAATAAGCTGTATTTGGGGCCTGAATATTGCTGCCTTTAATGCTTTCACATTTATAGAGCCTTTGTCTTTTGCTTTTGTCATTATTGGGGGCAGGGTCTGATCCAGATCCAGGCTGACCTGGAACCCAATTCAGAACAGAATTCTCTACCTCCTAGCTGACAGGATTAAGGGTGTAGAGTACCACACACACTTAGGGATTTTGGCCTTATCTGTTTGTTTTAATCCCCACACTTGTATATGCTGTGCTGGCTTTTATTGAATGTGTATATTGCTCAGTTGAAGGTTAGAATTTGACAGTAAATTGTTCCACCCAGTCCACTAGAATACTTGCTTAGCAAGCAAACTCAACACTTAGGCTTACTTCTGCAATTGGATTTGGGTACGAGAGCTACACTTGGCACCTTAAATTCATATCCTGAAAGTACATAAAGGTGGATCACCACATCTAAGAACACTGTAGATAAGTATAAAACCCAAGCATTAAATCAATTCAGGATGCAAAAGTCACTACATTATAATACAAGAAACACAAAGAATCAAGACAATACAATTCCACCAAAAATTATAAATCCATCAGAAATGATAACCAATAAGACTGTTTTAAATGAAATACCTGACAAATATTTCAAAAGAATGATTCTATCTATACTCAAAGAAATGAAAGGATTCAAAGAAGAAAACAAACTCCTGAAAGAGAACACAGAAAACCATCTTAATGAAATAAAAATGTCATTTAGGACATAAGTAAGGAAATAGAAATAATGAAGAAAAATCAGGCTGAAATCCTAGCTCTGAAGAACACAGTCAGTCAAATGAAAAAACTCTGTGGAAAGTCTCACCAGTAGAATGGATGAAGGAGAGAACAGAATATCTAAAGTAGAAGACCAGATAGCAGACCTAATACAGTACAATAAAGAGAAAGATAAACTAATAGAAAGGTATGAATGGGAATTCCAAAATATCTGGGACATTATGAAAAGATCAAACATAAGAATTCAGGGTATAGCAGAAGGAGAAGAATTTCAATCTAGAGGCTGAGTAGGCATTTTCAACAATATCATAGAAGATAAATTTCCCCAAATTGGGAAAGAAATGCCAGTGCAGATACAAGAAGCTTTTACAACACCAAACAGACAAAACCTAGAAAGAACCTCTCCTTTGCCATGTTATAATTAAACTACTAAACATGCAAACCAAAGAAAATAGATTGAAAGCAGTTAGAGAGAAAAAGCAAGTGAACTACAAAGGCAATACTGACTTCAATGCCCCACTCTCATCAACTGACAGGCCATCCTGGCAAAAAATAAACAGAGAGACATCTGGATTAACTGATTTCATGGAACAAAAGGACCTAACAGATATATATAGAACATTCCATCAAATGCTGCAGAATATACATTCTTCTATAGCAACACATGGAACATTCTCTAGATGGTATATTAGGACACAAAGCAAATTTTAACAAATACAGATGACATATAAACATCTAAAAAAGTCTTCTACATCCTTAGCCATCAGGGAAATGCAAATTAAAACTACTTTGAGATTCCATCTCACTCCTGTCAAAATGGCTGCCATCAAGAAAACAAATGACAATAAGTGTTGGTGTGAATGCAGAAAAAGAGGAACACGTCTACACTGTTAGTGGGAATGTAATCTGGCCCAAGCATTGTGGAAATCAGTATGGAGGTTCTTGAGACAGCTAAAAATAGATTTACCATATGATTCAGCTATAGCACTCCTAGGCATATACCTGAATGACTTTTCTCACTACCTTAGAGATACTTGCACAACCATGTTTATTGCTGCTCTATTCACAATAGCTAGGAAATGGAACCAGCCTAGATGTCCCTCAACTGATGATGAGTGGATAATGAAGATGTGGTACATTTATACAACAGAGTCTTATTCAGCAGCAAAGAAAAATGAAATTATGAAATTTTCTGGGAAATGGAGGGATCTGGAAAGGATTATACTAAGTGAGGTAACCCAGGCTCAGAAAGCCAAATGTCACATGTTCTCTCTCATATGTGGATCCTAGTTACAAATGCATAGACTTGTGTGTGAGCTGGTTATAAGGGAGGGAGGAGAGGGAAGGACTTAAGGGGATGGTATTGTATATATGAAATAGAAGAACAGATTACAGGCAGGGGAAAGGCCTAAGCGAAGCCAGAGGAAGAGAATGTGTAAAAGAAGGGTGGGGGGGAGGGTCAATTAAAATTCAAGATATTCTGAATAAGACTTATGTAAACATACTTTTTTGAATAATGGCACATCCAGAAGGAGTGTCCAGAACTGAAACATCTCCATCACACCCTCCATGGCTCAGGATCCGTTGTGGAAGAGGTGCCAGAAAGAATGTAAAAGCCAAAGGAAGGGTACAACTCCTTGCAACGCCACTGTCCAGACAGAAATTGGCCTCGATATCCATGACCTCGCAGTGCCTAGCAATACATTCACAAGACCCTCATATTAGGAGAAAAAGATGATAACATCAAACTAGAAGACAGTCTAATGGAGAGAGGGAGGGGATATGATAGAGACTGGAATTCTGAAGGGGAATGGGGGCAGGGGAGGGAAATCTCATGGTTTATTGTCTGTAAGTATAGAAGTTGTCAATAAAAAAACAAATCTTTTAAAAAAGAAAAGTTTAAAGCCCTTTTCTCCTTGTTGTGTTTGCCTGCTTGCCTCAGATCTCTCCCCACCTCATCTCTCTTCTCTCTGCAGAGGAGGGGAAGAAAGTATGCTTCCCTTCCCAGTGTGAACTAAAGTTCCCAGAAAAACACTGTATCTGCTGCACCAACTTCTAGCAAGGCTGAATGGACTGATAAAGCTGCTGTGATCACAGAGAGATGGACTGTTGCAAGACCAAAGCCTAATTACCTTGGGCTACCTTTAGCCCCCTCCCACCCAAAAGCCATTTATTGCCCATCTCGGTGTCTGACCTAACATCCGCGTGACTATTGTTGATCAAGTAACACCTTTTTGTAATGCAAGAACAGACCACCAGCTGTCATCAACCCAACAGCTAAGAATGTCATCAGGTAGCATCTGAGGCCTATCCCAGCTTTGCTATAACCCAACTACCTGATGGCCAGGTTTGAAAAGTGCCTTGATTTATGACTTTCTTTTGTTCTGTAACTATAAAGCCTTCATAAAATTGTTAACACATTGGAACATGGAATTTGGGGTAACCTAAATCTGTGTTTCCAGGCCATAGCCACTCATATTTGGCTCCAGAATAAACTATCTCTTAACCCCTTTGAAGCTGGGTGTGCTGGCGCACGCCTTTAATCCCAGCACTTGGGATGCAGAGGTAGGTGGATCTCCATGAGTTCGAGGCCACCCTGAGACTACATAGTGAATTCCAGGTCAGCCTGAGCTAGAGAAAGACCCTACCTCAAAAACAAACAAACAAACAACAACAAAAAAAACCCTTTGATATGAGAGCCATGTCTTTTGCGTTCACACCAATGGACCCCCACGTAGACCTGACATGGGAGGTCAAAAGAGAAGAGGGAGGCCAGGGACTCTCCTGCTCTGCCTTGGATGGTGTCGTCCACATGTCACCTGCTCATGTCTCCTCTCTTTGAAAGACCCAGAGCGGGTTCTTTCTGTTTTGACTGGATCCTAACCCTCCTCTCTCATGCATACCTTTGCCCTCCCAACTCCTAATACAGACCTGAAAATCTCTGCTTCTACTTCCCACATCATCACCTCCGACCTCTTCTGCTGTTAGTCCTTTCTCCTTTGAATCAATCTGCCTCAAACCTATGAAAGTTATTTTTAGACAGTAAGTGTCATCTTCTTACTGTCCTGCACAAACCCTTCCATATTCCATGAACACTAAGGGAAAACTCCCCTTCTGGGTCATGTCAGGGTAGCCAGTTGCTGCATATGGTTTCTGCACATTTGCATTGAGGCAAGACTGAGGGTAGAGTACTCTGGGGGTTTTGAACACATTGTATTTAAAAGGGTTTTGTCATTAATCATTTTACTATAGATTACATGATAAGAGGACAAAGTTTTAGATTTCTTAAGCCCTGACCCCAAAGATCAGTTAGTGTCATACTCCAACCACTAGAGGTCATACTCATCCCCTCCAGAAAGTGGAAAGGAATGCTGAGCAGGGTCCAGGGCAAAAACTTGGGTTGTGGGTTAGGGGGTGAAATCGTTAGATCAGTGCATGCCTGCTACCTCCTAAATGTGTTTTTTCCTCCCGGGTGTTCCTTTTAGCTTTCTCCCTCCTTTGTGTTGGTGATACTCTGGAACACCCCTCATCCTGGGCTCTGAGAAACCCCTCTTCCCTTCTGTTCTCTTCACAGGGGCACACTCTCCAGTGTGCTCAGCTGCTCTGGTTAGAACATTGCAGTAGTCTGGGCTGCTGACGAAGCAGCCTTTCCCAGAGTGTCTCCCGTCACTGGGCGCTCACTCAGGGGCTTGCCGCGGAGGCTGGGAATATGAGCTCAGGTTTTAAGTATCTCAGTTCTGATGACCCATAGGCACAGCTGAGGCATACCACAGCACATCTTGGCTCTGTGCCTTTGTAATGCGTCCTCTGTTCCTTTCTCTGACTCTCCCCCACAGCAACTTAAATTGTGCTTAAAAGATGCATTTCCAGGAATGATTTCCTGGCCCCAGGAATACTTTACGTAGCTCTAACGCTGAATTTATCTGACCGATTTGTTAATACACTTCTGTCTCTCATTGGGTCTTGAGCAGCAATCAGTATTTTGAACATCTGGTTCCAGTGCTGACCACAACAGATGATCAGAGTGAAGTAAATAAGTGGATGGATGGACAGATGGATGATAGATGCTTTTCTATGATTCCCCATAGCACCTGACATGATACATAATACCTGACACATGTTTTGGTATCAATAATACTGTTTGATTAACTGAGAAATATGTTCCAAGATATGTTCATTAGACCAAGCTATAGAACCAAAATAAAAAGCAGATTTTTGATCTTGCTGCCAGTATTTTGTAGATAGGAATATCCCATTTTAGCCCAGCTGGGCCAAGCTTGGAAGAAGACCCAGACAAAGATATGGAGAAGCCTGAGTGGGAGTGTGCGAGCTGCCAGGGCTCCAGCAAGACAAGCAGCTCATCAGCCAAGAACCTCTTTCCCACAGATGTCTATTTAAACATTTCTTAATTAACAATTAAATCCATCCTTATTAACTTGTATTTAATACTAGTGATCCTAAAGGGAAATTCAGTTACCTCTTAACTTTCAGGCTACCTGTACATATAATTCTTTAACTCCTATTCACCTCAAAAGCTAAAGCTTTTTTTTTTTTTTTTGGGGGGGGGTTCAAGGTAGGGTCTCACTCCAGCTCAGGCTGACCTGGAATTCACTGTGTAGTCTCACGGTGGCCTCGAACTCACAGCAATCCTTCTATCTCTGCCTCCCAAAAGCTGGGATTAAAGGTGTGCACCAACACACTTGGCCAAAAGCTATTTTTATTCAGTAAAATTTCAAAATACCTGAACTATAAACAAACCTCTCCATAATGAGCCCAACCATTTTTTTGTTAGTTTGAGAGCCTCAATTGAATGTCTTTAATTCTGCTATTTTATTTATTTATTATTGTTTTATTAAAAATATGCTTTGTATGGACATATCATGTGTTGATACCATTATTTCCCTCCTCTGACCCCAAGCCACTGAGCCCTCCTTAGTGGAATTTCTGGTATTCCTTATGGGGTCGTGGGTAACACGTTGTGAGAGGAGCAGTCACTGGGGAAAGGATGCCTCTGGGTATGCCCTCAGTCTGTGGCTTTATAATCTTTCCACTCCCTCTTCTGCAAAATTTCCTGACTGTAATGGGTGTTTTTATTATTATTATTATTATTATTTTATTTTGTTGCTGTTTATTTTTTGGTTTGTTTTTTTGTTTTTTGTTTTTTGAGATAGGGGCTTGCTCTCTAGCCCGGGATGCCCTGAAATTTACTATATAAGCTCAGGGCAGCCTTGAACTCATAGCAATCCTCCTACTGCTGCCTCCCAAGTGCTGAGATTAAAGATTTGCATCACCACACCGGACTCATAGTGGGTGTATTTTAGTCTACTTCAGTGTTAAGCTCTCACGAGCGTCTGGATTTCTGCTTTGGTATGTGTTGAGTATCCTCAGTGTCTGTCTCCATCATCCTGGTGCAGAAAGTCAGTCTCGCCACAGAGGCAGCACTCTTGTTCGTTTCACCAAATCTTCTGTGGTTTCACCTGGGCCTTGGCTGAAGAGCAGGAGTAGTTTATCTCCTTGGGTCTCACTACCTTTGGAAAAAGAACAGATTCTCCAACAGAGAATGAAATCAACATAGATTAAATTGGATAAGCACTATTAGAGAAATTTTGATGAATGTAGCTTCCCTTTTGGCCAAAGACCAGTGGGAGCTTGTCATTGGAAACCATGATCTTGGTCTCAATTTGATTCTGATCTGGTTCCTAGTTCTACTATGGGTTCCTTTCCATGGAGTGGATCTCTTATCCAATGAGAAAGCCTTTGTTTACCACCAAGGCTGTGTGCCACCATTGTACAGGCATGCATGCCTTGACAGGCTTGCTCTTAACGTTGAGTAGCTTGCTCCTAACGTTGTTGGCTACTTTTCCCCAGTAGCTCATGTAGAGTTTTCCAACACTAAATGAGCTAACCATATGGGCACTGGCTCCCTTCCAGATTCCATCCATATCTCTTGGTGTTCTGTGTCAGCAGTATGTGGTGTCTTCAGCAACAGGGTCTTATCTTTTACCTCGGGAAGGTAATCTAGTGCTTTGACAGAAGCCTGTCTTGTTTTGGGGTCCCCATAGGTCTCTCTGATCAACAGCTCAATGTGGGTAGCAACTGATTTCTGGTGCTGGGAGTTACAGGCCAGAGGCAATTTTTTTAAATTAATTAATTAATTAATTTGAAAGTGACAAACAGAGAGAGAGAAAGAGGCGGATAGATAGAGAAAGTGAATGGGCACGCCAGGGTCTCCAGCCACTGCAAACAAACTCCAGATGCATGTGCCACCTTGTGCATCTGGCTTACGTGGGTCCTGGAGAGTTGAGCCGGGATCCTTTGGCTTTGCAGGCAAACACCTTAACCACTAAGCCATCTCTCCAGGCCCCAGAGGCAAATTTTTTAAGGTTAGGTTTTGTTCAACCTTCTCCAGGGCTCTTCTTACCAGATGATCCCCCCCCCCCCGCCCCAAACTCCTGTTGAGAGTTCTATCTTTTAGTCTACTATCAAGGAGAAAGGCTTCTAAAGTACCAGTTCATTTTGGGTTTAGTTTTATGCTTATTTCCTCCCAACCTCGCATTCTCCTCCCCCACCCTCCCATCCTTATTGTCTGGCCTGTCAGGTATGCCAGCAACTCAAGTTGTTCCAGGTTAGGAACCACAGATGGGTGAGAATGTGTGGTGTTTATCTTTCTGTGTTTGTGTGAGTTCACTGTGTACAATCTGTTCCAAGTCCATCCACATTCCTACAAATTTCATTATATCATTTTTTCCTTATTGCTGAGTGTATATGTACCATATCTTCACTATCCATTCGTCCAATGATAGGCTCCTGGGTTGATTCTAGTTCTTAGCAATTATGAATTAAGAAGCTACAAATATGGTTGAGCAAATATCTCTGTAGTGAAGCATGGCGCCTTTAGGGTAAGTGACCAGTGGAGTAAAAACTGGGTCTGTCGGTAGCTCTATTTTCATCTTTTTCAGGAGTCTCCATATTGATTTCAATAGTGGCTGTACAACTTTGCATTCCCACTGTGAATGAGGGTTCCTCTTTCCTCACACCCTCACCAACATTTATTGTTGTTTCATTTTTTTAATGATTGCTATCCTGGCTGGAATAAGGTGGAAGCTCACAGCTGTTTTCATTTGCATTTCTTTGATGGTTAAGGATGTTGAACATTTCCTTAAGTGTGTATTAGCCATTTTTATTTCTTCCTTTGAGAATTCTTTATTCAGTTCTCTGCCCCATTTTTTCAGAGGCTTGCTTGAGTTTTTATTGTGTACTTTTTTTGAGGTCTTTGTAGATTCTATATATTAGTCCTCTAGCAGTGGTATAGCTAGCAAAGATTTTCTCACATTCTGTGGGTAGTCTACTAACTCTGTTTATGGTATGTTGGTCTTCGCAAAACCTTTTTAGCTTCATGAGATGCCACTGGTTGAGTGATTGTTTAATTTTCTAGGTTACAAAATTATTGTTTAGGAAGTCTTGCCCCACTCCTATATTGTAGAGAGTTTCTCCTATTTTTTCATCCAGTAGTTTGAGAGTTTCAGGTCTTATATTGAGGTCTTTAATCCATTTGGAGTTGATATTCGTGCATGGTGAGATGAGTGGGTCTAGTTTCATTTTTCTACATGTGGTTATCCAGTTTGTCCAGCAACATTTGTTGAAGATGCTGTCTTTTCTCCAGGGTACATTGTTAGCTCCTTTGTCAAAAATAAGTAGCTATAGTTACTGGAACTAAGGAACAGGTCTTCAATTATATTCCATTGGTCTATATGTCTGTTTTTATGCCATTACCATGCTGTTTTTGTTACTATGGATTTGTAGTATAACTTTAGATTGGGTATGGTGATGCCTCCAGAGGTGTTTCTTTTGCTGAGGATATGTCTGGATATCCGAGGCCTGATGCCATTCCATGTGAATTCTGTGATCATTTTTTCCCTATCTCTGAGAAGAATGATGGCAGGATTTTTATTTGTATTGTTTTTGGTAGAATTGCCATTTTCACAATATTATTTCTACCTATTCAGGAACATGGGATATAGGCCAAGTTTTCTTTTCTTGTACTTCTGTCTGTTTTTGATATTACAGCGATGTTAGCTTCATAAAAGGAGTTGGGGCACATTCCTTGTTCTTCAGTTATGTTTGAGAAAAAGTGGTTTCAGTTCTTCAGTGAAGGCTTGATAGAGTTTGGCTGAAAAGACATCCAGTCCTGGACTTTTCTTTTGGGGGAGTATTTTTGTTGTTGTTGTTGGATTTTTGAGGTAGGGTTTCACTCTAGCTCAGGCTGACCTGGAATTCACTATGTAGTTGCAGGGTGGCCTTGAACTCTCAGCAATCCTCCTACCTCTGCCTCCTGAGTGCTGAGATTAAAGGCATGCACCACCATGCCTGGATTTGGGGAAATTTTTTGATTACCTTTTCAATCTCCATGGGTGTATTAGGTTTGTTTAGGAGATTAATATGCTATGAAATTAGTTTTGGTAGGTGGTATGTGTCTAGGAATACAACTTTTTCTTCCAGATCATCCAATTTTGTGGAGTAGAGCTTTTGGAAATATGTCCCGATGATTCTTCCAATTTCATTGATATCTGTTGTGACCTCTCTCTTTTCATTTCTGATTTTGTTAATTTAAGACTTCTCATTTTTGTTTGATCAAATTGGCCAGGAATTTATCAGTCTTTTTATTTTTTTTCAAATAACCAGCTCTTCTTTTCATCAATTTTCTTAGTTTCCAATTTATTAATTTCTGCTCTGATCTTAATTATTTCTTTCTGTGTGGAGCTTTTAGGCCTGGATTGTTCTTATTTTTCCAAGGCCTGTAGGTGGATAGTTAGGTTATTAATTTGAGATCTTTCTGTCTTTGTTATAAAGTAATTCATTGTTATAAGTTTTCCCCTTAGGACTGTCTTCATTCTGTCCCATAATTTTTGGTATTTTGTATTTTCATTATCATTTAGTTCTAGAAATTTTACAATATCATTTTTGATTTCTTTCGCAAACATTCATTATTTAAAAGTGTGTTGTTTAGTCTCCAGGAGCTGGTGAAATTTCTGTTGTGTCTCTTGTTAATTTTTAGGTTTAAAGCATTGTGGTCTGATATGATGCAGGCAGTTATGTCAATTTTCCTGAATATGGAGATATGAGTTATGTCCTAATATATATTTTGGAGAAGGTTCCATGGGCTGCTGAAAAGAATGTATGTTCTATAGAATTTGGGGGGAAAGTTCTGTAGATGTCTGTTAGGTCTAATTGATCTATGGTGCTGTTAAGTTCTATTTCTCTGTTGATTTTCTCCTTGGTTGATCTGTCTACTGATGATAATGGGGTGTTAAAGTCCTCTACTATGATGGTATTGGGGTTTATTTCTAGTTTGTTGTCAAGTAGTTTTTATTTTATAAATTGTGGTGCACCTGTGTTTGGTGCATATAGATTTATGGTTGTGATATCCTTTTGTTGGATTCTTCCCTTGATGAGTAAAAAGGGGCCTTCTTTGTCCCTTTTGATTACTAATATAATTAATATAGCCACACCCATTTATTTCTTATTTACATTTTCTTCAAATATCATTTTCCATCCTTTCACCCTGAGGAGGTGTCTGTCCCTAATGGTGAGGTGGGTTTCTTGAAGACAGCAGATAAAAGAATCTATCTTTTTTTTTTTAATCCACCCTGTAAACTTGTGTCTTTAAAAAAAAATATTTTATTATTTATTTATTTATTTGAGAGAGAGAGAGAGAGAGAGAGAGAGAGAGAGATACAGAAATAGGCAGGTAGAGAGAGATAGAGAATGGGCATGCCAGGGCCTCCAGCCACTGCAAACGAACTCCAGAAGCATGCGCCTCCTCATGCATCTGGCTTACATGGGTCCTGGAGAATCAAGCCTTGAACTGGGATCCTTAGGCTTCACGGGCAAGCGCTTAACCGCTAAGCCATGTGTCCAGCCCTAAGCTTATGTCTTTTAATGGGTGAGTTAAGACCATTAATATTTAAGGTTATAACTGTGAGGTTCGATTTTACCCCTGCCATGTTGGAGGCTTTCTTAGGCTTTGTACTTTTTTACCCTTCTTGAGTTTTGGTTATTGTGATCTTTCTCTTGTGGGCTCTTGAAATTGGTTTTTTGTTTGTTTGTTTTTACTTCACTTTATGGAGTATTCCCTCATGTATTCTCTGTAGGTTTTGCTTTGTGTTCATATAATCATAGAGCTGGCTTTTATCAAGGAAAGTTTTCCTTTCACCATCTCTTATGAGGGATACTTTTTCTATGTAGAGTAGCTTGGGTTGGAACCTGGATCTTGCTGTTCTTCAGGTAGATTGGCTGACCAGGGATCCTAGTGATTCTCCTGTTCCTTGCCCACTTGAGGCTATGGTTAGGGAGACATGCACCATCACACCCACCTTTTTATGTGGGTACTGGAGATTGAACTCAGGTCCTCATGCTTGTAGAGCAAGTGCTATGTACCCACTGAGCCACCTCCCCAGCCCCCTAAATCCTGTTTCTGCCATATGACATTACATGTTTATTGTGTTCTAAATGTAATTTGACATACATATATTCATTCATTTATTCAATAAGCTTTCTTTTGGGGGACACAAGGATGGAGGGGTAGTGGATTGAACCCAGCCAGGGCCTGGCACAAGCACTCTATCACAGAACAACATTCCTAGTCCTTGGTCTTTTTGACACAGTCTCAGTGTGTAGCCCAGACTGGCCTTGAACTTGTGACCCTTCTGCCTAAGCTCACCAAAGCTAGGATCAAGGTATGTGCCATCAACTGGGCCATTCAACAGTGCCTGTTGTATGCCAAGCACTGCTCAGGTCACTGAAGATGAAGCAGAGAGCTAAGCATAGCTCCTTTCCTCAGCAGTTTGCTCTCTCCATCCTGGTGAGAAGCCATGAATAAGCAAATAAGACAACCATCTCATGATTCTTGCTAAGAAGAGTTTAAAAATAGAGAAAGAGTATTTCAGTGAGAGGGTATTTTCAGAAAGGTGGAAAGGGAAGGATTTCCCAATAAGGACATATTTGAGCACATATTTGATCTGAATTCAAGGAAGGGTTTCCCCATCTATATAGCTACCCTTCTATAGCCCATATCCTCTTACTACTTATTTCATAGAAACTTCCCAGCTTACTAAGAAAATTGCTGACAGACCACTTGTCTTTCTCAGCCTTCTTGATAGCCCCAGGCCAGTTACGGGGAAATGTGCTGCTAACTGGAAAATGGTCGTGACTGAAGCAACTAGAGACTCTGGTAGAGTTGGTTTCCAATCTGTATTTTCACGCAGAGAAAAATAGATTCTAATGTTAAATTAAACCACTGTATTTTGCTATGGTAGCTGAGCTGATACCCAAAATGGGCTCTAGGGACATCTAGAGAAGTACCTTTTTTATTTTATTTTGACAGAAAGAGAGAGAGAGCAGTAGAGACAAAGAATTTGCATGCCAGGGCCTCAACCACTGGAATCCAACCCCAGATGCTTGCACGACTAGTGGGCATGTGCGACCTTGCACTTGCCTCACCTGTGTGCATCTGGCTAACATTGGATCTGGAGAGTTGAACGTGGGTCCTTAGGCTTTACAGGCAAGCACCTTAACCACTAAAAGCCATCTCTCCAGCTCGAGAAGCACCTTTTTTGAGGGGAAAAAGGAGGTATGTGTGTAAAGTGGATAAAGTGCTTGCTGTACAATCATGAGGATCTGAGATCAGATCCAAGCATCCATGTAAAAGGTACTTCCCAGGGTTCATGTGCGTGCATGTATGTGCACATGCATGTGGAAGCTAGTGACTTATTCTGGGAGTCTTCCTCAATTGCTCCATTTCTTTGTTCGAGGTAGGGTCTCACTCTAGCCCAGGCTGACCTGGAATTCACTCTGTAGTCTCAGGGTGGCCTTGAACTCACAGCGATCCTCCTACCTCTGCCTGCCAAGTGCTGGGATTAAAGGCGTGTGCCACCATGCCTGGCTCTCCATTTTTTTTTTTTTTTTGAGACAAAGTTTCTCAGTAAGCCTGGAACTCATTAATTCAGCTAGAGTAGACAGCCAGAAAGTTCCAAGTTCCTCCTGTCTCTGGCATTACAGAAGCACAACATGTGGCTTTAATATGGGTGCTGGGATATGAACTTTGTCCTTATGCTGGCACAGCAAGTACTTTACCCATGAAGCCGTTACCCAGCCATGAGAAGTGCCTTTCTAAGCAGAGGGAGTTGTGCTTGCAAAAGCTTGACGATTACTCACAAGTTTCAAAGAATACTATGGTGGTCAATGGGTTGGAGTAGAGTAGAGTAGATCAGAAACACTGAGGACAGAGCATGAAGGCCTTAGGACCTCCTTTAGGGCTTTCAACTTTGTTCTTAGGAGCTATGAATGAACTGGCCAAGCAAAGAAGTGATTATATGACATCTTCATTGAAAAGGCCATTGTACTTGAAATAGAACAGAGATGAGAGTGCAGAAGAAAAGAGACCATTTGGACAATAGTACAGGCAAGACATTATGGCTGCTTCAATTAGAGTAGGAATGGTAGAAATGGTCAGAAGTTTCTTACTGCAAAGTACAGTTTTTTTGGTGTGTGAGTGTTGGGTGGTGCTCATGTGGTGTCTGTGTGTATAGTATATGCATGGGATGCACATGCCACACTCACATTGGGTGTCCTCCTCTCTCACTCTTCTGCTTTATTTCCTTGAGACAGTCTCTCTCACTAAAACTGAAGCTCTGAGTTTTTGTGGTCAGACGGGCTTATGATTGAGCTCTAGGATCTTCCTGTCTCTGCACCTCCTTGGCACTGGAGTGGCAGACAGGCATGGCCGCACCTGGCTTTTTTAGATGGGTTCTGGGGATTGAATTTAGGTCCTCATGCTTGTGCAGCAATCTCTCTTATCCAACTAAGCTATCCTCCCAGCCTCCAAAGTATCCTTAAAGATAGAGGTGCTCAGATGTGTTGATATCTCATATATAAGCATGAATAACAATGAAATAAATTTGAAAGAATAACAATGAAATTAAAAGGAAAAGGTTTGACATGGTATAGCAGTTACCCTTTCATTGCTGGGACAAAGCAGCCAGCCAGACACAGGTGATGGAAGGAAAAGTTTTATTTCAGGCTTACAGTTTTAAAGGGAAGTTTCTCAATGGCGGGGAAAGCAGGTCAGAGCAGACATTTGAGCATCACATCTTGTTTCAGGAGTAGAGAAGGATGTAGCCTGAAAGAGCTAGCCCTATGACTCTCTGTGGGCTGGACTAATAAACCTCAAGGTCTACCCTGGACACACCTCCTATGGCAAGACTCCATCCCCAAAAGGCTCCATCAGCTGGGGATTAAATATGAGGCTTACTCAAACACATGAGGTTATGGGAGACATTTTAGATGGACACCACAAAATGTGGTAATTAGAAATCGTATGCAGAGGTCTACAGGCTGGATAGGAACTCTGAATGAGCTTAGTTAATTTTATCTCAGCCATCACCAATTAGACATGTCCATGACTTCATGCTGGTGAAGAGCCTTCAAGAGAGAAAACCACACAGCACAGCATACCTCAATGGCACAAGCAGCTAGCCTGCTCTTCACAGGACCAAACACAGAGAGCAAAAGTCACAAACAAAAGCCACACAGCACACTTCAAGAACTCCAGCTAGGCACACTTTGCATATCTTTAGATTGAAATCCTAAACCCACCACCACACCTTAAGATCCGCCCAGTGACACTGCCACCAGCCAGGTGGATGCAGATGCAAACTATAAACTAATAAAACACTTAATATATTGGGGACCATCTATTCAAACTACCACAATCTTTAATTTTTTTTCCTTTTTATTCATAGCTTCCATCCTTACAGAAAATAAACCATGATAATTCCTTCCCTTCTCACATTTTCCCCTTCACAGATCTATATACTTTATCATATCACCTCCCTCTCTCCATTAGTCTCTCTTTTATTTTTATTTATTTATTTTATTTTTATCTCTTTTATTTTTATTTATTTCTTTTCCTCCTATTCTGAGGGTCTTGTGAAGATATTGCTAGGCACTGTGAGGTCATGGATATCAAGGCCAATTTCTATCTGGTCAATTGTATTGTAAGCAGTCCTACCCTTCCTTCAGCTCTTACATTCTTTCCATCACCTCTTCTGTGATAGACTCTGAACCTTGGAAGGTGTGATAGAGATGTTTCAGTGCTGAACATTCCTCCCTCATGTCTTCTCAGCACTATGGTGCCTTTTGGGTAGTCCCAGTGGTCACCACCATCTGAAAAGAGAAGCTTCTCTAACCAAAAGTGAGAGTAGCATTAATATATGGGTATGAATATTAAGTAAAGTGCTTACAGGGAAGTTTGGTAAGCAAAATACATGCATTTATACAGATAAGAGCAGACATTACATTCCTAATGTTCATGACCTCCCCCATTATAGGATTTCAGTACCAGGCACATATTCCCTCGCATAGAGCAGGTATCCAGTCCAATTAGAGAGCAGTTGGTTTCCCCCATAACAGACATGCCATTATTGCACCCTTTGGCTCATTTGGTCTGGCTAGCCAAACTTTTGACTTGCAGTGTCCATTGCTTTCGCCACTGATGACTTCTGTCTCCCATAAAGCTGCATGCAGTGTAGCTTTGTCCAGCTTTCTATCAGCTTGTCTACAGGAAGAAGATTTTCAGCTTAGCCCCAGTTTGATTTCTTGGTGACCTTGCAGCCCAGGCATGTGCAATCTTCAGCAATAGGGTCTTATCATCTATTCCTAGCGGGAAACCAAGAGCCTTGGTAATAGCCTATAATATTTTGGGGGCATCAAGGACCTCCCTAGCCAACAACTCACTGGAAGATATCTAATCACTGGCACTGCAATTTTTCTAGTAACAGTCTGTGGCTTCTGGGTGTGCCATTATCCCGAACAGTAGGTTATCATATGGCTTATTCACAATATCCTGGATTTTGATTACACCTCCCCCACATTCCTTTTACTCAGTCTCTTCCCCTGACCTCAATAGGCCATTCCACATGCACTAATCTGTCCATCTACACACACACACACACACACACACACACACACACACACACACACATATATATATATATATATATATATACAGTACCATCTCCTTAAGTCCACCCCTCTCCTTCCTCCCTTACAGCCCTTTTCTAGCTTACTGGCCTCTGCTACAGATTAACACTCCAACTCACACACAGGTCTGATCATTTGTAACTAGGATCCACATATGAGAGAAAACATGTTATGTTTGGCTTTCTGGACCTGGGTTACCTCACTTACTATAATCCTTTCCAGATGCATCCATTTCCATGCAAATTTCATTTTTCTTTACCACTTATTAGAACTCCATTATGTAAATGTACCACATCTTTATTGTCCATTCATCTGTTGAAGGACATCTAGGCTGGTTTAATTTCCTAGCTATTGTAAATCGAGCAGCAATAAACATGGTTGTGCAAGTATCTCTAAGATAGTAAGAACAGTCATTAGGATATATGACTAGGAATGCTATAGCTGGGTCATATGCTAAACCTATATTTAGCTATCTCAGGAACCTCCACACTGATTTCCACAATAGCTATACTGGACTACATTCCCACCAACAGTGTAGAAGGGTTCCCCTTTTTCTGCATCCTCACCAACATTTATTGTAATTTGTTTTCTTGTTGATAGCCATTCTGACAGGAGTGAGATGGAATCTCAAAGTAGTTTTAATTTGCATTTCCCTGATGCCTAAGGATGTAGAACACCATTTAAGATGTTTATATGTTATCTGTATTTGTTCTTTTGAGAGTTCTCTATTTAGTCCCATAGCCCATTTTTTAAATGGGTTGTTTGATTCCTTCTTTAGTTTTTTGAGTTCTTTGTATATTCTGGATATTAATCCTCTGTCAGATAGATAGCTAGCAAAGATTTTCTTCCATTTGGTAGGTTGACTCTTTGCTCTATTCACAGTGTCCTTTGCTGTACAGAAACTTTGTAATTTCATGAGATCCCAGTGGTTGATTAGTGGTTTTATTTCCTGATCAGAAAGTTATTGCCTATGCCAATATGTTGAAGAGATTCCCCTACCTTTTCCTCTAGCAGTTTCAGAGTTTCATGTCTGATATTAAGATCCCTGAACCGTTTGGACTTGATTCTTTTGTATGGAGAGAGACAAGGATCTACTTTCATCCTTCTACATAGAGATATCCAGTTTTCCCAGAACCACTTGTTGAAGAGGCTGTCTTTTCTCCAATGAATTTTTTTGGCATTTTTGTCAAAAATCAGACAGCTGTAGCTGCTTGGAGTAACATCTGGGTCCTCTATTCTGTTCTATTGATCTACATATCTGTCTTTGTACCAGTACCATGCTGTTTTTGTTACAATGGCTTTGAAATATAGCTTAAAATCAGGCATGGCGATACTGCCAGCCTTATTTCTGTTGCTCAAAATTGTTTTGGCTATTTGAGGTTTTTGTGCTTCCAAATGAATTTTAGGATATTTTTCTATTTCCATGAAGAATGCCATTGGCATTTTAATGGGGATTGCATTAAATGCATCAATTGCTTTTGGTAAGATTGACATTTTCACAATATTGATTCTTCCAATCCAAGAACATGGAATGTCATTCCATTTCCAAGTGTCTTCTGCAATTTCTCACTTGAGTGTTTTAAAGTTTTCGTTGTAGAGATCCTTCACTTCCTTGGTTAGAACCTGGTTCATACCTGGTTACAAGGTACTTTATTTATTCATTTTTTGGAGACAATTGTGAATGGGAGAGATTCCCTGATTTCATCCTCTGCATGTTTTCTGTTAGCAAGTAGGAAAGCTACTGATTTCTGTGTGTTTATTTTGTACCCTGCTATGTTGCTAAAAGTGTTTATCAGCTCTAACAGTTTGCTGGTAGAGTCTTTAGGGTCCTTTATGTATAGAATCATATCATCTACAAATAATGATAAATTTACCCTTTCCTTTCCATTTTGTATTCCTTTTATGAATGTCTTTTTGGGTTTGGTTGGGAGACTTTTTTTTGTTTGTTTTTTGTTTTTATTTCTATATATATTTTTTATTCACAACTTCTATACTTACATACAAAAAGTGCATGATAGGGAGACTTTTTTTTTGAGAGAGTCAGAGACAGAGAGAGAGAGAGATAGAGAATGGGAGTGCCAGTGGCCTCTCAGCCACTGTGAACGAACTCCAGATGTGTGCCCCTTTGTGGGCAAGTGCAGCATTGTGCCCTTGCATCTGGCTAAACTTGGGACCTGGAGAATCAAACAGGCATTCTTAGGCTTAGCAGGCAGGTGCCTTAACCACTAAGCCATTTCTCTAGCTCTGGTTGGGAGCTTTTTTATAACTGCTTGGATCTCCAAATTTGTTAGAGGTCTATTTAAATGGCTTATCTCATCATGATTTAATTTTGGTAGGTCATATAATTCAAGAAAATCATCCATTTCTTTCAGATTTTCAAACTTAAAGTATGTCCTTATGATTTTCTGATATTCTTTGGTATCTGTTGTAATGGTGCCTTTTTAATCTCTAATTTTATTAATTTTTTTCTCTTCTATCTTTCTTCTGGTCAAATTTGCTAAGTATCAATCTTGTTTATATTTTGAAAGAACAAACTTTTTGTTTCATTGATTTCTGAGATTTTTTTTTTTTTTTGGTTTCTATTTCATTAATTTCTGTCCTAACCTTTATTACTTATTCCCATCTACTGATTTTTAGTTTGCCTTGTTCTTCTTTTCCCAAAGCCTTAAGGTGAACCATTAAGTTGTTTACTTGTGAACTCTCTAATTTCTTAATATAGGCACTTAGAGCTATAAATTTCCCTCTTTGGACTGCCTTCATTGTGTCCCAAAGGTTTTAGTATGGTGCATTGCCATCATTATTTGATTCTATGAATTTATTGATTTCTTTTTTTTTTTTTTTTTGGAGAGAGTCAGAGACAGAGAGAGGGATGGAGGGAGAGAGAGAGAATGGGCTCACCAGAGGCCTCTCAGCTATTGTGAACAAACTCCAGACACATCTGCCCCCTTGTGGGCAAAGTGAGGCATTGTACCCTTGCGTCACTTTATGTCTTGCTAAATGTGGGACCTGGAGAATAGAATGGGCATTCTTAGGCTTCGCAGACAGGTGCCTTAACTGCTAAGCCATCTCTCCAGCCCTTGATTTCCTTTTTGATTTCTTCAGTGACCCATTCATCATTCAATAGTGTACTGTTTAGACTCCATGAGTTTGTGTATGCTCTGCAGTTTTTGTGTTGCTGATTTGTAGTTTAATCCCGTTGTGGTCAGATAGAGTACAAGGGATTATTTCAATTTTCCTGTATTTGCTAAGATTTGCTTTGTGTCCTAATATATGATTTACTTTAGAGAATGCTCCATGTGCTCCTGAGAAAAATGTATATCCTGCAGCATTTGGATGGAATGTTCTGTATATATCTGTTAGGTCTATTTCTTCCATGACATCACTTAATAACAGATGTCTCTCTTTTTATTTTTTGCCATGATGATCTGTCAAATGATGAGAGTGGGGTATTGAAGTCACCCACTACAATTGTGTTTGGTGTTATCTGTGACCTTAAGTATAATAGTGTTTTTTGATGAAATTAGCAGCCCCCATGTTAGGTGCATATATGTTTAGTATTATAATGTTCTCTTGTTGGAGTGTTCCTTTAACCAGTATAAAGTGACCTTCTTTATCTTTCCTAACTAATGTTGGTTTGAAGTTATCCTGTCAAATATTAGGATAACAACACCTGCTTGTTTCCTAGACCCATTTTCTTACAATACCATTTTTCATCCTTTCATCCTAAGACAGTGTCTATCTTTTATTGAGAGATGAGTTTCCTCAAGGAAACAGCTGGCAGGATCCTGCTTTTTAATCCAGTCTGCAAACCTGTGTCTTTGGTTGGGATATTGAGGCCATTGATATTAAGAGTTATTATTGAAAGGTATGTATTTATTATCTCCATTCTTATTGTTTTGTAGTATTTCCTGTTTTCCTTTTACTCACTTGTGTTAGCTGTTATTTGAGTATAGTTTATTTTTTCCTGTTTCCTCATGTGTGTGCTTTGCTTTCTCTTTAGCATGAAAGATTCCTTTAAGTATCTTCTGTAGAGCTGGCTTAATTGCCATAAATTCCTTTAGCTGGTTTTTGTTGTGGAATGTCCTTATTTCTCCATCAATTTGGATAGAAAGTTTTGCAGGATAAAGTAATCTTGGTTGACAGTTGTTATCTTTCAAAACTTAGAATGAATCATTCTAAGGCCTTCTGGCTTTTAAAGTTTGTGTTGAGTAATCTTCTGTGATCCTGATGGGCTTGCCTTTGTTGGTGACTTGTTTTTTTTCTCTCTAACTGCTTTCAATATATTTTCTTTGGTTTGCATGTTTAGTAGTTTAATTATAACATGGTAAGGAGAGGTTCTTTCAAGATTTTATCTGCTTGGTGTTCTAAAAGCTTCCTGTATCTGCATTGGTATTTCTTTCCCAGTTTTGGGAAAATTTTCCTCTATGATTTTGTTGAAAACACCTGCTATGCTTTTGAGTGAAATTCTTCTCCTTCTACTATACCCTGAATTCTTTTTTTTTTAAATATTTTTTTTTATTTTTACTTATTTATTTGAGAGAGGGAAAGAAACTGAGGGAGAGAGAGAGAGAGAGAAAGAATGGGTGTACCAGGGCCTCCACCCACTGGAAACAAACTCCAGATGCATGCCTTGTGCACCTGGCTTACGTGGGTTCTGGGGAATTGAACCAAGGTCCTTTGGCTTTGCAGGCAAGTGCCTTAACCACAATGCGATCTTTCCAGCCCTATACCCTGAATTCTTATGTTTGTTCTTTTCATAGTGTCCGCATATCTTGAAATTCTCATTCATACCTTCCTATTAGTTTGCCTTTCTCTTTGTTGGACTGCATTAGGTCTGCCACCTGGTCTTCTAGTTTAGCTATTCTCTTCTCTCCTTCATCCATTGTACTGGTGAGACTTTCCATGGAGTTTTTTTTTTTTATTATTATTTGAGTAACTGTGTTTTTCAGTGCTGGTATTTCTGCCTGCTTTTTTTCTTCAGAATTTCTATTTCCTTACTCATGTCTTGTAACAGCCTCCTTATTTCATTAAGTAGGCTTCCTGTGTTCTCTCTCAGGTGTTTGTTTTCTTCTTTGATTCCTTTGATTTCTTCTTTGAGTTATTTGAGTATAGATAAAAATCATTCTTTTAAAATCTTTGTCAAGAATTTCATCTAAAATAGTCTCATTAGGTGTCATTTGTGATGGTTTTATAATTTTTGTTGAGATTTTATTGTCTTGATACTTTGTATTTCTTTTATTATAATGTAGCAACTTTTGCATCCTGAATTGTTTTGATGCTTGGGTTTTCTACTCATCTGCAGTGTTCTTAGTTGTGGAGATCCCCCTTTATATACCCTCAGGATATGTGTTTAAGGTGCCAAGTATAGCTCTTGTACTCCAATCACAGAAATATCAAGTTTGCCTGCTATTCAAGTGGTCTAGTGGGCTGAATGGAACAATTTACTGTCAATTCTAAGCTTCAACTGAGCACTCTACACATTCATAAAAACTAGCACAGAGGGCTGGGTGTGGCGGCACACACCTTTAATCCAAGCACTTGGGAGGCAGAAGGATCATTGAGAGTTCAAGGCCACCCTGAGATTACATGGTGAATTCCAGGTCAGCCTGAGCTGGAAGTGAGACCCTACCTCCAAAAAACAAAAATAAAAACAAATAAACAAACAAACAAAAAACAGCACAGAGTATGCAACTGTGGGGATTAAAACAAACAGATAATCTTATAAAGCCAAAATCCCTAAGGGTGTGTGTAGGTCTACACCCTTAATCATGTCAGATGGGAGGTTGGGGGTTCTCTTCTAAAAAGGGTTCCAGGTTAGACCCTGCCCTCAATAATGACAGAAGCAAAAGACAAAGGCCCTATGAATGTGAAACCATGAAAGGCAACAATAGTCAACCTCCCAATACAGCTTAATTGAGAATGGGAAAGCCAACCAAGAATATGTAACCCATAACCTGCCCTGACATGGAAAGAGAGATTAGCACTTCCAGTGAAGGCCTATGTACCTGCTTTTTTGTCAGTCAGCCTCGTTATCTTTTGGGTTGGCTTCCAATCTCACCATTGCTGAGTGCCCACCTCAATCCCTCTGTGCTGTACTGTGGAGCTGGTGTCTGATCAGCTGCCCTGGATGTCCTGCCACAGGAGGCTGAATGAGTTCTCTGGTTTTGAAGGTTGGGGGATGGGAGAGTGCAGGAAGCCTGGAGTTGTACTGGAACTGCTCAGCTAGTCCCACATGTATCCCTTTCAGCAGCTCGTTAGCTGATCTCTACTGTCTCCCCTTCAGGTTTGAAGAGGTTAGAAAATCCCCTCGTTTGGTCTGTGCTCCTGAAGCTAGGAGCTGGGCCAGGTGGGCGCGAGGACTGGGGCTGCATGCGCTTCAGTGGGATTCTGGCTGTTTTCCTCCTCTCAGGTAGATCTTGGTCTCTCCTGCTTCACTGTGGCTAATGAAAACCTGTACTCCTGCACTTTTCAGAAGAAGAGTGTATTTTGCTTAAATCCCTACCTAGGCTGGTTTGGCAAGACTCCTAAGCCACCATCTTACCCAGAAGTCTCCTTTATTCTTAAATAGTACATTCTTCTTTTTAAATCTCTCTCTCTCTCTCTCCCCTTTGTGTGTGTGTGCATGCACGTGCATGTGTACGTGTGAGCTTGTGTATATGCCACAGTGCGCATGTGGAGGTCAGAAGACAGCCCTGGGAGTGTGTTGGTCTTTGCCTTCTGCTTTCTTTGAGGCAGGGTTCTTATTTCCTGCTCCATTCACCACACCAGGTAGACAGCAAGCTTCCAGGGGTTCTATTGTTTTCACTTCCCATTTTTCCATAGGAGCAGGGGGACTACAGACATCACACTATTGTGTCCAGCTTTATGTGTATTCCAGGGATCTGAAATCAGGTTGGCATGTTTGTAATGAGGTGTTTTTGGCCATCTCCCTTGCCCTATACTCCTTGTTTAGGTGTTCTGTGACTTGTCAGGATGAAATAAACTTGAAAAGATTCTTCAATAGCACTCACACATTTTTCAATACCTGGTTATTAATGAGATTTGGGCCCAGTTGTTCTTTTGGGAAAATATGGTGGATAATCCCTGCCCAAGCCCATACAAATGTCTTGACAAAGGAAAAGCTTCATTTCTGGGGGAAAAGTTATACAGCACAGTTTCAAACCATCTAGGGTGATCCAAAGCCAAACTTTAGGGATGGTTTTAAGGTTTTTATTTGCTAAAATTATGCTTCCTAAAAATACATTGAAACTGGAGTAAGGATGGACAAGAAGTCACTTCAGAGATTGCATAGATCCAGGACTACACTAGGTGTGTTAAAGCAAGACAAAGAAAAAAAAGTGTTCAAACTAGGAAAGGAGCAGATAAGATGTATGTTGAACTATGTGGTACCTTCTTAGTCTCAAATAGTGGTACATCTAGTGACCAAGTTTAATGTGAAATTAAGATTACTTGATCTTCAGAATTATTCACATATAATTTTCTTTTATTTTCTTTTCAAAAAACATACAATTTTCCATCTGGGCAGGCCTCTGAAGGTACAGATGAAATATGCTACAAATGGACGTATTTTATGAGTTCAAAAATCATAAATGTGCCTGTTTGGGTTTGTATCTAGGCTTTCTTAATTTGGTTTTTGTTATTGTTTGTTTTTGTTTTTATTTTTTGAGATAGCTTCTTACAAAGAGTCCTGGTTGGCCTGTAACTTGCTATGTGGACTAGGCTAACCTTCATCAATGCTCCTGCCTCTGTCTCTGCTTCCTGAGGTCTGGAATTACAGGTGCACTACCATGACATGCTTTATCCAGGTATATTTTTTAAAGTCAAGAATGCCAAGACCAACGTGACTGCTTCAAAATCTAAGTCAACCTAATAGTGACTTCATATCATTGTCACATCTAGTGTTCTCACTAGATGATATTATGTGTGTAAATAAAATGATCTAGGTATGTTTCAATTTTTTTGTTGAGTGCTGAATATCAAACCCAGGGGTTTTCCACATTCCAGGCAAGCACTCTGCCACTGAGCTACATTTCCTCACTGATAATTTTTTTTTGATGTGTCCTTATTTCTTGAAATGTTTTACCAGTAGAATAATTTGAGTGATTAATATTGTGGATAATGATAATTTCTCTCATATATTCAGGGACTTTATTTATTAAAGAATCTCAAAAACTTTTTTTTTTTGTATTCCTATGGGATATGTCATCACCATTGAAAATAAATTTTCTAGGATTCTGAAGGAAAGCAAAATACAATAATAAATGAAATGTATAGTTACTTTCATAGAAATGAAATGACTACAGCTGGTGAAGTAGCTAGAATGCTTGTCTTATATGCACAGGACCCTGGCTTCGGTCCTGGCATGCCAAAAATAGTTTAGAAAGCACCAAAATAAACAAGGTCAAATACTTACATTGAAAAAGGTTAGTACATTTTTCAAAACCCTAATAGCTATTGATAATGTTCTCACTAAACTCTAGACCTGGGTAAATGTGTTGTTAAAATACACCAGAAGGCCTGGAGAAATGGCTTAGCAGTTTAGGTGCTTGCTTGCAAAGCCTAAGGATCCAGCTTTGACTCTCCAGAACCCATGTAAGCCAGATGCACATGGTGTTCCATGCACCTAGAGTTCGTTTGCAGTAGCTAGAGGCCCTGGCACACCCATTCTCTGTTTCTCTCACCCTTTCTGTCTCAAAAACTCAAATAAATAAATAAATAAAGTATCAAAAAAAAAAAAAAAGCCACCAGAAGGCCTTGAGAGATGGCTTTGCAGTTAAGGTGCTTGTCTGCAAAACCAAAGAAAGACCCAGGTTTGATTCCTCAGTACCCATGTAAAGCCAGGTGCGCTAAGTGGCACATGTATCTGGTGTTGATTTGCAGCAGGGCAGGAGGCCCGGCATGCCCATATATTCATTCTCTCTCTCTCTCTCTCTCCCTCTCCCTCTCCCCCCCTCTCCTTGCAAATAAATAAATAATGAAAACTACATGTTAAAAAATACCACTGGAAGACTACAAATTAGTAACATCCAGGATGTCAAGGAGATGATATCAATTATGTTGAACAGCATTTATCTGTGGAGAGGGGATGAGAATATCTCGTAAATATTTTCAGAGAAAATAATTACAAATAATTTATGAAAAAAATAAAAAAGATAACCACCTCACTCATTCATCCAGATAGTTATTGAAAAACTCTCTGCATTATTGGTGGGAATGCAATATGATGCTGTTGCTATCAAACGTAGTATAAGAATTCCTAAAACCTTAAAAAAGAAACATCATATTGAGGCAGGCAAGCATAAAGAATAGCTCAGTTGCCTGGAACACTGCTTAGCTTGGGCAATAATACTCCTTTTTTCCCTAAAAATACATTTGGCAACTTGCTGGGAACCTGGGACCCCTACCTGTACTAAGCTTAATTTGTACCCCATTCCTCTAGCAACCATTATTTGTGATCAGTTTCTGTGCAAATATGTTCTCAGATATATCTAGGATTGGAACAGTAGGGTCCATCCACACAGGACAGGTTTTGTGTCTATGCACAATAAGGCAAACTGTGTCCTGTATGTGAAATTTTAGAGAAAAAATCCTATTTACCATTTTGTGCCCATGTATAACTGGGCTTGTACATATAATTAAAAACAGATGCATCATGGGAAGGAACATGTGCAGTAGAGAAAATGTTATATAACCCAAACCTGTCAATCAAACTATAAGACCACCTAATGTGCCCCTAATGCCCTAACTGATGACTGATCCATCCTCCCCTAAAAAAAAACCCTATGAAAAGAACCTCCAGGTCACTTTCTGAGGCCCCAGAGTACTTTCCCTCTCAAATAGCCCACTGTCCCTTTGGCAGTACATTCAAACCTTAAGTTGCCACAGACACATGGTGATTAGATATCCATTTCAAGTCCAGATGGGAAGGTGCACAGAACCCAGGGCTTCACTGAAGAATGGATAACACATACAGTTGAACAAACACATTCTCATGCCATTCTTCAAGAGTCTTGGTTAGGGTGTTGTAGCCAGAGCCTCTGAACTGAGCAGAACTGATCTGGCTTGATGAGGAGCACACTAAGTCTTCCTTCAAGGGAGCTTAAGCAATTTTATGAGGGGTGCTTACCCAGGTAGTGGTAGACCTGAAAGACTGTGAACTGTGAAGGGGACAGAAGGAATGGAGAAGACCAGGGTCAACCTGAGAGGTGCTCAAAACAGCCATCAGCCTCATGTCCCATGCAGCCCTCTCACAATCATCTGCTGAGGAACACTGCCAGCTGGGACCTTAGAGCACAGTAACTACTGCCTTTATTCTTAAAAATAGCAGGTAAAATTATAATAAACAGGTTGACCTAGATTTGTGATCTTGACTGAGGGAAAACAGCCCAATCTCCAGACATACCCCCTTTTCCCTACCATAATACACACCTACCTGTTTTTCAATAAGCTAATGATGACAAAGGTCTCAGTCACCAGGTAGAAAATCAGACTACAAGGTCTCTGATCTCCCTTTCCTAGACTCAGGACAATATCGAGGACAAGCCCTTGCAGCAGAAATCAGTATGGAGGATATTACAAAATAAAGGCTGAGGGGATGGTCCAGTTAGTAAAGTACTTGCTGCAAACATGAGGTCCTCATTTTGGATCCCTAGAACCTGTGTAAAAGCCTGGCATGGTGGTGCTTACCTGTCATCCCAGTTCTGGGAAGGCAGAGGCAGAACAATCCCTTTCTGGCTAGCTATTCCATTTTAATGCCTGAGTTCTAGGTTTAGAGAGAAAAAAAAAAAGTCAAGTGGGAATCACCTGAGAAAGACACCCAATAACAACTTTTTGCCTGGGCACATGCGTGTGGAGGCAAAAAGTTGTTACTGGGTGTCTTCCTCAGTTGATACAAAGATACCTACATAGCAACACAGCACACATAAATGAATAAATAAGGCTATCATATTTTCACAGCAACTCCACAACTGGGATATATCCAAAGAAGGTGAAGTTAGTTTACTAAAAAAACATCTACAGGGCTGGGAGTGGTGGTGTATACCTTTAATCTTAGCTCTCAGGAGGCAGAGGTAGGAGGATCACTGTGAGCTCGAGGCCATCCTGAAAACAGCCTAGGCTACAGCGAGACCCTACCTTTAAAAAAAAAAAGACATCTACAAATTTTCACTTACACGATAATTGTGGCATTTATTCACAATAGACAAGAAAGTGAGACCTCCTAAGTGTCTATGAGTCAGTGAGTGGATAAACAACACACAACAGACTGTGATTCAGCATAAACGGAGGCTTGCCATTTGCAAGAACATGAACGAAATCATAATTATCTTTAATGAATCAAGACAGGTATGGAAAATTAAGAACCACATGATCTCACTCATATGTGATATATGGTTTGCATAAAGGTCCACAAACACACACATGTTAAAGGCTTAGTCCCCAGCCTATAACATTTTGAGACAGTGGAACCACCAAAATCATAAGCCAAAAGAGAACTTCTTTTTTTTGCATGTGTATGTGTGGTATGTGTGCATGTATACATATTCATGTGCATATGGTGAATGTATGTTTTCATGAGGAGGTCAGATGGCAATGTCTGATCTCTTCAGTTGCTCTCTACTTTATTTACTGAAGCAGGGGCTCTCACTTAAACTCAGCTCTTGAAGATGAGGTGAATCTGATTAGCTAGCTTGGCCCAGGGATCCCCTGTCTCCACCTGCTGAGCACTGGGATTAAAGGTGGGCCTCCTCCATGCTCACCCAGCATTTATGTGGGTACTTGGAAGTTGAATTCTGGTCCTCACACTTGTGTGCACTTTTCCCATGAGCCATCTCCCTTGCTGCGTGACCTTTTCTTCATTTAAATGTATTATCTTATTTTTAAAAGGCATTTTGTTATATTAATGAAAAAGCTAATATATATGGAAATGAAAAAGTGGATCTTATAGAAGCTGAGTAGAAGAGTGGTAACTGGAGGACTTGAGAATTGTGGGAAGAAAGGATGGGGAAAGTTGTTCAATGAGCAATAAATTAGGTGGGAGAAGGAAATTCTCATGTGCTATGTAGGGTAGAATGACTATAGGTAACAATGATGTAATATGTATGTCAAAAAGTTAGATGAGTCACATGTGGTGGCACATGCCTTTAATCCCAGCACTCAGGAGGCAGAGGTAGGAGGATCACTGTAAGTTCAAAGCCAGCCTGAGACTACATACTGAATTCTAGATCAGCCTGGGATAGAGATAGGTCAACACCCCTTCCCCCCCCCCAAAAAAGAGTGTGTGTGTGTGTGTGTGTGTGTGAGAGAGAGAGGCCTGGGAATGTATGTAGTTCAGTTGGTAGAGGGTTGAGTGCTTGTCCAGCAGGTACAAAGCCCTGGGTTTGATCCTTAGTGCTACACAAATGCCGCAGGGTGGTACATACCTGTAATCCCATGTAACCCCAACATTTGGGGGTGGAAACAAGAGGATCAGAAGTTCAAGGTCATCCTTGGCTAATTAGTGAGTTTGAGGCCAGCCTGAGTGGCATGTGGTCCTGCCTCCAAAAAAAAAAAAAAAGAAGGAAAAAGTTAGGAGAAAGGATTTTCAATGTTTTCACTATAAAGACATTGTAAATGTTTAACTTATTTAAATATTACACAATGTGTTGAAATATCACCTCATTAATATGCCCAATTTTTGCTTTTATTATCAGTTAAAAGTGAGTTTAGGGGCTGGGGCCCAGCAGGTAAGGTGCTTGTTTGCAAAGCCTAATAACCTAGGTTTGATTCCCCAGTACCCACATAAAGACAGATACACAAAGTGGTGCATTCATCTGGAGTTCATTTATGATGGGTAGAGGCCCTGGTGAGCCCATTCTCTCTCTCTGTCTCTGTCTCTGCTTGCAAATGAATAATTTTTTTTAAAGTGAGTTTAATTAAAACAAAAAGAGGGCAGGAGAGCTTGCAAGAGGACCTCCCCAGCACTGATACACAAAAAAGGGGAGGGGAAACCCAAACAATTTTAAATGAAAGTACTCTGAACTGAGAACTGCTGAAACTCACAGAAACTGCCAAGACCATACCTGTTGCGGTAGCAATGATGCATCCCTCAAAACTCAGTGGCTGAAGACAGTGCACATTTTTGGTCTTATATTTCTAGAGGTCATGACGAGTCTGGCTTGGTCTCCTGTGGCTGCACCGAAGGTGCTGGTAGGACTGTTTCCTTTCTGCACTATCCAGCTTCTAGGCTGCTGCCCCTTCTTCCCAGACGACAGGGGCTGGTGGAGTCTCACCTCTCAAGGAGCATCCCTCTGACTCTGATTCTGCTCTATCTCTTTCTTTCTTTTTTTTTTTTAAATTTACTTATTTATTCATTTATTTATGTGTATGTGTGCACCAAGATCTCTTGCCACTGCAAACAGAATATGAGATGCTTGTGCCACTTTTTGCATCTGGCTTAAGGTACCCAGGCCAGCAGGCTTTGTAAACAAGTGCCTTTAACCACTGAGCTTCTTTCATTTTAAGGACCTTAGTGATTATACTGACCTTGAGCACATAACCACAAACTTCTGTCCATTACATAGCTAATTAGCAACATTAATTCCATCCACAACCTTTTTTTTTTTTTTTTTTTTTTTTTTTTTTGTGAAACTAGGTCTCACTTTGCAGTTCAGGCTGGCCTTGAACTCACAGTGATTCTCTTACCTTAGCCTCTTATGTACTGTGATTGTTTAAATGTGTAGCACCACACCTGGCTCCCATCTGCAACCTTCATTTGACCCTGGCATGAGCATTTCAAACACACTCACCAATTCTGGAAACTAGAGGAGAGGACATGGATGTCTTTGGGAGGGAGAGGACCGTTATTTTATCAACCCTTCGATTCATCCTTGGGACTTACTGCTTTTTTTAATGGGGGAGGGGTGTGGAGAGAGAAGAGAAATGGAAACAAAACCAAAAGGATCGCCTATCAGGCCCCTCACCCAGAAGAACAGCAAATGCTGGGGCACGAAGATGAGAGGAGCCAGGGAGGTAAAAACATCAACTGCGCATCTCCCGACCCCTTCCACCTTTATTTTAGTTCATCCCAAGAGCATTTAAATGTTATCCTTTTGGTACGAAGTGTTTTTTTTCATTATATGCCAATTATGTTTTTAAAATGTATTTTTATAATATTTATTTATTTATTTGAGAGAGAATGGGCATGCCAGGGCCTCCAGCCACTGCAAATGAACTCCAGATGGATGCATCCTCTTGTGCATCTGGCTAACATGGGTCCTGGAGAGTCAAACCGAGGTCCTTTGGCTTTGCAGGCAAATGCCATAACCATTAAGCCATCTCTCCAGCCTTATATATTTATTTAAGGACATATAAAGTAAGGGAAGGGAACTGGATACCCCACATTGTCTGAGAGTCCATGTGGTGGGCCTGAAGGAAACATGAAAATAGATTTAGAGAGAAAAGAGAAGAAAGGAAAGTGCAGAGAGCTCCTGCCATATGGACGGCAGCTGGTGGTAGAGAGGCATCGAGGGTTCTCCCCTCATCTCAGCCCAGCCTGGCTGAGACAAGGGGAGACTTATCAGAACCTGGAGGTTCAAAAGTGATGAATAGGCATCCAAGAGAGCCCTTACCCCTTGTAATGGTCTATTTATATCCTTATTGTGGTGGGTTTCATCTTCAGGCTCAAGTAAGCCAAAGTGAGGACGGATCTGCCTGGGCTAGGGGCTGCCTCAGAAGAGGCCATCCATGATGTTACCAAACACACTTTCAGAATCAGATTTAAATTCCAGGAAAGGGGAATCCCTCCCAGGAAAGGGCTCAGGTTTTTCATGGGAAAACAGGTCTATGAAACTCCTTTAGGTAAGAGATAGTAAGTCAGATCATTCTTTGATCTCTAGCAAAGTGGAGATTATAAGGGCAGACTTACAAGCCTTTATTTTCAGGGGAAGAGAAGAAGAGTGGAGGAATAAATTAAATAGTATAAAGTAGAAAATATGGAGATGCTAGATATTGTTGCATTTTTATCTGCACGCATGCACCCTGACTGTGGTGGAAGAGGCATCACACAGTGAGGCAGCCAGGGCTGTAACTCCCACCACCACTGCCGTTATGCCTGGAGAGCTCCCCAAATCAGGATCAAGACGTGAAGCAGCTGTTCTGTGTAAAGACTTTGAAAAGGCTCAAGGAGATCAAAAAAGAGGAGAGCATGAGAAAAGTTTAAAAATGAAAAGGGAGGAAAATGTAAACCAAATTTAAAGTTCCAGTTTTGCTTGACAAGACGAAAAATGTTTGAATTACTCAGCAAACAGGAAGATAAAGCAAGACTTACATGCTTTCCTTATTGAAAGAAGAAAGGGGAGTAAATCCAACCTCCGACACAAACAATCCAGCATTTAATATGCACCCACCACCCAAGCCGCCAGAAACCTTAGTCCACCACAGCTTCCAGGAATGAGAGCACGTGTACCTCAGCTGAATGTCAAAGTCTTGCTGATGTCTATGTGTTGTGGCCTCAAGCTCCTGGATACTGTGAAAGAAAAGCAGGAGGGAGTGAAAGTGACAGGATCTGGTCTGAGTGATGTGGGGAAAAGAAATGATGCTTGACAGGCCCATTGTCGTCTGAGTTTAAGGCATGCTAAGTAACTTCGTGCTAGACACACACTGGCACTCATCAGGACCTCTAATGGATTTGGTGGACAGGGGCAGCCGGGTCTTAAAGGAGTCTGGAAAATTGCTCAGGACCAGCAAGGGGTAAGGCTGTGAATCCCACCATCTTCTGATCTCTACATAGGGCTCTTTTTTTTTTTTTTAATTATGTATATTATTCTAATTTTACATTCGTAATGGTGACTCCATTATATTCTTCCCTGTCCTCCCTCTTCCAAAGGGACCCTCATCAATGGGGAATGTGGGTCATGCATTGTAGGGATAGTCAAGAGTTCTGGGGGATAGGCCAAGTCTCTGTACAAAATGCCCCAACTTGTGACTCTAACAATCTTTCCGCCCCCTCTTCCGCGAGTTTCCCTGAGCCACATTGGGGTCATTTTAGTTCTACTTCAATGATGAGGTTTTGGGCGCCTCTGTGTCTCTGGATATCTGGGTATCTGGATATCTGGCTTAGTAGGAGTTGGATGTTCTCTGTGTTTGTCTCCTTCAGCCTTTTTCTGGTGTCGTGATCCTCTTTGTACCACAATGCAAACTTCCATTCTTAAAAAATAAACTTTACAAGGAGACTGGCCCATAAAATCCTATCAGGAAATTGTAGATAAAAAAAGTCATTTATGCCTGAACTTCAGTGCCTTACCTCACTCCGATCATGTCCCTGTTCTGAGGTTCTGATATGAACAAGAACATGTATCTCAGAGCAGTCCAGGGAATCATAGTCTCAAGAATACAATGCTGTGAATATAAATTACATATAAGACTTTGGATGGGAACCCATGTTTTCTGAATTGGTTTTTAAATATTTTATTTATTTACTTGAGAGGGAGAGAGAGAGAAAGAGAGAGGATGGATATGCCAGGGCCTCTAGTCACTGCAAACAAATTCCAGATGTATGTGCCACCTTGTGTATCTGGCTTAAGTGGGTGCTGGGGAATCAGACCTTGGTCCTTCTGTTTTGCAGGCAAGTGCCTTAGCCACTGAGCAATCTCCCCAGCCTGTAAACTGTTTGTTTGTTTTTGCATTGTTCCTTTGGAAGAAGGATAGTAACTTCAGGATCATGCATGGTGGTTTGAATGTAAATACTCCCATAGCCTCGTGTGTATGAATACTTAATCCTCAGTAGGTAGTGATGTTTGGGAAAGTTGCCAAGCCTTTTGGAGGTGGAGTCTTGTTAAAAGAAGGATGTTACTGGGACAGGCCTTGCAGTGCCATAGTCTAGCCCTGCTTGCCCCACTCAGCTCAGACCTAGTACTATCTAAGGCCTATGCTTTTATATACCACAAGGAGTGTCTGTTTTTAAAAGCACATCAGACCAACTACAATTCTGGCTCTACATGCAGTCTTATTCAGTAGATATATCCTTCTTTATATTCAAAAGATATTACAGGGCTGGAGAGATGGCTTAGTGGTTAATGGGCCTGCCTCCTAAGCCTAAGAATGCCAGTTCCAATCTCCAGGTCCCACATTTAGCCAGATGCAGTGATGCAAGGGTGCAATGCTGCACTTACCCACAAGGGGCACACGCATCTGGAGTTTGTTCACAGTGGCTGAGAGGCTGCTGGCACGCTCATTCTCTATCTGTCTTCCTCTCCCTCTTTCTCCCTCTCTGTGTCTCTCTCCAAAAAAAAAAAAGATATTGCAACTTACTTTCACTTCCAGAAATACCTCCCCCAAAATGGCATGTTTTCTTTCTTTCTTTTTTTAAGATTTTATTTTTATTTTATTTATTTGAGACAGAGAGAAGGAAAAAGAGAGAGAGAGGAGTGAGAATGGGCACGCCAGGGCCTCTAGCCACTGCAAATGAACTCTAAATGCTTGCGCGCACCCTTGTGCATCTGGCTTACATGTGATCTGGAGAATTGAATGGTGGTCCTTAGGCTTTGCAGGCATGTGCCTTAACCGCTAAGCCCTCTATCCAGCCCAGCATTGTTTTCTTTCTATTATCCCTAAAAATTTAAATGGCATGAAAAAGACCTTCCTGATTACCAATTGCTTAATATGTATTCTTGGGCTCTCAGTGGGAAAATATAAGTTCTGTAGTTAAAAAAAAGTTGAATGGAAACAGAAAAGGAAATGTATTATTTTCCACAATTTTTAGAAAAATATTCAAGGATCTGAGTTAACCTAGGAACTGTGAGATAGGAAACCAGGAGCTAATTTAAGTGAATTGAATGAGCAATCAATCCAGTTATTAAAAAATAAGGTGTTGGGCTGGAGAGATGGCTTAGCGGTTAAGGGGCCTGACTGCTAAGCCTAAGAACCCGGTTCCAATCTCCAGGTCCCATGTTTAGCCAGATGCGGTGATGCAAGGGCGCAATGCTGCACTTGACCACAAGGGGTGCACACATCTGGATTTCGTTCACAGCAGCTGAGAGACTGCTGGCACGCCCATCTCTATCTGTCTCCCTCTCCCTCTCTGTCTGTCTTTTCTCTGTGTCTCTCTCCAAAAATGAATAAAATAATAATAAAAAAGGTGTTAATGAGAAAAAGATGGTGCTGATTTTCTTAGGTAGCATTGTGAAATATATGCTGATTATGTACATCTTATGCTCACATCACAAGCACCTATTATCCCATCTCTGACATCCATCTGGAATCCACACATTGACCTAGTAACAGCTCACCTTTTTAATGATCAATGTCCAAAAGAGGGCCAAAATGATGACAAAAAGGAAATTCATTAATTTAGCAGCTTGTGAACTTTGGAGGGAGACAGATGGCAGAGCTGCCAATGCTGCATTAGCAAGACTGTCAAAAAGTGCTTCTCAGCTCTTTCCTGTCAAGTAAGGTGAGGGAGGAAGGGTTCGTTTGTAAGTGTCTATAGCACACACTTTCCTTAGAGAAGATGTAAGTCAGGAATGAGCACAACCTTCATAAGTCTATTTTATACCTGTGATGAATGGGAAAAACTTAGCTCCATGATGAAAACTAGCAGAAAACCCTTCACTGTAATCCTGAATTTATTGCATCTATAACTTAAATTCTATTTCTAGTGGAGTTTGTGTCAAATGTTAGTTGAGTTGGATATAATTATATGCATACAAAATAACATTTATGTTCCATCTCTCCCCTTCTTACAAAACCCTAATCAGACCTGAACATTTCTGTTATCAATGGATGCATAGCCTGCTAGCCTCCCATGTTCCTAACCTTGTTGAGCCTTTCTCTTCTATTATTTCATACAAAAACAAAACAACAACAACAACAAAAAAACAAAACCACCAATCGTATGATTCCTTGCACTACAGGACACCTTAAAGCCATATACTGTTTCCATTCTCATGGGTTCAAGACTTAAGTATCTAGGGAGAAGATGACATTATCTGTCTCCTGCCTCCACGTAAGTAACTCTGGATAGCAGCAAGTGTACTTTTCATCACTTGTCTAAAAAGTTAAATCAGTAATTCAACAAGCATTGCACCAATCAGTCATCTCATTGTCTAATATGGCTACTGCAGCCATTAAACTGTGCCCCGTGCCTTCCTTTGACTGCTTCAACCTCCATCAACACACTGCTCTGTCTGCTATGGCCCCCGTGATTGTCCTTGGTCCTGAAGTTTACCAAGAGAAATGTGGCTTCTAGTTTTAATGGAACAACTCACTTTAGCATCCTTTCGTTCCTCAGGTTCTGGGCTACATGATACAACAAAGGATACAAATTAAAGGTTTATATGCTAATTTGTTTATATTTCTACCCTTACTGTAAATTGTTCAAACTTCTTTTGTGCAAAGGTGAGTCTCCATTTTGACACCATACTCAGGCCTTGCATGGTCCCTTCACACAGTGCTATTTCTACCGGCACCATGCTGCACCCAGGGCCCTCTTTAAAAAGCTCCACCTCTTATTCCCAGACCTGGAAGTCAGAGGGTTATTTCTTGTACTGTGCAACCACAGCTTCTCTTTCCCAACCCACTCACCTTGATCTCCTCTGTAAGGAAATCACTGGTTCTAAAAGTTGAGTTTAAATGTAATTCTTCAGGGTTGGGTAGAAGGCTTAGTGGATAAAGCACTGGCTATGCAAGCTTGAGTACCTGAATCCCCAGAACCCATGTGAAAATCTGGATACTGGATGATATTCTGGCCATCTGTAATCCCAGCACACCTATGGCAAGATAGGAGGCAGAGACAAAATAATCTTCCAGATGCTTGTAGCCAGCTAACCTGGTGAAAGCAGTGGTAAACATGGAGAAACCCTGCCTCCAAGGTTGTCATCTGACCTCCAGATGTGTACCTGAATTGACATATGAACACACACACACAGATATAATCCTTTCCTTTTCCTGTATCTTACTGGCATATTGTATGGTAAAGCACACAAGACCAGAAATCGTCAGTTAAGGTGTCTGTTAAGCTACTGAACTAGAATATATTTATTTTTTTTGCATAGTTACTATTTTTGGGGCAGGTTAATGTGTATCAGTTTATACTCAGTAATTTTCTGAGGTAGGTTTTATTATCCTTTTATTATAAACAATGAAACCAAACCTCAGCACAGTTAAGCTCTATGCTGAAAATGCCAAGCTAAAAGTGGTAGAGTAGCATGAGGGCCAGGTGTCTTGCTATCTAAGCCAGCATGATTAATCCCAAATTCCTCCATGCCCAGGGCCCTGGGTTAGTGCAAGCCTCCTAGGAAGAAGGCAGAGTGTGCAGCATGACTGACTGTGCTAGTGAGGATAAGGGAAGGTGCAGCTTTGGTCACATGGTACATTTCCAAAAGGGCTTCAAACTGATTCTGGGCATTTAATTCAGTCCCACTGTTTTGTCTGCTTACGGGCTAGTGTCTCACTGTAGATTTTGTACTTAGTGAAGCTTTGCTTTTATGCATCTTGTGGGGCTAGTTCTTTTCTCCCTCACTACACTTTGCCCATTGGAGTTTAAAAATTTTTTTATTTATTTAAGAGAGAGTGAGAAAGAGGCAGAGAGAGAGAGAGAGGATTTTCTTCATGCTTCTGAATCTCAATTTATCTAGTTCAAAACATTATGAAACATGTTTTATATTGGAGTCATAGATTCAATTGAGGAAGTTAATATCTTGATAATATTTTGTGACTTTCTTCAGTTCTTTTGTGTTCCCAATACTCACATCTTTTGGGGTTTTACTAGATTACAAAGATAAATTATTTTAAATCACTTTTTGGATAATCTTCCTCTCAGTTCATTCTCTATTTCTACATTGTTTACTCCCTCCTCACCCCTCCTCACTTCACACAACACACTTGCACACATATACCAATTTTTCACACAGACTCAAAAGAATTTGAAAGAAATCAAGCAAAAAGGTCTGGCCCCTTTGGTGACAGGCCCATGATAAGATGTTCTTTCTCTTGGAATAGTATCACAACATGAAGTCTCAGGCAGTCACATGGTGTTCATGATGAAGGGACTGTTGCTGATGTTTTGAGGCAGGGCTGTGGCCCAAGCTGGCCTTAAATTTGCAATGTAGATGAGGTGACCTTGAACGACTGATCCTCCTGCTCCCAAGTGCTAGAATTACAAGTATGAACATGACTCAATGAAGTGATTTTTGACTGTTCATTGCCATTTTCCAAGTGCCTAAAACAGTATTTAATACTTAGTGACATTCAATAAATATGTGCTCAGTAAATGAATGGAAATACCAGTCCATGTCTCTGCAAATCCTGCTGAAAGGCCACCGTGTTAACTACCTCACCTCTAATGCCACTCCAGAGCCCGCTGAAACTAGACCCTTGGCTTATGTTGTCTGCAGTTGAAAGTAACTCTGGGTATTTAGTTGTAGAAAGTCTATTGAGAAGAAAGGTAGTGTAGGAGTGCAATGATCTTGCCATGCGTGCTCTACTGACCTCCTTCTCCACTGGAGTATGATTAATAAATACCCAAGGCATTATTGAAAGTAAATTCCCATGTTCCTTTTTGCTTTTTCATAGTCAAAGCCTTGAAATTCACATTTACACAGTGGTGGCTCTAAAACTGCCTCCTTGACAGATGGGTGCTTTTTCAGCTACTATGGGCCCTGCAGAAAATGCAGTCAATGTGTGGTTACATCACTGTTAACAGCCCTCATTCTGCTGAGCCAAAAGCCCTCATTCTCTGAATCAGGAGTTGGAACAGCAAGGCTCTGGTCTCCCCAGGGCTTCAGCTTCCTGGCAGTGTAGATGCAAAGTGTGTGCAGGAAACACACTTATGCTGGGGTTTTGCATGGGCACTCAGGTTGCCACTTATGAATATGCATGATGAGGCTGGTGCTCTTACCATCATCTCCCACATGCCCATGCCCATGCCCTGCCTGTCACATGAAGACGCTCCTGAGGAGGTGAGACAGTGAGTTGGTTCTCCAATTCTGGAGCATTTTAATTTTGTTCCGCTCTTAAACAATGATGACAACTTGCAGTCTTTTATTTTTTATTTGTATTCACTATGAGTCATTGCCAGTCTTAGTTTATAAATAATAGTGTCTACATCTAATATAGAAGCAGACAGAAAGGTTCAAGGCAACAACAGCTAGCACAGAGGAAAAGTACCTGGTTTGGCTTTGTAGGCCGGTACATTCCTGGAATCCCTATATGCAGCACAGCCACAGAAAGTGGACAGATGGCCAGTGGCCCCTGCCAAACAGGGTTTACAGCAGGGTTTTTTTTTTTTGTTGTATGAATGGCTCTCATTCTCTAACTATGACCTCTGTGTTCTCCTGTCATAGAGCAGGCGGCTGGCTCTGGGGTCCTTGGTGGGGGAGCACACACAGTTGGGGAGGCCAAGGCATGGGGAGGTGGTGCAGCCAGCCTGGGTGTAGACCCAACTCTGCTCTCTGGACAGGCAGCAGAGGGAGGGAGGGCAAATGGAGGTGGTCACTGTGTAGTTGTTTTGCTGTTGATGTGGGAGCCAGGCCAGGCAGCCCTTGGACTCTGGAACATTTTAATTATTCCATGGAGGCCCTAGCCTTCCAGAAGAGAGCCCACGCTAATGTATTTTCATGAACTGACAACAGGGACAAAGTGGACTGTTTCTACGGGTCATTTTTTAAAATCTGTGGTGGTCTCTTCCTGAAAGCCCTTGCTTCTTTCACCAGTTTCTAATGGGGTATCTGCTTAGTTTGTTTTTAATGTTACCTATTCTTTTCCTGTGTAATATTTCTACTTTAGAAACTACCCAGCACTACTTTTGGGGCATTTAAATGTCATGGTTTAAATGCTCCTGGTTTTGCCTCATCATTAAATAGTGAAATGGTGGGATCAGAATGAGATGAACAGGGTTTAGAACGTGGGTTTGGCTAGAGTCTTTTCTTCCACTGAAAAATGATGAGGAAATGAAGGGAAGGAAGGAGGGAGGCATAGAGGAAGAAAGGAAGGAGGAGAAAGGAAAAAGGAAAAGTTTATGAAAGTCTTTAACAAGTGAAATTATTGATTGAACCTACATTTATCTGAGATTATCAAGTTAGTATCACATAGCCTTATTATCAGGTTATAATCTAAGTTTAATAAACCTTTTAAATAAGTTCTTCCCATGTCTTACTTTATTGTCTTTTGAGAGCATACTGCTTACCAGGCTTCTGAGCCAAACAGCATCTTAACTATATTTAACAAAAGCCTCTATTTTTTCTCATGCACATGTACACATGGATCCTATTTTTATTACGCATCTCATAGTCTATGTCTAGTGTGGTTAAAAAATTAGAGTGCCTGTGCCGTTTACTAACACATTTTTATTTCATGACAAATTTATGGGTTATGTTTTCCCTATGCACAGGCGTCTCTATTCTGTTCCTCTTTCATGGACCACGGGACTTAACCCAAGAAAATGAAAACAGGCATTTTGTTATAGCCACAGACATTTGCTCTTCAGTGAGCTCACTGTGACTTCCTGACTACACTGCTCCTCTCAGAAACTCCAGTCACTCATCCTACTTGGGCTGTAGTAATCTGTGAGTGCAGAGCCACCGCAGTGATGACAAAATGCTTAGAACTTAGTAAACATCTATAGGAAGAAATGTAAAATATCTTTATGAATGCTGATGCTTTTGGACTTCCATTTTGATAGGATTCGGAGTAAGAGTTAGCAGGTTTGCTGGTGGCAACTAAACATGCTTTTAATGTTCTCAGATGCTGCCAGGTTGCTTTCTAAAACGGCTGAAGTAACTTTCTCCCATTTTCAGAAGTAATTCAGGTTTTTCTAGTTTAATAACTCTAAAGTTATATCCCAATATTGAGTCTTTATTTTCCTGCTTATTAATGAATTTAAGCATATGTTGGCTAGTAGATCTATTATCTTTGATCTGCTGACCTGTGACTAACATTTTATATAGTTAGTCCATTTAACACATTATTTTTAATATTACTTGTTCACTGAGAGACAGCAGCTCTTAAAACTCTTATTTTACTTGAAATCTTCATTTAACCTGATGAGTGAACAAGTAATATTAAAAATAATATTTATTTCAATATATTTACATAAGACCAAATATAACAATCGTTCCAGTGAAACATGCCATGGCATAGCAAAAAAAGTGAAGTTTGATGAAAAGAAAGTAGTTTGGAAGGTTATAGAAATAGTTTATTGTAGAATAAGAAGTAAAAGAGGGGCTGAGGACAGTAGTTAAAGGTGCTTGCTTGCAAAGCCTGCCATCCTGAATTCAATTCTCCAGCCACCCACATAAGCTGGACTCAAAAATCTCTGCAAGTGTCTGATGTTTGCAGCAGTAAGAGACCCTGGTGTGCCCATGTATATACACACACACATGAGCAAATAAATATAAAAATATTTTTACAAATGAGGCAAATCTGTATATACTGCAATAAGAATTCATCATATTGTTTACTTTAATATTATAATTTAATTTTGTATGTGTCTATGGATAATTGTGAACAAAAATGACATTCTGTCTATAATTTTAAAGTGATTTCTTGGCTCACTGCAACAAGCAGATAGTAATATCAAATCTAGGTCAAATTCTAAAACAAGTACTCATCTTTCATAATGTGGGAAATAAATGGCTTCACTTTAAGGAGAGAAAAGAAGAAAAAAAGCCTCATGAGCTAAAGCACTGTGGGTTCCATCAGTCCTGATGACAGTCTCTTCCCCAGGAACCCCATAACTGGCCACATGTTAGGACATTCTAGATTATTTAAAACATGCTTGAAACCTAATAGAAGTAGACAAATATACTTTACACTTTCGATAGGGAAATGTTGGATTTACGGTAAAATTAGAATTCGTGTTTATTTTTGAAGATTCTCTGTTGTGTTTCTGTGTGTGTGTGTGTGTGTGTGGTGTGCATGTGTATGTGTGTGGGCACACATGTGTGTAGATGTGCATGGAGGCCAGAGGTCAATATCCGGTGTCTTCCTCAGTCACTCTCCACCTTAGTTTTCCAAGACAGTGTTTCTCACTGACACCAGTGTTCAGTGATCTGGCTAGACCAGCCAGCCAGCAAGCCCTAGGAATTTTCCTAACTCCAGCCTCCCCAGTGCTGGGATTATAGGTGCATACTACCATGCCTGACAGTTTACATGGGTGCTGGGGATCTGAGTTCAGGTCCTCATGTGTCTATGGCAAACACTTTACCCACTGAGCCATCTCCCCTCCCCTGTGTTTCCTAACTTTTGATATAACTTGTGACAAAAGTACAGTTAACAAAATTTGATTTTACTTGAAATCTTTCAACCTGGTGTGTGATCAAGTAAAATTTAAAATTAGGTCCAATCAATTTGTTTTATAAGGAATAAAGTTTATTTTTATTTAAAGAAAGGAATGCATTTTTTAATGTTTCTATTTCCCCTGTCAAATAGATTATTTAAGTATGCAATTTCTACTTTGTAGAGGTGTATCCATTTTCTTATAGACATTTTTATGATGTAAACTCACAGAAATGAGATTTTGACATGCTTCTATATGTCAAACATGTTCAGGGTTCATGTGCAGGACAAGGGTCTGATAAACAGAAGGGAACGTTGAAGTGTTCACTTTTATTCTGAACACCTCTGTAGCATATAAATTTTTTAAAGTGATATTACTTTCATTACTTGTGTAATGTTAAAATGTAAGGGAAAACTCAGACCTTGTCTGCCTTGCTCACAGTGTCCACCCAGGACTCTGCACACTAGAGGGGCAACAAGTAAGTGAAAGAATGATTCTGTGCAGGTAGGTGAGGGAACTAAGGCAGTGGAGCACAATGGAGTTTCTGGGAACCCTGGAGGAAACCATGCTTGGTATGGAAGAGTTGGAATGACACCCATGGCTCAGTTGTTATCTCTCCAGGAGACCTCATTAGCCTGAGTGCAGACCAGAAGCTATGAAGATGAGGTCACTCAAGGCTGGGGGTTTGCCACGCCAACAAGGGCCAAGGGGATTGAAATACTAGAGTGCATAAAATGAAGGGTCACAGGCAGGCAGCTAGGTAGGGAAGGAAGGCTGCCAGAGAAAGACCATAGGACTGTACTTGTAGAGCCTAGGTCCTCATAGAGGATGGGAAGAGTAGCTGGACGAGGAAGGGTTGTGACTGATGAGCAATGTTCACCTACAAGCTTCAGAGGTTGTAGGTGACTGAATGGGCTGAGGAGAGAGTGCTTTGCAAAGTAAATTAAAATGAGAGGCCTTTGGGGCACTGCTTACGTTACCACTCAAGTTTCAGGTGGAGAGTGAGTCTGTTTTCTGGGCCAGGTGCCACAGTTTTCAGTGACAGGAGGTATCATGAGACAGCAGACCACATGACAAAGCTAGATGGAAGAAAAAGGACTTAAGTGCACAGGAATATGACAATGAGGTATATGGCATGGTGACATTGACTGGATAGCTCAAGCTGGAAAGGCAAGTGAAAAAGAAGTGAGGGCTGGGAAGAATCTCAGTTATAAAGAACTTGTCACGCAAGTGTGAATGCCAGAGTACAGACCCCCAGAACCCACATCAAAGCCAGTGAGCCATAGCAAGATGGGAAGTGGAGACAGGAGAATTCCCACAAGCTGCCAGGTCGTCTAGCCTCGCAAACTACTGTGGACAAGAGACCATGCATGAAATGAAGTAGAGGGTGAGGACCAACCCCTAAATGTCGTCCTCTGACTGCCACATGTATGCTGTGGCATGCATATCATGGCATGTGTGTGACCATACTACCACACATGAACATGAATGCACACATTGTAAACACACACACACACACCCAAAAGGAAGTAAACACAAAAGGCTAGAGAAAATTTTGTAAAAAGTTATTCGTTTCTTTTAATCCAAGAAATTAAAATATATGTCATTAGTTGAGTTTTTCTAAAATAAAAACTGAAAACACATAATTGAATTTTCTGTCCCTCTCAGAGACCTCATATCTCACAGCACTGGACCGTAGAAGGAAACTGTAGTAGCTTGCCAATTCTAGTTCTGGAAAGGCAGTCTTAGAATACCTTAGAGTGGGTTTTAGTTTCATGGAGATTCTGCTTTCTGAATTATCAATAACTTCTGATAAAACTGTGCACATTTTTCTACCAAAATGTTCAATTTGCTATTCAAAAGCATTTTGGAAGCACCAAAGTGTCATTTATGGTGCTTTGACTGCTGATGAACTTGGATTTAAACATAAGAAAACTACCATTTCTTCTCTCTAGAAAGTGAAATGTAACACCTTCACCCCTTCTGTGAACATCTGTGTTCTATGATTAAATTTAAGGCAGTTTTGTGAGCATTCATATTACATGTAGGACCTACGACGTCTTACAGAGATCAGGACACAGGCTAGGATATACGTGCCCACAAGAGGATATGATAATACCCAGTGAAGCAGCTCTCCATACCACCTGATTAGCACAGTGCAAACTGTGGGTAAAAAGCTGACGGCAACAATGTGGGGGTAGGCTTAACAGGGAAGGCATGGCATAAATGTACAATGACAGAGAAAGAATTCACACCAGGGAGTGGAATTATTTATGGTATTGCAAGAGTGAAAAGGGGATTTTTTTTTTGTTCAAACCCACTGATGTGTTGCTTTGTTCTAGTGTTTGGACATATGGAGCTAGCATTCCTATTACATTATTAAAATGTGCCAGAAGACTTGGAATCCCTTAAGAACATGTTGTGAGAAGGGCTGCCACACCTCTCATTATGCCTTGGGCACAAGTGCCACATCAGATTCAGATTGTTCTATGGAAAAAGATTGAGATTTGGAAAACTTCATAATAAATTCTTATATTTTTAATCCTTTATTCTGTACAAATTACACCACATCCTCAGTGTGCTCACAGTTTAACAAATAAAAGGTCTGTATGAGGTATTTGTTAGCTAACTTGATTCCCAATGGGACTGTTCATGAGGGAGGGCTGGATTGGATTCAGAGGTTTAAGAGCAGCCCTTCATGAGGCCATGCTGCCTCTTACAGCTAAACTTTAAACATTTTCTTTTCATTGTTCCCTTGGTAGGAATTATACTTCTTCCTTCCACAATTGTGTAAGTTCAAGGTGATGTTTTGTGCTTCTTCAGTGTTATCTTATAGCCACTAGCAAATTGTCAATAAAGCAAGAAATAAAAGCTAAAGCAAGAAGGCAGGGCATGGGAGGGTGTACATCTCCAGGTATGAAGCTATGGCAGCAGCACCCTACATTTTCTTTTAGAGATAATTTGGCCCCATGAGTTTTTTTTAAAGTAGCACAAGAAAGGAATTGAGAGTAGAAAGGGTGTGGGGGGTGTGATATGGTTACTTAGCAACAGGGAAGCTCTGGCTGATGTTCTGAATTGGAGGAAAATAGAACAGCAAGCAATAACTAAGTGGGGAAAAATGAAAGCAAGAAGGAAGATATACTGACAGAGGTTAAGCTCTCTTAATGAACAGTAAAACACTAAGGGAAATGCATGAAAATAGATGTCATGAGTACTTAAGAACCAGAAGACTCTGAATTCAAAATGAATGGGCAGGTGGAAGAAAAATAAAAATAGCCAGAAGGGTAAAGAACATATCTGCGGTGGACAGTGTCAAGAGAATGATGGCATAAGAGGCCTGTGGTAGTGATCACTCAGCTTGAAATTAGGTTCTTGCATGCTGTGTGAGGTCATAACAGAGAAGAGCTGAGCAGAGCTGGCCAGCACATGCTACCCCACATGGTCTCATTAGGCCACTTGTAAAATGAGACAGGAGAGAGTAGCTCCAGGAATGTATTCATGACATTCTATACCAAATATGAACACTTGCAGGTCTGTCCAACCCATGGATAGCTGTGAAGGAGGCCCAACACAGAATCATAAATTTGTCTAAAGCATTATGAGAATTATTGTAACTTGTTTGTGTGAACTCTGTGAATGACAACACAGTGCTGCAATAGCAAAAGGTTGGACATGCCTAGAAGACCCTAAAATAACGGTGAGATTATTAGATCACAACATCAGGCCTGGCCCAAAAGGGAAACTCCAGGAGAACTGGATGTATGTCAGGAAAGAAAACTTAATCACATCTTTCCGACACCTGGGTTATTATTGTGTCAAAGCACACAGTAGGTCCACAGGTGTTGGTTATGGACAGACGTCATTATATTCCCAAGTACCTTGATCATGCAATTACATGACATATGTGTTTATTTGTAAGACTCAGCAGGGATAGTTCTCTTCTATATTTGTCTCTTTAAGGGGCAGCCATGCTTGGCCCAGCTTTCCAATTTTTTGATCATTCACAGGTATAAATAAGAACATTGGGTACAATTGGGTTTATAAATCATATATAAGAAATATCAAAGCAACTTGGGTCATTAGAATATGATATACATCTTGAGAACAGTTAGATAAAGATAAAATGAAATATTTCTTTTTAAATTTTGCCAGTTGTGGTGGTACACACCTGAAATCCTAGAACTTGGAGACTGAGACAGGAGGATCACAAATTCCATGCAAACCTGGACTACAAAAGGGCCATGTTTTTTTTTTTTGTTTGTTTTTGTTTTGGTTTTGCAAGGTAGGGTCTCACGCTGGTCCAGGCTGACCTGGAATTAACTATGTAGACTCAGGGTGGCCTCGAACTGTCGGCGATCCTCCTACCTCTGCCTCCCGAGTGCTGGGATTAAAGGCATGAGCCACCACAGCCGGCGGGCCCTGTTGTAAAATAAACAAAGTTGTATAAGAGTTTGACTGGGCTTCTGAATGGAAATCTGCTCATCTTACTCTCATTTCCCCAGCCAACCTCAACCTAAGCTGTTGACTCCGTGGCCCAAGCAGTAGCATGGAGTGGGGCTGGCTAGGGACTGGAGTTAGCAGGCCAGAAAGGGCAACTTCCTGAGTCAGCTCCAGATGTCATATTGTATTTTACATGGTGCATTGAGTTAATTATGCTGTCACTTCCCATACAGCCCTAATATTTATTTCTGCTTTTTTTCTGCATTTAAACAGGACTGAGTTTTTACATTACTCATCTTTTAAAATGTTCCTTGAGCTGGGGAGATGACTCAGTTGGGAAATTACTTGCTGTGAAAACATGAAGACCTGCATTCAGGTCCCCATAACCATGTAAAACATCCAGGCATGATGGTTTGTGCTTGTCATCCTAGTGCTAAGGGGCAGAGGCAGGAGGATTCCTAGGGATAGCTAGCTGGCAAGTACCAGCTGAAAACAGTAGGAGGAGCACATATGAGGAAAACATTTAACATTGATCTCTGGCCTCAAACACACACACACACTTTTCACCTTTAATGTCTGATTTCTCATTAAGTATGCCCAAATAACAATATATTTTCCATCTTTCCCAAATCCCACTAATGCCAAAAAGAAGATAGAACATGAAGAAACAATGATAGGTCTGAAAGGCAGAGGGCATTGGTTGTCTATGACTGCATTAAAGCTGCCTTAAAACTTGGGGTCTAAAATAATAGCTATCTGTTCACAATTCTCAGGCAGTGGAGACAACTCAATTCTGCCTCTCTTCAAGGCAATTGCAGCCAGGTGGTAGTAGCTGGGCCTGACCATGAGGTCTCTTCTCACAGACTCTCCTGTAGAGGATACAAATCTTCTCGGGCTCAAGATGTGAAGGAAGGCAGAGCTGAGGCTGTGACAGCCTCATTCAGAAAACACAAATAGCACTGCAGCAGGCTGTCAGCAAAGGTCACAAAGCCAGCTCAAGTCAAAGTGGTGAGAAAAGAGTTCACCTCTTAATGAGGTGACCTCTAAACACTTCCATGGCAATTTAAAAAAAATTTTTATTGAGAATTTCCATAATTGTAGACAATATCCCGTGGTAATTCCCTCCTTCCTCCCTCCCACTTTCCCCTTTGAAACTCCATGACATTTTTTTGCCTTTTTTAATTGACAACTTCTATACTTACAGACAATAACCATGATATTTCCCTCCCCTCACCCCCATTTCCCTTCAGAACTCCATTCTCCATCATATCCACTCCCTCTCTCCATTAGTCTCTCTTTTAATTTGATGTCATCATCTTTTTCTCCTTTTATGAGGGTCTTGCAAAGGTATTGCTAGGCACTGCAAGGTCATGGATATTGAGGCCAATTTCTGTCTGGGCAGTTGCATTGTAAGGAGTCATACCCTTCCTTTGCCTCTTACATTCTTTCCGCCCCCTCTTCCGCAATGGACCCTAAGTCATGGAGGGTGTGACAGAGATGTTTCAGTGCTGGACACTCTTCCGTCCCTTCTTCTCAGCACTATGTTGCCTTTTGGGTCATCCCAGTGGTCATCGCCATCTGAAAAGAGAAGCTTCTCTAACCAGAAGTGAAGGTAGCATTAATATGTGAATATGAACATTAAGTGTAGTGCTTTCAGGACAGTTTGGTGAGAATAATATATACATTTATCCAGACAAGAGCAGGCTTTATACCCCTAAGGTGCATGACCTCCCCTGCCATAGACTTTTGATTAGGTTTTTCAGTACCAGGCATGTATTCCCTCCTATACAGAGGGCCTTCAGTCCAATTAGGGAGCAGGTGGTTTCCCCAAAAGCAGACATGCCACTACTGTACCTGTTCAGTCACTGGGCCTGTCTGGCCAAACCTGAATTTTCCAGTGTCCACAGTTTTCACTGCTGATGACTTCTGTCTCCCATACAGGCATGCAGCTTCTTCTGGCTTTCAGTTGGCTGGTCTACAGGAAGAAGGTTTTCTGCTCCACACAAGCTTGCTTTCTCGGTGACCTTGCCTCTCAGACAAGAGATGTCTTCAGCAATAGGGTCTTACCATCTGTTTCTCAAGGGAAACCAAGGGCCTTGGCAATAGCCTTTAATGTTTTAGAGGCTACAGGGACCTCCTTGGCCAACAACTCACTGGAAGGTATCCCATCCCAGGAACTGAAAATTTTCTAGTAACAATCTATAGCTTCTGGATGTGCCATTATTCAAAAAAGTAGGCTTACATAAGTCTTATTCAGACTATCTTGAATTTTGATTGGCCCTCCCCCTGCCTTTCTTTTATGCATTCTCTTCCCCTGGCCTTACTTAGGCCTTTCCCCTCCCTGTAATCTGTTCTTCTATTTACATATATACAATACCATCCACTTAAGTCCTTCCCTCTCCTCCCTCTCTTATAGTCTTTTACCAACTTACCGGCTTCTGCTACCGATTTTTGGTTCCAGTTCACACACAAGTCTAGACATTTGTATCTAGGATCCACATATGAGAGAGAGAACATGTGACATTTGGCTTTCTGGATCTGGGTTACCTCACTTAGTATAATCCTTCCAGATCCATCCATTTCCCTGCAAATTTCATAATTTCATTTTTCTTTACAGCTGAATAAAACTCCATTGTATAAATGTACCACATCTTTATTATCCATTCATCTGTGGAGGGACATCTAGGCTGGTTCCATTTCCTAGCTATTGTGAATAAAGCAGAACTAAACATGGTTGTGCAAGTATCTCTAAGGTAGTGAGAAGAGTCCTTCAGATATATGCCTAGGAATGCTATAGCTGGATCATATGGTAAATCTATTTTTAGCTGTCTCAAAAACCTCCACACTGATTTCCACAATGGCTGGACCAAATTATACTCCCACCAACAGTGCATCCATGCCAACACTTATTGTCATTTGTTTTCTTGATGGTAGCCATTCTGACAGGAGTGAAATGGAATCTCAAAGTAGTTTTAATTTGCATTTCCCTGATGGCTAAGGATGTGGAACACTTTTTTAGATGTTTATATGCCATCTGTATTTCTTCTTCTGAGAACACTCTATCTGGTTCCATAGCCCATTTTTTAACTGGGTTGTTTGATTTCTTATTGTTCTGTTTTTTGAGTTCTTTTTATATTCTGGATATCAATCCTCTGTCAGATGTATAGCTGGCAAAGATTTTCTCCCATTCTGTAGGTTGTCTCTTTGCTCTATTCACAGTGTCCTTTGCTGTACAAAAGCTTTGTAATTTCATGTGATCCCAGTGGTTCATTAGTGGTTTTATTCACTGAGCAATTGGGGTTATATTCAGAAAGTCCTTGCCTATGCCAATATGTTGAAGGGTTTCCCCTACTGTTTCCTCTAGCAGTTTCAGAGTTTCAGGTCTGATATTAAGGTCCCTGATCCATTTGGACTTGACTCTTGTGCATGGAGAGAGACAAGGATCTATGTTTATCCTTCTACATACAGATACCCAGTTTTCCTGCACCACTTTTCGAAGAGGCTATCTTTTGGTAAGATTGACATTTTCACAATATTGATTCTTCCAATTCAAGAACATGGAATGTTTTTTCATTTCCTTGTGTCTTCTGTAATTTCTCCCTTGAGTGTTTTAAAGTTCTCATTGTAGATATCCTTCACTTCCTTGGTTAAGTTTATTCCAAGGGTTGTGTTTTTTTTTTTTTGTTTGTTTGTTTTTTTTTTTTGAGGAAATTGTGAATGGGAGAGATTCCCTGATTTCATCCTCTGCATGTTTGTTGTTAATGTATAGAAAAGTTACTGATTTCTGTGTGTTTATTTTGTATCGTGCTACATTGATAAAAGTGTTTATCAACTCTAACAGTAGTTTGCTGGTAGAGTCTTTAGTGTCTGTTATGTATAGAATCATATCATCTGCAAATAATGATAACTTGATCTCTTTCCTTCCAATTTGTATCTCTTTTATGACTGTCTCTTGCCTTATTGCTATAGGTAAGACTTCCAGTACTATATTAAATAAAAGTGGGAAAAGTGGACACCCTTGTCTTGTTCCTGAATTTAGTGGAAAAGCTTCAAGTTTTTCTCCATTTAGTATTATGTTGCCTGTACATTTGTCATAAATAGCTTTTATTATGTTGAGATATGTTCCTTCTATTCCCAGTTTCTGTAATACTTTTACCATGAAGGGATGTTGTATTCTGTCAAATGCCTTTTCTGCATCTATTGAGATGGCCATGTGATTTTTGTCCTTCAGACCATTTATATGGCGTATTACATTTATGGATTTGCATATGTTGGACCATCCCTATATCTCTGGGATAAAGCCTACTTAGTCGGGGTGAATAATATTTCTGATATATTCTTGTGTTCTGTTTGCCAGTATTTTGTTGAGAATTTTTGCATCCATGTTCATGAGGGAGATTGGTCTATAATTTTCTTTTTTTGATCTGTCTTTGTCCGGTTTGGGTATCAGGGTGATGCTGGCTTCATAGAAGGATTTTGGTAGAGTTCCTTCCTTTTCTATTTTATGGAAAAGTTTGAGAAGCATTGGTGTTAGATCTTCCAGGAATGTCTGGTAAAATTCAGCAGTGAATCCATCTGGGCCTGGGCTTTTTTTAGTTGGGAGACTTTTTATAACTGCTTGAATCTCTGTGGTTGTTATAGTTCTATTTAAATGATTTATCTCTTCTTGATTTAATTTTGGTAGGTCATATGAATCAAGGAAATCATCCATTTCTTTCAGGTTTTCAAACTTAGAGGCATATATATTCTTAAAGTGTGTCTGTATGATTTTCTGAATTTCTTTGGTATCTGTTGTGATGGTGCCTTTTTCATCTCTAATTTTATCAATTTTTGTCTCTTCTCTCTTTCTTTTGGTTAGATTTGCTAAGGGTTTATCAATCCTGTTTATCCTTTCAAAGAACCAACTCTTTGTTTCATTGATTCTTTTGATTGTTTCTTTGTTTTCTATTTCATTAATTTCTGCCCTAATCTTTATTATTTCTTCCCATATACTGTTTTTTTGGTTTGTCTTATTCTTCTCTTTCCAAGGCTTTAAAGTGAAGCATTAAATTGTTTACTTGTGAACTCTCTAATTTCTTAATATAGGCACTTAGAGCTATAAATTTCCCTCTTAGGACTGCCTTCATTGTGTCCCAAAGGTTTTGGTATGTTATATTCTCATCATCATTTGATTCTATGAATTTCTTGATTTCCTTTTTAATTTCTTCAATGACCCATACATCATTCAATAGTTTACTGTTTAGTCTCCATGAATTTGTGTATGCTCTGTAGTTTTTCTTGTTGCTGATTTGCAGTTTAATCCCATTATGGTCAGATAGCATACAAAGAATTATTTCAATTTTCCTGTATTTGTTAAGATTTTACTTGTGTCCTATTATATGGTCTATTTTAGAGAATGTTCCATGTGCTTCCTGAGAAAAATGTATATTCTGTAGCATTTGGATGGAATGTTCTGTATATATCTGTTAGGTCCATTTGTTCCATGATATCATTTAATGCAGATATCCCTCTGTTTAGTTTTTGCTGGGTAGACCTATCAAGTGATGAGAGTGGGGTATTGAAGCCACCCACAACTATAGTGTTTGGAGTTATCTCTTCCCTTAAGTCTAATAATAGTTTATTTTTTCCTATTTCCTGCTGTGTGTGTTTTGCTTTCTCTTCAACGTGAATGATTCCTTCAAGTGGTTTCTGTAGGGCTGGTTTAGTTGCCATAAATTCCTTTAGCCTGTTTTTGCTGTGGAATGTCCTTATTTCTCCATCAATTTGGATAGATACCTTTGCAGGATAGAGTAATCTTGGCTGACAGTTTTTATCTTTCAGAACTTGGAATACATCATTCCAAGCCCTTCTGGCTTTTAAGGTTTGTGTTGAGTAATCTGCTATAATCCTGATGGGTTTCCCTTTGAAGGTCACTTGCTTTTTCTCTCTAACTGCTTTCAATATATTTTCTTTGATTTTCGTGTTTAGTAGTTTAATTATAACATGGCGAGGAGAGGATCTTTCTAAGTTTCGTCTGTTTAGTATTCTAAAAGCTTCTTGTATCTGCATTGGCATTTATTTCCCAATTTGGGGAAATTTTTCTTCTATGATTTTGCCTCTGGATTGAAATTCTTTTCTTTCTGCTATACTCTGAATTCTTACATTTGATCTTTTCATAGTGTCCCAGATATCTTGGAATTCCCATTCATATCTTTCTATCTTTCTCTTTGTTGGACTGTATTAGGTCTGCCACCTGGTCTTCTAGTTTAGATATTCTGTTCTCTCTTTCATCCATTCTACTGGTGACACTTTCCACAGAGTTTTTTATTTCACTGACTGTGTTCTTCAGAGCTAGGATTTCAGCCTGGTTTTTCTTCAGAATTTCTATTTCCTTACTCATGTCCTGTAATGACCTTTTTATTTCATTAAGCCGGTTTCCTGTATTCTCTTTCAGGAGTTTGGATTACATGATTCTGGGGTGGTCTGTCTCTCTCCTTCTGACTGCTCTGTTAGCCATCTTAACAACCATTTGAAGTGTATACCTCAGGACAAAGCTAACACAAAGACAGCCAAACAAGGGACCTGGAGAGAAGCCAGAGACCACATGGACCTCTGCTGAGCCCACTGTTCCTCTATAATCCTTCATGTGCTATCTAAACATCCTAACTTTGCAGACTGGTTTCATATAGACTTTATTTGTATGTAACATGATTTTCCTGTCGATGATCCTGCTTCTATCTAGTCTAAGGGTTCCTCAGTGCTCTTTCCTGAGAGATACTTGGGAATAGTTTTACAAGGCAAGTCCTTACCAGCCATGCCCACCATTCTTGAAGATGACTAGATATATTTAGAACTCCATTTGCCTCAGATGACTTACAAAGCCAAATCGAGGAACAGGAAATGCATGTACTGAAAGAATTTGAAACACTGATAATTTAAGCAGGCTGTGGTAGTTTGAATATATGGCCCCTAATATATTCAGTGTTTTATTAGTTTATGGTTTGCATCTGCAGCCACCTTGCTGGAGGTAATGTCATTGGGCGGATCTTAAGGTGTGATGGTGGGTTTGAGATTCCATTGTAAAGATATGCAAAGTGTGACCAATAGGAGTTCCTAAAGTGTGCTGTGCTGTGTGGCTGGTGGTTTTTTCTCTTTCTTGCCTGGTCCTGTGAGAGCAGGCTGCTTCTCCTGCCATTATGGAACTTCCCCTGGATCTGTAAGCTTCAATAAATAATATCCCTTCCTCCATAACTGTGCCTGGTCTGGAAGTTCATCTCAGCAAACTTGAAGCTGTCTGCTACACAGGAAAAATATGAAGAAGTGGATCCTGGTAGTACTGGATCAAGGAAGGGACAGAACAAGTACAGGCCAGATAGAATTGTCAGAGGGATAGACTTCTGGGAGATTATAGATTAAATGTGCTGGTTGAAGCAGTTGGAAGTTATTCCAACTATTGCTTCTCCTAAGCTGTGTTTAGTAGTAGCATCTATCCTACAGAAACCCAAGAGACCACAGATTTCTTGTTATGATAGGGAAAAGAACCCAAATTCCAACAGAGATAAGACTATCAGTGTACATTATCATGGAAATTATTTCACAACTCTCTCATTGACTTTTGCCTCTAGAAGGAGGAACAAATGTCCAGAAAACATGTTCTATACCAGGGACTTAAGAATTGTATGAGTATAGGCAAGGCTCAACTTCTTCAAAAAGTACTTTATTGTTTTTTTTTTCCCTGAGGTAAAAAACATACTTGTTGAAAAGGACTTTTAATACCTGCATCAGGATGACAGAAAGTCAGCAGTGACACTAATGGTCAGTCAATGTTGTCATGCTGCCCGTGGCAGTCATGGTAGAGCTAGCATGCTATTCCAAATGATACAACCCTCAAAAGTCTCTGGGAATATTTTACAGATAATAGTTGCCCATCCCACTAAAAGTATGATTTATTTATATAATGAAAAGTGCTCCAGAAGTCATGGCTACAAGTCTGATGTGTTCTTGAATGCAAGAGTTCTGGCACTGGCCTCTTGATACCTACCTGCCTTGCCAGTAGCACCTAATTTTATTTATTTTTCTAAGCACCTAATTTTATATCTTCAGATCCTGGATAATGCCTACAGTGCTCCAGCTCAGAGGAAGGCTCTCTAGGAGTCTCTAGGTGATCTAGATAAGAGCCTGCCCACATGGCTCTTAGGACAAGTGGTTCTCAAAAGCCACAAGAAGAGTGTGGAAAGACTGAAGACAAAGTTCCTAGCATTTCTTAACAGAGGCATTCCAATAGAACCGTAACCCCTGCTAGGATTGTTTTCCTGGGTTTCTGAAGTAATATTGGAATAAATGACCTCAGTAAGTGGCAGAATTCTGACACTAGCTCAGACCAGTGAATTGAAGACTAACATAGCTATGATGGCAAGAACAACTTTACAAAAACTCAAAATGCAAAACTGAATCAAAAAGCATTCAATAAAAATATTACTGTAATTTTTTATTGTATCCCTGGGAAATCACAGAGGACAGTGCTACTGCATCTCCTGTCATATCCCACAGACTTCTCCATTGGAAAAGTCCATAGCACACAGCATCAAGATTCCAGGAGACAACTGTTCTCCAAGTACATACAATTCTGAAAATGCACTTTACTTATCAAAATGTATGTACAATCAACATACACTATGGACTATTGATTACAGCTTTCATCAAAATAATTCTTTTTCCTCTGCTTCATTAATCAAAGAAAGAACATCAGAAGTAATCTGATTTTACATAACAGTGCAGAAATGCATTTTTATTTTAGGATTATGTTAACTCTCCATGCTCTGTGCTATAAATTGGTCCAAGGGAAATTGGTTGTCTCATTCTGGATGCACTGAAAATAATGTGCTGATGAAGTTGGACAGCAGTAAGTGGCTGTTATTTTAGATTAGACCATACATGCCAGAAAATGGAAAGAAATCCTAAAATGATGCAGTGAATCCTTTTGGGATGTAGTTCTGTGTGACATGAGTGTTTATCTTCTACAATGTCAAGGACAATTTGTTTCCTACCTATTTTTGTACTGTGATTAATGTTTCTCTTTGGAGTTTAGAAAGGACATACATGACATGTTTGTGCACCTTAGCTCTTCTCTTGAGTGACTTGACAGCTTTGGGACTGAGAGGAAGGCTAGCGGGTCCAGGCTACAATCTGCCCACATGACTCTTAGGACAACTGGTGCTCAAACGTCAAATGAGAATGTAAAAAGACTGAAAACAAAGTTCCCAGCACAAACATTAGTATGTTAGCCCTTAACCTCCCTTCCTTCTTTGGAAGTATAGTATGTTCCTTACCACTATGACCTGATAGAAACCAGATCACTAGGAAATATAAGCTGCCTGCCATGAGCTGAATATTATCTGATCTGCCTGGTTACAAAAGCAGACACAGCCAAGTGGAAATAGGGTATGAGTGAGTGCATCTGAGAAGGTCCTGCAAGCTCAGGTTTCACACACTGCAGGCTCATCTTTCTCATGTTCCTAGTCAGGGCATACTGCCTCTCCTACAGCTAACAACACTTGACAAATTATCTGTTAACTGAAGAAAAAAATATACTAGTTTATAGCATTGCATAATAAACAGACATCACACCTCAGTAAGCTCCATAGATGGCAGCAGTCTAACTCCATTATCTTCACTCCACTAAGTAAAGACAGAGGAGGAAAATGGTTTTTGCCTCTTCCTGAAAAGAGACACAGAATGATAGTCACAGATGATTTGATTAGATCATCACAGAACAAGTTCAGGGATTTGAGAGTTAGATGTGTGGGGTCAAATAATGGACCCATGGCATGATGACATTTCACTACATTTGTTGTCGAGCCAATCGTCATGCTTTTTTCTTAACAGCAGAGCTTCAGTTTGTATTACAGAATGTGGGAGGCTAAGCAATGTGGGCTACAAAGTGAATACTAGCTATGCCAGGGCTACACAGCAAGAACTTGTCTCAAAAGGCCAACCGAATAAAACAAAACAACCATTGCTAGCCAAGACTCTTCATGTGATTTTATATTATAGAGAAGGGTGACCATATCTGTACCCTAACAAGAACATCAATGAATGTAGATAATCATACTGTATATAACCCCCTTAATAGTGGTTGGCTTAGACAGGCCATAAGACCCAATTACTAGACCAATAAGACACTGAAGGAAGTCTACTCTGGGATTGATTCTGTAAGGTTAATTTTCCTTAATTTATTCCTTTCTTTCTGTTCTCCCTCTTTCTCTCTTCCTCCTTCACTCCATTCCTTCCTTCCACACAGTTTTGCTATGTAATACTGGTTTACCTTAGACTCACTTTGTAGCCAGGCTGGCTTTGAAATCATTATCCTCCTGTCTCAGCCCCCAAGGTAGTGGGATTTTTAGATGTGTGCTACTATGCCTAGGCTACTGGGAGTTTCTGTATATATCAAAATGAAAATGAGAACTAATTCCACTGGTCTCTATGTTTGTGTGTGAAGATGTGTTGCCAAGAATAGTTGTAGCTTTTTTAGATCCTTGAAAGAAGATAATGTGTTCAAGGTGACAAAGCATGCAAGGACCTGGCCTGGCTCTTTTATAAAATTTTCAGTTACCTAACCAATTCTTAAGCTTTGCTATCTTAAGATGTCATATGTGAAATAATTTTTTATTGTTTATGTTAATGTCTCAAAGTTTTCATTGTATATTTGCAGCAAAAAAAAATATCAATTGCATTCAATAAAAGTCCCCATGTGTTAGAATGTAGATGCAGCATTCCTGCCAGAGAACCAGGGCCCGGTGGGAAAACAGACCAGTTCCTATTGCTGGGGAAACCCAAAGCCAGCTGAGTTATGGCCTGGGGTCCTGTCCCAGAGCAGGACTGCAGCAGAACAGCCCTTCCCTTTAGATGCCTTCAAAGGACTAGAGGCCTTTGTTATATCCCACTCTCTCCTCTATTGTCTGTGTACCTCTTCGTACATAGTCTGTGCCCAGACACAAACCTTCTCCCAGAAACTCATAAAAAGGACCACCACATTCTGAACTTCAGAGTTCCAAAGCCTGCCTCTCTCTCTCTCTCTCTCTGCTTTGGACCCCATTATGCTCAGCCTCTGGCATAGTGTTATAGCTCTCCTAATAAAACTTTAATACTAAGAGGAAAGTCATATTTAGTGCCTCTCTTCCTTTATCTATGGAAAAAGCTTTATAAGCAGGATGACCCACCTGCACATTGATCCGGTGTTCTCTACCCATCCTGGTGCTCACTCACTGGACTCATGAACACAGTTCTCTAGAAACTCATCTCAGGCTCAACAGCATGAACGTTCCATCCGTAATGCTGGTTTGTTCTGGGACAAAACACCTGGTCAGCTTATGGAAGTAAAGAGTTTATTTTGGCTTACAGTTCCAAGGGGAAAATTCTTTATTGTGGGGAAAGCATGGCAAAAGCAGACAATAGGGTCTCACATCTTATCACAGCAATTTGGAGGAAACAAGAATAAGCTAGCAAGGTACTGGCCAGGGGACTGAGCTATAAAGTGTCAAGGCCCATTGCAGTTACACACCTCTTCCAAGGTTCCACCTCCCAAAGGCACCACAACGTTCCTGAATTGCCACCAGCTGGAGGTCATTCAGCACATGAACACATGAAGACATTTCATTAAAAGCACCATGGTAATAAAAAAAGACTACAAGCCCATGTCCGTGTGAACTGTGGTTTCCTTACCAAACAAGAACCACTAAAAGTATTGTGTAGAGTTCCCTGCAGCATTCCATGCAGTATGAGATTGAAAACCCAAGATTTTGCATAAATTTTTTAAGCTTCAAATTTGGACAATTAATTTGCTATGAAATAACAACACATGAGCCGCAGATCCTCAGAAAGCAGAAGCTGAGACAAAGACTTGGCTGCAGGTTGTATGTAAGGAAGTCATTCCAGGAAAGAGAAGAAAGGGAGTAAGGATAGTGAGTCAGTAGTAAAGAAAGCAATCAAAGGATATTCCCAAGTTTCTGTTAAAGGTAACCAGGTTTCAATTTTGCTGGAACTTCTGTGACTGTAGATGTCTCCCAGAGCTTTCTGTATGGAAGAAGTATGGCTCCATATCTGTTAATGTCTACCATTCATTCTGAGGAACACAAACATGGTCCTGAAGGGATGTGTAAGTATATGCATACATAGAGTCAGGTCCAGGGCATGGGAGCTCAAGGCAGAAAGGAGAATTATCCGGTACTTGCCTGAGTGGGATCCTGTCAATGAAGAGGTGAACTTGAGCACCTGATCTTGCCCCTGAACTACAGCTGAACAGAAGTCAACCAAGAGTACAGAAATGAGCCTGCTACATGCAAAAGACCTGAAGGCTGACCCACAATTTGCTATTACTTGACTTGTGATCTAATAGCTTCAATTCAGAAGTGAACATAGGGAATGGTCTGAGTTCTTGAGAAATTCTAAAGATAAAATATAGAACTGTATAAAAGAAAAGGGTGGGGTTTGAAATAGTTCAGGTGGCTAAGTGCTTGCTTTCAAGCATGAAGACCTAGGTTTAATCCCTAGTACTCATTTAAAAAGTCTGAAAGTGGTGGCAGGCCCCTATAATAGCAACACTGGGATGATGAAGACAGGAGGACCATCCTTGAGGCTCTCTAGCTAGCTAGTCTAGCCTAATGGGTCAGCTCCAGACCAATGAAAGACTCTGTCTTAAAGGAAGTGGTCTGCTTTCCTGATAATGTCACCCATGTCTGTCCTTTGGCCTTCACACACACGTGCACACACAACCCCCTTTACTCAGGTCACACATTCATTTAAAAAAAAAGAAAAAGGAGGCTTCTGATTTTAATTTATTTAGAATTTAACAGATTTAATGAACATCTACTGCATGTTAGGTTTTGAAGACACATAAATGGAAATGATAAAAGCTCTATGAGCTTGCACTGTGGTTGGTAGTCAAGAAACAAGTAAGGTAATTTCAGATTCCTCAGTTATAAGTGCTTTGGCAAAGAAAACAAAGTAAGACAAGAGTGATAGGAACATGGCTGCTACTTTAGATATAGTGGCCTTTGCAAACTTCTATACATGTTTACATGAATGGCATTTCTAGAGCTACCTGAATAAGAAGGAGCGAGCTGAATGAAGATTAGGAGACTGCCTGCCAGGTCAAGGGAATAACCTAAAAACCTGAAGTTAAAATAAGCCCTTATGTTTGCAAGCTGACAAGTCCAACATGAGTGAAGTTGAGGGACAGAAGAAGAGTGGTAGGAATTGTATTGCAATGTGTTGGCAGAGGTTAGGCAGGTTGAGCCCTGTAGTCTGTGTTGGGGAGCTTCATTGCCAGTGTGGTGTGAGGCCACTGGAAGTGTTCAAAGAGGAGGGTGTTTCTTGTTCTTGCTTAAAAGTCACTGGGGCTGCTCTGTGTCATGGATGAATGCAGTGGGGACCACAGAACACCTACCTCTTTATGTTTCCTAGTCCATATTTTGATTGGAACACAGATACCAAAACAAAGATCTTACACATGTCCTTAACAACAGTATTCGTAATTACTAAAAAGTAGAAACAACTCAATTGCCATCACCTGATGAATGGAAAGCAATCTATTTCTCTTCAAGCATACAATGGAAGATCTACATAGCAGTGAAAAGAAATATGAATATCCAGTATCACATGGACAAACATCAAAACTATGCTAAATGAGAGCTAGGCATGGTGGCTCAATCTGTCATCCTAATACTTGGAAGGATGAAGCAGAGGATTACTGCAAGTTCAAGATGAGCCTGGGATACTTAATGAAGGTGAGCTGAGATTCTGAGTGAGAGTGGGGCTCTAATATCTCTTTACCACCCAAGAGCAAGCATAGTGGCACACATCCCAGCACTTGGAAGGCAAAGGCAGGAGGATCACTACAAGTTCAAGGCCAGCCTGTGAGTCTCAGGTCAATCAGGCCTACATAAATGAAAGATCCAAACACCGAAGAACACATATTGCATGAATCTATTTATATAAAATGTACAGAAAAAGAAAATCTATATATAGAGAGAGCAGATTCCTCAATGTCTAGGGCTGGGCGTGGGAACAGAGCTAACTATAAAGAAGCAGAAGAAATCTTACAGTGATGCTGGAAATGCTCTGAACGTGTTTGTGGTAATGATTGCACAACATACTTCAAGGACTACAACTCATTCCACTCAAAATGTTGAATTTTAAGAGGTATTTAAATTATTTAAATATATTTGAATATAGTTATTTCTAATATACACAATTGTTTCTAAATTTAGAATATAGATCTTATTAACAGATGGACCTTGGCTGTCCACAGACCTTGATGTGATCTGTGGTTATGTCCCCACCCCATCATTCTTTTTGTTCTAGGGAGTTCCAAGCTACCCTGGCTTCCACAGCCAGCCAGTGACCCACATTGGGAATGAGTTGACTAAATATTTCTTCCCTTTCAGAATCTCATCCACCTTTCAGCCCTCCTCATGTCCAACATGTCCTGAACACCCAGGTTGTTTGGTTATGCCTCATACTTGTCTAACTTTTTCCAACTGTTCTCAGAACATTGTTTTAATATAAACAACCTGGGTTTTTTTTTCTTTTTTTTTTCTTTTTTTTTTTTTTTGAGGTAGGGCCCTTGCTCTCTAGCCCAGGCTGACTTGGAATTCACTATGTAATATTAGGGTGGCCTTGATTACAGTGATCCTCCTATCTCTGCCTCCTGAGTGCTAGGGTTAAAGGCATGCTCTACCACACCCAGATTCCACATCTTTTTTTTCTTTTTCTTTTTTTGGATTTTTTCTGCTCTTAGGAATTTATTGAGTTATTCTTTGTTTAATTTACTTTTATTACATATGGACATACTTAATATGTAAATAACACATGTTGGTACCATCCTTTCCCTCATCCCTGGCCCTTTTTTGAAGAGGCCCTCCACATTGGACATGCAGGACAACCCCATGGGGATTGTGGGTTATGCATTGTGGGGGCAACAGTCAGTTATGGGGGAGAGGCAATGTCTCTATGCAAAGTGTCCCAATGTGTGGCTCTAAAAATCTTTCTGTCAGCTCTTCCACAAAATTCTCTGAGCCATGTTGGGAACATTGTTTTCCTTTTTATTAACAGCTTCCATGTTTGCAGACAATAAACCATAATAATTACTTTTTCTCCCCCACTTTCCCCTTCACAAATCTACATTCCATCTTATCCCCTCCCTCTCTCCATTAGTCTCTCTTTTATTTTGATATCATGATCTTTTCTTCCTATTATGATGGTGTTGTAAAGATAGTACTGGGCACTGAGAGGTCATGGATATCAAGGCCAATTTCTGTCTGGTCAATTGCATTGTAAGCAGTCCTACCTTTCCTTCAGCTCTTACATTCATTCCTCCACCTTTTTCACAATGGACCCTGAGCCTTGTAAGGTGTGATAGGGATGTTTCAGGACTGCACATTCCTCAGTCACATCTTCTCAGCACTATGTTGTCTTTTCAGTCATCCCAGTGGTCATCACCAGCTGAAAAGAGAAGCTTCTCTGACTGTGAGAGTAGCATTAATATATGGGTATGAACCTTAAGTAAAGTGCTTACAGGGCAGTTTGGTGAGAATAATATATGCATTTAACCAGACAAGAGCAGGCATTACATTCCTAATGCTCATGAAGTCCCTGACCATAGGCTTTTGGTTAGGTTTCAACCTTGTGTTCCCTCCCATAGAGTGGGTCTCCAGTCCAATTAGAGAAAAGTTGGTTCCCCCATAACAGACATGCCACTATTGTATCTATTGGCTCATTTGGCCTGGCTGGCCAAACTTAAGGCTTGCAGGGTCCACTGTTTTCACCACTGATGGCTTCTGTCTCCCATAAGGCTGCATGCAGTGCAGCTTTTTCCAGATTACTGTCACCTGGTCTACTGGGAGAAGGTTTTATTTCCTGAGCAACTGGGGCTGTAGGTGCCTGGCTTATGTGGGTACTAGGGGAACCAGATGGGTCCTCTATTCTGTTCCATTAATCTACACATCTGTTTTTGTGTTGGTACCATACTGTTTTTGTTACTATGGCTTTGTAATATAGCTTAAAATCCTGTATGGTGATAACACCAGCCTTATTTTTGTTGCTCAAAATAGTTTTGGCTATTCGAGGTTTTGTGTTCTTCCAAATGAATTTTAGGAATTTTTTTCTATTTCCATGAAGAATGCCATGGGAATTTTTTTTGCAGCACAACTTATTTATTTATTTATTTATTTATTTATTTATTTATTTATTTATTTATTTAAAGCAACAGAAACAGAGAGAAAGAGGGAGAGAGAGAGAGAGAGAGAGAGAGAGAGAGAATGGGTGCACCAGGGTCTCCAGTAACTGCAAATGAACTCCAGACACAGGTGCCACCTTGTGCATCTGGCTTATGTGGGTACTAGGGAACTGAGCCTTGAACTGGGGTCCTTAGGCTTCATAGGCAAGTGCTCAAATGCTAAGCCATCTCTCCAGCCCCACCATTGGAATTTTAATGGGGATTGCATTAATGTGTGTGTTGATTGCTTTTGGTAAGATTGAAATTTTCACAATATTGATTCTTCTAATCCAAAAACATGGGATGTCTTTCCATTTTCTAGTGTCTTCTTCAATTTCTCCCTTGAGTATTCTAAAGTTTTCTTTGTAGAGATTCTTCATTTCCTTGGTTTGATTTATTCCAAGATACTTTATTTTGGGGGGGACACTTGTGAATGGGAGTGATTCCCAGATTTCATCCTCTGCATGTTTGTTGTTAGTATAAAGAAAAATTACTGGTTTCTGTATATTTATTTTGTATCCTGCTATACTGCTAAAATTGTTTATCAGCCCTAACAGTTTGCTGGTAAAGCCATTAGGGTCCTTTATGTATAGAACCATATCATCTGCAAATAATGATAATTTGATCTCTTCCTTTCTAATTTGTAACCCTTTCATGGGTGTCTCTTATCTTATTGCTATACCTGAGACTTCCAGTACAGTGGACACCTTTGTCTTGATTTTAGTGGAAAAGCCTCAAGTTTTTCCCCATTAAGTATTATGTTGCTGTAGGTTTGTCATAAATAGCCTTTATTATGTTGAGATATGGTCCTTCTATTCCCAGTTTCTGTAGGACTTTTACCATGAAGTCATGTTGGGTTTTGTTAGATGCCTTTTCTGTATCTATTGAGATGATCATGTGATTTTTGTCTTTCAGACCATTTATGCAGTGTATTACATTTATAGATTTGTAAATGTTGAACCATCCCTGCATCTCTGGGATGAAGCCTACTTGGTCAGGGTGGATGATTTTTTGATATATTCTTGGATTCTGTTTGGCAATATTTTGTAGAACATTTTTGTATCTATGTTCATGAGGGAGATTGGCCTGTAATTTTCTTCTTTTGTTCTGAATTTTTCTGATTTTGGTATCAGGGTGATGCAGGCTTCATATAAGGAGTTATGTAGAATTCCATAGTTTTATATTTTATGGAAAAGTTTGAGAAGCAGTGGTGCTAGCTCTTCCATGAAGGTCTGATAAAATTCACCAGTGAATCCATCTGGGCCTGGATATTTTTTAGTTGGGAGACTTTTTTATAACTGCTTGCTTCTCTGTAGTTGTTATAGGTCTATGTAAATAGTTTATCTTACCTTGATTTAATTTTTGTAGGTAATATGAATCAAGGAAATCATCCATTTCTATCAGATTTTCAAACTTAGAGGTGCATATATTCTTAAAGTATGTCCTTATGATTTTCTGAATTTCTTTGGTATCTATTATAATGGTGTCTTTTTCATCTCTAATTTTATTAATTTTTGTCTCTTCTCTCTTTCTTCTAGTCTAGTCTAAGCATTTGTCAATCTTATTTATCCTTTCAAAGAACCAACTCTTTACGTCATTGATTTCCTGGATTGTTTTTTTATTTGGTTTATATTTCAATAATATCTTCTGTAATCTTTATTATCCCTTCCTGTCTACTGATTTTTGGTTTGCCTTGTTCTTTTTTTTCTAAGGTCTTAAAGTGAAGTATTAAATTGTTTACTTGTGAATTCTTTAATTTCTTAATATAGTCATTTAGAGCTATAAATTTCCCTCTTAGGAATGCCTTCATTGTGTCCCAAAGGTTTTGGTATGTTGCATTCTCACAATCATTTGATTCTATGAATTTATTGATTTTCTTTTTGATTTCTTCAATGACCCATTCATCATTCAATAGTGTACTGTTCAGACTCCATGAATTTCTGTATGCTCTGTAGTCTTGTTGCTGATTTGTACTTAGATACAGTAAGAGATTATTTCAATTTTTCTGTATTTGTTAAGATTTACTTTGTATCCTAATATATGGTCTATTTTGGAGAATTTCTTTGTGCTACTCAGAAAAATGTACATTCTGAAGCATTTGGATGGAATGTTCTGTATATATCTCTTAGGTCCATTTGTTCCATGATATCATTTAATGCAGATATCTGTCTTTATTTTTGGCCAGGATGACCTGTCAATTGATGAGAGTGGGGCATTGAAGTCACCCAATTGTGTACAACTGTGTTTGGTGTTATCTGTGACCTTATGTGTAATAGTGTTTGATGAAATTGGGAGACCCTGTCTTAAGTGCATATATGTTTAGGATTATAATGTCCTTCTGTTGGAGTGTTCCTTTAATCAGTATAAAGTGACCTTCTTTATATTTCCTCACTAATGTTGGTTTGAAGTCTCTCCTGTCAGATATTAGGATAGCAATCCATGCTTGTTTCCTAGGACCATTTGCTTGAAATACCATTTTCCATCCTTTCACCCTAAGACAGTGCCTATTTTTTATTGAGAGATGAGTTTCCTGGAGGCAACAAACAGCAGGATCCATTGCCTCATAATCCAGTCTGCCAGTCTGTGTCTATTGGTTGGGGGATTAAGGCAATTGATATTAAGAATTATTATTGAAAGGTATGCATTTATTCTCACCATTCTTTTTGTTTTGTAGTTCTTCCTGTTTTCCCTTTACTCTCATTTTAACTGTTATATAAGTATGGTTTATTTTTTCCTGTTTATTCATGTGTGTGCTTTGCTTTCTCTCCAGCATGAAGGATTCCTTCAAGTATTTTCTGTAGAGCTGGTATAGTTGCCATAAATTCCTTTAGCCTGTTTTTGTTGTGGAATGTCCTTATTTCTCCATCAATTTGGATAGATAGCTTTGCAGGATAAAGTAATCTTGGTTGACAGTTGTTATCTTTCAGAACTTGGAATACATCATTCCAAGCTCTTCTGGCTTTTACTGTTTGTGTTGAGTAATCGGCTGTTATCCTGATGGGCTTGCCTTTACAGGTAATTTGCTTTTTCTCTCTACTTGCCTTCAATATATTTTCTTTGGTTTGCATATTTAGTAGTTTAATTTTAACATGGCAAGGAGAGATTTTGCCTGCTTTGTGTTCTAAAATCTTCCTGTATCTGCATTGGCATTTCTTTCCCAGTTTAGGGAAAATTTTCTTCTATGGTTTTGTGAAAACACCTACTATGTCTTTGGAGTGAAATTCTTCTCCTACTATACCCTGAATACTTATGTTTGATCTTTTCATAGTGTCTCGAATATCTTGAAATTCCCATTCATACCTTTGTATTAGCTTGTCTTTCTCTTTGTTGGACTGTAGTAGTTCTGCCAAACTGGTCTTCGAGTTTAGATATTCTGTTCTCTCCTTCATCCATTCTATGGTGATACTTTCCACAGAATTTTTTTTTTTTGACTTACTGTGTGTTTCAGTGCTAGTATTGATCCCTGGTTTTTATTCAGTATTTCTATTTACTTACTCAAGTCTTGTAATGACCTCCTTATTTAATTAAACTGGTTTCCTGTGTTCTCTTGGGATTCCTTCAGGAATTTGTTTTCTTCTTTAATTCCATTCTTTTCTTCTTTGATTTCTTCTTTGATTTCTTTGAATAAAGGTAAAATTTTTTTTTGAAATCTTTGTCAGGCATTTCATCTAAAACAGTCTCATTGTGGGTCATTTTTGTCAGTCGGTCTCATTACCTTTTGGGGTGGGTTCCAATCTCACCAATGCTGAGTGCCTACCTCAATCCCTCCATGTTATGCTGGGTATCTGGTCATCTGGTCAGCTTCCCTAGATGCCTGTGCTCCAGGGGCTGAATGAGTTCTCAGGAGGTTCATGGTTCTGACATTTGGGGGTTGGGAGAGTTCAGGAAGCCTGAATTTGTGTTGGAACTGCTCAGCTTGTCCCCACTGTGTCCCCTTCAGCTGGTCTATGCTACCTCACCTCAGGTTTCTTGCCTTTGCAAGGAGGATGATGAGGTTGGAAAGTCCTCTCATTTGGTCTCTGCTGCTGCAGATTGGCACCAGTCTGAGTGGGCTCATAGATCCACACAGATCAGGACAAATGCTTCTGTGGAATTCTGGCAGGTTTCCTCCTTTCTGGTATATCTTGGTCTCTCCTGCTTCTCTGCTGTGGCCAATAATAACCTATATACCTTCACTTTTCAGAAGGAGAGTGTATTTTGCTGTGGTTTTGCTTAAATCCCTTCCTGAGCTGGTTTGGTGTGACTCTTGTGCCACCATCTTACCCAGAAGTTGAGCCACATTTTAAGTCTACTTCAGTGATGGGCTCTTAGGAGCCTCTGGATTTCTGCTTTGGTGGGTGTTGAGTGTCCTCAGTGTCTATCTCCTTCACCCAGGTGCAGATATTAGGTTCACTGAGAAAGTAACATTATGCTCATATCTCCAATTCCTGTGTTTTTTTTTTTTTTTTTTCAGCTGGGGCGAGGTGAAGTGCACTGATTCATTTATCTCCCCAGGTCTTGCTCCCATATGAAAAAGACAAGCAGGTTCTTAAATGGTGAGTGAAGTCAGCACTGATTAAATTAATGACCATTATTAATTTAGAGAGAATTCAAAGGGTGTAGACCTTCTTATAGCCCAAAGTTAGTGGGAGCTTGACACTGGAAAGCAAAATCATTATCTAGATATAATTCTGACTTGTTTCCCAGTTCCAGATATGGTTTCTTTTCTGCTGAGAAGATCTTCCAGCCAATCCAAGAGAAGTTAGTTACCCACCATGGCTGTGTGCCACTATTGCACTTGTGTGAACATCATGTCAGGTTATTTGCTTCTGAGTAGCTTAGATTTTGAGTTGCTTGGACAGATGTTGGCCACTTTCCCCTGGTAGCTCATTTAGCACCTTCTAACATTAGACGGGTTAACTGTCTGGGGACTGGCTCTCTTCCAGATTCCAACCAGGTCTTTCCATAGTCCATGCTGACAGCATATGGTATCTTCAGCAGTGGGTCTTACCATTAACCTATGGTGGGTAAATCAACTGTTCTGACAGAAGTCTGTCTTGTTTGTTTTGGGAAACCTTGTAGGACTGTCTGATCAACATCCCATTGTGGATGTTAACCACATCCTGGTACAGGGAAGTACAGGCCAAAACCAAGAGAAAAGAAAAAAGAAAGAGACATTAAAAAAGAGAAACAGGAGAAAATTTAAAGTTAGGCTCCATCTCACCCTCTCCAAGGACCACTGATTCAGGTGCTCCCCCTTAGGTCCTGTTGAGGGTTCCACCTTTTAGTCTAACTTCCAGGATATAGGATTCTATGGTACCAGTTCAATTTGGGTTGAATTTTGTGTCCCCCACCCCCTTCCCCTTGCCCCAAACCCTACACTCCCTATTGTCAAAGCCTTGATAAGCCTTTCAGGTATGTCAGAAACTCAGGCTGATCCAGGTTAGGAACTGCAGATGAGTGAGACCATGCAATGTTTGTCTTTCTGTGATTGTGTGAGTTTGCTTAGTATGATCTGTTCCAAGTTCAACCATTTTCCTACAAATTTCATTATGTCATTTTTTTTTTCTTACTGCTGAGTAGAATTCCATTGTGTAGATATACCATATCTTGGTTATCCATTTGTCCAATCAACTGGGTTGATTCCAGTTCTTAGCTATTATGACTTGAGCAGCTATAAACATGGTTGGGCAAATGTCTTTGAACAGAAATGTGGAGCTTTTAGGGTAAATACCCAGTAAGGGATAACAGGGTCTGTTGGTACATCTATATTCATCCTTTTCAGGAATCTCCATATTGATTTCCACAGTGGTTGTACAGCTTACATTCCCACCAACAGTAAATGAGTGCTCCTATTTCTCTACATCCTAGCCAACAATTGTTTTCATTTGATTTTTTTAATGCTTACTATCCTTACTGGGGTAAGGTAGAATCTCATAGTTGTTTTAATTTGCATTTCCTTAATGGTTAGGGATGTTGAACATTTTCTTAAGTGTGTGCTAGCAATTTGTAATTCTTCCTCTGAGAATTCCCTATTCAATTCTCTACTCTACTTTGGAGTGGGTTGTTTGATTTTTTTTTCCAGGTATGGTCTTGCTTTAGCCCAGGGTGACCTGTAATATGCTATGTAGTCTCAGGCTGGCCTCAAACTCATGGTGATCCTCTTCCCTCTGCATCTTGAGTGCTGGGATTAATGGCATGTGCTAATATGCCCAGTAGTTGTTTGATTTTTTAAATTGTGTAGTTTTTTGAGTTCTTCATGGATTCTAGATATTAGGTTTCTATCAGTGGTACAGCTGGTGAAGATTTTCTCCCATTCTGTGGGTAATTTATTGGCTCTGATTATGGCATGTTTGTCTGTGCAAAAACTTTTTAGCTTCATGAGATACCACTGGTTGAGTGCTTTTAGTTTCCTGGGCTATTGGGGTTTTGTTCAGGAAGTCTTTTCCCAGTCCTGTATGTGTCCTATTTTTTCTTCCAGTAGTTGAAGAGGTTCAGGTCTTATATTGAGGTCTTTAATCTATTTGGACTTGGTTTTTGTGTATGGAGACATCGGTGGATCTAATTTCATTTTTCTACGTATGGTCATGCAATTTGTCCAACACCATTTGTTGAAGATGTTGTCTTTTCTCCAGTCTATATTATTGGCAACTTTGTCAAAGACCAAGCAGCTGTAGTTACTTGATCTAAGGTCTGGGTCTTCAATTCCATTCCATTCATCTATTTTTCTGTTCTTATGCCAGTACCATGTGGTTTTTGTTCCTATGGCTTTGTAATATAGCTTTACATCAGGTATGGTGATACCTCCAGAGCTGTTTTTTTGTTTTTTTTTTTCCTGAGGCTATGTTTGTATATCCAAAGCCTGCTGCCATTACATATGAATTCTGAAATTATTTTTCAATCTCTGTGAAGAATGACACTAGTATTTTTATTGTTATTGTGTTAAATCTGTATATTGCTTTTGGTAGAACTGCCATTTTTCACAATATTAATTCTACCAGTCTAGGAGCATGGAAAGTCTTTCCATCTTCTCAAGTCCTCCTCAATTCCTTTCTTGAGTTTTTTTTTTTTTAATGTTTTTGTTACATAGGTCTTTCATATCATTGGTTAGTGTTATTCCAAGGTACTTAATTTTTTTGTTGCTATTGAAAAATGGGACAGCCTCACTGATTTCATTCTCTGTATATTTATCCTTTGCATATAGAAAAGCTACTTATTTTGCGCATTGATTTTATATCCTGACACATTACTGATGGAATTCATCACCATTAGAAGTTTTGAGATGAAGATTTTTGGGTCACTTATTTACAGGATCATGTCATCTGCAAATAGGGCTAACTTGACTTCTTTCTTTCCAATTTGAATCCCTTGTATTTCTTTCTCCTGTCTTATTGTTTGGGCTAGTACTTCTAATACGATGTTGAAGAGCAGTGGTGAGAGTGGGCACCCCTGTCTTGTTCCCAATCTCATTGGAAAATCTTTGAGTCTTTCCCAATTAAGTATTATTTGGGCTTTAGGAGCTTTATGTATAGCCTTTATTGTGTTGAGATATAAACCCTCTAAGCCTATTCTTTCCAGTGTTTCGTTTATGAAGTGGTGCTGTATTTTGTCAAAGGGCTCCTGTGCATGAATTGAGATGATCATGTGGTTCTTATGGTTAAGGTTATTTATGTGGTGTATTATGTTGATCAATTTCCATATTTTGAACCATTCCTGCATCCCTAGGATGAAGCCTACTTGGTCAAGGTGGATAATGCTTTTGATGTGTTGTTGAATTCGGGTTTCAAGGATTTCATTTAGGATCTTTGCATCTACGTTCATTAGGAACATATGCCTCTAGTTTTCTTTTCTTGTTCCATATTTGTCTGGTTTTGTATTAAGGTAATGCTAGCTTCATAAAAGGAGCTGGGGAGGATTCCCTGGTCTCAGATTGTGAGAAACAGTTTGAGAAAAATTGCTTCAGTTCTTTCATGAAGGTTTGATAGAATTTGGCTGAGAAGCAATACAGTCCTGGACTTTTCTTTTGGGGGAGGTCTTTGATTACCTTGTCAATCTCCATGGATGTGATAGGTTTGTTTAGGTGATGAATCTGCTCTGAGTTTACTTTTGGTAGGTGGTGTATGTCTAAGAATTCATTCATTTTTTCAAGATTATTAAGTTTTGTGGAGTAGAGGTTTTATTAGTTAGTAGTTTGCATCTGCAGCCACGTGGATGGAGACAGTGTCACTGAGTGGATCTTAGGGTCCATCCCGAAAGTTAGAGGTGGGTTTGAAACGGCAATCTAAAGACATGCAAAGTATGTTTAGCTGGAGTTCCTAAAGTGTGCAGTGTGGCTTTTGGCTTATGGCTTCTCTCTCTCTGCTTGAAGCTGTGAAAGCAGGCCAGCTTCTTCTGCCATTATGCAACTTCCCCTGGATGTCTCTGCTTCAATAAATCTCTTCCATCCATAACTGTGCCTTGTCTGGAAATTCATCTCAGCAAATCTGAATCTGTCTGCTACAGAAATTGGTACCAGAATGTGGGGTCAGATGAACCTGACCATATGGATTTTGGTCTTTTGGAACATTTGTTTTGGAGCAAAGGACACAGACTTGGTGTTGCGACTGATGATGCCTCCTAGACTTTTATGCCAACTTTTATGGGCTATTCTGATGAGAGTTTGGAAATGCTATGTGCAGACAGGATTGAATTTTGAGGCTTGGCTTATGAGCTTTCTAAGGTGAAGGAAAGACTTCAGAAGACTTTGCTGGAAATGGGATACTGGCAAGGGATGGCTGCATTCTGCTTCTGAGGCCCAGAGAGTTTGACCAAGGTTAAATATGTAATGGATTGATGTGCTTGGCTAAGGATAATTTTATTGAGATATTTAAGATTTTTAAGTTGGAAGACCTCATGTGAGTTAAAATTACAGGCACTGAGACTGGTTTTAGGTTACTGAAACTGCTATTGTCAAACATATTAGCAACCTTAAGGAAGATTGCCAAACTGCTTTACATTAAAACAATGGAAAGGATGGCTGAAAAAAGACTATGAAAGAATGAGGGCTGGAGAGATGACTTAGCAGTTAGGGCATTTACCTGCAAAGCCAAAGGACCCCAGTTCAATTCCCCAGGACCCATGTAAGCCAGATGCATAAGGGGGTGCATGCATCTGGAGTTCTTTTGCAGTGGCTGGAGGCCCTGGGGCACCCATTCTCTCTCTCTCTTTCTCTTTTTTTCTCTTTCCCTCCCTCTCTCTGCCTCTTTCTCTCTCTTGCAAGTAAATTAAATAAATAAAAAATTTAAAAACGAGAATGAGATGAAAAACTTGCTTACACAGATGGGGATAGTAGATAAATAGGATGCTCTGCTTGTCTCAATAGCATTACCTGGGGCCTTCATTGTTGAGCAAAATCCTTAAGGGAAGATAAGCGGGATATTCAGAGACTCTTGGAAGCAGACCTACCTCATACCCCCAGGTACTTCCTGTAACTGACCAACAGACCTGTTCACAAGTTTGTTTTGTTTTTTCTTCCCTATAATCTTTCTGTATTGCACTGAATTCCCCTTTGTGTTTAAAATTATTTTTATGGCTGTAACTGTAACATGTGAGTTGTGATTTATGGTCCAACTCCCATCCTGTTTTTGCAATAAACATTTTATAGTTTTCCCCAACAAAAGCAGACACTCTGAGCAGTTCAGAGCTGCTCTCAAACAGCCTGCCCTCTGATGTTGTGTAGGTTCACACCCACCACTTTGGGAGACAGTGGTCTTACTTGTGTGACACTGGACCCCACTACAGCATCTGCAGCCACCTGGCTGGAGGCAGTGTTACTGATTGCATCTTAGGGTCCAGCCCAAATGTGCGGTGGTGAGTTTGAAACTCCAATCTAAAGATATGCAAAGTGTGCCTAGCTGGAGTTCCTGAAGTGTGGTGTGTGGCTTTTGGCTTGTGGCTTCTTTTTCTCTGCTTGGACCTGTGAAAACAGGTCAGCTTCTCCCCCCATTATGGAACTTACCCTGGATCTGTATGCTTCAATAATCTCTTCTTTCCTTTCTTTTTTTTAATTAATGTTTTTTTTATTGACAACTTCTATACTTACATACACAAAAACACATACTTCCCTCCCCTCCCCCATTCCACTTTAGAACTCCAATCTCCATCATATCCTCTCCCTCTCTCCATTAGTCTCTCTTTTAATTTGATGTCATCATCTTTCTCTTCTATTTTGAGGGTATTGCGCAGGTATTGCTAGGCACTGAAAGGTCATGGATATCGAGGATATTGCTGAAGACTCCACATACTTAGACTTCAAGGTCACTGAGAAATCCTGATAGAGCTGAGCTGAAAAACTCTTCCATGTGGACCAGCTGACAGAAAGCTGGAAAAAGCTATGCTGCATGCAGTTCAGTGGGAGAGAGAAAACACCAGTGCAGATAGTCAACAGTGGACACTGCAAGCCTGGCCAAATGAGCCAATGGGTGCAATAGTGGCCTGTCTGTTATGGGGGAAACCAACCATTCTCTAATTGGAATGGAGGCCCACTTCATAGGAAGAAATACATGACTGATACTGCAAACCTACAACAGGAGTAGTCATGAGCCCTAGGGGTGTTATGTCTGCTGGTGTCTCACTAAATGTATATACTATGATCACCAAAAATATGTATGTATATATATATTTATTTGGTTATTTCAAGATACGGTTTCACTCTAGCCTAGGCTGACCTGGAATTCACTCTGTATTCTCAGGGTGGCCTTGAACTTATGGTGAGCCTCCTACCTCTGCCTCCCAAGTGCAGGGATTAAAGGCATGCACCACCATGCCCAGCTCATACACACACATATATGAGGTAGGGTCTCACTCTAGCTCAGGCTGACCTGGAATTCAGGGTGGCCTCAAACTCATGGAGATCCTCCTACCTCTGCCTCCCTAGTGCTGGGATTAAAGGCATGTGCACCACACCTGGCATCATACCCATATATTGATGCTACTCTCACTTTTTGTTAGAGAAGCTTCTCTTTTCAGATGGTCGTGATATTGGGATGACTCAGAAGGCACCATAGTGCTGAGAGGAAGTGACAGAGGAGTGTTCAGCAGTGAAACATCTCTATCATACCTTCCAAGGTTTAGGCAGCGGAAAGAATGCAAGAGCGAAAGGGAGTGTAGGACTCCTTGCAATGCACTCCTCCAGACACAAAATGGCCTGGATATCTATGACCTCACAGGGCCTGACACTACCTACAAGACTATCATAATAGGAGGAAAAGATGATGACATCAAAATAAAAGAGAGACTGATTGAGAGTTGAAAACGTATGATGGAGAATGGAGGTGCAAAGAGGAAAGTGGGGGCAGAGAGGGAATTACCATGGGTTATTGTCAATAATTATGGAAGTTGTCAATAAAAACATAAATAAATTGTAAAAATGAAAAAAAATTACTTAAATCAATGAACTTTTGTGAGCTGACCCTCCTCCAAAGAACACTATTTATTATTTCTATAGAAAAAAAATAAAGATCTATAAACAGGTGTTGTGCTGCATGCCTCTAATCCCAGCACTCAAGAAGCTGAGGCAGGAGGATGGCAAGTTACTGGCTTGGATACATGGTGAGACACTGGTCTCAAAGCGTCTAAAGCTCAAAAGTGTTTAAAAGTTTACTTTTGGAGATTGTAAATATTTAATTTGTCAAGGATCTTTACTGTTTCTTTTTATTATTCCATTGGCCAACCCCTATCTTGTTTTATTATCTCTTTATGTTATATGCTTTCTTCCTTCTTCTCCCTACCTCCCTATTTTGTTAGTTATGCACATAATGTTAATACATTCATGTTGGTGCCATCAATAGCCTCCTTCCTGTCTTCCCCCCTTCTGAAGGGACCCCCCTCATTTGGTCGTGCCTTGAGGGGGTAGCCATCAGTTATGTGGAAGAGGCAACGTCTCTGTGCATAATGACCAAACTTGTGGCTCTAACAGTCTTTCCACCCCCTCTTCTGTGAATTTCCCTGGGCCATGTTGGATTTGTTTTAGGTCTACTTCAGCGATCATGTCTTGGAGCCTCTGTGTCTCTGGATATGTGGTTTAGTAGGAGTTGAGTGTTCTCTGTGTCTATCTCCTTCACCCTTGTGTTAGTATCAGGTTCACCAAGAAAGCAGCACTCTTGCTTATTTCCCCAGTTACTCTATTGTTTCAGCTGGGGCCCTGGTGAGGTGTGGTAGGCTGATTCTCTCCTCAGGCTTGGCATCCATTTGAAAAAGAGAACCAAATTCTCCAATGGAGAGAGAAGTCAGCACCAGATAAATGAAACAACAATTATTATTTTAGAGAGAATTTCACAGATATAGGCCCTCTGGTAGCCCATAATCGGAGGGAGTTTGATATTGGATAGTGGGCTCATTTTTTGGATATGGTTCTGACTTGTTTCCCAGCTCCAGCTATGAGTTCCATTCTGTTAGCCAAATCAAGAGCAGTTGGTAACCCACCATGGCTGTGTGCCAGTATTGCATTTGTGTGTGCATCACATCAGGTTGTTTGCTGTTGAGTAGCTTAGACCATGAGTTGCTTGAACAGATGTTGGTCATTTTCCCCCAGTATGTAGCACCTTCTGGCACTAGACAAGCTGTCTGGAGACTGACTCTTCCAGATTCTAGCAAGATCACTCCATGTCCCATACCAACAATATATGGTGTCTTCAGTGGTAGGGTCTTACCATTAACCTTTGGTGGGTCATCAAGTATTCTGACAGAAATCTGTCTTCTTCTGAGAAACCTTGTAGGTCTCTCTGATCAACAGCTCATGTGAAAGATAACTGCATGCTGGTACTGGGAGTTTCAGGCCAGCACTAAACAAAAAGAAGGAATAAAAAGTTAATATAAAAAAGAAAGAGAGAAGAGAAAAGAGAGGGAGGGGGGAGAGAGAGAAAGGGACAGAGAAAAAGAGAGAGAAACAGGACAATATTAAAGTTAGTCTTCATCATTCCCTCTTCAGGGCCTTCTGATTCAGGTGTTCCCTCTAAGAACCTAATGAAGGTTCAACCTTTTAGTCTGTCTTTCAGGATATAGGATTTTATGGTACTTTTCCAATTTGGGTTCCATTTTATGTCCCCCCCCCCCATTGTTGGGTCCTTAAGATGCTTATTAGGAATGACAGCATCTTGGGCAGATTTAGGTTAAGAGCCACAGATGAGTGAGACCATGTGATGATTATCTTTCTGTAATTGGGTGAGTTTGCTGAGAATGATCTGTTCCAAGTTTGACCATTTTTCTTCAAATTTCATTATATCACTTTTCCTTACTGCTGTGTAGAATTCCATAGTGTAGATATACCACATCTTGGTTATCCATTCTTCTAATGATGGACATCTGGGTTGATTCCAGCTCTTAGCTATTATGAATTGAGCAGCTATAAACATGGTTGAGTAAATCTCTCTGAACTGAGGCTTGGAGCTTTTAGGGTAAATGCCCAGTAAGGGAATAACTGGTTTTGTTGGTACCTCTATAGTCATCCTTTTTAGGAGTCTCCATATTGCATTGGCAAAAATTTTCTCCCATTCTGTGATAATCTGTTGGCTCTGCTTATTGTATGTTTGTCTGTGAAAAAAGCATTCAGCTTCATGAGATCCCAATAGTTGAGTGATCGTTTAATTTCCTGAGCTAGTGGGGTTTTGTTCAGGAAGTCTTTTCCCACTCCTATATTATAGAAAGTTCCTCCTCTTGTTTCTTCCAGTAGTAGCAGCATTTCTGGTCTTATATTGATGTCTTTGATCCATTTGGACTTGATTTTTGTACATGGAAAGATGTGTGGACCGAGTTTCATTTTTCTACATATGGATGTCCAGTTTGCACAGCACCATTTATTGAAGATGCTGTCTTTTTTTCCAGTCTATGTTGTTAGAGACTTTGTCAAATATCAAGTAGCTGTAGTTACTTGACCCAAAGTCTGGGTATTCAATTTTGTCCATTGGTCTATATTCCTATTTTTTGTTTTGATTTTTTGAGATAGGTCTTGCTCTAGCCCAGGTTCACCTGGAATTCACTGTGTTGTGTCAGAGTGCTGGGATTATAGGCATGCACAACCATGCCGGCCTTCTTTTTCTTTTTTCCCTTTCTCTGTGCTTCTTATTGGACTGAGCTCAGGGCCTCACATGTGCTGCACTTAGGGCCCATGCTTACTGAGCTCATGCTGGGCCAGTGAGGTATACTCTCAGTCCTTCTTTCTGTTCTATTATTAAAATCAAAAGTAAAATTTTAGATTATAACTAAACTAAATTTCCAATTCAGTATAAAATATGACTATGGTAGCCAGCCTCAGGTCACTGGGATGAACTTCCAGACCAGGCACACTTATGGAGAAAGGGATTTATCAAAGGTAGAAGGTGAAGTTCTCAGGCCCAAGCAGAGAGAGAAAAGTGTCACAAGCCAAAACCCAGAAGCCACACTACACAGCACACATGGGAGTTCTAGGCAAAGCTCAAGCACTTTACATATTTTAACACTGGAATTCCAAATCCACCATCACACCTTCAGGCTGGAACCTAAGAAAGATCTGCCCAGTGACACCTCCTCCAGCCTGGTGGCCACACATATAAGAGAGGGAATAGGCATGCCAGGGCCACTTGCCATTGCAAACAATCTCCAAACGCATGCTCCACTATGTGCATCTAATTTAGCTATATTTAATACATCCAAAGAATGGAGGAACTGGACTAAACTGCCATGATCTAATGAAAAAAAGGAGACAAGTCTCATGGGAAGAGAGGGAATGGGCATGTCAGGGCCACTTAAAACTGCTATCTCCAAATGCATGCTCCACTATGTGCATCTGGCTTTGCAAACAAGCACCTTTAACTGCTGAGCCAAAAAGAAATATTTTTAATCTACTCAAAATCAATTTTATACAACTATAGTGAATTCCAAATATACACAAAATTTCATGACACAATCTATAACTACTCAAACCTTAACCAACTCTATAATTTTGTCTGCAGCACTTTGGTCAACTTGCTTAGTTATGACATAAATTAAATCTAAAGTATTAAAACTGATTGTATGAGGAATTGAGGAATTATATAGTAAATTGCAATATAACATTGTTTAGAATTTTTTAAACTGCTCACCATGAGGTAAATAGTTTCCACTTGTATGACAGATAAATACTATTCAGTGTCCCGAAATGTAGTCTATTTACCTTATAAAATAGGAAAAAAGTAAATAATTTTTCTGAGTTTTTTTTTGAGTCTGGGCTTTAGATATAATAACCTTAGGAGAGAATAAAATACTAATGAGTCAATTTTAACTTTAAGATTTAGTTTAAAGGTTGACTACTAGAGGAACCTAGCTAACTTGGTTGGGTACTCTAAATTTATTCTTTCATGACCATTGTTATGACCAGATTAACATCAATGAGTTAAAGTTAAATTGACAACCTGAACACCATAACAATCTGCTACCAGCCAGGGCCATACCTTGTTAATCTGATGTAAGCCCTAGGCTGGTCGTTTTATACCTAAAGAAGTCTGTAATCTGATTAAGTACTTTGTCTTTAACCTTCTGTTTAAGCTTACTCATACCTTCACCCATATACTTTACTCATACCTTCATCTACATACTTTTACTTTTTATGTAATCACTCTGTAACAATCTTTTTCATCAACACATTTAATGTCCAACATTTAAGGTTTCCTCTCTGATTTATCTTCTTTAGTCAGTTTATCTTATAACTACCAACAAAAACTTTCATTGTCCTTACCATAAGACTTTTAATGAAAGGCCTTTTGAAATAACTTTTTTTATAAAAGAGTAGACTTGACATACTACTTATCCAGAATAAACCTATATATTTTATCATTTATTGATTTTGGAACTTTGTTTTTTATAACTTTCTTGACACACTTTTTTTTAAAAAATATAAAAGCAGATTCAAACATTATGAGAAATTTTAGAAATTTTCTTGCAAACTCAGTATCGGGTACTTCCAAATTTAAACATAAATCTTGAGGCTGTTGTCTGTTAGTACTCCCATAGAAGCATAGAAAGATAAAGTAAATGTAAAAACAGTTACAAAGTCTTATAAGAAGTCCCCATCTGCTCACAGCTACTTGGTATTCACCCATTATCATGCTGGGGCCGGGATCCTGAGATTCCCTGTGCCTACAGCCCCCAGGCTCTTCGCGGCAGAGAAGCTAAGAAAGAGCCATTAGGGATTTTCCTGGAGCAGCATAAACACCAGAGATGTCTGTGCCTTGCCTCTCTGTCCAACAATGAGATTTATGTGTTAGGCTTTCTTCTTACTCCCAGGGCCACCAGGCCATTTACAGATCAAGCCCTTCAGGGGAAAGCACTAAGTAACACATTACAGGTACATCTGCCTGGACTAGCCCAGAACTTAAATTATTTTTGATCTACTTTTTGTCCCTGGGGGATACAATTACTTTCAGTGTTTCTTCTGGGGGACACGCAACAGTAAAAGTTGGTCATGCCATCTAGTACAGTGGGCTTTGTGGAGAAGATCTCCCACATTGAAATGGCACTGCTCAGAACAGAAATCATTCTGCAGCCTTAGGGCTGTGAGCCACATACACACTCACATTCATTTCAAGTGCACTTTTCATATAGACTCCAGACAATCATTTTCCATTCATTCATTCATTCACTCATTCATTCAGAAGCTATTCATTCTCAGACCTTGTTAGTGGGAGCATGGCAGAGCAGAGAGAAGACTGCATACAGAGTAAAAAATGCTTGAATATAGGACATTTCAGACCATTTGCCTGTACATTGGCAGAAGTTTTCTAAATCTGTGAGAATTTGGAAATCAAAAGTATCATATTCAGGCCATTTGGACCCATTGTCCAGCTTATATTGTGGCCAGACAGGGTTGCAGAGAAAGATCAGACGATGAGGTTTGATGTTGTCCAAGAGTCATAGAGGCTTTAAGTTCTTAAGGAGACAGGGAAAGAGCCAAATAAGGGTGAGAGAAAGGAACCAGGGCTTAAGATGAGTTTACACAGAATACCAATGTGACCCTTGGCCCATTAGAGGTGAACGGGGCCCGCATCTCCCACGTGGGCACAGGCCATACAGGTTGCAACTCTTGGCTTTTTAGCCTGTTAGTGGGCAACGGGGGAACCTGTGATCACAATGGTGAAAGTGGCTGGCAATGTAAAGATGAGCCCTCAGGAGGGAGAGAGAGAGTGTGTCCCAATATGGTGCAACTGAACCAAAGGCGCCCTTTAGGGTACAGTAGACCAGAGAGTGAGAGACCTGAGGTGTCGAGAGTGTATCTTTCTCAAGACCTGGGGTTGGGGCCCCAGAAGTGGCTGAGGGGTGTAGACTGGCATGCCAGCACTAGAGAGCAGGCCAACCGGGAGAGGGACACTTACTGAGTAGGAGGGAGGAAGAGAAAGGCTGAATTGTGGTGGGTGTGAAAACCAGTATCAGGCAGAGATGGTCTGAAGCCTTCAGAGGGTCAAAGGCAGCTCAGTGGTCTGGTCAGGGGAAAGGTCTGGCCACCCAAGGGGGCAACCAGAAGCCTCCTATCTGAGTCATGGCACCAGATGTAAGGTTTGGGAGTGACCAAGACCACACAAACCACTCTGAGGCAAAGTTGAAAGTTTTTATTCAGGAAAAGCACCAGCTGTTGACTCAAGAGCAGAGCACAGCCAGTCTGAGTTTGCAGATAGTGGGCTTTATAGGGGTTCTTCAGTTGGAAGGTGAGGAAGGGAAAAGCTTAATAAGAAAGGTTCCTTTAGGGGAGATCTAGGATAGCCAGGGTGTGACATCAGAACAGTGATCAGTTGGTTTATAAAATAAGAGGACAGGAAACCATGACCTGGGGGCATTGTAGGTAAGGAAGGAATAATGGCTGGGCAGTTTCTTGAGCAATGTGGATAATCCACTTCCTTATGTCTCTGTCATCCCTCTGCTGTCCTTGGTGACTCCATTTTGGAAGCCTGTCCCAACCTAACATATTCCATGATCATAATCCTCTCCCACCATCTCTCAATTCTTTCCTTCCTCACTCCTCTCTTCACCAAAACCCTTCTTATACAACTAGTTCCTGTTCTATTTTGATGTCATCATAAAGATGGTATTTTTTACCTCACTTTCTCACATGAAACATATACTGTTATAAATATTCAGCATAGTAATAATGTTTATGGTTGGACTTCATTTCTTGTTTATAAAAATATGAAAGAATGACTTTCTAAATTCCTTTAAAATTCAGCTTAAAGGGAACTGTGAGTACTGCAAATGAGTGCTCTGTTGTTGAGGCCACGAGGCTATGGGTAACAAGTGTGTCTTGTTTTTGGAAGATGGATGCATACAGACAAGTGTGGCAGACTTTGTGGGGTGAGGAAGGTGGCCAGTCCTTTTGAGCAACAGAGGAAGAGACAATGTTGACCTTTCATCCCTGCAGTCTCTCATTATTTGTGAGGTTTCTTTGCAGCTTCAGAGTGTTGATTTTTATACATGTATGTTAAAAACAGTGCAAACCAAGACTTTAATCAGCAAAAACTCCATAGAAGCACATGGTGGAACTTTAAAATGTAACCTAGGGAAATGGTATCAGCAGAAACAGCTTGTTTCATGGTTTGATTTTTAACTGTTGTTTTTTAAACTCAGCTGCCATAGAGAAGGGTGTGGAGTTTGTTTTTGTTTCAGTCTCTACTTCCTGTGTGAGTCTTTTGGAATGGATGTTTAGTATAGATATGAAATCACTGGGGAAAACTAAACAAAAGAAAATGTTATTATGAAAAATTGGGCATTAATTTTCCACATAGTATTTTTGGACAGAACTTCAAAACACAACAAAACTAAATTAAAAACTAAACCTTTGAACTCCTGATCTTCCTGTTTTCATACCTTATGTGCTGGCAGGGCAAAAAGGGCTTTTGGCAAAATAGGTAGCTTTGGGTCTTATACCTACCTGGTCTTCTTTAAAAAGGGGCCCGGCTTTAGAAAGACCCTCTTCAGAGACAGACCAGGAGCCAACACACACCTCTATACTGCACAAGTCCAGGGTGGTTACAGAGTTGGCCATATTTTGAATCCTGTCCTTAAATTAACTACTATATGCTTTATAAATGACACCTTGCAATGCAGCCAATAAACAGCAAAAGTTCTTCCAATAAAAATGTGCTGCTGGGTGTGGTGGCACACACCTTTAAACCCAGCGCTCTAGAGGCAGAGGTAGGAGGTTTGCCATGAGTTCAAGACCAGCCTGAGACTACATAGTGAATTCCAGGTCAGCCCTGGCTAGAGTAAGACCCTACCTCAAAAAACCTAAAAAAAAAAATTAAAAAAAAAAGTGTGCTGGGTGTGGTGGTGCATGCCTTTAATCCCAGCACGTGGGAGGCAGAGGTGGAAGGACCACTATGAGTTCAAGCCCAGCCTGGAACTATAGAGTGAGTTCCAGGTCAATCTGAGCTAGAGTGAGATCCTACCTCAAAAAAACAACCAACCAACCAACAACAACAACAAACCCACCATACAGGGCATAGGGTATAGTTGGCAGTAGAGCACTTGCCTAGTATATTCTGGGTTTGGGACATTCTTAAAATCTTAGCCCTCTGATGCTGGAGGAGGCAGGAGGGTTTAAATTCCAGGTTAGCCTGAGCTACATAGTGAAATACTGCCTCAAAAACAAACAAACAAAAAAACAAGGGATGGGGGTGTAGCTCAGTGATAGAGTGCTTGCCTAGCATGTATTAGGTCCTAGGTTCCATTCTCAGCACTACCAAAAAGTAAAATAGATTTATTATTTATATTCTTTCATATTAAAGTTCAAAGAGAGTTGGGGATGAAAACTCTACTAGCTTGGTATGATAAAATTAGATTTCTTCATGCTGGGCATGGTGGCACGTGCCTCTAATCACTTAGTGCATTAGTCAGGGTTCTCTAGAGGAACAGAACCTATAGAATGAATTGTATTAAAAGGGAATTTATTGGATTAGCTTACAACAGTCCAACAATAGCAGGTTGCAGGCCCGAGAGTCAAGGAACCCGGCAGCTGGAGGCCTCAGCAGTCCCAATCCTGCACTGAAGGCCTGGAGGCGTCTTGGAGAGATGCTGCTCTTCAGTTCGTGCTGGAAAGCAGCAAGTACCAAGCACCAAGCAGCACCAGCATCCAGGTGGGAGGAGGGAAAACTTTCCTTCCCAGAGCTTCTTTAGATAAACCAGCCCCCTCCTCTGAGAGGGGGTGCCCACTCTGGAGGAAGGGCTCACCCTGGGGAAGGATTCTTCCTTTAGTTAATCCTTCCTAGAATCAACCTCAAAGACACACTTATGATTAATGTCTGTGGATTCCTAAACAGATTAAGTTGACACAAATTTAGCCATCACACTTAGTATCTGGGGGCCTAAGGCAGGAGAATTGCAAGTTTGCAGCCAGTCTGAAAGATGACTGATGAAAATTGCTGTTATCTTAAGTGATAAAAACACAATGCACTCTATGAAAATGTAGTTGCCAGACTTTTATAACCATAGTATGGAATCCCCAAAATCATCTTATCTGGATTCCTTTCTTTGTACACCTCCAGAAATTTACTCCAAAACTTCTCCTATAGCATATCCATAGGTCCAGCTTCTTCATTCTCATACCTGATAAAAACTGGCATGCTTTCAAATTCAGGACACAGCTCCTTGTTTTTATTTCTCTTGTGCTCCTGTCTTTTCTCTGATTGTTCTTACCTGAATCTTTATACCTGATGAAAAGTGGTATACCTCCATCCTGGCCCAAACTGTAAGAAACCACAGAGGAATTGGGGAAATGATCAAGAGTGCTGCTTTCTTTTTTTTATTATTAATTTTTTTAAATTTTTATTTATTTTTGAAGAGAGACACAGAGAGAGACAGACAGAGAGGGAGAGGGAGACAGATAGAGAGAATGGGCGTGCCAGCAGTCTCTCAGCTGCTGTGAACGAAATCCAGATGCGTGACCCCTTGTGGTCAAGTGCGGCATTGCATCCTTGTATCACTTTGCATCTGGCTAAACGTGGGACCTGGAGATTGGAACCGGGTTCTTAGGCTTAGGAGGCAGGCACCTTAACTGCTAAGCCATCTCTCCAGCCCAAGAGTGCTGCTTTCTTAGTGACTCTGATATCAGCACAAGGGTGAAGGAGATAGACATTGAGGACACTCAACACCTACCAAACCAGAGATCCAGAGACTCCTAAGAGCCCATCACTGAAGTAGACTTAAAATGCACCCAACATGGCTCAGGAAATTTTGCAGAGTGGGGGGTGTTAGAGCCACAAGTTGGGACATTTTACAAGACACATTGACTCCCCCATAACTGACTGCTGCCCTCATAATGCATGACCCACAAACCCCATGGGGTTGACCTGCATCTCAATGAGGAAGGCCTCTTCAGAAAAGGGGCAGGGAGGAGGTAAAGGATGGTACCAACATGTGTTGTTTACATACTAAATATGTCCATATTTAATAAAAATAAATTGAAAAAACTTGGCATGCTTTCAAATTCAAGACACAGCTCCCTGGTTTTTATTTCTCTTGTGCTCCTGTCTTTTCTTTGGTTGTTATTACTACTCTGGAACCTTGCAAAGGACTCACACTGCTACATCTAAACTCTAAAGACACTTCTGTATTGGAGCTGTGAACTCTAAAAATGACATCTTGGTACTAAGTACTTGTTACAGAAGCTCAAAATCTAGAGCAAGCTTAAAATGTGTGTGGGGGAGGGGGTGTAGAGTGGAGAACTCTTTTTTAAAAATGTATTTATTTATTCAAGAGAAAGAGGTGGGGGGGGAGAGAGAGAGGGAGGGAGAGAATGAGGTGCCAGGGCCTCCAGCCACTGTAAACGAACTCCAGATGCATGTGCCCCCTTGTGCATCTGGCTTATGTGGGTCCTGTAAAATCAAACAGGGATCCTTGGCTTTGCAAGCAAATGCCTTAACTGTTAAGCCATCTCTCCAGCCCTATTTTTAAAATATTATTTATTTATTTATTTGAGAGAGAGAAGAGAGGAGAACTCCTACTTCAGTTTAAAATGTTAGATCTTGCTGATGCAAGCTTGCAATCCCAGCACATGGGAGAGATAAAAACAGGAGTTTCAAGAGTTCAAAGTTTTCCTCAACCACACAGTGACTTTGAAGCCAGCTGGGACTAGATTTCACTGTCTTTAAAACAATGGGTGGTTAGGTAGAAAGATAGATAGATGATAGTCATATAGCCATGTAGATAGATAGACAGATTATAGATAGATAGATACATGATAGATAGATAGATAGATAGATAGATAGATAGATAGATAGATAATAAATTGATTTTAGGACATAATAGGATTTGAAGCTTCATGACTTTTACCTGAAACACAAGGAAATGTGTCACTTATCTCTCATGTATTGCATCCCAAATTATTTGTTTCCTTAATCTGTGGTAAAGCATGCCTTCTTTGAAGCTTCTTTATGGAATACACTGTGAGCCTGGAGAGAAAGCCCATGTCTTACCTACAAGGCACCATGTTCTAGATTCCCAACATCCACTATAACCTGCATTCAGAGAGTATCAAAACCATGGCTGGTAAAAAAGGAATAAAAGGAATCCATGATTCAGGAAGTATGTACTTATAAAGCACTGTGACTATGAAATGAAGGATATTGTTTTAGTTATTTTCTCAGTACTGTGCAGGAGTATCTGATCAAAACAACCTACAGGAGAAGGGTTTCTTTCCCTCTCTGTTCAAGGGTCAGGCCATGGTTACTTAGCTCTGTGTTTTAGGCTGGTGATAAGGCAGAACACGATGATGGTAGAGGCTATTCTCATGGTGGACAGGAAGCCAAGAAAGGGAACACAGGAAGGCAAGACATATCCCATGAGGACATGTTTCCAGGGATCTAATGTCTCTAACTAGGTTCTCCCTCCTACTGGTTACCATTTCCCATTAAGGTACTTGTTCCTTCATGAGGTCAGAGCCCTCAATGATCTAATTATCTCTGGAGACCCTGGGCAAGCTTTCTCAGAGGTGTGTTTTACTAATCAATTTCCTAAGCATTTCCCAAGCCACTAAAACTGGCTATTAAAATTCACTATCAAAGACCTTATCTGATAAAAATCAATGGATGATATTTAGCTTGAAAGAATTAATTGCTCAGTTTTTGTATATTTAAAAGCTTAGGGCCAATACATTTTATTTTTTCTTGATTATTCTGTTTTTTCTATGGTTAATAATTTTAGAATGAATTTAATAAGATAAAACCATATTAAAGCAGAATGTTGTTATTTAAGTGCAACACAAGTTTTATATTTTAATTAAATGTGAAAATTTATCTGAATATAAACTAGTACATAAACAAGAAATATTGTGATTAAGATTATAAAATAAATAAAACAGATTTGGGATTTAAAACGTATTTATAATGTATTAAATTTTTCTAATCTTTTATCATGATATTTTTTCTCCTTTGTTTTTTGTTTGTATGCTTTGAGACAGGTTTTTACTCTATAGCACAAGCTGCCCTGGAACTCACTGTGTAGTCCAGGCTGGCCTTGAACTTACAGAGATCCTTCTGCTAGAATCCCACCTGCTAGAATCACAAGGCTAGGACATCATTCCCAGAGATTTCTTAAAGGCAAACCTCAGGGAGGTACAAATCACTATTAAAAGAAAACTCAGATGGGTGTGGTGTGCACACCCATGATCCTAGATCTGGAAGACTAGTTCAGGAGAATGTGGAGCTTGAGGCCAGCTTAGGGTGCAAAGTGAGACCCAGCCTAAAACTCTGGAAGAAAATAGAAAAGAAAGATAGGAAGAAATACAAAATCTAAACTGTCCATGAGAAACAGAGCAATGTCAGACAATTATTATTATTATTATTATTATTATTATTATTATTGGGGAGTGGTGGCACATACCTTTATGAGAGAGAGAATGGGAGACAGAGAAGAGAAAGAATTGGCATGCCAGGGCCTCAGCCACTGAAATTGAACTTCAGACACATGTGCCACCTTGTGCACATGTGCAACCTTGTGTGCCTGCATTACCTTGTGTGTTTGGCTTACTTGGTACCTGTAGAGTGGTACATGGGTCCTTAGGTTTTGTAGGCAGCACCTTAACTGCTAAGCTGTCTCCCCACCCCAATGGTCAGCTATTTTGAAATATGTTGTTTTGAAAAGCTCTGACTATGACAACAGTATGTTGGGTTTCCTTCCATTGCAGATGAGCAAGAATTAGTATTCAAACCTGTCCAGTTCTGGTTCTCCTATTCCTCAGAAGTCCACAAAAGCCAGAAGTATCCTGACACAGCTGGTTCTAAGTAAAACAGCAGCATAGTTTATGATTTACAACAAAAAATGTGGCTCGGCTTATTGCAATCATCTTTTTTTGAGGGCCAGATGCAAAGTGACTCAAGGGCTCAATGCTGCACTTGACCACAAAGGGGCGAACGCATCTGGATTTCGTTCTCAGCAGCTGAGACAATGCTGGCACGCCCATCTCTGTCTTCCTCTCTCTCTCTCTCGCTCTCTCTCTGTTTCTCTCTGTGTCTCTCTCCAAAAAAAAAAAAAAATAAAAAATAAAAAATAAATTAAAAAAATTTTAACATTGATAATATTCAGTGTTTTATGGTCAAAACCCATACTTTTCTCTGTTGAATTGTTGGCAAGAGGCTAGCAGTTAGAAAAAGTTATTTGTGGACTGGACTCAAGAGCTCTTGTGTGCAATAGCCCATGTGTTCATCCTTAAAGCAAATGTCACTTATACAATAGTTTCCTTGTGGCTACAATTTTTTAAAAAAATTATTTATTTGACAGAGAGAGAGAGAAAGAATGGGTGCACAAGGACCTCCAGTTGCTGCAAATGAACTCCAGATGCCTGTGCCACCTTGTACATCTGGCTTATGTGGGTCCTGGAGAATCAAACCTGGGTCCTTTAGCTTTGCAGGCAAACACCTTAACTGCTAAGCCATCCCTGCAGCCCTCTATCTCCATTTTGACACCAGCAATGCAGTGGTAAAATCCCCTGGCCCTGGGCTATAGGTGCAAGATTTTAGTCCAGCATTTGAAAGTCATCTTAGACTTTAATTTCTACAGGAACTTAATTGCTTGCAGAGAAATTATTTTGCTGCTTACCTTTTTACTAGAAATATAGAAACAGCCTCTTTTTCCACAAGGATGAAAATGTCATCCACATTTCTCTCACTGCGTTCACCTGCAATTCACAAACTGTGATTTTAAAATGTGCCAAAAACGAGGCAAATTGATGGCCTCCAAGATCAAATCTGTGTCACATTTTGTGACCACAGGACTTAAAACTAAATTTTTTCAAAGGGACTTGTACTACTCCATCAGCTCGCTCACATTTAGGCAAACTTCTTGACCTCTTGAGACATTTGGTCTTGATACCCTCATGTCAGCACTGGTAAGCAGAGAACTGAGATGTGCTCATATCAACATTCTGCTCTTCACCATGCACAAGAAATACCCAACTTTAGGAATGAGGTGTCCAATAGTTCCAAGCCTTTTGGCTAATGTCAAGGTAGAAGTAAGGACTTCCAGCTAACTTAGAGTCCTCAGCTACGTACCTTATTCACAGCCTAGTAATTTTCCCTCATCTAACTTCTTTTTTGAGCCATTGTAAACATGATAAATTCCTTGTTAATATTCCTAGAGCCTAACTTTAGTCACATGGTTCATTTTCATTCTTTCTTTCTTTCCTTCTTTATTTGCTGTGTGCCTGGCCATTTTAGCTACTAGGAAACAAATTGTATATATTTCTCAGGGCACAAACTCCCTGAAAAAGATCTGATGTGTGAATTAAAAATAATGGGATTCACTCACGTAAGCCAGATGCACAAGGGGGTGCATGCATCTGAAATTTGCAGTGTCTGGATGCACTGGTGCACCTATTCTCTCTCTCACTCTCTGTGCCTCTTTCTCTCTCTCAAATAAATAAATAAAAATAAAATATTTTTTTAAATAATGGGATTTGATGATTGTTATGAAGTGAATTGTGTGGAAACATGGACAACACAGATTGTGGCTATGCCTGAAAGTTTCCCAAAGGTGACAGTTGAGATGACAGTTCAGCTGATGACAATTGTCACAGTCAGTTACAACATTGCTAGAATGAACTTCCAAACCAGGCACAGTTATGGAGGAAAGGATTTACTGAAACTTACAGATAGAGGGGAAGTTCCACTGTGGCAGAAGTTGGCCCACTTTCACAGGTTCATGCAGAGAGAAAAACCAAAAGCCACTGCTCCCAACACAAGCAAGCACACTTCAGCAACCCTGGAGAGAACTTAGGCACTTTGCATATCTTAGACTGGATCTTCCCCCCAGTAACCCCTCCTCCAGCCAAGTTGCAAGCTTGAATAAATCTCCTGAATCTATTGGGGAACATCCATTCAAACTACCACATTCTGGCCCTGGCCCCAATAGGATTCATAACCATCTCACATTGCAAATTGTATTCAGTCCAATTTCAAAGGTCCCCATAGTCTTTACCAACTTAGGATAGTCCCAAGATCCCAAGTCTCCTCTGAGACTTAAGATTGTCTTTTAGCTGTGAATACTTTCAACTTATAAAAGGCACAGAGTAAACATTTCCAACTGCTATACAGCATAACAAGGAGAGACGGGAACAATGCAAACTCAACAACCATCAAGTATCTGCAGTTCAAGTCTGATATAACCAGTGACCAGTGAGGAGTCTCTGGATTTTCTGATTCCATCCCTCCAGCTGGGCTGAATAGTCAGGGAAAACTTCCATCCTAGGCCAACAGCATTCCATGGTAGCCTTTGCATAGTCATGGTTTATTCAAAACATCTTCAGGTCTCCATGCAAACCATGATCCATCTTCCAATGGCTTCACTATTCTCTTCATCAAGGTCATCACACCCTGCCCATATGCCACATCTCAGCAGTGGCTCCTGGAACCATCTGTACTTCATGACTTAGTCCATGCATTTTTATGCTTCCAAAATCAGTACCAGATTTGCAGAACACAGCCATATTCTTAATTCAGGGACAAAATAAATCAGTGACTTTGAAGAGCAGGTTCCTTCTTTACAAAAGAGTTTCCATTTTTACCATTCAGTCTTTCCTGGGTAGAAGCACTTCATGCATCCTTTTCATTATTTCAGTGTAAAGTAGTTGGCCATCTTCCTTCCAAATGCTAATGTATTTGACAATAGCAGCTCCAGCAGCCAGTCTCTGTGCCAGTAATTTTAAACTTGCTTGAGGTTTTCCATCTTAACTCTTAAATTTCTGAGTTTCATATCTTTGGCCAAGCACATCCTTCCATTCCAAATGAAACCTTGATCAAACTCTCTGGGCCTGGGCAGCAGAATGCAGCCAGATCTTTTGTCAATAGCCCAGTTCCAATAAAGTTCTCTGCTGTTTCTCCTTCCCTTATAAAGCTCATAACCACCACCTCTAAGTACAATGGGGATTGTGGGTCTTGCATTGGGGGATAGCCATCAGTTATGCGAGAGAAGCAATGTCTCTGTGCATAATGTCCCAACTTACAGCTCTAACAATCTTTTCACCCCCTCTTCCATGAATTTCCCTGAGCCATGTTGAGTTCATTTTAGGTCTATTTCAGTGACGAGGTTTTGTGAGCCTCTGTGTCTCTGGATATCTTATTTGGTAGGAGCTGAGTGCTCTCTGTGTCTATCTCCTTCACCCTTGTGCTGATATCAGGTTCACCAAGAAAGCAGAACTCTTGCTCACTTCCCCAATAACTATATAACTTCAGCTGGTGCCCTGGTGAGGTGTGATGCATTGAGTCTCTCCTCAGGATCTGTGTCCATGTGAAAAAGAGAAGCAAATTCTTAATTAGAGTGTGAGGTCAGTGCAAGACACATGAATAACCATTATTATTTTAGAAATAATTTAATAGGTGTAGGCCCTCTTATAGCCCACTATTGGTGGGACCTTGATATTGGAGAGTGAGCTTGTTTTTGGATATGGTTCTGACTTGTTTCCCCATTCCAGGTATGGCTTCCACTCCACTGAGTGGATCCGTTAGCCAAATCAAGAGCTGTTGGTAACCCATCATGGCTGTTTGCCACTATTGCACTCGTGTGAGCATCACGTCAAATTGATTGCTGCTGAGTAGCTTAGACCATGAGTTGCTTAGACAGATGTTGGTCATTTTCACCCAGTTGCTCATGTTACACCTTCTGGCACTAGACAAGCTGTCTGGGGACTGACTCTCTTGCAGATCCAAGCCAGATCACTCCATGTTCCATCCCAACAGCATATGGTGTCTGTAGCAATAGGGTCTTACCATTAACCTTTGGTGGGTCATCAAGTACTCTGGCAGAAATCTGTCTTCTTTTGGGAAACCTTGTAGTTCTCATTGATCAACAGCTCATTGTGGATGTTAACCACATGCTGGTGCTGGGAGTTACAGGTCAGTTCCAAGGGAAAAGAAGGAAGAAAAATATAGGTAATATGAAAGAGAAAGAGAGAATAAAAAGAAGAGGGAGTGAGAGAGAGAGAAATAGGAGAAGATTGAGGTTAATCTTCATCATACCCTCTCCAGGCCCCTGTGATTCAGGTGTTCTCTCTAAGCACCTGATGAAGGTTCGAACTTTTAGTATGTCTTTCAGGATATAGGATTTTATGGTACCATTTCCATTTGTACCCAGTTTTTGTTGTTCCCCCCAATCCTCCCCTCCAACCCCACCATCCCTATTGTCCAGTCCTAGAGATTTTTATTAGGTGTATCAGCATCTCAGGCAAATTCAGATTAGGAGTTTGATTGGTGAGTGAGACCATGTGATGCTTATCTTTCTGTAATTGTGTGAGCTCCCTGAGAATGATCTGTTCCAAGTTTGACCATTTTTCTTTAAATTGCATTGTATCATTTTTCCTTACTGCTGTGTAGAATTCCATCATGTAGATATACCACATCTTAGTTATCCATTTGTCTAATGATGGACATCTGGGTTGATTCCAGCTCTTAGCTATTATGAATTGAGCAGCTATAAACATGGTTGAACAAATCTCTCTGAACTGAGGCTTGGAGCTTTTAGGGTAAATGCCCAGTAAGGGGATAACTGGGTCTGTTGGTACCTCTATAGTCATCCTTTTCAGGAGTCTCCATATTGCTTTCCATAGTGGTTGTACCAGCTTACATTCCCACCAACAGTGTAGGAGGGTTCCTCCCACAACCTCGCCAGCATTTGATGTCATTAGGATTTTTAATGTTTGCTATCCTTACTGGGGTAAGGTGGAATCTCCTAGTTGTTTTAATTTGCATTTCCCTGATGATTAGGGATGTTGAACATTTTAAGTATGTGTTTGCCATTTGTATTTCTTCCTCTGAGAATTCCCTGTGTAGTTCTCTGCCCCATTTTGTGAGTGGGTTGTTTGACTTTTTATTGTTTAGGTTTTTGAGTTCTTTTAGATTTTAGAAGTTAGGCCTCTGTCCGATGTATATCCAGTGAAAATTTTCTCCCATTCTGTGGGTAATCAATTGGCTCTGCTTATTGTATGTTTGTCTGTGAAAAAGATTTTCAGCTTCCTGAGATCCCAATGGTTGAGTGATTGTTTAATTTCCTGGGCTGCTGGGGTGTTGTTCAGGAAGTCTTTTCCCACTCCTATATCATGGAAAGTTCCTCCTACTTTTCTTCCAGTAGTAGCAGAATACCTGGTCTTATACTGAGGTCTTTGATTCATTTGGGCTTGATTTTTGTGTGAAATATGTGGATTGAATTTCATTTTCCTGCATATGGTTATCCAGATTGTCCAGCACTATTTATTGAAGATGCTGTCTTTTTTCCAGTTTACATTGTTAGGGCCTTTGTCAAATATCAAGAATCTGTAGTTACCTGACCCAAAGTCGGGATCCTCTATTCTGTTCCATTGGTCTATCATCCTGTTTTTATGCCAGTACCATGTTGTTTTTATTACAATGGCTTTGTAGTATAGCTATAGGTCAGGTATGATGATGCCTCCAGAAGTGTCTCTTTTGCTGAGGATATTCTTGGATATCTGAGGCCTTCTGCCATTGCATATGAATTTTGAGATCATTTTTTCTATCTCTTTCCTTCCCTATGAGGTGAGGTGAGGTTAGGTGGGCACCATCTTCACAAGAAGTTTTGAATCTCTTTCTGCACTTAGCATTTTCAAATTCTCACCAGAATAGTCTATAAATCTTGGCTCACTACTCCAGAATCCACCTTCAGTTGCAAGTACCAAGTCCATTCCCAAAACAAAAGTTCCAAAAGACCAAAATCCACATGGTCAGATTCATCGCTCAAAAACAGCCTGCTCTCTTGTACCACTTCTGCTGCAATCAGCTACAACATTGCTGGGATGAAATTCCAAACCAGGCACACATATGGAGGAAGGGATTTATTGAAACTTATAGATAGAGAGGACATTCCATAATGGCAGAAGAAGCTGGCTTACGTTCACAGGTCCATGCAGAGAGAAAAACCAAAAGCCACTACCACCAACACAAACAAGCACACTTTAGCAACCCTGGAAAGAACTCAGTCATTTTGAATATCTTAGGCTGGAATTCAGATCTCCCCCCCCCCCAGAACACTTCTTCCAGCCAAGTCACAAGCTTAAATCAACTCTTGAATCTATTGGGCAACATCCATTCAAACTACCACAACATTGTCATGCAAAAGATTTCAGGTCTAAGGAAAAATAACACAAAACAGAGATTTTTGGAGTATATTGGGAAAACTCAGGAATCTGCATGTGGTTTGATTAGAACACCAAGACAAGGTGTGAGGAGAAAGAAAGTGCCCACTCATGCATTTCATGATTCATTTACTAAGTTGTCTAGCAACATAGGTTACAAGGCTGTGATCCATGTGATTGCAGCACTGACCTAGCAGAACTCACAGTCTGATGAGAACACAGAGAAAAAAAGGAGGCAATAAAATAAAGTATGTAGCTTGGCCTGGTGGTGTAGCCCTGTGTACCTAATATTCAGGAGGCTGAGGCAGGAAGATAGTTCCAGCAAGTCGTGGCTACAGAGTATGACCCAATCTCAAAAAAAAAAAAAAAAAAAAATATAATATATATATATATATATATATATATATATATATATATATATATTAATTGGGGCTGGAGAGATGGCTCAGTGGTTAAAAGTGCTTTCTGCACAAGAATGAGAGCATATGAGGGCCTGAGACTGCCCAAGTTGGATTCTCCAACACTCACATAAACACCTGGGCATGGTTGCATACATCTGTATCCTTAATCCTGTGGATGGTTATGACCAGAAAATCACTTGGGAAGTGATGTATCTGAAAAATGGTAAGCACACACTACATGGGCACATACATGTGCATACACCACACACACACACACACACACACACACACACACACACACTTAAATAAAGTGAAAACTAAGTTGTGATGAGTATGATAAAATAAATACAGAGAGTGAGGGAAGCATAAAGGAGGAGGCCATATCCAGTTCTACCAGTGGGAATGAAGGACTTTTCCTCCCAGCTTCTGGGAGTGATTTCAGAAGATAATCCTTATAATGTAGGCATACTTCCTGTCAGATAAGGCCAGTAGTTGATGGGCTATATAAGCTGTACCCACTTGGTGCAACTTGGCGCAACTCTGGAAGACTGAGTCAGCTTCAGAGCTGCCCATGGGCCACTGGGAAGCCTCTGCTGAGGAGATGTCACAGCATGGCTTCTCCCTCTGCCCATGGTTCTCCCATCATTGCACAGGTGCTATTGATTGACAGGGAACTCCCAAGAAAATGTTGGGCTTATACTTTTCCCTTATTTGTATGTATAGTGTGTGAGAGGTGTTTGTGTGGGTATGGGGGACAGGTATAAATCTCTGTTTTATGTGCAGAGGCCCTAGGATGATGTGGGGTCTTCCTCTCTTCTGCCTGATTTCACCGAGGCAAATTATCTAGTAAAATCTAAACAAATAGGGTAAACATCAAATCCTATATAGCTCCTTCTGGGGTTCCAATTCTTCCCCTCCACCTGGACTGTCCACAGCTCAGAGGAAACTCCACTCAGAGCCAGGAGCTCTCCTTGGCAGATATTCCACAGTCCTAGCATCTCAAAAAAAATCCTAGAGTCTCCATTGTAACCCATGGTTCATCCTCATGGCTCCATTTGGTCTCCATGCAGGGATGCCAACAACCCTGCCTCACATTGCCCAGTGGCCATTTCCAGGAAACAAATCATGCTGCAAATCCAATGGACCCATCTTTCCTTAATTTGTTATTCAAAACCAGTACCAGGTGGGTTTCATGGCCAAATTGTTAATCCATGGGAGAGTAAAGTTGACTTTGAATAGAGGACACTCCTTTAGCATTCAGGCCCACTACTTTCAAAAGAGTCAGCATTCTTTCTGCTGTTCCAGTGCAGAACCACTGGCCCAATCTCAATGTTTGTAATCTGCCAACCAATAGCTGATGAATGGGAGTGGGAGGCTTCTGTCTACCCAATTTTCATTTCTTTCTGTGCCATACCCTTAAAAAAAAATAACAGCACTTTTTTGACAGATTACATAAGTACAGACAATAAACCATGATATTTCCTTCCCCCACCTCTGTTCTTCTCAAATCCATCCTCCATCAAATCCCCTCCCCCTTCCAATTAGTCTTTCTTTTGTTTTGTTAACATTATCTGTTCCCCTATTGTGAAGTTCTTGGGTAGTGTCAGACACTGTGAGAGCAATTAAGAAAGACACCAATGTCAACCTCTGATCTCCACTGTATCCACACATGTGCCCCTACATACATAGGAACAGACACATGAACACAACACACACACACACAGAATGAGAGAGAGAGAGAGAGATGCCCAAACTAGGGCCTTCCCTGCTGGTTCAGTCCCTTCATCCTCCCTATACATCCCAGAAGACATGTTAAGATGAATAGTACCTGGAGTAAGTTTACTCCCATGCAGTCCTGATCAAAAGGGCTTGTACATAATAGATTCTGAGGAGTTTTAATAAGTGGAGACATTTAGGCTGAGAGTGCATATGTGAGCAAGAGCTATGGGCTACTGGCACAGCTCTGAGGACCTTGGTCTGCCCTGGAGCCTGTGGGTGGAATTTGGGTCTGGAATCCTTCACCTTTCTGATTCTTATTATTCTCTTTGGCCAGGCAAGCTATACCTTGTCCCTGAGGCCTGAGTCCCTTCTCTCATGGATGCCTTTCTGACACTCCTTATCAATGCCACACACTCTTGCAGGTGTATGGTTCCTGTCTGTTTACTCCTGTGCACCTGTGGGTCTCACCACAACTGCTTTCTGAGGTCTGCAGCTTGTCCTGACTTCACTCTGCCAACCAGCCAGACCCCAGGCCTGGCTGGTGACAAAGATCACTGATGTCTCTGGGTTTTTCAGATTTTCAGAGTTTATTTTCAATGAGAGGGTGAGTTATAATTTTTTTTCACCTCACATAAATAAATAAAAACTTTCAGGTAGATGTGGTGGCACACACCTTTAATCCCAGCACTTGGATAGCAAAGGTAGGAGGATCATTGTGAGTATGAGGCCAGCTTGGGACTATGTGGGTCCCTGGTTCTTCAAGGGGTTGTTATACACTGGCTCTATAGAGGCATACAGGCAACTGTGGAGCAGGGCCTTGAGTGGCTGTGAGTGAGACAGGAAGAAATTCCCAGGAGACAGCTTCAGAGAACAGCTCTTGTTTATTCAACAAGGAATGGGTTTTTATAAGCAGTTGAGAGAGAGAGAGAGAGAGAGAGAGAGAGAGAGAGCAGGAAGAGGGTCCCAAGTGGATTGGCGGGTTAAAGGTTGTTTGGCAGTGCCTAGTTGGCAAACATATAGGGATGTTCATTCCAGCATGTAGGGAGAGGGTCAGGTGGTCTATGTAGTGGCAGGAAGGGGTATAGGGTATGAGTCATAGGGGAATGGGGCTATGTGAAGGCTGTTGGTTGATACCATATAAGGAGTTTCCTAGGTAACTGGCCAAAGGTCACAGGGCTATGAGCAAAGCCTAAGTCTTATCAGGATGTCCTGGCACCCTGGGCTTCAGGGAGATAACAGCTCTCCTCCTGCCCTTCTTGGGGTCTGAGATCTTTCTAGGGATCCAGGCTCACTGTGACCCCCCCCCAGGAGCAGAGAGGGGGCTTATTCCTGCTGGTTCCCAGGACCTGAGATTCACTCAGGGTGCAGGCTGCTATGACTTCTCAATAGCCTGGGGCCCATGTCTGTTAGCTTAGGCCTGCTTTTAATCCAGGGCCCTGCCTGTTTCTGACAGCTTCCCCTTTGTTTTCATAACAGGGTGGTATCATCATATTGAGTGAGATCTTTATAGTCTATCATAGGTTCAGACAGAGCCTGAGGGCCTGATTAGTAGCTACTTTAGCAATATTAGTTATTTGTTGTCTGAGAAATTTGATGAGGGAGCAGGCTACAAGTAATAGGGTTCCTATAGCAAGGAGGGGACTAAGGAAGGGGAGAAGCCAAGTGACTAAAGGGTTAGAGAACCAGGTGGTGGAGTCTTGAGGCTTGTAGCAGTCAAGCAGCTCCTTGTGGAGTTTTTTAGAGTTGTAACATTTTGTTCAACAATATTTGATTCATTAAGAAACAAACAACTTTCTTCTCTCATAACCACACATGTCCCCCCATGTTCAGCAGTAATAAGTTCTAAGGCTTTACAATTTTGGAGTACCACAGCCACGAGAGAGTTCAATTGTCTCTGGAGAGATTCAAGGATATTGGTAATAGATACCTTGGCCTGGTCAAGCTTGTTTTGGAAGTCCCCCACAAGATGGTTGGTTTGGACCAGGGAGGCCCCTGCAGCACCAGAGGCCCCCAGGGACAGCAAGGCCCACTAGTAGGGGGATGAAAATCTCAGTTGATGCAGGTGGAGTTGGAGTTTGTAAGCCACTTCTTCTTCCTCATAGAGATACACCTGTGAAACAATCAAAACAGGGAACAGGGCTGGAGAGATGGTTTAGGGGTTAAGGCGCCTGCCTCCTAAGCCCAAGAATGCTGGTTCCAATCTCCAGGGGTTCCCACGTTTAGCCAGATGCAAAGTGACACAAGGGTGCAATGCTGCACTTGACCACAAGGGGCCACATGCATCTGGATTGCGTTCTCAGCAGCTGAGACACTGCTGGCGCACCCATCTCTGTCTTACTCCCCCCCGCCCCGTCTCTCTCTGTGTCTCTCTCCAAAAAAAATTTTAAAAAACCAGAGGAACAATAAGTAGGAGAGGAAACATTTATGCATGGGATGGTTACCCTTAGCACCAAAGGAGAGTGGGTGTCTTGACACAAGTGGTCCTGGTTATGGAAATATTGAGGAGGCATTCAACTCTGGTCGGCTTGGAGTTGGACAGGCAAAGAGGCACACCCTGATGGGAATCAGAGAGGGGAATATTAGTAAGGTAGGATTGGGAATAGCTTGTTATAGATGTAGGGTATTCAACAGTGGCATTAATAAGGACTGCAGTTATCAGGAGATGGGCAGGGGATGCACAAAAGAAGCAGTTAGAAGCATTAGGAGGGTTAGTATGGGGGAGAAGATCGGCCACATATTAGATATATTGTGCCCATGTTATAGTGGCTTGTATCTTTTCTGTGACTTGTTTTTCCTATGAAAGAATGTGATAGTTAGTTTGCACCAGGTGGGAAGCAGAGATATACTGTCTAGAAATATGAAGAGTACCAGAGGGAGATAATGAGAAGTATATATAACCATATAGTTTTCCCATCACCCCATCCTCCAACGTTCCTTCCAGGGGTCTTGTATGGAGAGTGTACATTCTCTAGTTTTCCTGGAGGCTTTAAAGACAGCGTTTGGATGCCTAAAGCTATCAATGACATAGCAATCATATCAGCATCCCCCATAATAGTCCTGGTGTTTAAGGTACCCTTTATTAGTTTGGCAATAGGCAAAGCATGCCATGCTGTCCACACAAACCAAAGACCTAGGATAGAAATGGAAGGTGACAATGTCCTGGCAGCCCTTAGTAGGGCAATATCCTCTGTCAATGATTTTATTGACCCCTTGATAGGTCTCTAGGGCTTCTCTATGGGGGGGGGTGTGATAAGAGAGGCAGTGAGAGACCATTTGCACTGGGATGTAAGATTGTTAAGGCCATCAACAAAATGGCATATGGCTTTGGCTGCACCCATGAGGTCAAGGACATCTCCCCAGGGGCTCCCTTTTTCTGACTCAGGTGATGTCGGCAAGGTGGCGCTTCCTCCATTTCTTCTGTCTCTGATCTGTCAACGTCAGGCAGGTGGGCCATCTCTTTGGTCAGTGAAGTGGGATTGGACATTTTGAGCCAGTACACAAGTGGACCTTGGCTGGTCCTGTGGGAAAACACAAGCAAATCTCCTCCCCATGGTGAGGAGGGGGTCAGTTCCTTCCACATTCCATCTAAAGGATCTCACCATCACACTAGAATGGGAGGGGCAGTCTCTGGTGTGTGCCAGTGGAGGGTGATGGGGGGGTGGTGGTATTGGGAGTTTTTGTATATATTGAAAATGTTTAAAGTAACCAGAGCCATGGCTAACTGAAGGTTGGGTGGATAGGTATTAGGCCATTGTTTTTTAAGTTGGGCTTTTAAGGTTTGGTGTGTCCTTTCTATTATACCTTGGCCTTGTGGGTTATGTGGGATTCCTCTTTGATGAGTAATCCTCCATTGCATGCAAAAGGCTTTGAATGAGGAACTGACAAAAGCTGGGCCATTATCAGTTTTTATTTGATGAGGGAAACCCATGATGGCAAAGGTAGAGAGTATATGATGAATGGTGTTTTTGTTTTGTTTTGTTTTGAGCTCTCTCCTGGGAGTAAGTATCCACAGTCACAAAGACATATTTCTGACAGCCGAATTGGGGAATATGAGTGATGTTAATCTGCCAAAGGGCATTGGCCTTAAGGACTTTTGGGTTAGTGCCCATCGTCTGAAGGACAGGTGTTGTTAATAGTGAGGCACAGGACTGGCAGGTTTTTAGTATATGTTGGAGTTGATTTTTGGGAATCAGAGGGAAGTGTGATTGTAATCCCTTAAGGTTCACATGGGTGTTAGCATGAAACTTTTCTGCTTCCTCAAGGGTGGCCAGAAAGATGCCTGTTGGGTCTCCATAGGAGGCCACCTGGTCTGCTAATGTGTTTCCCTTGGTGAGGAGGCCAGGTAACCTTATGTGTTGTACAAATGGGGGGAGGGGCCTCTTTTGCAAATGAGGCTGGAGACTTATATTAAGAGCAATGATATGTGATCGAGCAAGCCAGGGGCGTAAGTTAACAACACAAATGCTATTTGAAAAGAGATCTAAGGGACCTTCTTCCTCTAGTAGTGCCAAATAGATGGCATACAGTTCCTTATATTGTCAGGAAGTTCCTTAAAAATGATGGTGGGAGGAATAGATGGTAAGACCCTATTGCTGAAGACTCCACATACTTGTTTGGCAAGTTCACTGAGAAAACCTGCTGTAGCTGAGCTGAAAGCCTCCTCCATGAGGACCAGCTGTTAGAAAGTTGAAAAAAGCTATACTGCATGCAGGTCAATGGGAGAGAGAAAACACCAGTGAAGCTACTCAACAGTGAACACTGCAAGCTTTAAATTTGGCCAGCCAGGCCAAATGAGCCAACAGGTGGCAAGGCTGTTATGGGGGAAACCAACTGCTCTCTAATTGGACTGGAGGCTCGCTCCATGGGAGGGAACACATCCCTGATACTGAAAATGTATGACAGGGGTAGTCATGAGCCCTAAGGGTGTAATGTCTGCTGGTGTCTCGCTAAATGTATATACTCTGCTCACCAAACTACCCAGTAAACACTTCTCTTAATGTCCACACCCATATATTAATGCTACTCTCACTTTTGGTTAGAGAAGCTTCTCTTTTCAGATGGTGGCAACCTTGGGATGATTCAGAAGGCACCATGGTGCTGAGAAGAAGTGACAGAGGAGTGCTCAGCATTGAAACATCTCAAACCTACCTTCCAAGTCTCAGAGTCCATTGTGGAAGAGGGGGTGGAAAGAATGTAAGACCCAAAGGAAGAGTAGGACTCCTTACAATGTGCTCCTCCAGACACAAAATGGCCTGGATATCCATGACCTCACAGTGCCTGACACTAACTACATAAAACCATCATAATAAAGCCAGGCGTGGTGGTGCACGCCTTTAATCCCAGCACTTGGGAGGCAGAGGTGGGAGGATCGCCATGAGTTCGAGGCCACCCTGAGACTACATAGTGAATTCCAGGTCAGCCCGGGCTAGAGTGAGACCCTACCTCGAAAAACCAAAAACAAACAAACAAACAAAAAAAAAAACATCATAATAGGAGGAAAAGATCATGACATCAAACTGAAAAGAGAGACTGACTGAGAGGGGGAGGGGATATGATGGAGAGTGAAGTTTCAAAGGGGAAAGTAGGGGGAGGCAGGGAAATAACATGGGATATTGCCTACAATAAAAATAATAAAAAATAAGAAAATAAAATTAAAAAAAGAAATTACATTAACATACACTGAGGTTAAATGATTTGATAAGGTTCTAAACCCAAATATTTTATTGGGGAAATGATAAACATGACTTATCTTTGAAAAATAATTTAATTCTTACTCTGCTATTTATGTAATTATTTTGAATAACTGCTATAGGCCTTATCAGAGTTAGGGACCTATACACTTGTAAATATAAATGTTTCTTATTTTGCAGCTTAGAGCTAACCAATTCTTGTACATTGCTTTTGTGATGAAGGTAGATGCTGTTATTGAATATTTTCCTATTGCTTACTGCTATAATCACAGTTTTTTAACCATTAGTCTTAATATTGACAATTCTTTGCCTCAGTGTCTTCACATAGCTGTGGATGCCTGTCAGGTGCCAGCTGTTGCCCAGCTGTCCCAAACACTGTTCCTCCGAGTTGTGTCTGCATACACATAGTCTTCTAGTATGTAGCTTTTATCACTAGTTTTATTTGTCAGCAAATAGTTCTTGAGTTATTGGATTTCATCTGCTAAAAATTAAAATGCTATTATTACCTATGTGCAGCATTACAGTTGGAGAACAGGGCTGCTACTTTGTGACCATCTTTTCAATTTCTTGGAAAACATATGTCTTAAAAATGATGGCACTGGGCTGGAGAGATGGCTTAATGGTTAAGACACTTGCCTACAAAGCCTAAGGACCCAGGTTTGATTCTCCAGGTCCCACGTTAGACAGATGAATAGCATGGCACATGCATCTGGAGTTCGTTTGCAGTGGCTGGAGGCCCTGGTGTGCCCATTCTCTCTCTTTCTCTCCCTCTGTACCTCTGTATCTAATAAATAAATAAATAAAATGATTTTAAAAAATGATGGTGGGAGGTTGATCCTCTGGGTGGTAAAGAACTACAGCTGCTCCCCCCTTTTCCCTGTCTATAAAAATGGTGTGTGTGGGGGCCTCTGGGGATTGGTTTTCTTGAAAAGAGGTGGGGTGGGAGCCATTTTAAAAGGGGCATTGCAGGAATCCATTTTTCATTAGGGTAGTGGTTGTCAGTTTGACCGGGGAAGCCAATTAGGCTGATTGCAAATCGGGAGTGGTTCTAAATACCCATTGTATATCAGCGAGGGAGAAGGAGGTTATGATAGTGTCGGGCTCTTTGCCCAAGGTTTGGAGAGCCCAGTCTTGCCCAGTTTGATCATGACTGTGAGGGCATCAATCTCTGTTAATATGTGTGGGGCACCACCAATGGAAATGTGGAGCCATTCCCAGACTTCTTGGTTTTGGTATAATACGCCCATGATGGTTGGGGAGGATTTAAATATCATAGGCTGAACTGGCTTGTCTGGCGAGTACCAGGCAAGTGCCATATCAGAAAATATTTATTAATCTTGGTTAATGCCTGTTTTGCCTCTGGGCTTAGGAGGTGGGGGGAGGGTGGATCTGTCAAATAAGGGTTGCAAATTACTGGGGGGGAGGGGAGGGAGCCATGGCCAGAGCCAATTGAGGTTCCCCAGAAAGTTCTGAAGTGAGGCCAATGTGAGCTTCTGGGGAAAGAAGAGTATGGGTTTAAGAGGCCGGGCAGAGGTAATGGAGAGTTCTGTCCCCAGAAAAGTTATAGGTGGGGATAAGTTGGACTTTATTTGGGGCAATTTTGAAGACTGCCTCATTGAGGGAAAGTATTAATTGATCCCTTAGCTTGGCTGGTGAGGTGGAGGAGTCTTTCCATAGTAGTATGTCATCCATGTAATGATCGATATTAAGGCCTTGATCTAAATGCGGCCTTAATTCCATAGCAACTGCTTCTTGGAATATAGTGGGGCTATTAGCCATACCTTGGGGCAGAACCACCCACTCACAGTGTTTGGCAGGTCCTGCATTATTGATGGATAGGACCAAGAATGCAAAGCATTGTCAGTCTAGGGGGTGCAGGGGGATAGAAAAGAAACAATAATATCAATAGCAAGGAGGGGGGGGGTGTTGGCTGGAATGGCCAACACAAGGGGAAGTCCTCTTTGAGGGGTGCCCCAAATGAGCATGGCCTTACTGATGGCCCTAAGATCTCGTAGTAACTCCATCATCCTGAACCCTTGCGAATTACAAACATAGGAGTGTTCCATGGGCTCTATGAGGGGTGGATGTGTTTAAATTGGAGTTGTTCTGTTACTAATTGACTTAAGATTTCAAGTTTCTCCCTTGGCAGAGGCCACTGATCAACCCAGGATGGGACATCAGAGAGCCATTTCTAGGCAGGGAGTTTCATACTTAACAGTGCCCTTTAGGATTGGAGGTGACACCAGTGAAGGTATCTCTCATAGTCTTCCATCTCAATGCATTCTCCCTCTATATTACTGTCAATCACTACATCTAGGGCCTCAAGGATGTCTCTCCCTAGCAAGTTAGTTGTTCTATCTGGGTCCTTCCACTTAAAGGCTTCCTTGGTAACATGCCTGTGAAGGACCACCTATCCCCATTAAGTGGGGCCCAGGAATTAATTCCCAGTGTTGGGGAACTTCAGATTGCTTTAGAATTGTCTTATCTACCCCAGTATCAATTAGATATTTGAAAATTTTTCCTCCGACCTCTAAGGCTAGCCTTGGGTGGGCCCTCTTTAGGATACTTGTTACCCATTGTATATATGGGTTTTCCCTCTTATTGGCGGGCTGAGGGTTTCCCCTTTTGAAGTTTAAAGGCTCTAGGGGTTTGCCATCTTTGTCTTAAGTACAGTGGCTTTTTTCCAATGATACCCCTTGTGACAGCTAAGGCAAACTCTTTGGGGGGGGGTGCTTTTAGCAGCCTGATGTTGACATTTCCTCTCTCCAGTGTCCTTATGCTCCACAATTAAAGCATTTTCCTTTAATTGTCAAGGCTGCTGCAAAGGCCTGTGCTAAAGAGGCAGGCTTATGTGAGGCAGTTCCAATATCCTGAGTAGCAACTATCCATTTATCATGTTCATCCTTGAGGCTTGGCAAGCTAGTCTACATTCTGAAGTCATGCCTTCCCAAATGATATTTTTTTTTGGAGAGAGAGGGAGAGGAAGTCAGATAGAGATGGGCGCGCCAGCAGCCTCTCAGCTACTGCAAATGAAATCCAGATGTGTGCGCCCTCTTGTGGTCAAGTGTGGCATTGTGCCCTTGCATCACTTTGCATCTGGCTAAACGTGGGACCTGGAGATTGGAACCAGTGTTCTTAGGGTTAGGAGGCAGGCGCCTTAACTGCTAAGCCATCTCTCCAGCCCCCCAAATGATATTTTGAGGAGGATATCCCTGGCCATTGAGTTGGGGATTTTTCTCTCTAACTTGGTTTTTGTCCTTAATACAAAGTCAGAGAGGGTCTCCTCTGGCTTCTGATGAAGAGACAGCAAGGAAGAGGTATTGTCCTGGATGTTGGGGTGGGGGGGAGGTATTCTATCCCATGCCTGAACGGCACAGAGGCGAACTTGGTCATAGAACCCTGGGGGATGTTGGGCCTGCTGAAGGCCTATGGAGAAATTGCCCTGTCCAAATAATTCATCAAACCCCAGGGAATATTTTGTTGATTTTGGTTTTTTACTTATTGGAGGCATTCGTCTCTATACAGGGCTTCCCATTGAAGGAAAAGAGGGCTAGGCAGCAAGGACTGGCAGATGTCATGCCAGTCCTGGCGGGTGTTGATGGAACCCTGTAGGCTATGGAGGAGGGACTTAGTCCATGGCACATGGCTCCCATCCTCCATAATGGCCTGTCTGAGTTCTTTAAGATCACTGGCTTGATAGAAGTACCAATCTAGGAGCTGAGCTGGTTGAACATGAACAGAAAAGGCTGCTACTTCCTTTCTATTGTTATCTCGGGGCTTACATTGTTGTTGTGTGATTGTGGGGGTGGGGAGTGGGGTCCTGGCCAGGGGAGTTTATCATGTTGGGATTCTTTTGGCCTATGTAACATGAGTCTGGAGGGGGGCAGCCTGGATCAGGAGAGGGGTATGGTGGCAAAAGTGCATAAATGGGAGCGGGTGTAAGGGAGTTTGGGGCCATCCTTTTTCTAATTTCTTCTATTGTTTTTTTCAAGGGAACTGAGGTCCACCACTGGCCGGTCCTTGGGACTCTCCTCATCAGAGCCATCATCTGATTTTTGCATGGAAGAGGTTTTTTTTTGGGGGGGTGGCTAATGCATTGCCTAACAGCTGCTATGATTGGGAGAAAATAGAGGAAGGGGTTTTCCTTCCTGAACCTCCCATCTCCTGGCTAAATAAGTTATGTAGCTCCGCGTATCTGGGATCATATGGATTCCCAGAAATCATCCAGGGGGTATTCTGGATGACTTCTTCCCAGAAGCAGATAGCCTCTCTCTGCTAGAGCTTAATTCCCCTTTCAGGAGAATAATCCATGATTCCCTTAATCCATGAATCTGTGATCCTTTTGGTGGAAGGCAATATTGCCCATGATAGAAAAAGAGTGGAGACACTGAGACCAGAGGGCAACATTCCCAACGGTTAGCACCAGAGGAGATTCCCCAAAGGTCTGGATGCAAGTCTGTCTGCAAGTTTAAGAGTCCTGCCACTGCCCTAAGGTCTTTTAAATGGTCAATGCATTACCAGTTTTTTAATATTGAAGAGAAATAGATAGGGGGTCTTTGCCAATGCCTAATGGGCTTGTTGGGGTTTGGGCAAAGGGCTAGGGGCCTTTAGTCAATGCTGAAGAGTAGCCTTGGCCAAGGGACGTCAGTTGCCCCTTCACTATACTCTATCCCTTGCAATGGTGCTAACCAAAAATAAAGGAGGAAAAGAAAAGATCCTGCCAACCCTCAAAACATGGAGGCCTGGGCCACAGGGGTCCGATGTCCCCCTAGACAATGATTGTCCCTCTGGGGGAGCACTCACTTATCCCCAGCACATCTTAGAGATTCCCTGTTCAGGTGCCAGCTGTGGGTCCCTGGATCCTCATGGGGTTGTTGCACACTGGCTCCCTGGAAGCGTCCAGGCAACTGTGGAGCAGGGTCTTGAGTGGCCATGAGTGTGACAGGAAGAAACACCTGGGAGACAGCTTCAGAGAACAGCTGTCATTTATTCAACAAGGAACTGGTTTTTTATAAGCAGTTGAGAGAGAGAGCAGAAAGAGGGTTCCAAGGGGATTGGTAGGTTCAAAGGTTGTTTGCTGATGCCTATTTGGCATATAGGGACGTTCATTCCAGCACATAGGGAGAGGCTCAGGTGATCTATGTAGTGGTGGAAGAGGTATAGGGAATGAGTCATAGGGGAATGGGGTTATGTAAAGGCTGTTGGCTGATACTGTATAAGGAGTTTCTTAGGTAACTGGCCAAAGGTCACAGGGCTGTGAGAGAAGCCTAAGTCTTATCAGAATGTATAGGCACCCTGGGCCGAGGGGAAGGAGCAGCTCTCCTGCCAGTCTTGGTGCCCGAGATTTGTCCCAGGGTCCAGGCTCACTGTGGCCCCTGGGAGGGGGAGGGGCCTTACTCCTGCTGGTTTCCAGGACCTGAGATTCGCTCCTGGTCCAGGCTGCTGCAACCTCTCCTTAGTCTGATAGCTTAGGCCTGCTTTTAACCCAGGGCCCTGCCTGTATCCGATAGAACTACAGAGTAAACTGTAGGTCACCCTGGGCTACAGTGAGACCCTACCTCAAACAACTTTTGAGCTAGGCTTGGTGGCACATGCCTTTAATCCCAGCACTTGGGAAGCAGAGGTAGGAGGATCACTGTGACTTTGAGGCCACCCTGAGATTACATAGTGAACTCCAGGTCAGCCTAGGCTAGAGCAAGACCCTACCTTAAAAAAAAAAAAAAAAAAAAAACATTCAACATGATTAAAAATGTAATATCAATACTAATGATAATGAAATAAAATAATGACTGGATTTTAGCTTGAAAAAGTTGATTTCTTTCCTTCATTTTGTCCCTCCTTCCCTCCTTTTCTCCCTCTCTCCCTTCCTTCCTTCCTTCTTTTGTGACAGAGTCTCACATTCTTTCTCAAGCTGGTTTGGAATACACTATGTAGCCCAGGCTGGCCCAGACTCCTACTTCAGACTCCCAAGTATGTGTGAGTCACCAAGTCACCACATCTGGCTTGGTCTTTTTTTTTTAAATAAGCCTAGCTTATTTATTTATATATTAGATCCCAAGGGGGGTGGATAATGGGTGTGCCTGGGCCTCTAGCCACTGCAAACAAACTCCAGACACATGTGTCACCATATGCATCTGGCTTATGTGGGACCTGGAGAATCAAACCTGGGTCCTTAGGCTTCAGAGGCATGCTCCTTAACCACCAAGCAATCTCTCCAGCCCCCCTTTTCTTAAATTCCTTTATTGAATATCCCATATCTACTTACTTTTTTTCTTTATTAAGTAGGAACTTTGTATGGACACATGTTTTGGTACCATCATTTCCCTCCTCCTTGCCCCATTCCACTGAGGGCCCTTTAGTGGGATTGATGGGTTTTACTATGGAGTTGTGGGTTATGAGTTTGTGAGAGCAGCTGTCAGTCATTGTGGGAGGGGGCAATGCCTCTAGATATTCCTTCCCACCCTGTGGCTCTTACATTCTTTCTGCCCCCTCTTCCATGAAATTCCCTGAGTCTTGATGGGTGCACTTTAAGTTTACATTTGTGTTGAGCTGTCAGAAGCTTCTGGGTTTCTGCTTTGGTACATTTTGCATATTCTATGTGTCTGTCTCCATCACCCTGGTACAGGTTGTCAGGCTCACCATGGAAGTAGCATTCTTGCTCATTTCACCAATTCCTCTATGGTTTCACCTAGGTCTTAGCTGCTGTGCTAAAGGTGGTTCATTTCCTGCCAGGGAGTCACCTATCTATTCTTGTCTTTTTGATAGATTTTTGGTTGTTGCTTTCCTGAAAAAGAAAAACGGATTCTCCAAAGGAAAGTGAGATAAGGGTAGGTTAAAGGGAGTAAACATTGTTAATTTAGAGAGATTTTGATGGGTGTGGCCTCACTTTTGGCCAAAGACTAGTGGGAGCTTCTCATTGGAGTCCATTATCTTGGTCTCTATAGGATTCTGACTTGGTTCCCAGTTCCAGCTATTGGTTCCTGTTCACTGAGCAGATCTCTTAGTTAATCAGAGAGCCACTGGTTACCTACCTAGGCTGTGTCCCACTATTGCACAGCTTTGTACATCTTGTCAGGCTGGTTGCTTTCATATGGCAGTGTCTCCTGCTTGCTCACAACTCTGTTGGCCATTTTCCCCCGGTAGCTTATGTAGTGCTTTTCAGCACTTTATAGGCTACCCATCCGGGAACTGGCTTCCTTCCAGATTCAAGGGGATCTCTTGATGTTCTGCATCTTGATGTTCTTCAGCAATAGGGACTTACCTTTTAACTCAGGTAGGTAACCAAGTGCTTTGATAAAAACCTGTCATGTGTGGGGTGTGGTGGCACACACCATTAATCTCAGCACTTGGGAGACAGAGGTAGGAGGATCACCATGAGTTCAAGGCCACCACTACATAGGCCAGCCTCACTTAGAGCAAGACCCTACCTCAAAAAAAAAAAAAAAAAAAAAAAAAACCAAAGAAACACAACAACAACAAGAATCCTGTCTTAGGTCTCTCCCATCAACAGCTCAACATGAGTTGTAACCAGTTTCTGGTCCTGGGAGTTACAAGCCAGAGCTCAATGTTTTAGAGTTAAACTTCATCCCACACTCTCCATGGCCCTTCTTATCAGACAATCCCTCCGTGTTCCTTTTGAAGGTTATATCTTTTATATCCAAGAGGAAGGTTTCTATGGTACAAATTCCTTTTTTATATATATAATTTTTTGTTTTATTTATTTGACAGAGAGAAAGAAGGAGAGAGAAAGAATGGGCATGCCAGGGCCTCCAGCCACTGAAAATGAACTCCAGACACATCTCATGTGCCACCTTGTTCACTTGGCTAACATGGGTCCTGGGTAACCTGGGTCCTTTAGCTTTGCAGGCAAACACCTTAATCACTAAGCTATTCCTCCAGCCCACCAATTCCTTTTGGATTTGGATTTGTGTATATATTCCCCCATCCTTTGTTCTCCTCCCCCCCGCCAAAATAACCATTCTACCCCTCTTATTTTTTTCCTTGAGTTGCTTCTCAGGTATGCCTGAAACTCGAGCTGCTCCAGTTTAGGAACCACAGATGAGGGAGAACATCCAGCATTTGTCTTTCTGTGCTTATGTGAGTTGATTTAATATGGTCTGTTCCAAGTCTGTCCATTTTCCTACACATTTCATTATATCATTTTTCCTTACTGCTGAGTAGAATTCCATTGTGTATATGTACCACATCTTCCTTATCAACTCATCAAATGATGGGCATCTGGATTGATTCTAGTTCTTAGCTATTGTGAATTGAGCAGCTATAAACATGGCTGAGGAAATATCTCTGCAGTGAAGAGTGGGGCCTTTGGGGTAGATGCCCAGCAGAGGAATGGCTGGGTCAGTTGGTAGTTCTATTTTCATCTTTTTCAGAAGGTCCATGTTAATTTCCATAGTGGTTGTACAAGTTTGCATTCCTACCAGCAGGTTAATAATTGTTCCTCTTTCCCCACATCTTTGCCAACATTTATTGTTGCTTGATTTTTTTAAATGATTTCCACCCTTTCTGTAGTAAGGTTGGATCTCATAGTTGCTTAAATTTGCATTATCAAAGAACAAGAGGCTTATGTATCAATCGGATTTCAGCTGCTATATGCCATATACCAACCAAACACTGACATTAGAAGTTTAACAAGTAAATATCCTTCTTGCTCAAGGCTGTGGGCAGCTCTACTTTTCCTCCCTTCATTCTTAAATCAGTGGCTAGCCAGTGGTTCACAGTGGCTGGTAGATCATAGAAGCCAAATAGATAAAGCCACTTTTAAAAGCCCCTGCTGGGGCTGGGGCTGGGGATGAGGCTCAGTGGGTACAAGCCTGATGACATGGGTTCAGATCACCAGAACCCATGCAAAGCCAGACCACATGAAGTCTGCAATCCTAGATCTTCTATGCTGAGATAGAGAGAAGACCTGAAATTCTGGGTTCTGACTTGGGAAAGCATGTTTTTATAGTTACCCCTATGTAGTGGGGAGGAGTGTATATTTCTAATGAAAATATTTACAGACTCTGAGTTCCTATTTAAAAATAGCTAATACTTCCAGAAGGAAACACTTGATTTGTTTCCCAGTTGCTTTCTATTGTCTTCAGGTTTCATCTAACAAAGAATGGAACGAAAGGAAGAAAAGGGTAGAAAGAGGATGGAAGGCTGCCAAATATAAACTGAGGTCTTTTTTAGACGACTTTTGTTTTGAAGGTTTCATAGTCCCCAGCAGCTATGTGTTTGGCTTGCTCCTCAAAAGCAGATTGGAGTTGGTACAGCAGCCAGAAGCTAGCAAAGACAGTTTGCTTAAGAGAGAGGAACAGCTGCTCCTCAGGAGCCCTCAGTTACCACGGTGTTCCCAAGTGAAGTTGCTTATAGCTCTGTTTGTGTTTGCTGCTTCAATTCTGGGGGTCACTTTGACTGGATATTGTATTTTTAAGAGATACTGCATAGCTAAGATCTTATTTGTTATTGATGCCTAAGTTTGAAAGCTGCTTTTACATTTCTTTATTTTATTTCTAGTTTGTTTACTTCTGCAAATCAGCTCTCCTGGCCAGAAACTAGACTCCTACCCATGATACTATCATGAAGGAATGTAGAGCTCTGCCTCAGGCTAGTTTTTCTGAGAGTCAATGATCTGACCACACATAATAGATAATTAGCAACCGTTTAACATAAAAACAAAAGGCAGAAATTCAAATATACAGGTTTAAAATAGAAGCACAAAGAAAGATGAAAATATGTTTTAAAATAATTATTTCCTATCTACATATTGTTATGCTCCCGTTATTTTAGACATAAACAGATGGTCCCCTAATTTCCAACTATGATCTCATTTTTAGAAAAATCTCACATAAGACCAGGTTTGGTGGCACACGCCTCTAATCCCAGCACTTGGGAGGCAGAGGTAGGAGGATCACCGTGAATTCAAGGTCACCCTGAGACTATATAGTAAATTCCAGGTCAGCCTGAGCTAGAGTGAGACCCTACCTCAAACTACTCCCCCCCCCAAAAGAAAAATCTCACAGATTTCCACATAATAATGGGTGTACTTTTAGTAGATGTTTGCAGACAAAATATGTAATAGCAAAGCACATCATCATGGATTCAGTAATGCTTATTAATGTTATACTTTTTGAACAAAATAATATATTCATTTGAAGGTAATGCACATCTCAATACAAGCCTCTTATTCAGGACATATAAGCTCCTATGATGGAACTATGAGACTCTCAGGTATTTTGGAGAAAGGGTAATAATTTCAAAGCTTCCTAGAGGCCCCAGGCCCATGGGTTGGCATCTAAACTTTAATGTCTGTCGACTTGGAGAACTGTCTTATTTGGTGACATCACTGCTCTTCTCTCTGCACAGTACTTGCGGTGTATTCTTACTACAGAAAGAACATGATATAACAGACAGCGCTTGGAGGCTAGGGCAGGAAGATTGCCATGAGTTGAGGCTAGCTTGGACTACATGGTGAATTTTATGCCAGCCTGGGTTAAAGTGTGAAAGAAACAATGTCTCAAACCAACAATCTCCAAACAAACAAAAGATGAACTGAGGCAGAAACTCTAGGAGCTCAGTACCATCCTTCCTACACCAGAATTGGAATAATGCTTAGTGTCCACTCCCATTCATTATCAGTGTGTGTATGTGCGTGATATGTGTGTATGTGTGACAGTGTATGAGTGCAGGCATATACATGTCATGACACACATGTGGAGGTCAAAGGATAACCTTGGGTGTCAGTCCCTCCATTCGTTATCCACGCGAGTGTGTGTGTGTGTGTGTGTGTGTGTGTAAGACTGTACAAGTGCAGGCATGTACATGCCATGGCATACACATGGAGGTCAAAGGATAACCTTGGGTGTCAGTCCCCCATTCGTTTCCACACGTGTGTGTGTGTGTGTGTGTGACTGTACAAGTGCAGGCATGTACATGCCATGGCATACACATGGAGGTCAAAGGATAACCTTGGGTGTCAGTCCCCCATTCGTTATCCACACGTGTGTGTGTGTGTGTGTGTGTGTGTGTGTGTGACTGTACAAGTGCAGGCATGTACATGCCATGGCATACACATGGAGGTCAAAGGATAACCTTGGGTGTCAGTCCCCCCACTCGTTATCCACACGTGTGTGTGTGTGTGTGACTGTACAAGTGCAGGCATGTACATGCCATGGCATACATGTGAAGGTCAAAGATAACCTTGGTGTCAGTCCTTGCCTTCCATCTTGCTTGAGGCTTATTTTTGTGCATGTGTATGTGTGCGTGTGTATGTGTGCACTGTGTATGTGGGAAGGGAGTGCACATGTATGTGTGGAGGCCAGAGGTCGATGTCAGGTGTCATCCTCAAGTGCTCTGCTCTTTATTTTACTGAGCTAGGGTCTCTCACTTGAACCCAGAACTCAGCAATTCAGCTAGTCTAGTGAGCCAGCTTGCCCCTGATATCCCTTATCGCTGCCTCCCTCCCATGTGCTGGGGTAACAGGCAGCTGTCACATTCACTTGGCATTTTATATGGGTGCTGAAGATTGTTTTGTCAACTGAGCTATCTTGCCAGCCCCAAGGCAAGGAATCTTTTTGTTCGTCACTGTGTATACCAAGGTAGCTAGCCAAAGAACCTCTGGGGATTCTCCTGTCTCCACCTTCCATCTTGCTGTAGGAGGGCTAGGATCACAGATCCTTACTTCTGCATCTGGCCTCCCAGGTTTTGGGAATCCAAATGCAGGTTCTCACACTTGAGTAGCCAGTACTTTTACCCATTAAGCCATCTGACCATCCCCATGTCCTTCCCCTTTAATTTACCTTGCTTATGTTTCCACATAGATTTCCGAACTCCGATTGACAGTTTCCTCTGAGCAGTGGGTCAATGACTGAAATAAGAACTGTTCAGATCATCAGATGCTTAAATATGGCTATCTATCACTTTAAATACTGTACCCATGTAACTATTTGTTAAGTGAGTCTTATTGCAGCATCTCTGGGCTACAAGGTCCCCACAAGCCTCAGAATTAGAAGGACCAAACCTGGATTTGAAAGATTCTCCTTTGCTCAGTGCCTGACAGTACCTGGCCAACAGAGACAATGACTGAACAAATGGTTTAAATGAATTTCTTTTAAAAAAATTATTTCACTTGGCTTGTTGGCACACACCTTTAATCCCAGCACTCTGGAGGCAGAGGTAGGAGGATCGCTATGAGTTCAAGGCCACCCTGAGACTACATAGTGAATTCCAGGTCAGCCTGGGCTACTGCAAGACCCTACCTCAAAAAAAAAAAAAAAACAAAAACATTATTTATTATGTGTGTGCATGTTTGTGTGTGTCAGTGAGCTATGGTGTGCTAGAGGTCAGAGACAACTTTTGGACTGGTCCTTGTCTGTCTACCTCATTTGAGGTGGGGTTTCTCTTTCTCTGGATGATCCTTCTGCTCTTCTTTGCTGGGCTTACCTTTGAGCATCCAGGGAATTCTGTTGCCACCTCCCATCTCACCAGCAGCATCACTGCCAGTCAGTGTGTTGGGATTACAGAAGCCTTCCACAGCTTCTAGCTTTTTACGTGGGGTCTAGGGATTCAACTCAAGTACTCTGACTTGACATGCAAGTGCTTTATCCATTGAGCCATCTCTTCAGCCCAAATTGAGTGAATTTCTGTCAACTCATTGAATAAGGAAAGACTGAATTACATGATTGTTTTTGAAAGCAGCCATTTAAATTTTATAATTCAGGGCTGGAGAGATGGCTTAGCGGTTAAGGCTCCTGCCTCCTAAGCCTAAGAACCCAGTTTCAATCTCCAGGTCCCACGTTTAGCCAGATGCAAAGTGACGCAAGGGTGCAATGCCACACTTGACCGCAAGGGGGCGCACACATTTGGATTTCGTTCACAGCAGCTGAGAGACTGCTGGCATGCCCATCTCTATCTGTCTCCCTCTCCTTCTCTGTCTGTCTCTTTCTGTGTCTTTCTCCAAAAATAAATAAAATAATTAAAAATTTTTAAAATTTTGTAATTCAGTGTGTCAACAGAGTGAATCTAACTTTCTGAAGTTCTCTCAGAAAAATGTGACTTTACAAAGCACACTGGGGTTCTTTTCAGAGTGCCTACCGTGCCATCTCCCAGCCACTACCTTCATCTTCAGCCCTGAAAAGGACTGAGAGGCTACTTTGAGGCTGGTAGAGGGGCTCTAATGATGAGACCAGAGAAACTGGCTACCTGATCTCATTCTCAATCTTGATCTTCCCACTTGTTAGCTGTGACGCCCTGAACCAGTCACTATCTTATATCTGTGTGAGGATTTAAGGAGTTCATGCCTAAAGCTCTCCAAGCCTGGCATGCTGTGGTCAGTAAGCACATGCATTCACCCTGCTGCAGTGAAAAAAGCCCACGTTTTTAGTTAGATGAGCCAGGCTTTTAACTTAAGCATGACTCTTCAATTTGGACCTTTAATTTCACTAAACTTGTTTGATCTTGTGCAAAATTTGGATAGTGACATAGTGGAACAAAATGTATTTAAACTATTGGAGACTATAGTCAGAAGATTTCTAGTACTCTTAAGTTTGGATAAATAGCTTCATGGATCCACTTTGAATATAAAAAAGAAGCCCCAAGTACAGAATAAAGTGCCTTGTGTAATAAAATAGGATTTTTGAAGGCAGCATTCCAGAGTGGGGCTACTTGGGAAACTAAGGTGAGATGGATCACATGAGCCCAGGAATTTCAGACCAGCCTAGGTAAGATAAGGAGACCACCTCCTCTTCAAAAAATAATTATGGGCCTGGGGTGCAGCTCAGTAGTAGAGTGCATACTGAGCGTGCGGAAAAGCCCTGGGTTTGATCCTTTGCACGGCAAAAACAAAACAAAACAACACAAACACACGTATTTTGAGCACTCTTGAGGTGGATATGAAAACAGTAACCCTAGGAAGAAGTTAAAAAATAAGCAAGAGTTTGGGGCTTTACTGGGGCCAGTAGTTTTAATATCTAGTATTGCATTGCTTGTGACCTACCACTTGAGTAAACTATTCCTGACCTTTTCCCCAAAGTGAAATAGTTCAACCCAAACAGTTGTATTGAGTATTGTATTAGTATTAAGTGATGCTATGTAGCAGAAGAAAAAAATATACAGGCCCAGATGAGGGACATGTGGAGATTTGACCTGCACTAGAAAATAGAATGTAAAACACAGGAGAGTATTAGAGAGGGAGAGAGACAGTGGGGAGGGGAGAGGGAGCAGATTTCTCACTGGTGTGTGAGATGGCAGTTGTGAAGTTACATGTTCCACTGATTTCAAAGGATGGAAATGAGTTGGCAGGATTTTTATGACAATTCAAGTTAATGGGTGTAAACTCCCAGCACAAAGTGATGATTTGATAAATGACAGCTATCATCATTCATCTTGTTGACTAATGTTGACTAAAGTATTATTCAAGAAATGTTTATCTAACCCAAGGTGCTGAGCAAGGAGCAGCTGGAACGCATGGGGCCAGTGAAGCATGCCACACCAACTAGCCAAATGTCTGCCTCTACCTCCCCAAACCTCCACCCCAGGCTGCCTGTCCTTTCTGCACAAGAAAGTGCACTCACTAAGGAGCCATGTGGGCTTACGGTAGCAGATGCCAGGGTTTGTGTGCTCCCTGGTAAGCACAGGCAGGCTTGTGGGATGGTAAAAGAGTTTTTCTAAGACATTTTCATGTTTGAGAGAAACCTTGTAGACTCAAAATTTTGAAATCATTTCATTAATTAACTCACTGAGGAAGATTGACAAGCAGTGCCATTATTTAACTGTTAATCTGTTTTCCAGTAAGTGACTACCAAGATAGATGGTGCACAAAAATAGGTAATGGCTTTGTTTTCCCAAGATGCAGTCATTGCAATTATTTTTAGATGAATGATTTGGAGTCAGAGGCACAACTCATAATTATGTTGCTATGATTCTTCAAGCAGTTGTTTTGTGGATTAAATTCCATGGTAAAAACATTAAAATCACATATCCTGAAAAATCTGAAGATAATACTGAAAACAAAATATTCTATGACATGAAGTGCTGCTTCCTGAGAACATCTCACATCTCCCACTCCCCAGTGTGCATACCCCCTTCCCTAAGCCCTTCTGCTTCTAGCCTTGCCTTAGTCTTTTGACTAAGCCCACTCATGGCCTCTATTCAGAAAGCATTGCTGTTCATCCCAGCCTGATGGATTTCCCCTTTTGCTGACTTCCTGCAAATCTGTCCTGGCATTCCTCATTTTGTGTCTAATTTCAGTTTATTATCAGTGGTGTCTTGCTATTTCTTAAGTGAAGTGTGACCTATATTGTACATTTAGATCATGAAAACAATGCAACAGATCAATATAATTGAAGATCTGGAAGACAGAAGAAAAATACAAATATTGATAATTCCAAAATCTTAATTTAAATTATGTACTTATTTTATAGTGTTTCTTCTTTACTTTCTGTGCTTACCGTCTCATTAATTTAATTCTACAGGAAAAAATTTCACATTCTCTTTTTTAAAATAATGTTACATTACAACCTTTATTCAAGTTGCCATATGGCCCTATGTTGTATTTAATATTAAAATGTTATTTTAATATTAATTATCAACATTCTTAATTTGCAAAGTACTATTTCTCTATAGTTAAAATTTTAGATAGTTTATTGTGCGATACTATTATAAATAACGCTGCCGCTGATATCTTCTTAACTATGAAGCATAATTTTTTTCAGTGTGTACTCTTATGTATGCACATACATGTTTTGGTACTTTTTTCTTTATGCTATTATCCCCAAAGGCAAATTTCCAAACCAAAAAGTATAATTAGTTTTATGGACTTAAGTAGCATGTATCGTCAAATGCTTTCCAAAAGAGCTGGGCCAATTTATAATCCACAACTATTAAGACTATCAGTTCGTCCAAACCTTCACCAGAATTATTTCCTAAATAATTTAATTTTCTTGTAAATTAAATAAAAGAATACTAGCTCATTTTCTTACTTTTTCCCATAAATTATTTTAATCACACAGAAAAGTATAAAGGAAATATATAACCCAGGGTTTTAGATTATGAAATTTCAAACAATTTTTTTATTTTCAAAAATAAAGTATCACATTTTAAAAATAGTATTACATATTTTGAAGTCTTTGGACATCCTTCTCAGTTTCACTCCCCTCCCTCCTTGCTACAAAGACAACTGGAACTTGACGCTGACCATTTATTTGCATTCTTATTTTCCTATGTTTTAGTAGTCAAGTCTTTGATTATTAATGAAGTTGAGTTTTTGGCATAGCCTAGGTTCTAAAGTTAGGTAAACCTGTCTTTGAGCTTCCTGATCTGCCACTTTCTAATCATGTTGCTCTGGACTCCTCTAGGTCTATGTCTCCAGATGTGTAAAATGGAGAGAATACCATTCCTATTATTCTATATCATGTTGCAATGAAGAAGAAATAGGCCAGTGCATGTAAAATTCTCAAACACTATTCAGCACTCAATGATGTATCTGACTAGTTCTTTAGTTTTCTGTGGGAATATTTGCCCCTTGTCCTTTATAGAAAGATGAAATTACTTTAACTTATGAAGTACTTTTCAAAAATGATCATATTTACTCCTCACAATGAGTGTATGAGTGAGTATGCAGTGATCCACTTAACACCAGAGTGAGCTGCAGCTTTGCTCTTGAATGTGGCAGCGTGGCACTTACCAGATCACTCCATGGAACATTACTACTTGTCTCTGGGGTAGTTTTGTACTATTCTTCAATACAGCTTTGCAGATAGCGTCCTGTGTCTCTACCACTTACAATTGCTTCCCTTCTTTATTGTTTTAGTTCATTAATGTATTAATCCTAAACATTTTAGCTAAAATTATCTCCTATTGATCCTGGATATTTATTAATAGTTTATTTATAGGATTAAAGTGTTACAACTCATAAAAGTTTAATTTAAAATGAAAATTATAATAAATGTTATAGTATATTTAAAATCAATATTATAGGATACTATGTTTTATTGTTTATCCAAGGCATAGAAAAAGTAGTCTGGATACAAATTATATGTATTCTTTCATGAATTAATAGAACATATTATCAAATATCACATTTGTTTATATAACTATTAAGCTACAAGAATATTTTTGGTTGACATTACATAGAAATTTTATTTTAATCATTTTGTCAGTATTCATTTTTTCACTTGAATATTTTGGCACCTCTCATATTTAGTGACATTTTAAGAAAATCAGATGCAGAGGAGCCATAGTGGGAGGTAATGAGACAGTTACAACATGACAAAGTCTCCAGGGAAGGATAAAGGACATTCAAAGGGGACTGGGAGAGCTAACACCACTTCCAAGATTCAGGAAAAGAACTGTGGACATGTGAACATGAGAAGGCTATACTGAAATGCATACAGAACCTTTAAAGAAGACATTCAATATAAATCCCACAAGCCTAAGGTTAGGTTTCCTTCTAATAGGAAAGTAATCTAACCCCTGCCCCCAAATCCTTGGGGTTTCATAAGTGACAGTGTGGGTTACTAGGAGTTTCTGCAAGCCATTACCTCATACATGACAGTATTGGCCCCTTGCTGGGAAACTGCCAGTTCACCCAGCTACTCCATGAAGCAATACTGCAGAGGTCTGGCCTTCTGCCAGTGCCTGCAAAGGGAGCAAGGCTTCTGAGCTTCATGAGGCTTGTGGTGGAGGCTGACCATATCTCTGAGTCACCCAGCACTGTGCAGTTCTCTTTGTGTTATACTAGCAGGTGGATGCCCACAAACGCGTTAGTCCAGAGCTCTTGAACCAAAAGGCAGCAGAAGGACCCAGATGCCCAGTGCCCTTCACATCACCAGGGAGGTCCCTAGGGGTGATCATTACCTCTGCCACTAACCACCACATCCATCTGCTCATCTGCTATTGCAGCTCATTTTCTCCAAGACATTTTAAGACATCTGTTCTAAAAGTTGGTATGTGGGAAGCTGAAAAATCTTTTATAAAATGAATGTGATAAAGCCCCAAATCACAACCGAAGCGAATGCAGCCATGCTCTTCTGGGCTTTGTTCCTGGAGAACAGCCACAGGCAGCGACTGCAGTGGATTCAAAGAGCCAGACAAATCCAGGGCAGCTTCAGGCCAGGCTGGTGGGATTAGATGTTCCAGGCTAAGCCTGCCATGATCTGAAATTTAGAAGTTGGATTTGGGCCAGAATCTGACTGACCTCCCAGGGACAGCAGAGAAGGCTGCAGCACCCAAGCCTCCTGCCTTGTCAGACCCTGCTTCCCGCGCTCCCCCCACCCCCGCCCGCCCACCCACCCACCTGCCCCAAGTGCTGACTAAACATGGGAGCATTGGGCCCAGAGACCTCACAGCTCCCTCATGCTTCAACCTTTCAAATGGTAGAATTACCATGCCTGTCTTTAAAAACCTCAAATACTTGCTTATTTTTATTTATTTATTTATTTGAGAGAAAGAAGTGGGGGGGGGGAGAGAGAGAGAATATGTAGGCATGCCAGGGCCTCTAGCTGCTGCAAATGAACTCCAGACTCATGTGCCACTTTTTATATCTGGCTTACATGGGTCCTGGGGAATTGAACCTGGGTTCTTTGGCTTTGCAGGCAACTGCCTTAACTGCAAAGCCATCCCTCCGGCCCCAGGCTTATTTTTTTTTAAGTACAAACACCAGATTTTACAAGTTGAATTTATGTCAGGTTAAATGACTTCTCCAAAAAGTACATTGTTGATCAAAAGCAAGTAATGAAGAGAGCAATCATGACATGAGAGATTAAAGATTTCAGTATAAAGTGAACTTTTCTTTTCCAGAAAAAAGTTTTCTTTTTCATATATTTATACAAGTTCAAAATGATATTCACAGCATTTTCTAAATTTTGGCCAAGAATGAAAAAAAATACATTTAAACTTTGAGAGGCACCCACATAGATGGAGGCCATCCCCAGCAGTTGATGGGGCAGTCATCCAAGAATCAAAGGGCTGGGAAAATAAGGAGGAGCTGAAAGGATTCTTTAGTTTTTACGGGAATCAGCTAATGTTTAAAAAAACTAATAAAATATTCCTTACAGATAAATGTGGATATGTATTTACAAAGTCGAAAGTTAAATTACTATAGAATGCTATAGTTCAGTCTCTATTTTAGTTTTCCTCCTCTATTTAGGGTCTCTCAATTGTTAGATGGATAATTAGTGATTATATTATATATCACCATTAGATTTTTAAATTTTTTTTGCAAACATCAAAAAGATAAAAAAATTACTTCCTTTTCATAAATCTAAAAGTTGAAGCTATACTTGTTTGGTTTATCTGAATATATTATGATGTTTGTTAAAACTCCAGACATCTATTGACACTTCAGGGAAAGGATTTACTCTGTGAGTTAGCCTGGATCTCTCAAGAGACTTTAGTGATGTTAGCTCTATTTAAAATTTCAGCGATCCCCTACATTCTTCCACTGTGCTTAAACACTTTTAAGAATTCTTGAAAGGAAGACCTACCAAATTTAAGTGTGAATACACACAGATATGTTGTTGTTTTGAGACAGGGTATCATTTTGTAACTCAGCCTAACCTAGAAGTCTCAGCAATCTTCTTGCCTCAGCCTCCCAAGTGCAGAGATTACAAGTATGTGCCTCTATACCTGGTTTCCAAATTAACAGAGTATATTAAATTGAATTATCTTTTACTGTCTAAAATAAGGTTTTTTTTTTTTTGCCATGAACACTGTCTTAATAGTTTAAAATTATTTGAGTAGTGAAGTTGTAAGCAATTAATTAGTCTTAACTAATTAAAATCCTGTTGGCCTCAATGAACTTAATTAAGTTATACAAGTTTATAATTTGTGCCTGGAACTACTATGGATAATAGCAAAATTTTCTAACTGGGACAATAGGTCTCAGGTCCAGCCTAGTCAGATGCATGGAAGGCCTTCTTTCCAGGAGTTTGATGTGTGACTGTGTGCTATTCTGAGTTCACTTACTCATGCTGTCCCATCCATGTCTTTGGTGTGAAATTTCAGACACTTCCGTGTCTGAGTGTCTGCTCTTGAATTGTCTTGGTCCACTTTGCTCTTGCTTTGCTCTGCCTTTTTTTAAAAATTATTTTTTAATTATTTTTTTATTTTTGGAGAAAGACACAGAGAGAGACAGAGAGAGAGAGAGGGGGAGGGAGAGGGAGACAGAGATTGGGCACGCCAGCAGTCTCTCAGCTGCTGTGAAGGAAAGCTAGATGTGTGCTCCCCCCTTGTGGGCAAGTGTGGCATTGAGCCCTTGCCTGACTTTGCATCTGGCTAAACATGGGACCTGGAGATTGGAACTGGGTTCTTAGGCTTAGCAGGCAGGTACCTTAACCGCTAAGCCATCTCTCCAGCCCTGCTCTGCCTTTTAGGTAATGAATTCGCCTTGACATATTTGCTATACTCTCTGAGACATTTTGATTTTTCCAGCAAACAAACAAAGGCCCAGCTGATCTTCACAGATTGTGACTCTGAGCTTCTGCTGGAAGCAGATGCTAAATGGAGTGAAAATTGTAAAAGTGCTATTGATGATAATCTGTGAGACAAGACTCAGACCACAAAGACCATCAGACAAGTCTTAATCAACTCAATGGAGGCAGAGAACAAAAACTGATGATTAGAAAGGCTCTCCACTGAAAAGAATAGCCATTCTTCACTATTTTTGTGGGTAGTCATTGACGGAGGGCACCCAGCATCAGCATAGCCTCCTCTGGGAGGCTGAGGCAGGCCCTATGGGTGGCAGTTGCTAAAGACTGCCAACTGCTCTCTGTAAAGTAGAGCATCAAGGTTTTGTTGGGGAGAAATAAGAGACATGCCTTCAGTGTTGCCCCATGCATAATTCTGTTCCTCCTCCAAAATCTTAAACATCCCCTCTTTTCACCCTATGCTCCTATCTTTCAGTATTCCCTGTCATATGCTTCTGTATTTGTTCTTTGGTTGTATAACTCCCACTCTCTTAGTCTCTCCACACCCTTGACTTTTCAGCCCCCTCTGGATCTCACTGCTTCTTCCAGATAAGCTAGACTCAGCACCCCATTCTTTCAACCATTCTCTAGATAATATCCTTAAATACCTTGTTTCATTTTCCTAAGTGTCCATACAGTAAAGCCCTGTTTAGCCATCATCTGTTTTCCTGTCCTGATCCTACTGGCTGCAGCTAAAGAAAATCATATGGCCCCACAGATTCATATCACAGTTGCTTATTTTGTCAGAATCCAACACGAAAAATTTTGCAACTTTTGCTTCCATGTTTAAAGACCATGGAGCCATGTAGATCAGGTTTGAAATCTAGCTCTTCTTGTCCAGCCTCCCATAGCTTCTGTGAAACTTTCTCTCAGTCTGTAAAATGGAGCTAGTCTTAGCTCCTCATAACAGATTTTTAAATTTAATTAATTTATTTATTTGAAAATAGAGAAAGAGAGGGAAAGAAGAGGGAGAGAGTATGGGGGCACCAGGGCCTCTTGCCACTGCAAACAAACTACAGACCCATGTGCCACTTTGTGCATCTAGCTTACATGAGCACTGAAGAACTGAACCTGGGTCATCAGGCTTTACAAGCAAGCACGTTTAACCACTGAGCCATCTCTCCAGCCAAGATTATTTACTTACATAAAGCATGAAGCTGTTTTCTTTTTGAAAAAATTTGCATGTGTATGTGGTATGCTTTCATGTGCATGTGTATTCTCATGAATTGTGAACATGTGTGTGGGTGTACATGCATGTGCATGTGTATTCTCATGAAGTGTGAATATGTATGTGGGTGTCCATGCATGAGCATGAGTGTTCTCATGAAGTGTGCACATATGTATGGTGTGTATACACATATGTGCATGTGGCAGGCAGAGTTTGAAGTCATATACCTTCCTCAATTCCTTTCCATCTTATTTATTGAGACTGGTTCTCTCATTTGAACTCAGAGCTCATCAGTTAGGCTAGTCTAGCTAGCCAGCATGCCTGGGGAGCTCCTGTGTTTGTCTCCTGTTGGCTGGGACTATATGCACAATGCTACAACCACCTGGCATTCATTTGGTTTTAGGGTTCTGAACTAGATACTCATGCTTGTGTGGCATGTACACTGAGCTTTCTTCCCAGTCTCTGTAGTTGTCTCAAATCCCTGAAAGTATATGTTTTTTTTTTTTTTTCCCTCAATGACTGCTACCAACTATACTCTATTGATTATCCCCTTTTCAAAACCTCTTGCCCTAATTCTACAATATTTTGGACATTTTCAGTTGTGTAACTGTTCTCTTGTGCACAGCAGGTCAGATAGAAGTCTGAGTGTGTGTGTGTGTGTCAGAGTCTGAATAGAAGGCAGACAAAGAAGGATTTGTCTCTTTATGCACCATCAAGATCGCTGTCTCCTTTCACTGTAAATGATCTTGCTTCTTCTCATAAGCTCAGTGACACTTATTCCTATGACAGAGATGTAAGTACAAACAGTTCCAGTAAACATTAATGATCCCTTGGAAGACTATCTGTTGGCTAAGTCTTGCCTTCTCACCTCACTCCCCACCCTAAGGACTGCTGCAGTGTTCCATAGCTGATTTACTATCTCACTGGACACTGCAAATCAACTCCGAGGCAAAGGTGGGTGGATTTCTGTTTCTTACCTCCTTGGACCCAGAGACTTACTGTCTTGGCTGGGTCATACCAGAGAGCCATCTCTACCTAATTTTCCTTCCTGTATTTTGGTAAGCCCTAAGCAGGAGAGAAGACAACCATGAGGAGAGTACAGGAAATCACAGCCTAGATGAAGCCTACTATGAACTTGATCCCAGAGAATTTGCTATTTCTCAACAGTGTATGATTTCACCTTAATTCTTGGGCTAATTAGTAGCCCTAAATGGTCAGGAAAGGTAGCATGCTGTACTTTACTCCATTTGAACACATGTATATAAAACATGATCCACATTGATCTGGTTTACAACAATTACTTATTCTTTGTAAAAATTTTAAAAATATTTTTATTGACAGCTTCCATAAGTATTGACAATAAACCATGATAATTCCTACCATCCCCATTTTCTCCTCCCCAAACCTACCTGCCATAATTACTTATTTTTTGGTGAGATATAATAAAGTTCTATTTCTACATTCTTGTCTATATTACCAAATATGGAGCACACACAAAGCATTCTAAGTGGTTTACATACATTAATCCCCACAACAAACCTGTTAGGTAGTCACACTTATTGTCTCAAATTACAGAAGACAATTGGCCAGGCATGAGGGTGCATGCCTTTAATTCCAGCACTTAGAGGCAGAAGTAGGAGGATTGCTGTGAGTTCAAGTTCAAGGCCACCGTGAGAATACATAGTGAATTCTGGGTCAGCCTGTGCTAGAGTGAGACCTTACCTAGAAAAACAAAAAAAACAAAAAAGCAAAACAAAACAAAAAGACACTTGAGGCATAGACAAGCTAAGTGATCCACCTGTCTTTTGGGCACTACTATGTAGTTGAATTCTGTTTGCTAAGAATCCATTTAAGACTTTTGAATCCATCTTGCCAAAGTATGTTCTTAGTTTTATTTGTTATTGAGTGATCATTTAATCACATCATAAATTAAGGAACTTGTCATTTTTATGATGTGGAAAAGGTTGTAAGTTATAATTATTCATATAACCTTGATACAACAGAATTGTTCTGATGGTGAGATTTTTTTTTTAGACTTTGTACATAAATTTCCCCTATCTATTGGCAATTGTTTTTGAGGAACTATTTAAGTTGTTATGGCTTGGTTTTATTTTCTATGTATCATTTTATTTTGATTGACCACATTTTTGTACATAGAAAAAAAAGCTTTTGAAGTTAGTATAAATATTCTCTTCTGAATTAAGACCTCACTTATGTCCATTATTCTAGCCTTCTTGGCTTTCTAGTGGTTTGTTCAACTGGATACATTTGAATCTGAAAAGTATATGTAAGAGAATTCAATTTACTCAGCACATAGATTTATTTATGAATGAAACTCATTTTTTGCTTTCAAATAATGTCTTTAAAATATTTATTCATTTATTGAGAGTGAGAAAGAGAAAGAGGCAGATACAGAGAAAATAAGTGTGGTGCACCAGAGCCTCTAATCACCGCAAACAAATTCCAGAGGCATGAGCCACCTTGTGCATCTGGATTTATGTGGGTATTAGGGAATCAAACTTGGGTTCTTAGGCTTTGCAGGAAAGTGCCTTTGCCACTGAGCCATCTTTCCAGCCCCAATAATGCCTTTTTTTGAATACAACATTTTAAATGAAATTTGTTTGGTATTAAATATGTTGTTTTTATTATGGTTTTCTTTTTCATTTTTTTAGACAATGTCTAATGCCATATACTTTAGGCTGACCTCAAGATCATTATGTTGTGATACAGTTTGTCTTTGAACTTCTGATCTTTCTGCCTTCATCTCTCAAGTACTGGGATTATGGGCATGCGCTGCCATGCCAGAATGGAAGCTCCAGGGCCTCTTGCTTGCAAATGAACTCCAGATGATGGTGCTACGTTGTGTACCTGGTTTTATGTGAGTACTGGGGATTTGAATCTGGGGTCCTGAGTGGGCAGGCTTTTGCAAGAAAGCACCCTCAACCACTTTGCCATCTTAGCCTAAACTTATTTGCTTTTGATTTGGCCTTTAAAAAATTATGTATTTATTTGTGTGTAGTGTGTGTGTGTGTGTGTGGTATGCGTGTGCACACGTGAGCATGCTCTCATGCATGTGTGCTACAGCAATAGGACTGGATGTCAGGGAATCAACCTTGAGGTGTTTCTGCTTGACTTTCTTTGAAAGAGTCTCTTGCCACTTCAAACTGCCATACTGCAAACAAGTCAGACTAACTAGCTTGCAAGCTTCAGATTCTCCAGGCTCTGCCTCCCATTGCCCTAGGCTTGTTGGGATCACAGATGTATGCACCATCCAGCTTTATGTAGGTGCTGGGGAACTGAACCCCACTAGCACGCTTTGCAAGTGAGCACCTTTAACTGCTGAGTCATTTCCCCAGTCCCAAGATTTAATTCTTTATGTAAACAGGCACATCCATCTCATTAGCATACAAATTTGTTTTAATCTTTAATAAATATAAAATTATATGAATAACAAAAATGTTTTAAAATAAATTTGACTTATAAGCAAATGTTTGATTTGAATAATTATTTTATTTACTTATATGCTCAAGATTCTGTGAAAAAATTCTTGCATACAAAGGTGCTGTGTTGTGAGTGGACAAAATTTGAAAGTCTGAACTACATTTTAAAAAATATATGTAAAAGGAGGGAGCCTGAGGCAGGAGAATGGTGAGTTTGAGGCAAGCCTAGGCTACATAATAGGCTACATAATCAAAACTAGCTTGGATTTTTTTTTTTTTTTTTTTTTTTTGGTTTCTTGAGGTAGGGTCTCACTCTGGTCCAGGCTGACCTGGAATTAACTATGTAGTCTCAGGGTGGCCTTGAACGCAGCGATCCTCCGACCTCTGCCTCCCAAGTGCTGGGATTAAAGGCGTGCGCCACCACGCCCGGCCTAGCTTTGGTTTTTATATGCTGCATATTAGATCATGTAACTGCAAATCATGAAAAGATGTATACTTGGATATTGTATTTTGCTCCTAGTATTTTTGAGGTGTAGAACTTTTGTTTTTTAAGTAGTGGGATTGGGCCAGGAACCCAAATGATACATCTTAAGAAAATTTTATTTTGTATGTGTGTGTGTGTGTGTGTGTGTGTGTATGGTAGTGTGAATGTATGTCCCCCATAGACTCAGGTGTTTTATTAAAGCTTGCAAGTTGGATCTCCAGCCACCTGGCTGGAGGTGTCACTGAAGGCGGATCTCAATTCTAGCCCAAAGGTGTAAGAGAGCAGCAGTGTGAGCTCTGGGGTCCTGCTTGCTGTCAGTTTGTGATTGCTGCTTTTGGTGTTTGCTGGCTGATGATGGTTTCTCCCTGCTTGGATGTATGGAAGCAGCTTCTCCCACCACGGATGGAACTTCCCCTTGGATCTGTAATCTTGAAATAAATCCCTTCTTCCCCTAAACTGTACCTGGTTTGAATGTTCACCCCAGCAACGTGGAGTTGTCTTCAATACTATGTATATGAAGTGAGCTTATACATATTTAACTCAGAATAAAGAGCCATCTCATTCTTTTAAAATATTTCTGTATGTTTCTAGCATTAGGAACAAATGACCCTTGGCCAACACTGTATGATTTGGAGAAATACTGGAAAGTCTACAGGAAGGAGACTAAATGCACAGTTTGGATCTGGTAAATACAACCATGACATGGTGATAGCATATACAACCAAAACGTAACATATAGGCTTTGAGCACTATTTTTTAATTACAATATTTTTGAAGAAAACTACAAATACGAGGCTTTTGCTCTAAAACTTGTAGAGAAGGAAAAAGTATGGTTGGACTCAAACCTTTGAGTGCAGGGTCTTTTCTGATATGCTTAGGGCACAGCCGACGTCCTACTGTAGCGCTTTACCAGTATATTAAACGTGCCAATTTGTGTCTAAGTATGGGAATGATAATCATATGGCCAAGGAGAAGATGTAAAGGTAAGATGATGCTGCTTCCTTTAGTGCCTCCTTAGAATAAGTGCTCCTACATTCAGAATTTAAGTGAAACTGAAGGACGCAGGCCTTCAGTATATAGGAGGCTGAGAGGAAGATGGCATTACACACTTTGGTGCCATTCTGACTCGTTTCTGGTTGCTTACCTAAAATTCTGGGTGAGTAGATTACACTGATGGTCCCACGCTGAACTTTCTGGTCCTCCCACCTTTTGGCTCTTTTCTCTATCCCAGTGCTGTCACTCTCAAACGCTCTAGCATTGAATCAGTGTAGGTAAAGGCTTTTTATTCTAACAGTGACCTATCCTGTGTTTATGGGATGCATGTTGATTTTAATCCCCATCTGAATTCCAAGTCCCATTGGGAGTCCTTCAGCCCCTCCAATTGTATCTCTTAATCTGGAGGAGCCGTGGTAAGGTGGTAGGTCCTTCGCCTCTTTCAGAGCGACGCCCCTGGAGGCATGAGAGACAGACGACCCAAGGAATGGGATGTGGTAGGACAGCGCCTCGCAGCTCGCAGCTTTCTCGCCCGATGGGAGAGAGGTGGCGACCAGCACCGCGGCGCCAGGCGGCTGTCCCGATGGCAGGCCCCGCCCCGCCCCGCCCCGCCCGCCGAGGCCCCGCCCTCCTCCTCCTCCTTCTCCCCGCCCCGCCCGCCGAGGCCCCGCCCTCCTCCTCCCCTCCCCCCGCCCCTCCCCGCCCGCCGAGGCCCCGCCCCCTCCCGGCCGGGCCGGGCCGGGCCTGGCTCAGGCTCCGCCGGGCGGAGAGAAGCCGCAGCTGCGACTTCGCCGGGAGCCTGGGAGTCGGGGCGCCGCCGTCACCGCGGAGCCGCCGCTTCCCGGCCCGCGCCTCAGCCCAGCTTGGCCATGGCGGCCGTCGCCCAGAGTCCGGCCGCGGCGCTCCCGGGCCGCCGCTGAGCCGTTAACCGTCCTCCCGCGCTGCCTGCCGCGGCCCACGGCTCCGCCCGCACGAGTTCTCGCCGCCGCGGAAGCCGAGGCCGGAGCGGGAAAGGCGGACGAGGGGATCCGGGCGTCCCCGGCCCGCCGCCCACGATGTGGGGCCGTTTCCTGGCCCCGGAGGCCGGCGGCCGGGACAGCCCCGGCGGAGCCCGCAGCTTCCCCGCGGGTAAGAAGCGGGCGGCCCGGGAGGGTGGGCGACCCGCGCCCCTCGGGCCCGCCGCGCCGCCGCCGCGCGTCCTTCCGCCCGCCGGCCCGCCGCGGCTCGCGTGCCCCGGCCCCTGACCTGTGGCGGCGTCCCCGCGCTCCGGCGTCCAGTCCCGGGCCCTCGAGGGCCGGGCTTTGTTGTACGGCCTCCTCCCTGCCCCGAGGGGTCGCGGCCGCGGCGCCCCGGCCCGCCCGCCGCGCGAGGGGCTTCGCCGAAGGCTCAGCGCTGGGCGCTCCCCGCAGCCTCCCGGGGCCGCGGGGCATCCCGACCAGAGCCGTGACTTCTGAGGATGCGGCTGTCAATCCCTTGGCCCCTTCTTGGTCCCTTCAAGGAAAATTAGGGGGGTTACCTCTTTTTCCGTGGGTGTAAGGGGGTTATGTGTATTGGACAGCCATTTCATGTCTGCATCACTCCGAAGTTGAGTTGGATAAATCCTCCCCTAAAATGGAATAGAAAAATAAGATTTGGTTTTCCTGTGGCAAGTTACCTAATGATGGCAGTCCTTTCAGGCACTTTAATCTCTTTGAAAAACTGTAAGATATTCGGACTTTTTATCCAGAAGAAAAAGCCACATGTACATACACAAATTTTATCCTATATATTTAGGTGGCACTTAAGCCCAGTTAAGTAGTCCTGTTGAACAAAGTGTTTGAACTTGTCTTGTGGGAACTTAGACACATTTTTGTGTTCATTTTCAAAGCCATTTGCTAGACAAGAAAGTAACTGCCTTTGGAAAGAGACCCTTGATAATATTTTCTGCTAATTAAAAGATACCAAGAACATTGCCATTGAGTTTTTAAGCAGTTCTATAATTAAAAAAAATAAAAATTATTAGATTAGATTTGAAACTATTCTCTTATGTTTAGACCTACAACGCTTTTGGAAATAATAGAATTTAGTATATACATGAGTGGAACAGAAAAACATGCAGGGAATTACTTTTTCTAAAATGTGTATTGTTCTGAGAAGGTTGACAGCAGTTAGAGGTTTCTGATGCTTGCTCAGGAGTCACAAATCCTGAGGTCTAAGTGATGAACAAGATACTCCATTATCTCTAGGGGCTGGAAAGAGTGGTTTCCATTTATTCGTATGTGTCAAAAGCCATCTGTGATCTTTGTAACCTAATCTGAAATTTATCTGTGATAATGATAATATGTTTGGAGGTATATTGTAGAAGCCTTACATTCATTTTCTCATTGCTTTCTAAGAGATCATCTTAGAGTTTAGAAGTGAAGTAATTTTTGGCTTTGATGTATTATAATCCCTAGACATTTGCTGTTGTGTAAAATATGGTAGAAGAAAACATTTTAAAACTATTACTCATGTTTAAGAAATGTGGACAGTATATCTTTATGAAAGCATGTGTTTTAAGCCAGGCGTGGTGGCGCACGCCTTTAATCCCAGCACTCGGGAGGCAGAGGTAGGAGGATCGCCCAGAGTTTGAGGCCACCCTGAGACTACATAGTTAATTCCAGGTCAGCCTGGACCAGAGTGAGACCCTACCTTGCAAAACCAAAACCAAAAACAAAACAAAACAAAACAAAACAAAACAAAACAAAACAAAACAAAACAAAACAAAACATGTGTTTTATCTTAGCTTTTTACAGTGATAAACTTGGTAAATCAGGACATACCTTTCAGTGAAAAAAATTTCATCTATAGACAGAGTAAGTTATTTGTATAGTGAATTATTTTTACTATTGATGCAATTATTTATTTTCTTGAACAAATATAGTTCTTCATCTAAACTTTTAATTGATAGCTTCCATTTAAATATAGATAATAAAACCCTAATTCCCTCCCTCCATTCCCATTCCCCCCCTCAAGTCCACCCTCCACTGAATCTTCTCCCTCTTCCAATTGGTCCCTCTTTTATTTTGACATCATCATTTTTTTCTCCTATTATGAAAGGCTTGGGTAGGTAGGTAGTGTCAGGCACTGCAAGGTCATAAATATCAAGACCATCTTCTGTCTGGAAGATTTGCATTGTAAATAGTCCTACCCTTCCTTTGGCTCTTACATTCTTTCTTCCACCTCTTCTTCTACAATGGATCCTGAGCCTTGGAGGGTGTGATAGAGATGTCTCTGTGCTGAATGCTCCATTCTCACTTATTCTGAGCACTTTTGAGTGACTTTAGTTTGGGTGACTTTTGAGTCACCTCAGAGGTCACTGCTATATGAAAAGAGAAGCTTCTCTAACCAAAAGTGAGAGGAGCATTAATATATGGGTATAGACATTTAAATCGGTTCTTCCAGGGCAGTTTGGTGGATATACTGTATGCATTTAGCCAGACAGTTGCAGGTGTTACTTCTCTAGGGCTCATGACCGCCCCAGCCATAGACTTTTGACTAGGTTTTCAGTACCAGACATGTATTCCTTTCTGTGGAGTGGGCCTTCTGTCCAATTAGAGAATGGTTAGTTTCCCCCATAACAGACATGACACTATTATACCAGTTGGCACATTTGGCCTGGCTGCACAGTCTTAAGGCTTGCAGGGTCCACTGCTGTTTACCACCATTGATGACTTCTCTCTCCCATAGGGCTACATGCAGAGTAGCTTTTCCCAGCTTTCTGTCAGCTGGTCCACAAGAAGGAGGTTTCCAGCTTAGCTCCAGCTTGATTTCTCAGTGACCTGCAGCCCAAGCACAAATGTAATTCTGAAATTATTTAAGATTAAATTTTAAAGGTTATGCTTTAGGGGAACAATTTATGTGGTTTCTTTAGCAAATGAGGAGATAATGTGTAGATTTTTTTTTTTTTTCACTACAAATTTGAAGAAAATTTTATTTTTTAAGTATTGTCCAGTAAATACATCTTTTGGATTATTTGAGGATTTTAAAAATATTTTTTAACATTTTTTAAAAATTAAGTAGAAAGTTGTGTGGGTACATCATATGTTAGTAACATCATTTCCCTTCTTCCTCCACACATTCCAATGAGGGCTCTCCTCCTTGTTGAGACTGCTGGTAAACCCCCTTGATTTGTGCGTTATGAAATGTGAGAGCTGTAGTCAGTCATTGTAAGGGAGGGGGGCAGTGCCTGTGGACATTTGCTTCCATTCTGTGGCTCTTATAATTTTTCTGCCCCCTCTTCTGAAAATTCCCTTAGCCTTGGTGGGTGTGTTTTAAGTCTACTTTAGTGTTGTGCTCTCAGCAGGTTCTGGGTTTCTGCTTTGGTGCATTTTGAGTATCCTCAGTGTTTGTCTCCATGACCCTGGCCTTGTAGACATGCTTGCTGTTGAAGCAGCACTCTTGCTCATCTCGCCAGTCCCTCTGTGGTTTCACCAGGGCCCTTGGCTGATGTGTGAAGGGTGATTTATCTCCATGGTTCTAGCTGCATTCTGAAAAAGAAAGACTCTTCCTAAAGGAGACTGAGGTCAGCATAGGTCCAATGGGATAAGCAGTTAATTAAGAGAGATTTTGGTGGCTGTAGGCACTCTTTTGGCTAAAGCCTAGTGGGAGCTTCTTGTTAGAGTCCATGATTTTGGTCTCCATAGGATTCTAACTCAGTTCCCAGTGCCAGCTAAGGGGTCCTTTCCACTGAGTGGATATCTTAGCCAATCAGAGCCATTGGTTACCCACCAAGGCTGGTTGCTACTATTTCACAGGCATGTCCATCTTGTCAGGCTGGTTGCTTTGATATAGCAGTGTCCTTTGTTAACACCCAAGGTTGTTGGACATTTTCCCTTAGCAGCTGATGTAGTGCTTTTCCAGCATTGTATGGGCAGACCATCTGGGAACTGGCTTCCTTTCAGATTCCATCTGGATCTCTCTATGATCTGTGTTGGCAGCATTTCTTCAGCAATAGGGTCTTACCTCTTACCTCAGGTAGGTAATCAAGTGCTTTGACAGAATCCTGGCTTGTTTAGGGAACCTTGTAGGTTTCTCTAATCAACAACTCAACGTGGATTGTAACTGATTTCTGGTACTGGGAGTTGCAAGCCAGAGTCAAATGCTTTAGTGTTAGGCTTCATCCTGTCTACTCTAGGGCCCTTCTTACTTGTCAGTTCCTGCATACGCCTGTTGAGAATTACATCTTTTAGTCTGCTATCCAGGAGAAAGGTTTTTATGGAACAGATTCATTTTGGATTTAGCTTTGTGTGTTTCCCCTGCCCTCCTATTCCCCTTCCCCAACAAACTTTCATCTCTTATTATCTGATCCTTGAGTTGCCTGCCAGGTTTGCCTGCAACTCAAGGTGTTCCAGGTTAGGTATCACAGATGATGGAGACCATGGGACATTTGTCTTTCTGTGCTTGTGTGGGTTCACTTAGTATGATCTCTTCCAACTCCTTTCATTTTCCTAGAAATTTCATTGTGTCATGTTTCCTTACTGCTGAGTAGATTTCCATTGTGTAAATGTACCACATCTTCATTATCCAGTCATCAAACGATAGGCATCTGGGTAGATTCCAGTTTTTAGCTATTGTGAATTGAGCAGCTATAAACATGGTTCAGCAAATATCTCTGCAGTCAAGAGTGGAGCTTTTAGGGTAGATGCCCAGTAAAGGAATAGCTGGTCATGTGGTAACTTTATTTTCATCTTTTTCAGTAGTCTCCATATTGATTTCCATAGTAGTTGTACAAGTTTACATTCCTACCAGCAGGTTAATGAGTGTTCCTTTTTCCCCACCTCCTCACCAACATTTATTGTTTGATTTTCTTTTAAATGATTGCAGTCCTGACTTATATCTAAGGTGGAATCTCATAGTTGTTTTGATTTGAATTTCCCTGATGGTTAAGGATGTTGAACATTTTCTCTTTTTTCAAAAAAAAATTTTATTTTTTATTTACAATTAGAGAGAGAGAGAAGAGAGACAAACAGGATGGGCACACCAGGGTCTCCTGCCACTGCAAACAAACTCCAGATGCATGTATCATTATGTGCATCTGGATTTACATGGGTACTGGGGAATTGAACCCAGGTTGCTAGTCTTTGCAGGCAAGCGCCTTAACTGCTGAGCCATCTCTCCAGCCCTTGAACATTTTCTTAAGTTAGTATTAGCCATTTGTATTTCTTCCATTGTGAATTCCCCATTCAGTTCTCTGCCCCATTGTTTTGAATGTATTGCTTGATTTTTTTTTTTTTTTTTGAGGTAAGCTCAACAAACTGGCCTTTTATTTTTATGTGTGAGAGAGTGTGAAAGAGAGAGAGAGAGAGAGAAAATGAGAATTGGCATGCCAGGACCTCCAATCACTACAGTTGACCTCCAGACGTATGTGCCCCTTTGTACGCAAGTGTGAACTTTCATGCTTGTGTCACTCAGTGCATCTGGCTTATGTGGGACCTGGAGAGTTGAACATGAGTCCTTAGGCTTCACAGGCAAGTGCCTTAACTGCTAAGCCATCTCTCCAGCCTGTTTGAATTTTTTATTGTTTAGTTTTTTGAGTTCTTTTTAGATTTTAGATGTAAGGCTTCTGTCAGTGATATATCTGGTGAAGATGTTCTCCCATCCTTGGGTAGTCTGTTGACTATGTTTGTGGTATGTTTGTACAAAAGCTTTTAAGATTCATGAAATCCCACTGGTTGAGTGATTATTTAATTTCTTGGGCTACTGGGGTATTATTCAGGAAGTCTTTCCTCACTCCTCTATCATGGAGAGTTCCCCTAATTTTTTATTCCAGGCAATTAAGAGTATCAGGTCTTATGCTTAGGTCTTTAATACATTTGGAGTTGATTTTATGCATGATGAGAGGAATGGGTCTAGTTTCATTTTTCTACATGTGATTATCCAGTTTTTCCAGCCCCATTTATTAAAGATATTATCCTTTCTCCAGTGGATGTTGTTGGCTCTTTTGTCAAAGATCAAGTAGCTGTGGTTGCTTGAATTAAGGGCTGGGTCTTCCATTATGTTCCATTGATCTATATGTCTGTTTTTGTGCCAGCACCATGCTGTTTTTGTAACTATGGCTTTGTAGTGGAGCTTTAGATTGGGTATCTCTCCAGCCTTCTTGAGTGTTTTTATGTTTTCATTATATAGGTCTTTCACATCCTTGGTTAGTGTTATTTGATTTTGTGTGTGTGTGTGTGTGTGTGTGTGTGTGTGTGTCTGTTGAAAATAGGATAGCCTTGTTTATTTCTTTCTCTGTATATTTGTCTGTTGTGTATAGGAAGGGTACTGATTTTTGTGTGTTAATTTTTCTATCCTGCTACTTTGCTGAATGAATTCATCACCTTTAGATATTTTATGGGGGAGTATTTCAGGTCACTTATATATAGAATTAGCTCATCTGTAAATATGGCTAGTTTGACTTCTTTCCAATTTGTATCCCTTTGATATCTTCCTCCTGTCTTATTGCTTGAGCTAGGATTTCTAGTACTATGTTGAAGAGCAGTGCTTAGAGTGGGCCCCCCTGCCTTGTTCCTGATCTTAGTGGGAACTCTTTGAATCTTTCCCCATTAAGTATGATTTGGGCTTTAGACGCTTTGTATATGGCCTTTATTATGTTGAATTATAAATCCTCCATGCCTAGTCTCTCCAGTGTTTTGTTCAAGAAGTAATGTTGTATTTTGTCAATGTCTTTCTCTGCATCTATTGAGGTGATCATGTGGTTCTTGTGTTTAATTTTATTGTTTTGTGGTGTATTACATTAATTGATTTTTGCATATTGAACCATCCCTGACTCTTTTCTTAATTTCCAATTCATTAATTTCTGCTCTGATCTTAATTATTTTGTTCTATCAGGAACTCTTAGGGTTGGATTTTTGTTGTTTTCCCAACACCTTTAAGTGGTTTAGGTTATTAATTTGAGAATCTTTGTCTTTTTATGAAGGCATTTAATGCTATAAAATTTCCCCTTGGACCCATAAATTTTGGTATATTGTATTTTTGTTATCATTCAGTTCAAGAAATTTTACAGTTTCCATTTTGATTTCTTCCACGACCCAGTCATTGTTTAGTAGCATGATGTTCAGTTTCCAGGAACTGTTGAAATTTCTGTTGTTTTTCTTGTTAATTTCTGGCTTTAAAGCATTATGGTCTTACATGATGCAAGAAGTTACATTAATTTTCTGAATTTATGGAGGCATGCTTTATGTCCTAATGCATGATCTATTTTGGAGAAGGTTCCATTGGCTGCTGAGAAGAATGTGTATTCTGTAGAATTGGGGTGGAATGTTCTGTAGATGTTTGTTAGGTCTAATTGATATATGGTAGTGTTGAGTTCTGTTATTTCCCTGTTGATTTTCTGCTCGGATGGTCTGTCTAGTGATAATAGTGGTGTATTAAGGTCCCCTGCTATGATGGTATTGGGATTTGTTTCTGATTTGTTTTCTAGTAGATTTTGCTTTATAAACTGTGGTGTACCAATGTTTGATTTATGATTCTGATTTCCTCTTGTTGGATCATTCCTTGATGAGTAAAACACGGCATTCTTGGTCTTTTAAAATTATGTTTGGTTTGAAGTCCATTTAGTCAGATACTAATATAGCCCCACCAGTTTGCTTCTTATTTCCATTTGCCTGGAAAATAATTTACTATCCTTTCATCCTGAGGAGGTGCCTATCTTTAGTGGTGAGGTGGGTTTCTTGAAGGCAGCAGATAGAAGGCTTCATTTTTCTGATTCACCCTGTTTACTTGTATTTTCTTTTTAATGGGTGAGTTAAGATCATTAATATTTAAGGTTATAACTGTGAAGTTTGATTTAATCCCTGCCATGCTGGAGGGTTTGTGGGGTTTGCTGCTTTGAACTTAAATTTTTTTTAATATATTTTATTTATTTATTTGAGAGAGAAACAGGGGGAGAGAGAGAGAGAGAGGGAGGTAGAGAATGAGAGAATGGGCGTGCCAGGGCCTTCATCCACTGCAAACGAACTCCAGATGTATGCGCCCCCTTGTGCATCTGGTTTACGTGGGTCCTGGAGAGTCGAACTGGGATCCTTTGGCTTTGCAGGCAAATGCCTTAACTGCTAAGTCATCTCTCCAGCCCCTGCTTAGAACTTTTTCATGTCTGCTCTAGTTAGTTTTGATTATTGTGTTTGTTTTCTTCTTGGCTCTTGAGGTTGTTATTCAACTCTACTGTGTGCAATATTTCCTGTAGATTTGTCTTTGTTTTCATATAATCATAGAGCTGGTTTTGGTTAGGGAAAGTTTTCTTTTCTCCATCTGTTGTTAGGGATATTTAGTAGTTTGGGTTGGAAGACATAGTTTTTTAGGCTTTGAAGTGTTCCATTCCATGCACTTCTGGTTTTCATGGTTTCCATTGAAAAATCTGAGGTAATTGTGATGGAATTGCCTTTGTATGTAATGAGTTGTTTCTGTCTTGTTGCTTTTATCACTCTCTCTTTGTTTTCATTGTTAGGAGTTTTAACTATGATGTGTCTTGAAGAGTTCCTTCTTTGGTCCTGCCTGTTTAGTGTTCTGTGGCCTTCTTGGATCTGGATGGGCCTCTTTTGCAAGATCAGGAAAATTTTCTTCAATGATTTTGTCGAATATATTCTCTATGCCACAGGCTTAGTTTTCTTTCCCTGCTGGTATACCCATGATTTAGATGCTTGGTCCTTTTAGGGTATCTCACAGTTCCCTCACATTCTGTTTGTAAGATTTTTTGAACTTAGTAAAATTTTTGGACTTCCCATCAATTTATTCTGTCTTGTCTTTCTGCTCAGAGGTTCTGTCCTTCATATGATTGACTATGTTAGTAAGGGCTTCTAGAGAAGTTTTTAGATGCTCTATTTGATTTTTGTTTCTTTCTCTCTCTCTCTCTGTGTTGTGTATGTGTGTGTCATGTCCATCCCTTTTGAGTTCTCATTTCAGGTTGAGGTTTGATTTTCTTGCTACTTCTTGGAATTCATTCTTTAATTTAATTATGTCTTCATCAAGCTTAATCAGCTGGTTATTGAGATCCTGTATTTGTTGACTCACCTTCAATTTGTTTATCTCTTGAGGTCTTTCCTTTTTTTTTTTTTTTTTTTGGTTTTCTTCAGTTACGTTAAGCCTAATGACATATGCTGTGTGCTATAAGAGATTATTCTGTTTAGTTTCATTTACGCAATTGTTGGTTTTTTGATGATTTGCTTCTAGTTCCACAATTGACTTGGTCAGGGTCACACAGCTTATTGTGTTTTTATTTGGAATTCAATTTCTGTTGTTTCCTCTATGTTTTTGTTGGAGGTTTTTATTGTGGGACTAGGCATTCTTGGTAGAGATCTGAGTTTTCTGACTTTTTTTCTTTTTTCTTTTTTCTTTGCATTGTGGTCTACCCACTTTGGGGTAAAAGTCTTATTTTATTAAGGAGGAAGCAAGTATTTGTCCTTGTAGGATCTTCAGTGAGTGTTGTTTTATGTTTGACCCGGATTGGAGTAGGATGTAGTTATAACCATAGATATGAGGGAACTGGGAGGTGGGGAATGGGGAGCTCAGGCCTATTCGCTCTGCTTGTATGCACTCTTCAGCACTGGGGAACCAGGAGTGGGGAAGGTGGGGGGAGCTAGGAGCAAATAGCCAGATCCTACAGTGTGGGGAACAAACCAGGAGCTCTGGCCTTATTCATTCGGTGTGCACTCCCTTCAGTGCTGAATTTGAGAAATTTTAAGGCCTATCTAAACCTATAGCAAGGAACCAGTTGGGTTGTATTTATTTTTATTTAATTTTTTTAATTGGAGCTTATTTATTTAACTTTTGGTTTTTTGATGTAGAGTCTGGATCTAGCTCAGGCTGACCTGGAATTCACTATTTAGTTGCAGAGTGGCCATGAACTCATGGCCATCCTCCTACCTCTCTCTCCCTCCCAAGTGCTGGGATCAAAGGTGTATGCCACCATGCCTGGCTATTTAATTTTTTTTTAAAGAGATGGAGCCCACCGCTGGCTGCTTGTGAACTTCTATCCCCTGCTTCCAAGTGCTAGGATTACAGGCATCTGCCAATACACAGGCACAGCACAGCCTTTTGATTGAATTACTTAGCAATCTTTCTGCTCCTAAGCATCATTTTGAAGACCATGATGAGAAAATCATTTCTGGTATTAAAAAGAGTTTATTTCAGTATGTGAATTAATTTTAGTTGTTATGAAACTGGTTTCTGGATACAAATAGGTAATTAGACTCAAGGGAAAACCGAAAGTAGTATAGATACAGCTTTCTAAAAAATAAAAGAAAATACTAAATATTTGGCTTTTCCAAGGGTTCCAGGTTTATGAACCGTCATGGTATAAAACAAGGTGAATATTTTTATACAGGTTCATGCTAGATACTTCTTTTGGAAAGTGTGGCAAAAGCTGACTTAAAATTGAACAAGTGGTATGTAATTTGTGCATTTGAATGAGTGCATTTGAAATTACCCTATTGTAAATTTACTAGTTTTAAAGTTGGCTGATGATTGTATTTCCTTAAGGCTTTTGGAATCTAGAATGATGTTGTGATATTTTGAGTACTTCCCCCCCACCCCAGGTAGTGTTTCAGTCTAGCCCAGGCTGACCTGGAATTCACTGTGGAGTCTCAGGTGGCATCAACATGGCAATCCTCCTACCTCTGCCTCCCGAGTGCTGGGATTACAGGCATGCGCCACCATGCCTGGCTATTTATTTATTTATTTATTTTTTTGAGGTAGGGTCTCACTCTAGCTCAGGCTGACCTGGAATTCACTATGTAGTAGGCCTTGAATTCATGGAGATCCTCCTACCTCTGCTTCACAAGTGCTGGGATTAAAGGTGTGTGCCGCCATGCCTGGCTGTCCCATGTTTTTTGTTTGGTTGTGTTGTATTATATTTGAGACAAAGAATCTTGCTATGTAGGCAAGCTTATAGTGATCCTTTCCAGTGTTGTTATTATAGCTGTGAATCTCCATGCCTGACTCTGTAAATCATATTCAAATCTTGGTAGATCTAATCCTTAAACTATTTTGGGGGTAGAATATTATACTTTAAGATGTGTTAAAAATGTTACAGGAGCCGGGCATGGTGGCACATACCTTTAATCCCAGCACTCGGGAGACAGAGGTAGGAGGATAGTTTGAGGCCACCCTGAGACTACATAGTTAATTCCAGGTCAGCTTGGACTAGAGTGAAACCCTACCTCGAAAAACAAAAAAACGAAACAAAACAAAACAAAAAGTTACAGGAAATACTTGAGCTTAAGCAATGTTATCTGTTCACTGCCTTGACCTTTAAATCTGCATCTTCATAGTGCATGGCCCACAGGGGTTCAGTGATGTCATAATTACAGTGGTAGTGACCAGGAAGATTACACCACATAGTAAGGTGTTCCACTATGGTTCTGAATTAGATGGAGCTCTGAGTACTCTGGTAACAATGAAACCCAACTCCTTAGCCTAAACACAACATGTTCTTTTATAATAAGTGTTTAGGGTTGAGGAGTAAGTCTTGGCATCAGTGATGACTTTTGTAAATGAACTTGATCACTAGCTGGATTCCATCTCCTCTTGGCTTGAATGAAGCTGGTGTATTTACCAATCTGAGTTTGAGCAATAAATGGTGAGTTGATAAACCCCTATTGACATATTGTAAATATTTATGTGTTTTGAGAACAGAAAGGTTATAGAGAGTTACAACTTTTCAATCTGGAAGAAATATGTATTCTGAGAAAATAATGAAGGCTCACTCTTCCAAATACTATTTTATTGAGCTATACCTTAATTAGTTCCTGCAAGTTGGGCATTCAGTATGAAGAATGTGATCATTCTAGTAACTTTTAAACCCCAATATATCTTAGTAGTTATTACTGCTTGAAGGATTTTCATATTTTATGCTTTAATCTCTACAAATCTCTAAAGAAAGCAATTAATTATGAAAGACCACTTATTAAGAATAGAAAAGCCAGGCATAGTGGCACATGTCTGTAATCCCAAGACTTGGGATGGAGAAGCAGGAGGGTCATAGCAAGTTAGATGCCAGCCTAGTTCACATACCGAGTTTTAGACCAGCCTGGTCTGTATAGGAAGACCATGTGTCAAAAAATACAACACAGCACAGTTGTAACAACAAAACCATCCAAAGACTAGGAATGATTTGCATTAAAAAAAATCATATTGCTTTTTATCCCTGTATTTTTACTTTGGCTTTCTATTTATCTTTAATTAAAAATTTTTGTTGTTACCTAGCGTAGTGTGTATCATATTGTTAAGTGTGAATTATTCTGTTAATAAATGCTAGGCATTGTACTAGACTGTTGGGCTATATCATTGAACCAAAAAGTTCACATCTGCTGAAAGGGAGCTTACATTTTAGTGGGGAGTAGATGGGCGAGAAATAAATGGATAGTAAAATGAGTTAGTGTTAAGTATCAGGAAGAAAAGGAATCCAGCCAAGAATGGGCAGAAGATCAGCTTTGCACAATCTGGTCAGCAAAGGCCTCTGGTTGTGTTGAGACCTGAATGGTGAGAAGGTACCATCAGACATGAAGTGAGGCGTGTGACTTCCAAAGGGGTGTGGAAAGGTTCAGGGATAGCCAAAGTAGTGAGTCTTGAGTTCAGTGATAGGAACGTGAGGCAGGGAAGACTCGACAATAATGTAAGGCATGGGTTTTATTCTGTGTAAGGCGCTACCTATGAAAGGCAGGTGAACTGACGCTTCATTCTTTTACTCAGTGCTTGCAGTGCTTACCATGTGGCAGACATTGTTCTGTGTACTTGGGATATGTAACTGTCCTTTTTTATAAATCACTTCTGGCTGTTTTGTGGAAGAGGAAGTTTGGAGGGCAGGGGCGAGAATAGCTGGGGGAATCCAGTTACTTTACTATTGCTGTTATGTGGTGAGGACAATGGCTTGGATTAGAGTGTTTAGTTTGATTTGGGGAGAGGAGGATGGTTGAGAACATCAATGAAGAAGCTGTAGGTGGCAAGTGAGGGAAAGGGGGAATCAAAGGTGCCACCTTAGTTTTGGTGCCAGTATTATAATGGGTTGTGGTGCCATATTCTATGATATGGAAGGTTGCAGGTAGAGAGGACTGTGGGGATAGTTGGAGTTCTGTTAGGGACATGTGGAGTTCTGTTATGGACATCTGATATGGACATATGGAATTCTGTTATGGACATCTTTCCTAGAGTTCAGGTGAGATGTTGAGTAGAAAAGTTGGTGTACAAGAGCACTCCACTGGATGGAGGAGATTTAAGAGTTACCTGTGTATAAATGGTATTTAAGGGTCATGGGAACTGGATGTCACTTGGAGAGCTTATAGAAGAGGCAGTGGAGAATATGGAGAAGCAGAGGGCTGAGCTCTGGACACTAATACTTTCTTTTTGGGTAGAGAAAGGTGGACATTCAAAGAGATTGAGAAAGGCAGTGAGGGAGGAGGGAGTAAAACCAGGAGAATGTGGTGGTCATAGAGAGGCAGCTGAAGGCAGGAGTGCTCATCAAAGTCTCATGTTTCCAAGAGGCCATGTGAAAGAAGCTAAAAGGAAATGTATGCAGGGCATGTCCACTGTCAGCTAGACATTAAAAACACATTGCAATAGGTAAAGAAGTCCTCAGTAAATTCTTGAAGTGTGTTCCCTTCATGCCTCCTTTGGCTGAACCCATTATCTCCCCTGGACTTCCTGGGATGCTTTATACTGAACCTTGAGTAGATTGCTCTAACTCAGAGCATCTGACTGGGGTTAATAGAGAAAATAAGATTCTCTTAAGGAGTATACTTTGGTATCTAGTTTTATATCAAGCTTGTGTTAACCTCCCTCTGGCCTGAGAATCTACATGTATCTTTCCTTTTTTTGTGATAAATTCAGACTTCATTAGGTAGTGCTACATTCAAGTGGCTGATAGCATTTTAAGATGCTTTAAAGAGAATTAACTCAGTGTACCCCTTCTCTTTCTTTACATGGATATCTAATGAATAAAATTTGTTGCTTTATTGATACTACTTACAAATATTTTTCAGAGTTGTTTGAAGCTCTCAAATGAACCTCAGTTTTTAGTTAAGCCTGGGATTGGCTGTTTTCATGCTTACAGTTTTCTGCCAATTAAGTGCATTGCTTTTGTCAAGGTAGAGCTTATGTACTTATCATAAGATTGCATACACCTGGTAGTATTAATGACATTTTTGAAGCCTTTTTCCCTTTTGGGGACATAATTTGCTATCATAGAGTTTTCCTTATTAGGTGATACTGTGAATTAGCTCTATTCCAAGACTAAGGTGGACCCTCGGGAATTCCACTTGATGTGTTTCTTTACATTGCTAGTGTGCTTTCACTGACAACTTCTTAGCATACGGTTGTAGTTACCTTCTGATTGCTTGGTCAAAGCAGCTAATGGGAAGAAAGTTTTTTATTTTGGCTTACAGCCTTGAGGGGAAGCTTCATGATGGCAGAGGAAAATATGGCATGAACAGAGGCAGGATATCACCTCTGTCACAGCATATGGAAACAGCTTGTGTTGAACTCCCATAAGGAGCTGGCTATAACACCCAAAGCCTGCCCTCAGGAACACACCTTTTCTAGCAAATCTCTACCTCCCACGTTGCCACCAGCTTGGGACCCAGGACCCAAAACATGTGAGTTTATTGGGGACATCTGATTGAAACCACTACACATACTTCATTTTTCCAGTTCTTAAACAGAAATAAATAAGATAATTAAATACATGATTCTGAATAGCTGTCAAAATCTTCTTGGAACATGGTTTTTCACATAATAAACCAGATAGAGTTTTTTGGCCTGTCCACACCCTAAAGTCAACAGGCAGTTGATGTTTTTCATTGGGGACAATCTTACCTATGTTTGTTTTTGCTTCTTGTGTGTAAGAAGTACTTGGTGAATAATGTGTGTGTGTGAATTCACAGTTTTTCCATGAAAGGTGAGCTACATATCTGATCATTGTTAGAACTGTTTTAACCACAACCTTGTGTAAAACCCTTGATACAGGGCTGGAGAGATGGCTTAGGGGTTAAGGCGCCTGCCTCCTAAGCCCCAGAACGTTGGTTCCAATCTCTAGCGGTTCCAATCTCCAGGTCCCACGTTTAGCCAGATGCAAAGTGATGCAAGGGCGCAATGCCGCACTTGACCACAAGGGGGCGCACACATCTGGATTTCGTTCACAGCAGCTGAGACATTGCTGGCGCGCCCATTCTCTGTCTCCCTCTACCCTCTCTCTCTGTCTCTCTCTAAAAATAAAAAATAAAAAATATTTAAAAAAAAAACCCTTGAAACAGTTGAATTAAAAATGAGGAAATTCAGAATCATATTTGAAGAATTTGTTTTAATACTTTTGGTCGTCATGATTTAACAATTGCTTATAATATTTAATGAAAAATAATTTCCAGCCTTTGTGAAAGTTTATTTATTTATTTATTTTTATGTAAACTTTAAAAAATGTTTCATTTATTTGAGAGAGAGAAAGAGGCAAGCATATAGATATAGATAGATAGCAAATGGGCATGCCAGGGCCTCTAGCCACTGCAAATGAATTCCAGATGCATGCACCATCTGGCTTTATGTGGGTACTAGGGAATCGAACCTCCAGGTTCTTTGGCTTTGCTGGCAAGCGCCTTAACTGCTAAACCATCTCTCCAGCCCTATGTAAACTTTTTTATATTAGTATTTTATTTTATTTTTTGGTTTATGTATATGACCAGCTTGAACTTGCTGTTTAGCCAAAGCTGGCCTTGAACTTGTGAACTTCCTGCCTTGCATCTAAATGCTAGAATTACAGGTGTGTGATGCCACATTTGGCTTTTAAGTTTTCTTTTTTTTAAATCTTGTTTTTAAATATATTATTTATTTATTTATTTGAGAGAGAAAGAGGGAGGGAGGGAGGGGGGGAGAGAGAGAGAGAGAGAGAGAGAGAGAGAGAGATAGATAGATAGATAATGGGCATGCCAGGGCCTCCAGCCACTGCAAACGAATTCTAGATGCATGCGCTCCCTTGTGCATATGGCTTATGTAGGTCCTGGAGACTGGAACAAGGATCCTTTGGCTTTGCAGGCAAGTGCCTTAACTGCTAAGCCATCTCTCTGGCCCCAGTTTTCTTTTTAATTTGCAAATAATGTGTACCTTTATGGGATACATTGTGATAAAAATATTATGCATCATAAATTAATGTGTAATTATACATTATACATCAAAAAATATTTTTGAGAATGTAGAGAAACAGAATAAATATATCTGTAGTACTATCAGTAAAAATTTCACCTATATGTTCCCATTTTGTATATGTAATAGTTATCAAAGTTTATAAAATTTTAGGTATATTTTAAAATAGTTTTAACATTTGTGAAGCACATTGATACATCATCATGTAATTCATGGTATCTTGTTTTCATTGTTTTTTTGGTGGAATATAAAAATGGTGTATCTTAATGTTAATATTTAATTGTTGAAATATGTGAATCATATTGACTCCCCATGTGCTCTGTACTGGAGGCTTCATTTGAAAAGTGTCATCTTTACCTTTTTTTTAAAAATGGGATTGCTTGTTATTTTATTTAAATAGAAGATTAGGTGACATAACGGTCAGATCTGATTTGAGCTTCCTCCTCTGTACTGCAAAGGAAATGATGAGAACATGGGAGTTATCGATGTGCCTATTTTCTTGTGCTTGAATTTTTTTTTAGACTTTAAATTTCAGTTTCTTTGTGTGAACATGTATAAGACAACTAATTCATTTTGTACATGTATGTTTGGATAGAACTACATAACATGTAATATAAATTCACTTAATTAGGCACAAACTGCAACATATTGCCTGTGTACATGCACTATAATAGTGAAAGAGGATGTCATCACAAATCCCTTGGTGTAGAAAAACTCTTATTTCAGTTTAACCTCACATTTATGTAAGGTGATGCTCTGATAACCCAAGTGAGGACGCCAGCATTAACTTGTAAGTAAAATATTAGTAAAATCAGATGCATTGCTTTTCTTAAACATAATCCTAAATATAAACAAAAGTGCAATGCTTTCTTCTGGCTAGATGCCTTAGCAAAAATCTTGTACGCTTAGCATCTTGAAATACAGATGCTTATAAAAGTGCTATCAAAGACATGGGCCTTGACCTTATGTTTTTTAAAGTGATAATGTAGTTGTAAACATGGTAATAAGAAAAAAAATAAGCCAGAGTAGCAGGCAATAATGTTTACATTCTTCATTAAGTGGAATGGACATGAACAAATGGACATGAACACAGTTAAAAACTTTGAAGAGAAGAGGGCAATTCTACTTCATGAAGAATGACAGTAGGTTGTGTGGTATTTCCCAGGTGATTTTTTTTCTTTAATTATTAGTTATACTTGAGTTTGTTCAAAGAGACCTAAAGTGATGGTAAGCCTTTGTCTTGCTAGTCTTCTCCAGGTTTTTGCTTTTCTTCTGGGAAATTTTTATTCATTTTCAATAATAAAACACAACTAAAATTTATCGATCTTAATGTACTTGGCACTTTAAACATATTTTTATGTCCTCATTTATCACTATCACCCTATGAGGATAGACACTATATTTTTTGTCCTTTATATAAAACCCTAGTTTTCTTGAGGTCTCACTCAGTGAACACATGTTCTATAGTCCATATCCTTTTATACTATCTATACTGTTAATTCCTTATAAAAGAAAATAAAAATGATTGCACTCATTTGACCTAGAGAAAAACTGCATTGGAGTGGAGGATTGGAAATGAATATTAATATCGTGTCGTTTCTGCCATGGTTGCTAGAAATTCAACATGCTACAAGATTTTTCTTTCCTGGCTACTACTGTTAATATGAATATTTTCCTACATGGTTCAATGTTATACTTTTTCTATGTGTGACTTTTTGTTTCTTTTTGACCCATTTGTTAAACATTTTGACCACTAGCTCTTCAAAATATTTCAGGGTACTTTTTAAAGTGCTGCTTTGATAAATATTTTCTGACCTTTAAATAGATAAGTAAATGCATATTGGATCAAGGAATAGCCTAAAATATCTTGGATTTTAAAACAAATAGACAGCTTCCAGACAGATCCTGGCTTTAATCCTTCTTTTAAAGGGAAGGATATTTTTGTAGCTTTAATTGTAAGGCTTACAAAATTCTAATTTTATTCATTGAACGTTTTTTTGGTATCCAATAATGACTGCATTTATTGAGAACCCTGTGTAAGTGTGCAGCTCTCTGGTAGGTGGGAATACTTTTTTAAACAAGGTGCCCTTCATTTCCCAGATTGATGATACAGAAAAAGGCATATACATATGAGTTACTGTACTTTAGTAAATTCTGCAGTACAATTTTAAGTCATATATTGTAGATGAACAAAGTAGTAGTTAATGCCTAATGGAAGAAACGAGGACAGAGCACATTAAAACTGCTTTTTTTTTTTTTCTTAATCAACAAAGGGAAATACTTGGACCTATAGAATAGTGTCATCTGTTGGGAGGCAGTGATGAGGTAAGTGTGCCTACATATTCCTGTTTTTCTAGGAGCTGCATAAGGAAGTCAGGAGCTGCAAAATTGAGATTTCCAATTAATAAAGAACTTTCTCAAATATAAGGAGTTTCAGTTTTATTTACTATACTAGGAACCTATAGACTGTGTAAAGAGGAGAATAACATAAACATATTTGATTCTAAGGGTGATACTTTTGATTGAAGGGTAGGGGTGGTTTGGATGGAGTTACTCCAGCATAGAGCATCCAAAGGGTACCTATAGCTATCCATCTGATATGTGCTAACAGGAGGGCCAGGAAAATGGACAGCAGTGTTCTAATGTCCTTACTACATCAGAAATACAGTGGATGTCATCTTTTTTCCCTCTTCCACTATCCAGGCTTTGTGTAGATTGTGTCAGCCACTGTGAGGTCATAAATATGAAGGCCACTTTCTGTCTGGAAGATAGCATTGTAAGTGGACCTCACCATAGAAGAGAGACTAATTGGAAATAAGTGATTTCAGTGGAGGGAGTATGTGGGAGTGGAAAATGAGTGGTGTTGGGAAGGGACTATGCTTATGGTATAGTGTCTACTTTATGGAAGTTGCCAATAAAAAGTTTTAAAAAGGAATACAATGCAGGTTCAGAGACTGAATGTACTGTTAAGGAAAGACTTTGTTGCTCCTGGGATTTATAGCTATATCCGCAGTGGTCATTTACTGATTTCTATTAGGATACAGAATTGAGATAGTTGAAGGCTGTTGCCTGAACTTTGTGACAAAGTCATTCTTACATGCTAACATTTCATGTTAAAATATAAAGTATTTGCACCAATACTTTGTACTTTGATACTTTCAAATTTTGTTTGCTGTATTTTATTTAAATATACTGATTTTTGAGTGGGTTGTAAGACCCACTAATTGGGTACTAATTTGTATTGTTTAAATTTTTATTTATTTATTTATTTGTGAGTGTGTATGTGTGTGTGTGGGGGGGGCATATGTGTCATGACAAATGTGTGAAGTTCAGAGGACAACTTCTAGGTGTCTGGGCTGCCCTTTTTTTTTTTTTTTTTTTTTCTGGAGAGAGACAAAGAGAGAGAGAGGGAGAGGAAGACAGAGAATGGGCACGCCAGCAGCCTCTCAGCAGCTGAGAATGAACTCCAGATGTGTGCACCTCCTTGTGGGCAAGTGCAGCATTGTGCCCTTGCCTCACGTTGCATCTGGCTAAACGTGGGACCTGGAGATTGGAACCGGCATTCTTAGGCTTAGCAGGCAGGCGCCTTAACCACTAAGCCATCTTTCCAGCCTGCCCTTTTTTGAGACAGGGTGTCGTGCTGCTTCAAAAGAACCTGCCAGACTGCAAATAAATGTCAGACTAGCTGGCCCAATAGCTTCAGATTCTCCTGGCTCTACCTCCCATTGTCACAGGTACATTGGGATGGCAGATGCATTCATCACTTTGCATCTAGCTTTATGTGGGTGCTGTGGAATTGAACCTGGACAGGAAGTTTAACTCCTGAGCCATCTCCCCAGCCCACTAACTTATATCTTGAAAGACATTGTATGTGAGGAAGATCAGGAGCTCAAGAGATCCAGGCTATTTTTTCCCCTGCTATATAACCATGTTTGAGACCAGTCTGGACTAATGAGGCCTTGTTTCAAAAACAGGAAAGAAGGCTGGTCCAAAGGTAGTGAGTTATCTCAATTGATTGTTCACAGTCAGTTACACATTGAACCCCTTGTTCTATACTTTGCTCCCTTCTCACTACTACACTTGATTAGTCTTAAAAAAGGAAAGAAAAACACTGTATTATATTTCTGAATTATATTGTATACTCAGCTTTTTATGTAAAATTGTAAATTTTGTCAGTGTGTTGCTTTAATTGTTTATGGCTTAGAGCTGTCATTAAATAAACAGTGAAAAATTAGTTGTTATCTTCTGAATGCAGTTATAGATATAGTCATATGTTGTGGAAGACTTGATGCTATATGCATTTTTTGCTTTAGAAAATAAAAGTATAATAGATGTTTTTCATTTAAGGTAATTTTGCTATATTTCCAATGTGAGAAATACTGTTTTTTTACATTATCTCCAAGTATTCCCAGGAATTGTAATTAGTGTTGAAAAAGTAACATACTGTCTTCCAAAGAAAAGTTCCAATGTACAGGGTCTCAAGGTTTTGATGTTCTTTATAATGACTTGTTGTTTCTGCCTTTGTTCTAGAGAACACTTTAGTTTTGCTTTCATATATGTGATGTAATATTTTATTGCCCAGAGCACAGAGCCTGAGTGTTCCTTTTCCATAGCATAGTCCTGTAACTGGTCTGTAAGAAAGTGTTCCTTGTTACATCCCCTGGGAAGCATAATTTACATTCAGCTCCGTCTTCTTGATACTGAGTTGAGGTCTAGAGATGAACCATGTTATTCACACACTGAATTCAATCAATTTAAATTGGAGGACTAGAATGCTCTTTTATTCTTAATGTTTGCTATTTACTGTCAGCGATAATATACATATCATATTGGGTCCTTTTAAAGAAGTTTGTACTTAATGGATGAGACGAATGAATTCAGGCTCAAGAAGAAATCAGTTTACACAAGTCTGCCAGTTTCTGTGATACTTTCATGCTAGATTCAAATACATAGTGACTTTATAGGACAAAATGCTGTAGCGGATAGCCCATCCATTTTCACCACTAGCTGTTTCAGTGTTCTGTCTGCTGTGGAACAAACTGTACCTGCATCTTTGCTCCTGAGCTCCTGTGAGGAGCTACTGCCATCTTAGGAAAGCATGGCTGTCACACTGGGCTTTGTGACAGTGCATGAGCTGTTCTGTTTTGCCAACACAGCCTTCTATAGCTTTACAAGGCTTCGGGGATTTTCCTCTAAGGTTAATTGTGACATTATTGAGACAGACTAGAAGCTCTGCCAACCAGAACAGAGAGGCAGTCTATTCTAGGGCTTATTTTGAGCTCTAAAGATTTTTTCCCCATTTTTGTTTACTTTCTGAGTAATTGTGTTTGTTAAGTTTCTTATTTATTTATTTTTGTGTGTAGTATATGTGGTATGGTGTGTAGTATGTATGCTATGGTATGTGTGTGTGTGTTTATATGCACATGTGTGTAGATGTGCATGCCCCTTGTACAAACATGCAAAGGCCAAAGGAGAACATTAAGTGTCCTCCTCTATAGCTCTTTGTGTTATTTCTTTGAGACAGTGTCTCTCACTGAACCTGGAGCCACTGTTTGGGTTCAGACAGTGCTTTTCTGATTCCCCAGCCCCCCACAGGACTGTGGTTACAAACGTGTGTCCATTCCCAGATGTTTACTTGGGTGTGAGGAATTGAACTTCGTCTCAGGCCTTTATGCTTGTGCAGTCAGTGCTCTTACCTTCCCCACTGAGAACTACAAAACTACAAAAATAATTTGTATTTTTAAACACTTAAAGTTGTCATAGTTTTGCGTATGTGAAAGAATAGATTTAATTTCAAACTAGGCCAACTAAGTAAAGCTCTGTTCCCATTCCAGAAGAAACAACCCAAGACATTAATTGAGTCATGCTTCAATGATAAGTTACTTGGCTTATTAGAGTAAATCATTTTCAAAAAATAAACTTTTTGTTTTTTCGAGGTAGGGTCTTGCTCTAGCTCACAGGCTGACCTGGAATTTACTATGTAGTCTCAGGCTGGCCTCAAACAAGATGGTCCTCTTACCTCTGCTTCCCAAAGTGCTGGGGTTAAAGGCATGTGTCATCACTCCCCACGACTATTTTGTGATCCTCAAGTGAACTGTATTACCTGAAAGGGAAATAAAAGCAGAAAAGTTAGTAGTCATCAGCTGTTCTGCCACCTAGAGAAAGTCACTAGTGTGGTTTGTGTTTTTCCAGTTATTGTTCTTTGGTTGAATCTTTTTTTTTTGGTTGAATCTTTATGTTGCCTCTACCACTGAAGAAAGGACTGGACCTCATGGGCTTTGCCCTTCCAGAGTATTAACAGACTAGAAGGAGAACAGATACATACACATGTAACTGCAGTTTGATGTGGTAGTCTAAGGGAGACATAGGTAAAGAAGAGTTCAGAGAATTCTTAGTGAAATCTGAGGTGGTAAATGTCCTGTGCATTGTTTTATGTGCTGTTATTTAGATTGACAGTGTAAACATGGTAGGTCCTTCTCTTTAACATTATTTTCCTGCTAAATTCTCTTTCACATTTTTTCTTTTATAGGACATAATTTTTAAAATATATTTTATTTATTTGAGAGAGAGAGAGAATATGAATATGGGCGAGCACCAAGGCCTCTGGCCACTGCTTACGAACTCCAGATGCATGCACCACTTTGTGCATCTAGCTTTATGTGGGTACTGGGGAATTGAACCTGGGTCCTTAGGCTTTTCAGGCAAGCACCTTAGTCACTGAGTAATTTCTCTAGCCCCTAGACATAATTTAAAAAAATATTTTATTTTTATTTATTTGAGAGAGAGAAAGAGGCAGAGAGAGAGGTAGGGAGGGAAAGAGAGAGAGCAAATGGGCACATTGGGGCATCCAGCCATTGCACACAAACTCCAGGCACATGCCCCACCTTGTGCATCTGGCTTATGTGGGTCCTAGGGAATCAAACCTGGGTCTTTTGGCTTTGCAGATAAGCACCTTAACCACTAAGGCATCTCTCCAGCCCACTGTACATAATTTTTAAGGAGCAATCTTGTTTAGAAGTCCTCTCCTCCAAACATTGTGTATTTCTTTGCAAGTAGGATCAGTTAAATGGTTCACTTAAGCTCATGATACACTTTTCCTATTAGCTCTTTCAGAGGTCTGGGTTTTCTACCCTCACCCTTGTACATACCGGTCTTGTCTCCAGCTCACTATGTACTCTCAGGGTGGCCTTGAACTCATGGCAATCCTCCTACCTCTGCCTCCTGAGTGCTGGGATTAAAGGCCACCACGCCCGGCTTAAAGATTTCTTTCTTTCTTTCTTTCTTTCTTTCTTTCTTTCTTTCTTTCTTTCTTTCTTTCTTTCTTTTTTTGGGGGGGGTTTCGAGGTAGGGTCTCACTCTAGCCCAGGCTGACCTGGAACTCACTATGTACTCTCAGGGTGGCCTTGAACTCATGGTGATCCTCCTACCTCTGCCTCCTGAGTGCTGGGATTAGAGTGTACCACCAGGCCCGGCTTAAAGATTTCTTTTTTATAATGAACCAGTCAACATTACCTTAGTAATTTATGGGAATATTTTAGAAAATGTTGTATATGTGAGTTTGGGTTTTTCCATGTTTTTCATCCATTTGTGTTTTTCTTGTGTATATATTTCTGCCTTGTCCATAGTCTTTTAAGTGATGTTATAATTTGCATGAGCTTGTTCTAATTATACATTAATACTTTATTTTAGATAACAAATTGGTGACTTCACAGCTTGATAATTTCTTGTTTTTGTGACTTATATAAAGTGTAGGAGTACAAGCTTGAAAGGTGGTAGGCCACTGCAGGAAATTCTGAAATCATTTTCCTAAGTTTCTGATTCAATAGGCTATATGTAGACAGTTTCTGATTTATATGGCTGGATGTAAGATTTTTCAACTTTACTGTGGTACAAAAACAGTGCACAAGAGAAACTGCCCTTCAGTTGAGCTCTAGTGCCTTGCTATTTGTAGCTGACAACCCCAGTCAGCCATTGAGTTACATTGGTAAGAATGGATATTCTTAAGTGAGCATGCTTGGTATGTATATTTAAATTAACTTATAACTTGTGATATTTGTAATTTATGCTGGGCTTATTAGTATACAACTTCCTAAGTCATGGAGCCCCTATAGTCTGTGATTCAAAGATAAAATATGTAGTTTCTAGAGGGGTAGAATGGTTTTGACTATTCTTCTGTGTTTCTTTCAGAAATACTTTCAGAAATGGTTGGCAGGAGCTGGATTCCAGATAGTTGAGGTTGTACTCATTTGCTTTGGAAGTATGTTGAGTAGGTGATACTGAGATACAAGATGGGAAACTGAGGCTTCCGGCCAGTGTTCTCTTACAGTTTCCCTAGTCTTTCCCAATACTATGTTGGTGTTCTCTGCAGAAATGGAACCAATATGAGGTCATTAGAAGGAATTGACTTATGAGATGATGAAAGCTAACAAAGACTATTTTTTTCTGTGGTTGAGTTGCAAGCTTAACTTTGTTATTGTTTAACTTAACTTTGTTGATGGTGTAGTTTTAGTCTTAAGGCCAACAGGCTCAACACTTAGAAAGAGCCTATGCTGTATTCTAAATCTAAATGTAGGAAGAAGCCAGTTAGTTCAAAGGCCATCAGGAATAAAAAATTATTCTTTCCAGGCCTCTAGTTTATTGGGTAATGCTCACTCTGGCAGTCAGGTTTGCATTGCTGGCAGAAATCACCTGACCAAGACCAGCTTTTGGAAAAAAAAAGGTTTATTTTGGCTTACAGATGCAAGGGGAAGCTCCATGATGGCAGGGGAAAATGATGGCATGAGTATAGAGGGTGGATATCACCCCTTGGTCAACATAAGGTGGACAATAGCAACAGGAGAGTGTGCCCAACACTGGCAAGGGGAAACTGGCTATAATACCCACAAGCCTACCCCCAACAATACTCTGCCTCCAGGAGGCATTAATTCCCAAATCTCCATCAGCTGGGAATCTACCATTCAGAACACCTAAGTTTATGGGGGGCATCTGAATCAAACTACCACATTCTGCCCCTGGCCCCATAGTATAAAATGCAATGCATTCAGTCCAATTTTAAAAGTCCCCATATTTTTTTTTATCAATCCTAATGATGTTCAACAGCCGCATAGTCCAAGGTCTTTTAACTGAGCCATATACCAAAAAATACCAAAAACCCCATAATGGCACAGAATAAACATTCACACTATAAAAGATGGCATATGGGCATAGCAAAGAAATATTCAGGCAATAAAACATTTAAACAGGGAAAACATCAAACTCTGTAGCTCCAAGTCCAGCAACTCTAGTCAGTGACAGATCTCCAAGTCTGATGATTCTAATCAGCAACAAGTCTCTGGAGTTCCATTTTTGCCCCTCCAGCTAGGCTACTCACAGTCCTGGAAAACTTCATCCAGGGTCTGAAGCTCTCCTTGGCAGCCATCTCGTGGTGCCGGCATCTCCACTGGGTCTCCACTGCAGCACATGGTTCATCCCTATGGCTCCATCGGGTTTTCATGCAGGCATCTAGCAAACCTGCTTCACACTGCCCATGGACATTTCCAAAATACAAGACCATGTTGTAAACTCAATGACCCTCTCTTTCCTACATTTCTTATACTTCACAAAACCAGGTAGGGTGCCGATATTTTAATCTTGGGGGAATAAAGCAGACTTTGAAGAACAGGACACTCCTTGAGCACTCAGGCTCCTTCAAAAGAGTCTACATTCTTCCTGTTGCCCCCAATACAGGTCAGCTGGCCCAATCTCAAAGGTTATAATCTCTCACTTGCAGCTGAATGGAAAGCAGTTGCTCACACCAGTCAATTTCTACACAGTATAACCCTACACAAGTTCTCAGGACATGGGCATAACAGTTAGCCTCTCACACAAACTGCTTCTAACCCAGTTCAGGCAAAGCTCTTTCTCACCCTCATAAGCTGAATCTCATAGTCCATAGTTCTTACTGCATTCAGTTCTGAGTTTGACCAGAATAGTCCATCAAGCTGTACTTACAGCACTGCAGGGCATCTCTTAGACCAAGGTTTCAAATCCTTTTACGTTCCTCTTGAAAATGAACTCCAAAAGGCCAAAGCCACATAGCCAGTTGTGGCAGCAAATGACTCCACTCCTGGTACCAGCTGTTGCAGTCAGGTTTGCATTGCTGGCAGAAATCACCTGACCAAGAGCAGCTTTTAGGAAAAAAAAAAAAAAAAAAAGGTTTATTTTGGCTTATAGACTCGAGGGGAAGCTCCGTGATGGCAGGGGAAAATGATGGCATGAGCAGAGGGTGGGCATCACCCCCTGGCCATCATAAGGTGGACAATAGCAGCAGGAGTGTGTACCCAACACTGGCAAGGGGAAACTGGCTATAATACCCATAAGTCTACCCCCAACAATACTCTGCCTCCAGGAAGCATTAATTCCCAAATCTCCATCAGCTGGGAATCTAGCATTCAGAACACCTCTAAGTTTATGAGGAAACCTGCGTCAAACCACCATACCTACTAACCTTAAGAATGTCAGTTTCCTCTACCAATTTGTTACTGTCATCCAAAAATACTCTTTTAGAAACATATTTCCAAATATATGGATCCCTGATGACCCAGGAAAGGTCTCACAGAAAGTTAACCATATGTAACTCACATTATATTGTAAACATATAAACTTAGATATTTTATTGTGGAAAAATAAATCTTTCAGGAATTCTGAACATCATGAATATCTGAGCTCGCCAACATGTACTCTCAGGCTAACAGGCCTTTGTTCCAAATAAAGGTATTAATTTTCATGCTGATTGGAGTCATTCATTATGAATCAGTTATATTTGAAAATATTTACAATTAGAATATTTTACTCTAGATAGCCCTCTGTAAGCCATACATAGCCCATGGTCGAATCTGGCCACTCTCTGTTGTCTAGTTGATTGACATTACAGTGGCCAAATAGTTAATTGGCCAGTAAAACCAAAATTATTTACTGTCTGGCTCCTTACAGAAAACAAGTTGAGCTATTCTTAATGGTAACAGTTAGTTATATAAATCTTAATTTTTGAAGATTTTCCTAGCTTCTAATAGCATTATAGCATTAGTTTTTATAGTGAGATTGTTTACCCCTCTGCTAGGAGAGATTGATTGAGATGGAGATGGATTATGCCCATTTAATCTGTTGATAGTGTTTTTGGCCAAGATTTGTCACTAATGAAATGAGGTGGAGGTGTGTTGTAAGTTAAAATGCAGTATTTTATATTGCTCAAAAAAATAGTTTCATTGAGCTGGGTTTGGTGGCATATGCTTTTAATCCCAGCACTTGGGAGGCAGAGATAGAAGGATCATTGTGAGTTCGGGGTCACCCTGAGACTACATAGTGGATTCCATGTTAGCCTGAGCTAGCTTGAGTCCATAGTTGAAAATTAAAAAAAAGAAAAAATCGTCACATTATCTAACAGTAAGCCTTTTCATTAGTGACTTAGTGGAGCTTTTGTAAAAATTGTTACTAGGAATTTATTGGATTTTAAAATATTGCTTTCAGTTTTTAAATTTTTTTATGAGAGAGAGAGAGACAGAATTGGCATACCAGGGTCTCCAGCCATTGCAGTTGAAATCCAGATGCATGCACTACCTTATGCACTTGTGTGCTCTTGTGCATCTGGCTTACTTGGGATCCAGAGAGTCAAACATGGATCTGCTGGCTTTGCAGGCAAACACCTTAACCATTAAGCCATCTCTCTAGTCCTTGCTTTTAGTTTTATTGAGACAGAGTCTCACTCTGTAGGCCTAGTGTGCTCAGGAACTTACTATGTAGTTTAGGCTGGCTTCAAACTGTGATTCTCCTGCCTTAGATTCTGAAGTGTTGGGATTATAGGCATAAGCCATCCATCACATGTGGCTTAATTTTTTTAATTTTAATTTATAGCTGGACAATCTCAGAATCAAATGTTCATATGATCTAAAAATTAGTACACATAATTTTCAGCATTGTTTTCCTCAGTAATCTATGCTTTGACCAGCAGTAGCAGTAATTGAAATGAACACTGGAGTAAATACTAAGAATCTGTTCCTTTAGTAAAGCACTGATGTTAATGTTTAGGTATAGTTCCTTGAAAGCTCATGAAATTATATGTGCAGCTGTGTAAAATGCTTCTGCCACATATACCAAATTTCTTAGATATCTTTGTATGCTAAAAAAGAGATTGGTAAAGTTCTTAGGTCTTAAATATTATCACATATTTTTTAAGGTACTTATTTTCAGTTGCACTGTCAGGAATATAATTGTGCTTATATATTTTGTATTTGCCTGATATTTCCTCAGGATATAATTTCAGTAGGTCTTGTCTATGTTGAAATTTATATACTGGTTCCCAGACTATTGTTAGAAATGTTGTACTTAATTCATGTGGCACAGATGCATTTGAACATTTCCCTTACTATGTTGTCACATCTATCAAATATTTGCCACTATGAACAATTAAAAAACATCACAAAATTTATTGCCTTTATTTCTCTCATTATTAGCAAGACTAAATATTTTAACTTTATTTTCCATTTACATTCACCCTTAACCCATTTATACTTTTTGCTGTGTGTTCCTAAAAACACATTTCCTTTTTTTCTTTGTTAAAAAGTTTTTATTAATTAGAAGCTTTGTTGTATGGTCATCTGTTGGTCCCATCCTCTTTCCCCACCCCCATTCCTCCTCAGTGGGGTTACTGGTATTTACCATGGGATTATGGGTTATGAATACAGCAGTCAGTCATTGTAGGGGTGCAGTGGTCAGTGCCTCTGGATACTCCTTCCCACCATGTGGCTCTTAAAATCTTTCTGCCTCCTCTTCTGCTATGTTGCCAGACTCTTTGCAGGTGTGTTAGAAGTCTACTTTAGTGTTGAGTTCTCAGCAACTTCTGGATTTTTGCTTTGATGTGTTTTGTGTGTCCTCAGTATCTATTGCCATCTTCCTGGTGCAGGTTGTCATCAGACTCACTATGAGAGCAGCACTCATGGTTAACTCACTATTTCCTCTGTGGTGTCACCTGGCTAATGTGCAAGACATTGCTCAACTCATGATAGCTATCTTTTATTGTCATGTTGATGGATTTTGGTCTGTCCCGGTCTTTTGCTGTCTTTAAAAAAGGAAACAAGATTCTCCAACATTGAGTGAGAGCAGCAGCATAGGCTAAAGAGGATCAGCATAGTTAATTAAGAGAGATTTTGATGGGTGTAGCCTCTCTTATTGGGCAAAGACTAGTGGGAGCTTCTCAGTAAAGTCTATGACCATCATCTCCATAGGATTCTGACTCAGTTCTCAGTACTATGGGTCACTTCCTATTGAGTGAGCCTCTTATCCAATCAGAGAGTCATTGATTTTCTACATAGGCTGAGTGCCACTATTGCACAGGTGTGTACATTTTGTCTGACCAGGGATTTTGTATCTAACAGAATCCCCTGCTTATTTACAACGTTGGTGGCCATTTTCCCCCAGCAGCTCATGCAGCGCTTTTCCAGCACAATTAGGACTAGCTATCAGGGAGCTTTTCCTTCTAAATTCCAGCACAATCTCTTGATGTCCTGTGTAGTCAGCTTGTGGTGTTTTCAGCAGTAGGGTCTTACCTTTTAGCTCTGGCACATAATCAAGTGCTTTGACAGAAGCCTGCCTTGTTTTGGGGAACTCATAGGTGTCTCTGAACAATAGCTCACTGTGGGTGTAACCCATTTCTGGTACTGGGAGTTAGAAGCCAGAGTCCATGGTTTTTAGGATGAGGTTTTCTCCCATCCTCTTCTGGGCCCTTCTGCCTAGGAGATCCTCCCCTCACTCCAGTTGAGGGCTATATCTTTTAGTATGCTATCCAGGAGAAAGTTTTATGTGGTCCTAATTCGTGTTGACTTTAGTTTTGTGTGAATGTCCCTCCACCCTTCCTTTCCCCTCCCTTAAGACCCTTCTACCCTCTATTATCTATACCTTAAGTTGCCTGTCAGGTGTTCCTGCACTTCAAGCTGTTCCAGGTTAGAAACCACATAAGAGGGAGAGCATGTGGCATTTGTCTTTCTGTGTTTGTGTGAGTTTGCTCAGTATGATTTTTTTCCAAGTCCATCCATTTTCCTGCAAATTTTATTTTTTTCCTTTCTGCTGAGTAGAATCTCATTGTGGAAATGTACCACATCTCCATTAACCATTCATCTGTTGATGGGCATCTGGGATGATTCCATTTCCTTAAACATGGCTAACTAAGTGAGTATTAAAGAGTAAGTTTTAGGGTATATGCCCCAGAGTGGTATAGCTGGATCAATTGGTGAGTCTATTTTCAGCTTTTTGAGGAGTCTCCATATTGATTCCATAGGGTTGTACAAGTTTGTACTCCCACCAGCAGTGGATGAGGGTTCTTTTTTCTCCTCACTAGCATTTCTTGCCAATTGATTTATTGATGATTGCCATTTTGACTGGGATGAGATAGTATCTCAAAGTTGGTTTTTAAAATGTTTTAAAAATATTTTTATTTATTTACTAGAGAAAAAGAGAGAGAGGAAGAGGGAGGGAGGTGTGTCAGGGTCTCCAGCCATTATAAACCACCTCCAAATGCATGTGCTATTATATGTAACTGGCTTACATGGGATCTGGGGAATTGAACCTGGGTCCCTAGGCTTTGCAGGCAAGTGCCCCAACCAGTAAGCCATCTTTCCATTCCTCAAAGTTTTTAAAAAGAATATTTTATTTTTATTTATTTATTTATTTGACAGAGAAAGAGGGAGAGAGAGAGAATGGACATGCCAGGGCCTCCAGCTGCTGCAAATGGCCCCTTTTGTACATCTGGCTAACATGAGTCCCGGGAAATCGAAACTGGGTCCTTTGGCATTGCAGGCAAATGCCTTAACTGCTAAGCCATCCCTCTATCCCTCAAAGTTGTTTTTAATTTGCATTTCCCTGATTGCTAGAGATGCTGAACAACTCTTTAAATATTTATTAGCCATTTGAATTTCTTCCTTTGAGAACTCTCTGTTCAGTTCCCTTCCCAGTTTTTTTTTTTTTTTTTTTTTTTTTTTTTTAGTGGGTTGCTTGACTTTTGTTTTGTTTTGTTTTTTTCGAGGTAGGGTCTTGCTCTAGTCCAGGCTGACCTGGAATTCCCTATGTGGTCTCAGGGTGGCCTCGAACTTACACTGATCCTCCTACCTCTGCTTCCCAAGTGCCACCACTCCAGGCTAGGTTGCTTGACTTTTTATTGTTTAGTATTTTGAATGCTGGGGTTAAGGTGTGAGCTGCCACACCCAGCTTTGAGTTCTTTATAAATTCTAGATATTAGACTTCTGTGAAATGTATAGTTTAAAAAGATTTTCTTCCATTCTGTAGGTTGTCTGTTGACTCTGTTGATGGTTTTCTTATCTGTGCAATAGCTTTTGAGTTTCATGAGATTCTGTTGGTTGAATGTTTGCCTAATTGCCTGGGCTATGCCCATATGCTGGAGTATTCTTCTTTTTTTCTCCCAGTCGCAAAAACATACTTTCCCAACTAACAGATTTACAGTATGTGAGGGGGCTGGTTGTCTTTTTTAAAAAAATTTTTTTGTAGTGGTATGGTTAGGATTTGAGTTCATTCAGATGTGATATTACCTGGCTGAAGAAAATGTTCAGGTTTATAACAGATATAAGAGTACTAGTATCTAGTCCTTTAATGTGGCAGTATTGAATCAGATGAATTAAGGTAAGGCCAATCTGAGAGAGGTCTAGAATCTCCTAAGAGGGTGTTGTGGACCTCCAAGTAGTTGTGTCTTTTTAGCCACTGTTCTTCAGTTTTGAGTTGTTAATTTAAATGTATATGACCTTTATGACTATTTACATACTTCATGTACCTATAAACCTGTTTATTGATAAATTAAATTAAAATCTATTTATGGAACATTATCATTATTATTTGTTTATGGTTTTTCAAGGTAGGGTTTTGCTGTAGCCCAGGCTGACCTGGGATTAGTCTTAGGGTGGCCTCAAACTCATGGCAGTCCTCCTACCTCTACCTCCCAAGTGCTGGGATTAAAGGCATGAGCCACCATACCTGGCTATGTAACGTAACTATTTACTAAAACTAATAATGTTGAAACTATGTTACAGAATATGTAACAGAAATTCTGGTTTGGTCTTATTTTTAATTTTATTTTGATTTGAATGGTACAGAGAATGACAGGTATGGAAAGTATGGTAAAATTATTGTAGTTTTATGTACATATATGTCATTTTGTGATATTTTTTATTTGAGAGAGAGAGAATTGGCATGCTAGGGCCTCAGTCACTGCAATTGTGCGCCAGATGCTTGTGCCACCTAGTGGGCATGTGTGACCTTTGTGTATGTGGCTTACATGGGATCTGTAGAGTCAAACATGGATCCTTAGGCTTCACAGGCAAGTGACTTAACTGCTAAGCTATTTCTCCAGCACCATTTTGTCATCTTTAAACAGCTGGAAGGCACTCCTGACAAGCCAATTTGGGTCATGATGTAACTTTATAATTTTATAAAACTGTCTTGTTTCAGATTATAAGTTCTCAAAGATGTCTTTTCTGCTTTTCACAGTTGCAAACATAAGTCATGTTTGTGTAAGAAATAACTGTTACAAACATTTGATAATTGTCAAAGTAGACTATAATGCCACTGTTCCGTACATTTTTATATTTTTTGTTACATCCCACTTTTTGTAAATATTCTTAAAGAAGCTTAATGTTAAAATGTTTTTATTTATCATAAAAAACAGAAATAGGGGCTTTAAGGTATATAATAAATCTGTTTTAAGGTAGCTACATAAAAACAAAGGCATAGAAATGCCGTGGAAGTAACCTGTTTAAAGATAGCTATTCAAATATTCTGTAATGTGCTTATTAAGTTTTTAGGGATTGTCACTGAAATCAGAGCTGAATCCTATACAGAGCTCTTAATAAATCTGTAGCCCCAATTTGACAGATACTATGTTAGGCATCAGTAAAGAGGTGCTTCTACCACTTTTGTGTTAAATTTAACAAATTAAAAATTGCTCTAATTGTTGTAAAATTTTCTGCTTACTCTTTATTTGTGCATCTAGTTTGTCTTTTGCTTTGAGAGATTCACACTTTGTAGCACACACTGGCCTTGAAGTCACTATGCAACCTAGGTTGGACTTGAACTAGTGGTGATTCTCCAGCCTCAACCTTCTGAGTGCTAGGATTGATTACAAGTGTGAGTCACCACACTGGCTTCTACATCTGACTTGCCATGGACATGGACATGCTTTGATTGGCTTTGTAGTAGACAATAAAAGCATGAAATTATTAAGTGATTAAAATAGTAAAGGAAAGCAAAAAGTAAACATGAAAATAAACATTAGTAAGACATTAAGTAGCTAAAATTATTTAGTGTTAGTCCAAAAGGTAGGAAAGTTCTATGCTGTTAAACTTTCAGCAAAAGAATAATTAAAGATGTAAAACAAATTATTACTAAAATGATATAAAATCTTTTAAAACTGTTTTTTACCAAAGTTTATTATTTTTATTTATTTATTTGAGATGGAAAGAGGCAGATAGAAAAGAGAGGGAATTGGCATGCCAGAGCCTCCAGATGCTGTAAACAAACTTTAGACATATGTGCTACCTTGTGTATCTGGCTTACATTGATTGGGTCCTTTGGAACCAAACCTGAGTTCTTTGGCTTTGCATGCAAGCACCTTAACCACTAAGCAATTTCTCCAGCCTTAAAATCATTTTCTATATTTATTTATTTGCAATCTGAGAAAGAAGAGAGACAGAATGAGTGCACAAGAGCCTCTAGCTCCTACAAACGAACTCCAGATGCATGTGCCACTTTGTGCATCTGGCTTTATGTGGGTATGGGAATCACATCCATGTTGTTAGGCTTTGTAGGCAAGTGCCTTTAACCTCTCCAACCCTTAAATCATTTTATATTGTAAGTGATTAGGTTGTAGTTGGAGGTTTATTTATTTATTTATTTATTTTATTTTTCAAGGTATGGTTTCACTCTGGTCCAGGCTGACCTTGAATTAACTATGTAGTCTCAGGGTGGCCTCAAATTCATGGTGATACTCCTACCTCTGCCTCCCAAGTACTGGGATTAAAGGTGTGTGCCACCATGCCTGGCTAGGAGTTTTTTTTTTCAACCTTTCATGATGACACATTGTATATATTTTTGTCATGTAAGATGATCCAATTAGAATGTCCCTGAAGTCTTCTTCATAGCTAAGACATGTATGTTGAATCATAGATGCCTACTTGTGAAATATTCCAGTAAAAACTGCTAACAGTTAAAGATAAATACATAGACTTAACTATTTTGATTGTTTTTTGAGATAGGACTCCTGTAGTCCATGCTGGCCTCCAATTGACCTAAGGATGTCTTTGAATTCCTGATCTTCCTGCTTCCACCTCTTGAGGGCTAGAATTATAGGCATGTGCCATAACACTTGGTCAGATTTAATATTTTAAGACAGAAGTATATATGTAAAAGTTCAATAATGGGAAGGAGAAGAATTCTTCATTCAGACAAAGCTGCCAAATCAGCATTGGATTTTTATCTGTGATATATCAGGCTTGTTTGGCATATTTAGATCTTATTGATTGTTTTCAAGTTGGACAGAAGAAATCCTCTTTTATTTGTGTTTTTCATTAAGGTTACAAAAACTTTTGGCATTATACATGTTTTAATTGTACATATCTTCCTTAATAGGCCCAGATTATTCATCAGCATGGTTACCTGGTAATGAATCATTGTGGCCAGCCACAACTGTTCCATCTAACCATCGAAATAACCATATCAGGAGACATAGTATAGCATCTGACAGTGGAGACACTGGCATTGGCACTTCCTGTTCTGACAGCGTGGAAGGTAAGCCAAAATTCTTAGTGGTTAAATATGAATCTCTAAAGAATGATGTGTATTGAGAATATTCAAGAGAATTATGGTTCTAAACTTTATAAGTAGTGTTTGAGTTGTTGGTAATATTCATTGTTGCTGTATATCAGATATCAAATTAAATTGTGTGTCTCTGGTCATGTTACAGTTTTTTTCACCCTTCATTTTCTTAACTATTTTTTTTCTGAGACAGTAGATTTACATACAATTTTTGAGAAATAATACAAAGAGATTCTATGTATTCTGTGTCCATTTTTCCCCATGGAAATATAAAACTACATTATAATATCACATCCAAGGTATACAGGTTATACTGGCATAGTCAAACTCTAGCCTTGTGATGGGGATGTCACTCAGTAGTACAGCATTTGCCTGGGTTTGAACCCTAGAACAGCCAATGAATGAATGAATATATAAATATATAAAGCAGAACTCCCTTTTCATTTCCCTTTAACTCTTTGAGAGTACTAAGCTGTTTTCCATTTCTGTAATTTTGTCATTTCAAGAATGATGAATAAATGGAATCATGCAGATATGCAATCATTGGAATGGCTTCTTTTCTCTGTAGAATACATATAACTTTTTGGGTGTATCAACAGTTCATTCTTTTTTATTAAGTAGTATTCACCACGGGTGATTTTGGAAAGACTATACTTCCATGTTTCTCCCCTTGGAAAACATCTCATTTATTACCAGTTTTGGATTATTGTGAATGAAGTTGCTATTAGTAGATATACAGGTTTTGTTGGGATGCATAGGTCCTTATTTTTCTGGGGTAGATGTTCAGGAGTGTATTTTCTGGGTTGTGTTTCCCCTATATGCACAGTCCCCCCCCAATATCATGTTCTCCCATCAGCCATACACTAGAGTGATACATTTGCTATATTTTATTATTATTATTTTTGGAGAGAGAGAGAGAGAGAGAGAGAGAGAGAGAGGGAGGAAGGAAGACAGAGATGGGTGCGCCAGCAGTCTCTCAGCTGCTGCGAACGAAATCCAGATGTGCCCACCCCCTTGTGGTCAAGTGTGGCATTGCGCCCTTGCATCACTTTGCATCTGGCTAAACGTGGGACCTGGAGATTGGAACCGCTGGAGATTGGAACCAGTGTTCTTAGGCTTAGGAGGCAGGCGCCTTAACCCCTAAGCCATCTCTCCAGCCCTACATTTACTATATTTGATGAGCTTATCTTGACACATTATTCCTTTTAACGGTTACTCTTCATTGTCAAGGTAGGAGCCACACCTATGAAAGGGCATAACTTTGAAGGTATTTCCCGAGTGTTTAACTGAAGATGGAAGACCCTCTGTGAATGTGGGTGACATCATCCTATAGGCTGGGATCCCAGACTGGAAAAAGGGAAAAGGAGAAAATCTTATGAGGGCTGATATTCATCTTTTTTTTTTTTTTTTTACTATTTACTATTGTCAGATTTATTTATTTATTTTTATTGACAACTTCTATACTTACAGACAAAAAAATCATATTTCCCTCCCCTCCCCCCATTTCCCTCCCCTCCCCCCATTTCCCTTCAGAACTCCACTCTCCATCATATCCCCTCCCTCTCTCCATTAGTCTCTCTTTTAATTTGATGTCATTGTCTTTTTCTCCTATTATGAGGGTCTTGTGAAGGTATTGCTAGGCACTGCGAGGTCATGGATATCAAGGCCAATTTCTGTCTGGACAATTGCAGAGTAAGGAGTTGTACTCCTCTTTTGGCTCTTACATTCTTTCTACCCCTTCTTCTGCAATGGACCCTGAGCCTTGGAGGGTGTGACAGAGATGAGTGCTGGCATTCTTTTGTCCCTGCTTCCTCATCTGCCCAGATGTGAGCAACTTCTCTCCCTCCACAAAACTGCTAGCCATTTTTGCCACCATGCCTTCCCTGCTATCATGGTATGCATCTCACCTTCAAACGGTGAGCCAGAATAAATCCTTCCTGCCTTAGGTCTTTTCCTGTCAGTTACTCAGTCACTGAAATGAGAAAAGTAATACATACCCAGAGTCCATAGCATAGATTGGGTTTTATTCTGAGTATTGTGTATCTCCTAAGTTTGGACAAGTTTATAAAAGCATGTATTCACTATTATGTAGTATGTAGCATAGTTTCACTGCCTTAAGAATCTTCTGTTCTTCAAACCATATATTTTGTTTTTTGTTTATTATATATAATTTTTGTTTTTTAAAATAAATTTTATTTTTATTTATTTGATAAAGAAAGAGGGAGAGGGGGAAAGAGAGAGAATGGGCACATCAGGACCTCCAGCCACTGCAAACGAATTCTGGACACGTGTGCCCCCTTATGCATCTGGCTAACGTGGGCCCTGGGGAATCAAACTGGGGTCCTTTGGCTTTGCAGTCAAACCTTAACCACTAAGCCATCCCCTACAGTCCTAATTTTTATTTTTTTAAAGGCAATTATGATATACAGGATAAAAGAAACTGTGGTGAATAGTCTTTTGGTAACAGTGTAGTATAGTGGGAAGGTGTGTTGAAAAGGCAAATGTTAGTACCATGATTAGGTCTCTGTTTTAGTGATTTGTGCTCCTAGGTAGTACACTTCACAAGTGCTTCTTAGGCCTTATCTTTGTTTTGTTTTTGAATTTGTGATCCTCCTTTCTCAGTTTGCCCTGTACTGGGATTATAGTCACGTGTCATGTCACCAAGCCCAGCTTTCCTTTTTTACTTGGAAATTTCTCTTCTTCATGGAAGAATAGAGGGAGTATTTTCCTTCATCTATTCACAGGGCTAGAGTTGGCTGGAGTTACTTAGGTTTCTTCTCTTTGGTCAGTTGAGTTCTGATATAACCTCAGCAGGTTGGGCTATGTTATACTTTCTCCTTAAAGGTAAGTCTTATCAAGGAGAACAGAACTCTCTTGTGTATTTCAAAATGATTTCTTTCTCCTCCCACCTGCTGATAGAATGAGTTCTTTTTTAATTTTAATTTACTTATTTGAAAGAGAGAGAGAAGCAGAGTGAGGGGGAGAGAGAGAGGGAGAGAGAGAGAGACCGAGACAGACAGAATGGGCACGCCTCTGCAAACAAACTCCAGATCTATGTGTATCTAGCGTACATGGGTTCTGGAGAGTTGATTCTGGGTCTTTAGGCTTCACAGGCAAGTGCCTTAACCTCTAAGGCATCTCTCCAGCCTGAATTGAGGGGGTTTTAATTGATATTCCCCATGAGAATTGGGCTGTAAAATGCACAAATGTATGACTACCTTGTGAGGGAAATTTTTACTCAGAATTGACCACCTTGAGCTTCAGGTTTGTTAGTTACAGTTCAGGCTTTCCTGCAAGGCTATGGATTAGATGGAGGTTTTAGTTCAGTAAATTGTGACCCTATTTAGCTGCTATTTATTTTTATTTTGGGATAGCAGTTTGTCCTATGCTCCTGGGAACTGAGAAGAATGTTTCTTTTTCATTTTGTTTAGGTTACTTATTAAGATGGGGTGGTGACTTAGACACCTTTTACATGCCACCCTGAAAACCTAACCAAAGTCACTAGTAATATTGAACATTTTCTTCCTTGAAATTTCTCTTCCTATCTTTTGCCTATGTTCTAATTTTATTTTCTTCTTTACTGTTAAGTTTTGAGGTTCTTTGTGTATTTTACTTGGTAATCTTTTGTCAGGTATGTTGGGTACAAAGATTTTCTTCCCATGTATAGCTGTTTTTTATTTTTAATTTTTTTTTCCTTCTCTGGAAAGAAAGAGTTTATTTTAGCTTACAGATTCACAGGGAAGCTTCATGATGGCAGGGGAAAATGATGGCATGAGCAGAGGGTGGATATCACCTCTGGGCCAACATCAGGTAGACAGCCAGCAGCAGGAGAATGTGTCAAACACTGGTAAGGGGAAGCTGGTGATAGTACCCATAAAAATCACCTTCAACAATACACTGCCTCCAGGGGGATTCAATTCCCAAATTGCCACCAGCCAGGAACCTAGCTTTCAGAATACATAAGCTTATGGGGGACACCTGAATCAAACTACCACATTCTGCCTATAGCCCTCAGAAACTGATAACTATACATGATGTAAAATGCATTCAGTCCAACTTTAAAATGATGGTCAAATATCCCCATAGTCCAAGGTATTTTTTTGTAATTTTATTTATTTATTTATTTATTTATTTATTTATTTATTTATTTATGAGAGAGAGAGAGAGATACAGAAATAGGCAGGTACAAAGAGAGAGAATGGGTGCATCAGGGCTGTCAGCCACTGCAAACGAACTCCAGATGTGTGTGTCCCCTTGTGCATCTGCCTTACATGGGTCCTGGAGAATCGAGCCTCTAACTTGGGGTCCTTAGGCTTCACAGGCAGGTGCCTTAACTACTAAGCCATCTCTTCACCCTCCAAGGTCTTTTAATTGAACCATAATACCAAAAAAAAGCCCCCATAGTAACACAGAATAAACATTCATACTGTAAAAGATGGCATTGGGCACATCAAAGAAATATTCAAACAATATAAGGTTTAAAACAAACAGGGCAAACTTGAAACTCTGTAGCTCTAAATCTCACAATTCTAGTCCGTGACAAGTCTCCAATAATTCTAACCTGTGACAAGTTTTTGGAGTTCCAATTTTGCCCCTCAAGCTAGGCTACTTTTGTAGTCTAGGATAATTTCATCTGGGGCCATCAGCTCTCCTTGGTAACCATCCCATAGCCCTGGCATCTCCACTGGGTCTCCATTGCAACTCACAGTTCATCCTCATGGCTCCATTGGGCTTCCATGCAGGTCATTCAACAAGCCTGCCCAATAGCCCATGGCTATTTCCAAGAAACAAAACCGTGTTGCAAATTCAGTAACCCTCCCTTTCCTGCATTTGTTATACTCCATAGTACCAGATGAGCTACCAACTTTTTAGTCCAGAGGGGAGTAAAGCAGACTTTGAAGAATGGGACACTCCTTCAGCATTCAGTCCCCTTCAAAAGAGGCTGCATTCTTCCTTGTTGTCCCAATGCAGGTCAGCTGGCCCAATCTCAATGGTTGTAATCTCTCAAACAGTTTCAGCTTAATGGGCACCATTTTTACTGTAAAGATTTCATTTCTTTCTGTGCCACATCCCTCTGCTCCCACCAATCCATTTCTATGCAATGCATCCCTGCACAAGTTCTCAGGACATGGGCATAACACAAGCCTCTCATACAAACTGCTTCTAGCCCAGTCCAGGCAAAGCTCTTTCTTCCCCCTATAAGCCAAACCTTACAGTCCTTAGTTCTTACTGCATTCATATCTTTCAACTCTAACCAGAATAATCCATCAAGCTGTACTTATAGTACTACAGTGCATCTCTTAGGCCAAGGTTTCAAATCATTTCAGATTCCTCCCCCAAATCAGTTCCAATTGACCAAAGTCACATAGTCAGGTTTCTAGCAGCAAGACACCACTTCTTGGTACCAATTTCACTGTTACAGTGAACTTCTCATTGCTGGCAGAAATTACCTGATTAAGAGCAGCTTGTGGAAGAGAAGGGTTTACTTTGGCTTATAGATTCAAGGGGAAGCTCCATGATGTTAGGGGGGAAATGATGGTATGAGCAGAGGGCTCACGTGCATCACACCTAGACAACATCAGGTGGATAGCAGCAGCAGCAGCAGCAGCAGGACAATGTGCCACATTGTATAACTTTTTGTTTTATTTTTATTTTTGGAGAGAGACACAGAGAGAGACAGAGAGGGAGAGGGAGAGGGAGACAGAGAATGGGCGCGCCAGCAGTGTCTCAGCTGCTGTGAACGAAATCCAGATGAGTCCACCCCCTTGTGGGCAAGTGTGGCATTGTGCCCTTGCGTCATTTTGCATCTGGCTAAACATGGGACATGGAGATTGGAACCAGGTTCTTAGGCTTAACAGGCAGGTGCCTTAACCGCTCAGCCATCTCTCCAGCCCATTGTATAGCTTTTTAATGTTCCATGTGAGGTTTCTAGAACTGGTTTATTCTTCCAAGGAGATTCAACCCTGAAGATAAGCCTCAGCCTGGGTTTGAGCACCATGTGCACTTAAGAGTAAAGCAGGCTTCTGTGGTGGTCTATTTTCCTTTATTTTATGTTGGAACATATAGATTGAGTAAAAGCCTTCCTGCTAGTTTTATAATAAATGAGCTAAACAACAAATCAGAATAAAACAAAGATACCAAATTTCTGTTTACCATTTGGTGACAAAACCACGTATTTTGTATTGAATTTAATAACAAAAATATCAACTTATGTACTTTAAAAACTTTTGCCTGTGTGTATAGTGTTTGTCTATGTATTCATGTTCTGTGGGTAAGAATACTTTGTGTGGGTGCACATGCATTTGAGTGCATGTGTGTGTGAAGGAGGTAATTAACTCCTCTTTTTGAAAAAAGGTTTCTCATTGGCTTCAAGCTCACAGATTAGGCTAGATTGAAACACCAGGGATCTACATGTCTTTGTTCCCCTCCCTACATTGGGATACAGGCATGTACCACTATGCCTGCCTGGCATTTATGTGGGTATTGGGTGTCAAACTCGGGTCCTCATGCTTGCAATGCAAGCACTTTACCCACTGAGTCATCTCCACTTCCTTCAGCTTAAGTACTTGTATTTATTTTTTGTTAAAAATATTTTCATTTATTAGAGAGAGAGAGAGGAGAGAGAGAGAGAAAGAGGGAGGGAGGGAGGAATTAGAATATGAGTGGGTATGCCAGTGCCTCCTGCCACTGCAAACAAACTCTAGACATGCGCCACTTTTAACTTGGATGCTAGAGGGTCATACCCAGGCCATTAGGCTTTACAAGAAAATGATTTTAACCACTGAGCCACCTCACCAGCCCCTGCTTAAGTACTTAAAAATATGATTTAAATTTTATGATATCAAACATTTTAAAACAGTAATGGAAGGTTAAAATTGAAAAAAAGTGGTATTGAACCCTTTTTCACATACTGTAACAACACTATAAATTTGAAGTTAAGAAAAGACCTAATGATTTTCTGTAAAAACTATAAAAATAGGGAGATGGCTCAGCAGTTAAAGAACTTACTGTGCCAACCTGACAACTGGAATTTGGATCCCTAGAACCCTTCAAGTCAAATCACACACACATCTTTAATCTCAGAATGCCCATGTCAATGGGAGATGGAGTCATGGAACCTGAAGCTTGTGCCCTAGATAGCCTAGCATTTGCTGTGGCAAACAAACTAACAAAAAACAAGACACACTCTTTCACAAACAAGGTAGGAAGTGAGGACTAGCACCCCAAGGTTGTCCTTTGACCTCCAAACATTAGTGCCTATGTGTCCATATGTACATACAAACCATACATACACACTCAAAAAAAATCATGAAAATGCTAGGATATAAGAGGCATATTTTTGGTTAGAAATATTCTTTTTAATCAATTTATAAAACATTTTACTTAATAAACATCTTTTTAATCAACTTATAAAATATTTTACTTAATAAACATCTAAACTGGTTGAACACTACTAAAAGAATGAAAATAAAACAGATAAAAATTTTTAAAAATGGGGTTGGGGAAATGACTCAGTAGTTAAAGGTGATTGCTTGCCAAACACACCTGCCCTGGGTACAATTCCCAGCACCCATGTAAAACTAGATGCAAAATGATATGTGCCTAGAGTTTGTTTGCAGCTTCAGGTGATCCAGGTGTCTTCTTTTATTGTTCTGCTATCTTATTTCCTTCAGACAGTATGCACTGAAACTTGGTGCTTGCTGTTTTTTTTTTTTTTTTTGGTTAGTCTGTCTGACCAGAGTAGGGAGCCTCAGCAATACTCTTTTTTGCACCCCACCCCCCAGCATTGGGGTTATAGGCATGTGCAGTCATACCTGGCCTTTTATGTGGATGCTGGGGATTAAATTGAGGTTCTCATGCATGAGAGTGGAGTCATCTACTTAGCCCTCATCCTTTTACTTTTCAAGCACTATGTAACTACAGGATGTGCCATGTTCATCCTTTTCCTCCCATAGTCTTTGAATTAGTCATTTCTCAGTCAGCCCTGTTCCTTTTTGGAGAATAGTATTTAGAGACCAAGATCTGGGTGCTGGAGTTGCTTTGTTACTACTGGGATACCTCTGCTTCTAGGCCCTCCCAAAGTATAGTACTAGGACTTGTGAATACATAGTTACTTACAATTATTTCTGTGTTAATACTAAGCTAAACATGAATTTATTTTCATGTTTCTGATTAGTCCAGAACAACAGAATTCATTTGAACCTTTCTTTCTCACTTATCTGTAGCTTCTGTCTGGAACAGAAACCTCCCATTACCTAGTATCCATTTTCAGGATTGTTAGTTTCCTTATATTAGTTTCCTAGTGCTACTGTAAGAGATTACTACCAACTGGATGGCTTAACAAAACAAAAATAAGACCCATAATTTGGGTCAAATAACTACAGCTACTTGATATTTGACAAAGGCCCTACCAATGCAGAATGGAGAAAAGACAGCATCTTCAACAAATGGTGCTGGACAAACTGGACAACCATATGTAGGAAAATGAAACTCGACCCACACATCTCTCCATGCACAAAAATTAAGTCCAAATGGATCAAAGACCAGAAACTCTGAACTACTGGAAGAAAAAATAGGAGGAACCTTCTGCCATATAGGAGTGGGAAAAGATTTCCTGAACAAAACCCCAGCAGCTCAGGAAATTAAACAGTCACTCAACCATTGGGATCTCATGAAGCTGAAAAGCTTTTTCACTGACAAACATACTATAACCAAAGCCAGCAGATTAACCACAGAATGGGAGAAAATTTTCACCAGCTATACAACTGACAGAGGCCTAATTTCTAGAATCTACAAAGAACTCCAAAACCTAAACAATAATACACCAAACAACCCACTCACAAAGTGGGGCAGAGAACTGCACAGGGAGTTCTCAGAGGAAGAAATACAAATAGCAAACGCACATTTAAGAAAATGTTCAACATCCCTAATCATCAGGGAAATGCAAATTAAAACAATTATGCGATTCTACCTTACCCCATTAAGGATGGCTAACATTAAAAAAAAAAAAACAATGAAAACAAATGCTGGTGAGGCTGTGGAGAAATAGGAACAAGTTTTCACTGCTGGTGGGAAAGTAAAATGGTTCAACCATTATGGACAGCTATATGGAGACTCCTGAAAAGGATGACATAGACCTACCAATGGATCCAGTTATTCCCTTATTGGGCATTTACCCTAAAGGCTCCAAGCCTCAGATCAGAGACATTTGCTCAACCATGTTTATAGCTGCTCAATTCGTAATAGCACAAAGCTGGAATCAACCCAGGTGTCCATCACTAGATGAATGGATAACAAAGATGTGGTATATCTACACTATGGAATTCTTTGTAGGAGTAAGGAAACATGAAATAAGGAAATTTGAAAAAAAAATGGTCAAACATGGAACAGATCATCCTCAGTGAGCTCATCCAAGCACAAAAAGATAATCATTGCATGGTCTCATTTATCTGTCGCTCCTAACCTGAATCCACGTGACATGTGGCCAAACCTAATGAACTCTCTGAGGATCAGACAAGAGGGAGGGAGGGATGGAGGAAGGGTAAAGGTGGGAGGGAATGAGAGGGTGGGGGGGAGGACAAGGGGGGTGGGATACAAATTGGGACCCAAAAGGAAAAGATACTATAAAACCCTTTACTCTGAACAACAGGCTAAAACATTGATCCTTCAGCAGGCCCACAGAGGGAATACTGAACCACAGGAATCTGGAGAGAGCATCATGAAGACTAACCCTAATCTTGTCCTGCTTCTCTTCTCTTCTCTTCTCTTCTCTTCTCTTCTCTTCTCTTCTCTTCTCTTCTCTTCTTTCTCTTCTCTTCTCTTCTCTTCTCTTCTCTTCTCTTCTCTTCCCTTCCCTTCCCTTCCCTTCCCTTCCCTTCCCTTCCCTTCCCTTCCCCTCCTTCCCTTCCCTTCCCTTCCCTTCCCTTCCCTCTCTCTCTCTCTCTCTCTCTCTCCCTCTCCTCTCTATGCTCACTTTCTCTTTTATATTATCTATATTTTTCATCCCTCACCTTCCTAGGTGCAGACTTATAGCTCCCAGTGCCAGCACGGGGTTAACTTCCACAATGAGCTGTTGATCCAAGACACCTACAATTCCCAAAAAAGACAGACTTTTGTCAGAGTTCTTGGTGACCCACTAAAGGTTAATGGTAAGACCCTACTGTCGAAGACAGCATACGTGTGTGAGACCAAACACAGAGAGACCTGGCCAGAATCTGGAAGAGGGTCAGACCCCAGACAGTTAGCTAGTCTAGTGCCAGAGGGTGCTACATGAGCAACTGGGGGAAAATGTCCGACATTGGTCCAGACATCTTGCAGACTAAGATACCCAGTAGGTAACAACCTGACGTAGTGCTCATACAAGTGCAGTAGTGGCAAACAGCCATGGTGGGTAACCAACTGCTCTTGATTTGGCTAATAGATCCACTCAATGGAATGGAACACATTGCTGGAACTGGGAAATAAGTCAAAACCAGGTACACAAAACAAGCTCAGTCTCCAAGTTCAGGATACCACCAAATGTGAGCTACAAGAGAGCTGACCTATATAGAATTCCCTCCAAAATATATATGGTCATCCCTTCTATCTAATACTAACTCTTCTCTCCGTTGTAGAATTTGCTTATCTTTTTTCAGGTGGACAACGAACCTGATGGGAGGATCAGCTAATTGCACCTCACCAGGGCCGCAGCTGAAACCATAGAACAATGCAGGGGAAGGGCAAGAATACAGCGTTCATGGTGATCACAACACCAGAAAAAGGCTGAAGGAGATAAACACAGAGAACATCCAACTCCCACTAAGCCAGATATCCAGAGACACAGAGGCTTCCAAAACCTCATCACTGAAGCCGAACTAAAATGACCCCAATGTGGCTCAGGGAAATTCGCGGAAGAGGGGGCGGAAAGATTGTTAGAGTCACAAGTTGGGGCATTATGCACAGAGACCGGGGCCTACCCCCCAGAACTCTTGACAACCCCCACAATGCACGACCCACATTCCCCATTGATGAGGGTCCCTTTGGAAGAGGGAGGACAGGGAGGAGGGTAATGGAACCAATACTATGAATGCAAAATCAGAATAATAGAAATAAATAAAAAAATATTTTTTTCACCATTTTAGAGACTGTGTCTAAAATCTAGACATTGAGAGGCCACTCTCCCCTGTTCTCTCCTGTTCCTCATTCTGTTTTCTATTACGAAAGAAACAATGAATGATTTTTCCTTATTGTTTTATATATATGCTATACAGCATATTCTCATGGAATAAAAAGTTTATTTTTTATGAGAAAGAGAGAGAGCGAGAGAATTGGTGCACACGGTCTCCAGTCAGTGCAATTGAACTTCAGCAGTGTGTGCCACCTAGTGCACATGCGTGACCTTGTACATGCGTCTGGCTTACATGAGATCTGGGGAGTCAAACATGGGTCCTTAGGCTTCATAGGCAAGTGTCTTAACTGCTAAGGCATCTCTCTTGCCCCCAAAGTATATTTTTTAAGACATGATTATACTAGTGTTATTTAAATGCTATTTTATATGTAAAAACTGTCCAAACTTAAAGAGGGTACAAACAGGGCAGGAGTTTTAAAAGAGGATAGAAAAATATGGAAATTGTGATTAACAAATGAGACAGTAGTAGGATTTGGAAAACTGAACATGGATGAATTGAGACTTCTGTGGAAAATGAATCAAAATTGTAGATTTTAAGTGATGGTTGCACTTTTTCTCATCTGGAGAGGTGAGGGTAACTCCTTTTAAAAACAGTTATTTTAAATATAAACTGAATATAGGAGTTTGAATGCCTATCAAAGACTGTTTAGAAGGAAAGGCAGCAGTTCTTGTTGATGTGACACTTGATTCATTTAGAGTATGTTTTATCCTCTGTATTTTTGTGCCTTTCATGATTTCCATTGAATGAGAGTGATTGCCATCTTTCTTACCTTCTCTGTTCTTTGGCAAATGTGCTCATCCCAAGGTCTAATTTACAAATTTTGGTTTTCATGTTGGGTTTGAAAGGATCCAGGAAAATAAGTGATACGGAGGATTGTTGAACGTTGGGAACAGCCTTGTATTAGCACAACAGTTGGTTGATATTTAATGAGAGCTGCTGTGTGCTGGGTTACTTCAATGTCTGTCTCAGATGTATGTTCTTCATGGGCTTGATCAATCTTTGATTTTTGTCATCCATTAACCATAAGGTCTAGATTTTTACCATTTACAAAATTAAATCTATGCTTGTTGATCCCAAACATTATAGGATAATATTCAGCTTTTTTGTTTTACTACAGATCTAGCTGGAAATTCCCATGGCATACAATTACACTAATTTCTTAATAATATACATGGGACTTTATCAAGTGTTTTTGAGCAGAATTGGAATCTGTTTTAGAGTGTATCTATAGAATGTTTAGTTAGAAGTCTTCAAATCTTTTTTTTTTTTTTTTTATTTTTTGAGAACAGGGTCTCACAATATGTAACTCTGGCTGTTCTAGAACTCACAATCATCCTGATTCAGTCTTCCAAGTTTTGGGGTTTCAGAGTGTGCCTCAGCTGACTGTCTTCAACTCTTACTACTGTTAATCTTTGGCATGAAGGACTGTTATTTTAATCTGCTGTAACTTCAAGAAATATTTTACTTATTTATTTGAGAGATACAGACTGAGAAAGAGGCAGAGAGGGGATGCACACCAGGGCCACCTGCCACTTCAAGTATGCTCCAGATACATGTGCCACTATGTGCATCTGGCTTTATGTTGATACTAGGGAATTGAATCCATGTTGTCAGGCTTTTGTAAGCAAGCACCTTTAACTGCTGAGCCATCCTCTAGTCCTTGCTGTGACATTTTTTAGGTGAAATGTGTGAATGCAATTAAATCCTTATAATAATCATTGTTGTAAAATCCTCAGGTATATAATTCGATTCCATGGCACATAGCTTTAATAGTATATCTGTGAAGTAAGTCATCAAACATTAATCTGGGGGTCACTGTCTAGTTGGACTCTCTTCACCGAACCTTTACTCCTTTCATTTGTGGTGTTTGATCATAACTGGGGACACAGTACCCTCTGACATTCAAAAGTAGTAACTTGTGTTTTTTTTTTTTTTTTTTTTTTTTTTTTTTTTTTTTTAAGGTAAGGTCTTACTCTAGCTCAGGCTGACCTGGAATTCACTATGTTGTCTCAGGGTTTCCTTGAACTCAAGGCAATCCTCCTATCTCTGCCTTCCGAGTGCTGGGATTAAAGTAGTGCGCCACCACACTTGGCTTCTAACTTGTGTTTTGTACTGTGTTTGATCATAACTGGAGACACTGAAAAATTCTCACAGTATCTTTTGATGTTCAAAAGTAGTAACTTGTGCTTTTTAATTCTAATGTTATTTTATTTCTTACAAATTATCCATAAATGTTTATTGGTTAAATTATATAAATAATGGTACCTGTCCTTTCCCTCCTTTCTATTATAGGACTTCTAAAGGTTAATTTATGTGTTCACTTAAAAATTCTTGCTGACTGCTTACTGTGTTATAACAACTGCAGCATTGCAAGGAGATTGAAGGGAAGAGATGATTATGTTACTATCTCTGCAGGGCTGGAGCTTCAATAGAGAACAGCATTCTAAAGTCATCCTTGACTGATAGGCTTTTGGCTATAATTTTTTAAATTTAAATTTAACTTATTTATTTATTAGAGAGAGAGAGAATAGGCACGCCAGGGGCTCTAGCCACTGCAAACAAATTCAAGATGCCTGTGCCACCTTGTGCATGTGGCTTACATGGGACCTGGAGAATTGAGCCTGGGTCCTTAGGCTTCGCAGGCAAGTGCCTTAACCACTAAGCCATCTCTCCAGCCCAGGCTATAATATTTTGAGATTTCAAATAATGCTGAGTAGGATGTGAAATGTTGGCACTGTGAAGAGTTTGAGATACTGGCAGCAGTTTTATACAGTTTTAGTATTTTTGAAAAAATTGATAGTTATTAATATTAGGATATTTTCGCTAACCCCCTAAAAGGACCAGTCCCCTTTATTAAGTCTGCCCCCCAAATTTCTTTAGCTCTAGACAACCACTTAATAAAAATTTCCCAGGAATTCTAGCTGTCATGCTTATATATTTTATTACAACTAGGGTTTACTTTGCCAAATTCTTCCTTCAAAATACTTCATCTCAAGGTAAAATATTTTCATGTTCTTACACTTTTTTTTTTCTGATAAAATCTCAAATATTTACATGAATAGAAACTAAATTGGTGAACCCATAAATGTGTGTACAATATCACATTTATACAGATAAAATACACGACAATCTTATGTTGGTGACTACTTTTTTGTTGATGCAGTATTTTGGGATTAAGAGTCCCCCTAATTTATGAACCCCAAATTTGGGTGCTGTCCTACCTTTAACACAGAATTGTTAAAGATATACTCAAGAAGGATAAATTATGAATTATTATTATTTAAGTTACTTGTTTATTTTAAGGGAGATTAGGATCTAGGAAGGAAGGCTGAAGCAAAGTCATAAATACATGGGAAGTAGGAAACATGCTGTCATGTGGAAAACATTGAGGTTCTTTTGGAAAGACTGAAGTAGAGCCACAAACATGTGGAGGGGACTTCGTAAAGCCCATTTAAGAGAAACTGAGGCTTTCAAGGAGAGATTAGAGTATAGCTGCAAGTACATGGAAGATAGAAGTTAGGAATATATATGTAGGGAGACTTGGAAGGAACACACATGGCACCTTTCCTTTTCTTTTCCTCCCTTCCCCTTCCCTCCCCTCCATTCCCCTCCCCTCCCCTCCATTCCCCTGTATTCCTCTCCCCTCCCCTCCCCTCCATTCCCCTGTATTCCTCTCCCCTCCCCCCCTCCCCTCCCCTCCCTTCCCTTCCCATGGAGGGAAGTTAAGAGGGCAAATGTTGGGGCTTAAGAAAAAATAGAAGAGGGAAAATACCAAAGCAGAGACCAAGAAATTCTGAGGAAAAAAATGGAGTAATAGAATTATTCTCATAATTACCCTGAGTTTAAAGAAATTACACAGTTAATAGGCCTGGAGTTAGAGAAGGCACACACTTAGATATGTAGTGCAAGTGAGATGCACATGTGGTTGATTCAGAAACCAGAAGAAATTCATACATATAATCAAAGTGGGAAGTTACCCCAAACTGTAAAGTAGAGGCACACAGAAAAGTTCCCCCAGACCAAGAAAACAGTTGTATGCCCCCAAAACACCTAGCCAGACTGGGTGGGGGTAGAAGCCACACTGTCGTATACCCCTGTGGCTCAGGCAAGGAGGAGAGGGGGGCAGAGAGCCCCCCCTCCCTCCAGAGAGAGATTGATTCAGATTTTGATTGATTTAGATTTAGATGAAGAAGCAGTGGTATGCTTTTCCCTCACCAGGCTGGGTGAGGGGGAGGCCAGACACACGAGTATCCAAATACCACAGGGTAAGGCCAGAATCCCACAGAGAGAAAAAAGCAAGACATGAAGACTTGTGAGAGCCTTTATATGCAAGAGGAAAACCTGATTGGTTTGTAGATTTGGAGGGTGGACCCCCAGGGCCAGCCGACCTGGGCCATCTATCTGGGCAGCAGAGGGTGCTGAACAATATCTATCAGACACCTCCAGTTCTGTTTCTGCACAGAGTTCTGTTCTTATGCCTGGGTGAGATGGCAGGTGAGGTGTCATCTCCTGGTTCTCTCTGGACCTCAATCTCTAGCTGAAATTGCCTAAAAGAAGCTAGTTTTATCCTGTCCTTCGCTGCTTCCCCTCAGGCCTTTGGTACTATTTTTAAGCATTGAGAGTTCACTCTCAATAGTCTGGTTATGATGATACTAACATTTGTGTTGAGCATTTACTATGAGCTGTTTACTATGTGTATCATGATCAGGCTTACATCATTGTTCCATTTTAATTAAAACATGCTAGGTACAATTACATAGGCATTTGTAGATCAGGTAAATGGATTTTAGAATATTTTATAATATGTTTTATTCGTTTTTTGACAAATCATGTTATGTTTTTATAACTATCAGGATTATGATAATAGATACTCCAGTAGTATGGCTGTAGATATCATAGTAAAATATAAGGTTATTTAGTTTTTATTGCAAGCTGGGTGTGGTGGTATATTATCTGTATTCCCAGCACTCTGGAGCCTTAGACACACCTAGGCCAGAATAAGCTGCATAGCAAGTTCAAAGCAAGACTTAGCTATATAGTAAAATTGTATCTTAAAACAAACAAGACCCTATGTTTAAACAAACTTACACATTTTTTGCAATATAAAGCTTTCTACATTATATATGATTTAAAATTTTTTAGTTTTCATTATAAAATCGTGAAATAAAATGAAAGAATTGTAGACTTAGACGATGTTAGCATTGTATTCAGATTGGTCAGTTATTGAAATGGTGGAGCAGATCTTCTCCAAGTCAGAATATGTCTCTTTGGTTTTTGGTGTTTTTTTCCCCCCCCTGAGGTAGCGTCTCACTTAGCCCATGCTGGCCTGGAATTCACTATGTAGTCTCAGGCTAGCTTTGAACTCATAGTGATCCTCCTAACTCTGCCTCATGAGTGCTGGGATTTTGATACATGTGCCACCACTCCCAGCAGAGAGAAGAGTGACAGAAAGAATGGGCATGAAAGGGCCTCCAGCCACTGCAAATGAACTCCAGACGCATGTACCACTTTGTGCCTTTGGCTTTATGGGGGTACTGGGCAATCGAAACCCTATTGTTAGGCTTTGCAGACAAGTGCCTTAACCACTGAACCATCTCTCCAACCCTGGATACCTGTCTGTCCTTAACTAACCACAGTGTGCTAGAAGGAGAGAAGCCTGGAGCAGTGTAGTATTGGGTATGTATGTAACACCAGATTGAGAAACAGGAGACTGGGATTCTATTTTGAGTTCTTTGCCTAGTCAAGTAGTTTAACCTCTGTGGACATTATTTCATTTACAGATAGTTGTAGGTCAAAGTTTATATGCAGAATGTTTCTTTTTTTGGTTGTGAAATAAAATTATCTCCAGGCATATTCAGAGCAATGATGGCTTGTTCCTTTCCTTTCTTAACTCTACTTCCCCTTAATGTACATTATTGCTAAAAATAAAATATTTGAAAGCTGGGCATGGTTGTGCACACCTTTAATCCCAGCACTTGGGAGGCAGAGGTAGGAAGATTGTCATGAGTTCGAGGCCACGTTGAGAATACAGAGTGAATTCCAGGTTAGCCTGGGCTAGAGTGAGACCCTACCTCTAAAACTCAATAAATAAATAAATAAATAAATAAATAAATAAATAAATAAATAATAAATAAATAAATAAAATAAACTATTTGAGTTCTAAATTCTTAAACATGGTGCTTGATGTCATTAGAGCTCTAGAGTAAGTTTGCAGAAATTAAATCTGTTAGGGGTCAATTCTTGCCTTTACAAACTTTGTTACTTTCAGTTTAGCCATTTATTTATTCATTTTTACTTTTTGTTATAAGGCATCTCAGTGTGAAATAATTTAAATGTGAACCTACCCAAGCTGAACTGGCATGAGTTAATTTTTTTTTAACTTTATTTATGAGAGACAGGGGGAGGGGATAAAGAGAGAGAGAGAGAGAGAGAGAGAGAGAGAGCGCCAGGGCCTTTAGCCACTGCAAATGAACTCCAGATACATTGGCTCCCTTGTGCATCTATCTCGCTTACATGGGTTCTGGAGAATTGAACCAGGGTTCTTCAGCTTTGCAGGCAAACACCTTAACCACTAAGCTATCTCTCTATCCTGAACGAGTTGATTTTTGGAGACCTGTTATAAGCCTATGGGTCTCTGACCTTAAAAGTCATACAGCCTTGGGTTTAGAGGCAAGATTAATTCTTCCCAAATGAAGAAAGAAGATGAAAAATTAAATGATGGTTTCTGACAGAAAGTAGTAGGAAGTTTTTGAGGAAGTTTGCAATTTTAAAAATTACATAATTGAGGTTAAGTTCTATTTGATTTATAAAATTTTTATAGGAGAGAAATAGTCCCACTTCTTGTAAGTAAATTGTGCAATGAAACTTGATGTTAAGTTGAAACTATTATGAAATGTCCAAAACATGATACACTTAACTAAAAATTTAAAAGGCAGACAATTTAAAATAAAACCCAATTTCATATAAATAGAAAAATGGGCTATTTTTTTGAATGGCTCACCACCTCCAGAACACTGTTTCATATAAGCTTTGTTTTAAAGTATCGACCCTTTGCAAAATAAGCCTCAGCCTGTACTCTACGTTCCAGCAACCTATTGGAGATCAGAAATGCCCCTGTTCTTTTTGTTTGGACAAACTTTTCATCTTGTTTTATGTAGGTATATAAAAAACTTCTTAGTTTGTTGTGAATTATTATTAACAGATTGTAAATAGCTGGGCATGGTGGTTCACTCCTGTAATCCCAGTTCTTTGGAAGCTGAGTTAGAGGAATCAAATGAGTTTGAGGCTAGTCTGTGCTATTGAATGAGTTCCAGATTAACCTGGGCTACAGTGAGGCCCTGCCTTAAAACACAAAACAAAACAACAAAATACCAAATCAAGATAAAAAAGACACTATAAAATAGCCTAGGATCTAATTTGTGAAAACAGGTATCTATAATTATTTTAGGCAAGTATTTCTTTTTCTGCCCGGGTAGATTTAAAGTGGCTTCCCAAGATGCAAATGGGAAAATACAGTCAAGAAAACAAGATGGCTAAGAATTATAGTTAGATAAAATGAGAATGAAACTTGCATAGAATTATACTACTACTATCCTGTATAGATACTAAAAGAAAAAGACTATATATTTGCCTGTAGGGAAATACATTGATGGTTTAAAAAATTATTTTTTATTTTTATTTTTATTTATTTATTTAAAGGGATAGACATACAGAATGAGAAAGAGGCAGAGAGAGAGAGAGGGAGAGAATGGGCCCACCAGGGATTCCAGCCACTGCAAATGAACTCCAGATGCATGGGCCACCTTGTGCATCTGGCTTATGTGGGTACTGGAGAATCGAGCCTCGAACTGGGGCCCTTGGGCTTCACAGGCAAGTGCTTAAACGCTAAGATATCTCTCCAGCTCCTACACTGATGCTTTTTATCATTATTAAGATAACAAGAAAAGGAGCTATAATGAAAAACATATTTATAATTTTGTAGGAAAATGGGTGGAACTAGAAATGATCATGCTAGATTAAATTGGCCAAACTTACAGATACAAATATTTTGTGTTTTCTCTCATATGTAACCTAGTTTTAAACAATAAAAAGGACTGTTTGGGAAGAGGTAAGGGACCTAGTAGTAGGGGGCAAGGGAAAAAAAGAGGGTAATGGGATTGAATATGGTAAAGTATTTTATATCCACATATGAAAATGAAAACCACTATTTTGTACAATAAACCCTGAAAAGAAAAAAAAAAGAAGTAGAAACAAACAGTTCAGGAAAGTATGCTTTATGATCCTGATACCTGAGGAATGTTCTTTTAATAATATTTTTATTTTAAATTGCTAATTTTCATATATACATATAATGTATTTTGAGTATAGTCTCCTCTTGTTATCTTCTGTTGTCCCTCCTCCTCTGTTCTCTCCCACTGAACCCCTTCTTTCCAACTAGTACCTCTTCTACTTTGATGTCTTTAAAAATTTTATATATGTATGTATGTGCACACTCATGCATGCTTCAGAACCTCTTGCTGCTAAAAATGAATACCAGAAACTTATGCCACTTATTTTTATTTTTATTTTTTTGCATCTCATTTACTTGTATGTCTTGGGAATTGAACCTTGCCAGCAGTGTTTGCAAGCAAGTACTTTTACCTGCTGAACTATCATCCCAGCCCCATCTTTTAATTTAAAAAAATTTTATCACACACACACACACACACAGAGAGAGAGAGAGAGAGAGAGAGAGAGAGAGAGAGAGAATGGCTATCACAAGGCTCTCAGCCACTGTACCACATCAGGCTTACATGAGTCCTGGGGAATTGAACCTGGGTCTTTTGGCTTTGCAGGCTAAGCCATCCCTTCAGCCCTCACTTTTAATTCTTCTTTTTTAAAATAATTAATTAATTAATTAATTTTTTTTGGAGAGAGACACAGAGAGAGACAGAGAGAGGGAGGGAGAGGGAGAGGAAGACAGAGATGGGCACACCAGCAGTGTCTCAGTTGCTGCGAACGAAATCTAGATATGTGCGCCCCCTTGTGGTCAAGTGCAGCATTGCACCCTTGTGTCACTTTGCATCTGGCTAAACGTGGGACCTGGAGATTGGAACCACTGGAGATTGGAACCAGCGTTCTTAGGCTTAGGAGGCAGGTGCCTTAACACCTAAGCCATCTCTCCAGCCCCTTCTTTTTTATTTTTTATTTTTTTATTGTAGGCTTACTCTTCTAGCCGGCCAGGTCTCCCTCTAATCTCAGCACCACCTGCTTTTTTTTAGGAGGTACTTTCAGAGAATTCTTCCTCTTGTGTTTGTCTTTCCCACTCAGCAGCCTATAGACTTTTTACAAGATCAAGTAATTGGCTTACTAATTTTATTAGCATGCAAAAAATTGGGTTTAATTATGTTTCCAAATAGTTTTTTTTTCCCTGTATGGTTGCCTTTTTATTACATTTTAGCTTGGGTTTTGTCCACTAATACTTAGGTTGTTCTAGTAAATTTACTGAGAAAGTTTTTTTTTCTCCGTGTTTTTTTTTTATAATTTATTTTTATTTATATTATTCTGATTTAAAATTCATAGTGTTGGCTCCATTATCCTCCTCCCTGTCCTCCCTCTTCCAAAGAGATCCTCATCAATGGGGAATGTGGGTCATGCATTGTGGGAGTAGTCAAAAGTTCTGGGGGATAGGCCAAGTCTCTGTGCATAATGCCCCAACTTGTGGCTCTAACAATCTTTCCGCCCCCTCTTCCGCGAATTTCCCTGAGCCACCTTGAGGTCATTTTAGTTCTACTTCAGTGATGAGGTTTTGGGAGCCTCTGTGTCTCTGGATATCTGGCTTAGATGGAGTTGAATGTTCTCTGTGTTTAGCTCCTTCAGCTTTTTTCTGGTGTTGTGATCACCAAGAACACTTTATTCTTGCCCTTCCCCTGCATTACTCTATGGTTTCAGCTGGGGCCCTGGTGAGGTGTGATTGGCTGATCTTCCCTTCAGGTTTGTTGTCCATCTGAAAAAGATAAGTAAATTCTCCAACAGAGAGAGGAGTTAGTACTATATAGAAGGGATGGCCATAGATATTTTGGAGGGAATTTTATATGCGTAGGCTCTCTTCTAGCCCACATTTGGTGGTATCTTGATCTTGGAGACTGAGCTCATTTTTTGTACGTGGTTTTGACTTATTTCCCAGTTCCAACAATGAGTTCCATTCTATTGAGTGGATCTATCAGCCAAATCAAGAGCAGTTAGTTACCCACCATGGCTATGTGCCACTACTGCACTTGTTTGAGTATTATGTCAGGTTGTTTCCTGCTGGGTATCTTAGACTGCAAGTTGTTTGGACAGATGTCTGCCATTATCCCCCAGTTGCTCATGTAGCACCCTCTAGCACTAGACTAGCTAACTGTCTGGGGTCTGACCCTCTTCCAGATTCTGGCCAGGTCTCTCCATGTTTGGTCTCACATACGTATGCTGTCTTCGACAGTAGGGTCTGACCATGAACCTTTTGTGGGTCATCAAGAACTCTGACAGAAATCTGTCTTTTTTGGGAAACCTTGTAGGTGTCTCGGATCAACAGCTTATTGTGGAAGTTAACCCTGTGCTGGCACTGGGAGTTATAAGTCAGCGCCTAGGAAGGTGAGGGAAGAAAAAAGATAGATAATATAAAAGAGAAAGTGAGTATAGAGAGGAGAGGGAGAGAGAGAGAGAGAGAGAGAAGCAGTAAAAGATTAAGGTTGGTCTTCATGCTGTTCTCTCTAGTTTCCTGTGGTTCAGGTGTTCCCTCTGCGGGCCTGCTGAAGAATCAGTGTTTTAGCCTGTTGTTCAGAATAAAGGGTTTTATAGTATCATTTCCTTTTGGGTCCCTATTTGTATCCCCCCACCTTTGTCGTCCCTCCCACCCTCTCGCTCCCTCCTACCCTTAACCTCCCTCCATCCCACCCTCCCTATTGTCTGGTCCTCAGAGTGCTTATTAGGTTTGGCAGCATCTCAGGTGGATTCAGGTTAGGAGCAACAGATAAACGAGACCATGAGACAATTACCTTTTTGTGATTGGGAGAGCTCACTGAGGATGATCTGTACCATGTTTGACCATTTTTTTCATATTTCCTTATTTCATCTTTCCTTACTGCTATGTAGAATTCCATTGTATAGATATACCACATCTTTGTTATCCATTCATCTAGTGATGGACACCTGGGTTGATTCCAGCTCTTTGCTATTATGAATTGAGCAGCTATGAACACTGAAGGTCCATTTTCTCCAGATCTGTGTTGTTACCTGTCATTTTGATTGCAGCCATCATAATGGATATAAAGTGGAGTATTAGCACATTGTGGTTTAGTTTGTATTCTGGTAACAATTGATGCTGACTCCATTTCTGTGTGCTTTAAAAAACTATGTGCCTATCTCCTTTGGAAAACGTGTATACAAATTCTGTACCAACATTACATTGGGTTATGTGTGTTTTTTGGGACTTTTTTTTTTGAGGCAAACCCAACAGATTGTGCTTTTTCTTTTTATGAAGCAAGAGCAGTAAAAAGAATGAAAGAGAAAAAGAGAGAATTGGTGTGCCAGGGCCTCCAGCCAGTGCAATTAAACTCTAGATGCATGCGCCACTTTGTGTGCATGTGCAACCTTGCATGAATGCATCACTTTGTGTTTGGCTTACCTGGGACCTGGAGAGTCGAACATGGGTCCTTAGGCTTCTCAGGCAAGTGCCTTAACCACTAAGCCATCTCTCCAGCCAGAGTCTTCTTTATATAATACAAAGTCCCTATTAGATGAATGATATGCAAACATTTTCTTTCATTTTGTAGATTATTTTATTTGATTTTTTTGCAGCAAAACTTTAAACTTTTTTTTTTTTTCAGTTTTTTTGAGGTAGGTTTCTGGTCGAGGCTGACCTGGAATTCACTGTGTAGTCTCACGGTGGCCTTGAACTCATGGCAATCCTCTTACCTCTGCCTCCCGAGTGCTGGGATTAAAGGCATGTGCCACCACACCCAGCTAAAACTTTGAACTTTGGATAAAGTCATTTATTTTCATTTGTATGTGTGCTTGAGCTTTTGGTATTGGATATGAGCAGTCATTGCCCAACTCAAAGTGCCGATGAGTTATACCTGTGGTTTTTCTTAGAGTTTTATAATTTTAGGTATTATATTTAGGCCTATAATTTGTTTAAAATCATATTTATGGATGATAAGTAGGTATCTAATTTCATTTTCTTGCTTGTGTCTATCCAGCTGTGCTAGCTCTACTTCTTTTAGTTGTTAATGTAAAAGTTATAGTATGTAGCCTTGCCTGTGTATAATAGTAATCAGAATCTTTGGAACACTATAATACTAACTACCTGTGTTTTGAATTATATGCTACAGCTGTATTTTCTTATGCACAAATTAAAATTTTTTAGCAATCATTGTTACTCTTGTTATTGTAGAAATAAAATAATTAAAAAAAACCCCTAGAGTTCTTTAGTGACTCTTGGTAGTTCTGTTGTTGCTACAGGGTTTTATTTTTCACTGAAAAAAATTTGCAATTATAATATGGTGGACCTCAAAGATCATCAGAGGGTGTTGTTTTCTGCATTTAATTCCTTTCTGTTGTAGGAAAGATAAATCTGAAAAGAGGGAAGGGGAGGAAACGGGGGAGGTGAAGTAATTTCTCTTTTTAAGAAAAGATAGAAGCAGTGTGTTCATTGGGATTTGTTTGAAATACAGAAATATGTTAGCTTAAATGTAATTCACTTACATTATCAAGTTATAGTGATGTCCCTTTCTTTACATCTTACATCTATCTGAAGCCATTTGTTCTCCCATGATCTCTTCCATGCTTCAGATCCTGGTTTCTGGGTTTTACACTTGATCTTAGCCAAAAAGACAAGAAACAATGGTCTGGTCTTTGATTTTTAAAAGGACTGCTATGCAAGTTGCAGATTTCACTGTTTTAATTTAGCTGTTGGATAGATACCATTGTAATAACTCAATTTGGATTTATAACTATAATTAAATAGCTTAAAGCACATTAGGGACTACATATCATCTAATAAGTTTCCTTGGGCAAATATTTTCCATTATCTAGACTCATCTCTGTTAAGAAAGAATAGTCCCTTTTCCCCAGACATTCATAGTGTCAAATATTTAATTTTTTATTCACTTAGTCATATATTGTGTGTGCATGTTTATGTATATGTGTGTGTGTGTATATATATGCTTTGAGCTTTAGTTTTGTCAGCAGTGAATTCTGAATGTAAGTAAAATTTTATCTAGAACTTAGTAACTGATTATAGTTGAGTTTAGAATTTTAAGCATAAATGCTTCAGAATGGGAATCAGATCCTGATGGAATTTTGGTGAATGCAACAGCAGCAGATACTTACTTAAAAGTGGCTTTTTCTGGGCCATTTTCCAATTTGTACTAAATGAATCTCTTGGAGTAGGGTACTAGATACCAGGTAACTTTTGTGTTTTTTTTGTTTGTTTGTTTGTTTGTTTGTTTGTTTGTTTTTGAGACAGGGTCTCACTGTGGGCCAGGCTGACCTGGAACTCACTCTGTAGCCCCATGTTGGACTCAAACTCAGAGCAATCTTCATACCTCAGCCTCTAAGTGCTTGGACTTAAGGCATGTGCCTCCATTCCCAGCCCAGATAACTTTTTAAGTTTGCTAAGGTTTGAGAATTTGTAGAAAAGAATGTCTAGGAGTAACTTCTATCCTAAAGGTCATATTCTATGAATAGCGCCTGTCAACTACATTTATAAGGGTGAACCCTAGTCTAATGTGGATTTTTTTTTTAAAATCACTAATTGTTGATCTTCTATGCAGTTAAGAAATCTGAGCTATTAGGCAGACAGGGAAGTAGCAGTATCAGATTGAAGCAGCAGCTAATGCTGGTGATTATAGTGTCAGGACTTTCAGCCGTCATGGAAACTGAACACGTCCCCTGGCTTGAGATATTTCAGACTTTGAAATCATGAAACACCTTTATAGAATTTTGACCTAGTAGTGAAATTTCTTGAAAAGAAATTAAGACCTTGTCTAAAGTAAAATGTAAAAACCTGCTTATGCTTCTGCTATCTTTAAGCCCTGATTTGTACTAAATTAGAAACTCTTGGAGTAAGGTACTAGATTCCAGGTATCTAGTGTAGCTGAAATGTTTAGGTTTGGTGTTGACTTCTACACTTTAGGAAGAATACTAAAAATATATTTTGTGGAGTTAAAATCCAGTTGTTTTGATATATGACTACAATTGAAGCACATTAGGGACTACATTTCATCTAAGTAAGTTTCCTTGGACAAAATACTATTTTGAAGTTTTAAAATAGTTGCCATATCTAGACTCATCTCTGGTAAGTCCATTTCCCCCAGACATTCATGCTGTCAAATATTTAATTTTTTATTCACTTAGTCATGTATTGTGTGTGCATGTGTTTGTATGAGTGAGACCTCTCAGTAGGGACACAGGCCTTTTTGTTTTACTGGCACCATGCTCTAACCAACAGGGCTAACTAGCCAGTAACTTTTTCTATTAAAGGTAATAATTGAATAGGATAAATATAAATGTTTCCCAGTCATTTTCATTCTTACATATTCTTCAGTATGTAAGCATGTTTAGGAAATGATGTTGGAAAGCATGTGTGACTTGTTTGTGATAAACTTGAAGTATTATTGGTTTTCTCATTTTGAGGTTATATCTCTGGGAAATGTGTGGTAGAAAGCCATATTCAGATTTTTACTTGGGAATTTTTCATTTTACATTTATCTCATTCTCTTTTACCTGTTAATTGAAACTAACCTGACAATCTTTGTGTTTCCAGATCATTCAACTTCAAGTGGCACTTTATCTTTTAAGCCCAGCCGATCATTGGTTACTCTTCCCACCGCCCATGTGATGCCATCCAACTGCAGTGCTTCAGCTTCCAAACATAGGGAATCCTTAGCATCAGATGGCTCCAAGTGGAATACAAACCTCATGCAAACATTGGGAGATCACAATAGGGGTGAGCAGGACTCTTCACTAGACATGAAGGATTTCCGGCCATTGCGGAAATGGTCATCTTTGTCCAAACTTACTGCTTCAGATAACTGCAGCCAGGCTGGTACTGTACGCATGGAAGACTTGAGGGATGGTTTGGAAAAAACAGGGAGGGGCAAGGCTTTCATGACACAATTAAGGACCTTTGGGCCTAACTGTTTACATGATAGTATGGAGATGCTTAAGCTGGAAGATAAGGAAATGTATAAGAAACGGTCATCAACTCTGGACTGCAAGTATAAATTTGAGAGTTGTAACAAAGAAGACTTTCGAGGCTCCTCCTCCCCTCTTAGGAGGCAGACCTTAGACATGACATACAGTGCTTTGCCTGAGAGCAAGCCCATTGTGAAAAGCTCAGAGGGTTTTGAACCTCCAAAATATTTAATGCTTGGTCAGCAGGCAGTAGGTGGACTTCCCATTCAGCCTTCTGTGAGGACTCAGATGTGGCTTACAGAACAGTTACGTACAAACCCATTGGAAGGCAGAACTACAGAGGATTCTTACAGTTTAGCCCCTTGGCAACAGCAGCAAATTGAAGAGTTTCAACAAGGAAATGAAACACCAATGCAGGTAACCCTCAAAATCTAGTGTTTGCTTCCCTCCAGTGGATGTTCTGCATATTGCAGTGTGTGTAGGACTGCTCAAAGTCTTTTTTTCTTTTTCTTTGTCTCACAAGTTAAACATAAATGCTTTAACTTTGACACGTGTTGTTGATTTAAAAGAACAAAAAATTTACAAAGCATTTGAGACTTATATGAAAACCTTAAAATTTGTGTTTTATTTGTTCTTTATTATCATTTATTAAGTGGGCTGAAAAAGAATTCAGTCTAGAGAAACTTAAGTAAACAGTAGCTGACATGTTGTAAGAAAAAGAAACTGACTTGTCCTGGATTTTGTTTCTGGTTTTATTCATTTATAACCTGGATGATTTATTCATTTTTTTAAAAAATTAGTATACACAACAATGGCTTTCATCCTAGACTTTTTGTTTTTCTGTTTTCCTTTTCATTGACAGCTTCTATACTTACAGAAGATAAACCATGATAATTCCCTCCCTTTACCCACTTCTTCTTCACAGATCTACACTCCATCATATGCCTTCTCTCTTTCTGTTAGTCTCTGTTTCATTTTGATGTTTATCATCTTTTCCTCCTATTGTAAGGGTCTTGTGAAGATAGTGTTAGGCACTGTGAGGTAATGGATATCAAGGCCAATTTCTGTCTGGTGAATTGCATTGTAAGCAGTCCAAAACTTCCTTTAACTCTTACATTCCTTTTATTTATTTATTTTTATTGATAACTTCTATACTTACAGACAAAAAAAACCATGATATTTCCCTCCCCCCCCCATTCCCCTTCAGAACTCCATTCTCTATCATATCCCCTCCCTCTCTCCATTAGTCTCTCTTTTAATTTGATGTCATCATCTTTTTTGTCTATTATGAGGGTCTTGTGAAGGTATTGCTAGGCACTACAAGGTCATGGATATCGAGGCCAATTTCTGTCTGGACAGTTGCATTGTAAGGAGTTGTACCCTTCCTTTGCCTGTTACATTCTTTCCGCCCCCCTCTTCCGCAATGGACCCTGAGCCTTGGAGGGTGTGACAGCTATTTCAGTGCTGGACACTCCTCTATCCCTTCTCAGCACTATGTTGCTTTTTGGGTCATCCCAGTGGTCATCGCCATCTGAAAAGAGAAGCTTCTCTAACCAGAAGTGAGAGTAGCATTAATATGTGAATATGAACATTAAATGTAGTGCTTTCACCGCAGCTTGGTGGGAATAATATATACATTTAGCCAGACAAGAGCAGGCTTTATACCCCTAAGGCTCATGACCTCCCCTGCCATAGACTTTTGCTTAGTTTTTTTCAGTACCAGACATGTATTCCCTCCCATAGAGAGGACCTTCAGTCTAATTATGGAGCAGTTGGTTTCCCCAAGAGCACCCATGCCACTATTGTACCCATTCAGTCATAGGCCTGTCTGGCCAAACTTGAGTTTTCCAAGGTCCACAGTTTTCACCGCTGATGACTTCTGTCTCCCATATGGCTGCATGCAGTGCAGCTTTTCCCAGCTTTCAGTTGGCTGGTCTACAGGGAGAAGGTTTTCTGCTCAGCACCAGCTTGCTTTCTCAGTGACCTTGCCTCTCAGGCAAGAGATGTCTTCAGCAATAGGGTCTTACCATCTGTTTCTCAAGGGAAACCAAGGGCCTTGGCAATAGCCTTTAATGTTTTGGAGGTTACTGGGACCTCCTTGGCCAACAACTCACTGGAAGGTATCCCATCCCAGGCACTGAAAATTTTCTAGTAACAGTCTGTAGCTTCTGGATGTGCCATTATTCAGAAAAGTAGGTTTACATAAGTTTTATTCAGACTGTCTTGAATTTTGATTGACCCTCCCCCTGCCCTTCTTGTATGCAGTCTCTTCCCATGGCCTCGCTTAGGCCTTTCCCCTCCCTGTAATCTTGAATACTTAAATATGTACAATACCAATGACTTAAGGTCCTTCCCTCTCCTCCCGCACTTATAGCCTTTTACCAGCTTACTGGCTTCTGCTACCGATTTTTGGTTCCAGTTCACACACAAGTCTATATATTTGTAGCTAGGATCCACATATGAGAGAGAACATGTGACATTTGTCTTTCTGGGGCTGGGTTACCTCACTTAGTACAATCCTTTCCAGATCCATCCATTTCCCTGCAAATTTCATAATTCATTTTTCTTTACCGCCGAATAGAACACCATTGTGTAAATGTACCACATCTTTATTATCCATTCATCTGTGGAGGGACATCTAGGATGGTTCTATTTCCTAGCTATTGTGAATAGAGCAGCAGTAAACATGGTTGTGCAAGTATCTCTAAGGTAGTGAGAAGAGTCCTTCAGATATATGCGTAGGAGTGCTATAGCTGGATCATATGGTGAATATTTTTAGCTGTCTCAAAAACCTCCACACTGATTTCCACAATGGCTGGACCAGATTACATTCCCACCAACAATGTAGAAATGTTCCTCTTTTTCTGCATCCACACCAACACTTATTGTCATTTGTTTTCTTGATGGTATCCATTCTGACAGGAGTGAAATGGAATCTCAAAGTGGTTTTAATTTGCATTTCCCTGATGGCTAAGGATGTGTAACTTTTTTAGATGTTTTTATGCCATCTGTATTTCTTATTCTGAGAACTCTCTATTTAGTTCCATAGCCCATTTTTTAAATGGGTTGTTTGATTTCTTATTGTTCTGTCTTTTGAGTTCTTTGTATATTCTGTATATTAATCCTCTGTCAGCTGTATAGCTGGCAAAGATTTTCTCCCATTTTGTAGGTTGTCTCTTTGCTCTATTCCTAGTGTCCTTTGCTTTACAAAAGTTCTGTAATTTCATGAGGTCCCAGTGGTTGATTAGTGGTTTTATTCCCTGAGCAATGGGGGTTATATTCAGAAAGTCCTTGCCTATGCCAATATGTTGAAGGGTTTCCCCTACCTTTTCCTCTAGCAGTTTCAGAGTTTCAGGTCTGATATTAAGGTCCCTGATCCATTTGGACTTGACTCTTATGCATGGAGAGAGACAAGGGTCTATTTTTATCCTTTTACATACATATACCAAGTTTTCCCAGCACCACTTGTTGAAGAGGCTATCTTTTCTCCAATGAATATTTTTGGCATTTTTGTCAAAAATCAGGTTGTAACTGCCTGGATTAATATTTGGATCTTCTGTTCTGTTCCATTGATCTACATGTCTGTCCTGTCCTTGTGCCAGTACCATGCTGGTTTTTTTTTTAACTATGGCTTTGTAATATAACTTAAAATTGGGTATGGTAACACCACCAGCCTGATTTTTAATGTGCAAAATTGTTTTGGCTATTCAAGGTTTTTTGTGTTTCCAGATGAATTTTAGGATTTTTTTTCTATTTCTGTGAAGAATGCTATTGGGATTTTAATGGGGACTGCATTAAATGTGTAGATTGCTTTTGATAAGATTGACATTTTCATAATATTGATTCTTCCAATCCAAGAACATGGGATATCTTTCCATTTCCTTGTGTCTTCTGCAATTTCTCGCTTGAGTTTTTTAAAGTTCTCATTGTAGAGATCCTTCACTTCCTTGGTTAAGTTTATTCCAAGGTATTTTTTTTTTTTTTTTTTTTTGAGGCAATTGTGAATGGGAGAGATTCCCTGATTTCATCCTCTGCATGTTTGTTGTTAGTGTATAGAAAAGCTGCTTATTTCTGTGTGTTTATTTTGTATCTGTTACATTGCTAAAAGTGTTTATCAGCTCTAACAGTTTGCTGATAGAGTCTTTAGGTTCTGTTATGTATAGAATCATATCATCTGCAAATAATGATAATTTGATCTCTTCTTTTCCAATTTGTATCCCTTTTATGAGTGTCTCTTGCCTTATTGCTATAGCTTAGACTTCCAGTACTATATTAAATAGTAGTGGGGAAAGTGGACACCCTTGTCTTGTTCCTGAATTTAGAGGAAAAGCTTCAAGTTTTTCACCATTTAAAATTATGTTGGCTGTAAATTTGTCATAAATAGCTTTTATTATGTTGAGATATGTTCCTTCTATTCCCAGTTTCTGTAATACGTTTACCAGGAAGGGGTTTTGGATTTTGTCAAATGCCTTTTCTGCATCTGTTGAGATGACCATATGATTTTTGTCCTTCAGACCATTTATATGATGTATTACATTTATGGATTTGTGTATGTTGAACCATCCCTGCATCTCTGGGATAAAGCCTACTTGGTCGGGGTGAACAATATTTCTGATATATTCTTGTATTCTGTTTGCTAGTATTTTGTTGAGAATTTTTGCATCTATGTTCATGAGGGAGATTGGTCTGTAATTTTCTATTTTTCTGACTTTGTCTGGTTTTGGTATCAGGGTGATTCTGGCTTCATAGAAGGATTTTGGTAGAATTCCTTCCTTTTTTATTTTATGGACAAGTTTGAGAAGTATTTCTATTTCCTTACTCATGTCCTGTAATGACCTTTTTATTTTATTAAGCTGGTTTCCTGTGTTCTCTTTCAGGAGTTTGTTTTCTTCTTTAATTCCTTTGTTTTCTTCTCTGACACCTTTCATTTCTTCTTTCATTTCTTTGAGTATGGATAACATCGTTCTTTTGAAATCTTTGTCAGGAACTTCATCTAAAGCAGTCTCATTGGTGAACATTTCTGATGGATTTGTGATTTTTGGTAGGATTGCATTGTCTTGATTCTTTGTGTTTCTTGTATTATAATGTAGTGACTTTTGCATCCTGGATTTATTTGATGCTTAGGTTTTCTATTTGTCTGCAGTGCTCTTAGATGTGACGATCCACCTTTATATACTTTCAGGATATGAGTTTAAGGTGCCAAGTGTAGCACTTGTACCCATATCCAACCTCAGAAGTAATCCTAGGTGTTGAGTTTGCTTGTTAAGCAAGTATTGTAGTGGACTGTGTAGAACAATTTCCTGGCAAATTCTAAACTTCAACTGAGCAAAATACATAATCAGTTTAAACCAGCACAGAGTATACAAGTGTGGGATTAAAACAAACAGTCTTTTAAGGCCAAAATCCCTAGGGGTGTGTGTTGCTCTACACCCTTAATCCTGTCAGCCAGGAGGTAGAGGATTCTGTTCTGAATTGGGTTCCAGGTCAGCCTGGATCTGGATCAGACCCTGCCCCCAATAATGACAGAAGCAAAAGATAAAGGCCCTATAAATCTAAAAGTATTAAAGGCAGCAATATTTAATATCACATGTTCAGCTATTTGAAAGTGGTAAAGTCAATCACAAATATGTAACCTATAACCTGAGATTAGCACATCCAATGCCGGCCCCCCCTTTTTTTTTTGTCACTTGGCCTTGTTACCTTTTGGTGCGGCTTCCAATCTCACCAATGCTGAGTGCCCACCTCGTTCCTTGAGCTGTGGAGCTTGAGCTTGGCTCAGCTGTCCTGGATGCACTGCTGGTGTTGTGTTGTTGAGCTTCAGCTTGGCTCAGCTGTGCTGGATGTGCTGCCAGTGTTGTGCTGTGGAGCTTGAGCGTGGCTCAGGTGTGCTGGATGCACTGCTGCTGGGAGATGAATGCTGAAGGTTTTCGGTTCTGATGGTTGCGGCTTGGGAGAGTTCAGGAAGCCTGTAGTTGCTCACACTGTTCCCCTATATCTCTTTCAGTAGCTCATTAGACTTTTCTTTAGATTTCTGGGCTCTGGAAGAATGCTGATGAGGTTGGAAAGTCTCCTTGTTTGGTCTCTATTGCTGCTGGTAGGTATGCCTGGTGGGTGGTGCCTGGCGCACGGATGGGGCGGTGGCGGACTGGGCTGCCGAGGATCAGGCCTCAAGCTCCACAGTGGTATTCTGGTGTCTCCTGCTTTTCTGCTGTTTCACTGGAAAAAACTATTCTGCACTTGTCAGAAGAAGAGTGTATTTTGCTGTAGTTTTCTTAATTCCCTTGGCGTGGCTCCTATGCACCATCTTACCCGGAAGTCAACTCTTACATTCTTTCCACCACCTCTTCCTCAATGGACCCTGAGCCTTGGAAGGGGTGAGAGAGATGTTTTAGTGCTGAATATTCCTCTGTCACATCTTATCAGCACTATGGTGCCTTTTGGGTCATCCCAGTGGTCACTGCCATCAGAAAAGAGAAGCTTCTCTAACCAAAAGTGTGAGTAACATTAATGTATGGATATGAATATTAAGTAAAGTACTTACAGGGCAGTTTCGTGAGCAAAATTATGCATTTAGCCAGGCAAGAGCAGGCATTACACTCATAATGCTAATGAATTCCCCCACCATAGGTTTTTGATTAGGTTTTCAGTACCAGGTATGTATTCTTTCCCATAGAGCAGGTTTTCAGTCCAATTAGAGAACAGATGGTTTCCCCCATAACAGACATGCCACTACTGCACCCATTGGCTCCTTTGGCTTAGCTGGCCAAACTTGAGGCTTGCAGTGTCCACTGTTTTAACCACTGATGGCTTCTGTTTCCCATAAGGCTGCATGCAATGCAGCTTTTTCCAACTGTCAGCTGGTCTATTGGGAGAAGATTTTTCAGTTCAGCCCAGTTTGATTTCTCGGTAACCTTGCAGCCAAGGCATGTGCAATCTTCAGCAATAGGATCTTATCATCTATTGCTGGTGGGAAACCAAGAGCCTTGGCAATAACTTGTAATATTTGGGGGGAATCAAGGACCTCCCTGGCCAACAACTCACTGGAAGATATTCTATCCCTGGCACTGAAAATTTTCTAGTAACAGACTATGGCTTCTGGGTGTTCCCTTATCCAAATAATAGGTTATCATGTGGCTTATTCACAATATCCTGGATTTTGATTACCCCTTCCCCCATATTCCTTTTACTCAATCTCTTCCCCTGACCTCACTTAGGCCATTCCACTCACAGTAATCTGTCCATCTACTTACATACATACAGTACCATCCCCTTAAGTCCACTCCTCTCCTCTCTCCCTTATAGCCCTTTTCTAGCTTACTGGCCTCTGCTACTGATTTTTACTCCAACTCACACACAAGTCTGAATATTTGTAACTAGGATCCACATATGAGAGAAAACATGTGGCATTTGGCTTTCTGGTCCTGGGTTATCTCACTAAGTATAATCCTTTCCAGATCCATCCATTTCCCTGCAAATTTCATAATTTCATTTTTCTTTACTGCTGAAAAGAACTCCATTGTATAAATATACCACATGTTTATTATCCATTCATCTGTTGAGGAACATTTAGGCTGGTTCCATTTCCTAGCTACTGTGAATAGAGCAGCAATAAACATTGTTGTGCAAGTATTTCTAAGGTAGTGAGAAGAGTCTTTAGTATATATGCCTAGGAGTGCTATAGCTGAGTCATATAGTAAATCTATTTTTAGCTGTCTCAGGATCCTCCACACTGATTTACACAATGGCTATACAAGGTTACATTCCCACCAACAGTGTAGAAGGGTTTCCTTTTTCCTGCATCATTGCCAACATTTATTGTCTTTGTTTTCTTGATGATGGCCATTCTGACAGGAGTGAGATGGAATCTCAAAGTAGTTTTAATTTGCATTTCCCTGATGGCTAAGGATGTAGAACACTGTAAGATGTTTATATGCCATCTGTATTTCTTCTTTTGAGAATTCTCTATTTAGGTCTGTAGCCCATTTTTTAAATAGGGTTGTTTGATTTCTTATTGTGTAGTTTTTTTGTGTTCTTTGTATATTCTGGATATTAATTCTCAGATGTATAACTGGAAAACATTTTCTCCCATTAGGTAGGTTGTCTTTTTGCTCTATTCACAGTGTCCTTTGCTGTACGAAAGCTTTGTAATTTCATGTGATCCCAGTGGTTGATTTGTGGTTTTATTTCCTGGGCAGCTGGGTTATATTCAGAAATTCATTGCCTATGCCAATATGTTGAAGGGTTTCCCCTACTTTTTCCTCTAGCACTTTCAGAGTTTCGGGTCTGATATTAGGGTCCCTAATCCATTTGGACTTGATTCTAGTGCATGGAGAAAGACAAGGATCTATTTTCATCTTTCTACATATAGATAGCCAGTTTTCCCAGCACCACTTGTTGAAGAGGCTGTCTTTTCTCCTGTGATTTTTTTTTTTTGTGTGTGTGTCAAAAAATCAAATGGCTGTAGCTGCCTCGATTAACATCTGGGTCCTCTATTCAGTTCTATTGATCTATGTGTCTATCTTTGTGCCACTGCGGTGCTGTTTTTGTTTTGTGATATAGTGTAAAATCTTGGATGGTGATACCACCAGCCTTATTTTTGTTGCTCAAAATTGTTTTGGCTGTTCGAGGTTTTTTGTCCTTCCAAATGAATTTTAGGATTGTTTTTTCTATTTCATTGAGGAATACCATTGGAATTTGAATGGGGATTGCATTAAATGTGTAGATTGCTTTTGGCAAAATCAACATTTTCATAATATTGATCCTTCTAATCCAAGAACATGGGATGTCTTTCCATTTCCAAGTGTCTTCTGCAATTTCTTGCTTGGGTGTTTTAATGTTTTCATTTTGGAGATCTTTCACATCCTTGGTTAGATTTATTCTAAGGTATTTTATTTTATTTTTTGGTGCTATTGTGAATGGGAGTGATTCCCGGATATGTTGTTAGTGTAAAGAAAAGCTACTGATTTCAAGTCACATGGATTTTGTTACTAGCCTCCCTAAAGACCTCTTTTTCTCTCTCTCATATTCCCTTTTCTAATTCATGACTCTTTCCTACTTACATACTCATATATGTACTAAAAGATAAGAAAGTGTAAAGTCATTTGTAATATTGTGGTAATGACTGCTATATATTTATGTTTACAAATCAGTTATACTCATTTAAAATACAAATTTAGCATTAAGATTTATTGTTAATCAGTTTAAAGAAAACACTTTTATAAAAAAATAATAAATAAAAATTATGATATTCCTATTGATACATAAAGCATAGTGTTTTTTTTGAGAGAGAGGGACAGAAAGAGAGACACACAGAGAGAGAATGGGCATGCCAGTGGCCTGTCAGCTGCTGTGAATGAACTCCAGACATGTGCGCCTACTTGTGGGCAAGTGTGGCATTGCGCCCTTGCATCACTTTTTGCGTCTGGCTAAACGTAGGACCTAGAGAATTGAACCAGTGTTCTTAGGCTTTGCAGGCAGGCTCCTTAACCACTAAGCCATCTTTCCAGCCCAATAAGCATAGTTTTAAATCTGTTTGGTCTGGGGAATAACATGTAAATATACTAATCTGGTAACATTTCTACTTCAAGGTAGCTTTTGTTGCTCTTCACATACTTCCCTAGATCCCATTAGCCCATGATGGTCACTGGTTGTTTCCAGTTCTTGGCATCTTATTCAAATAATAGAAGAGACATAAACAACAAAGTAGAAGGAAATTTTACTGGAGAGTATATAAAAGTGCAAAGTGAGGGAGATGTCCTGCAAGAGATCAGGAGGTTCCTTGAGCTTGGTTGCCCTAAAGCAGTGGGTTACTGTTTAGGGCTTCTTTTTTAATGGGATGTAGGGGAAGGAGTAGCTGGTTATTAGGGGTTGTTTTGGTTGACCCAGCTTAGATTATGTCAATTAGTCCTTTAATGCATATGCCCAGTTATGGATAGGCGTAAGATTGATAATAGAGAATTTTCTCTAAAATTTCACTCAGAAGATACAATTGGCCTTACTGCATATGTACCCAAAACTAGTTCAGGCTGGATTTGGCATCTGTCTTCCAATCCCACATATATTCTGGAGTGTGTTTGAATAGAAAAAACAGGGCTTTACCAAGAAATTGCTAAAGGAATAACTATTTCCATTATTGAAAGAAGGTGTTATGTGCAAGTTAATGTAGGTAGGGGTTTCAGGTTGCCAACAGGTTGCTAGGTGCATTGTTTTGAATGAGATATGTGTATAGACCAAGCCAAGTGGAATCCCAGGTTGCTAAGGTATTCCCTATGCTTGGCTGCCTCAGATCTACCCCACACTAGGTGAATTATTTAAACTATGTTGTTGAGGCTATCTTTTCTAATGTTCCTTGAGATGTTTTAAACTCTTAAGTTGCCACTATTTTAAAAAAGGGAGATAAAATTTTGCACCTGTATATAAAAGATTTTAATCAAAGTATTTCTACCAAATGATTTTGATATTAGTATGTCAAAATTAATATGGAGACATCATAAAAATGAATTTAATTAAATAACCTAACAACTGTTTTTTTAAACATGAAATATGAATAAAAGGCCTGGCTTTTAACTTGGAAGTTTCTATGCAGTTTAATATGTTCTGTGAAAAGAATGAATTTTCTTAATTTTATTCTTTATTTTTGCATTCTATTTTGTCTTTAGTTTTTTTAACTGAATTTATGTATTGAGAGAAGTTGACATTGATACTGTACATAGGATATATATATAGCACATCACATTTATTAGGTAGCTATAAGCATGTAATACTGTATACATATTTTCCTGTAAATTTTTCTTTTTTATTTTTGAGAGAGACAGACAGAAAGAGAGAGAGAGAGAGAGAGAGAGAGAGAGAATGAGCGTACCAGCGGCCTCTCAGCCAGTGTGAATGAATTCCATACATGTGTGCCCCCTTGAGGGCAAGTGTGACATTGCGCCCTTGCGTCACTTTATGTCTGGCTAAACGTGGGACCTGGAGAATTGAACGGGCATTCTTAGGTTGGCAGGCAGGTGCCTTAACCGCTGTGGTAGTTTGAATATATGTCCCCCAATATATTCAGTGTTTTACTAGTTATAGTTTGCATCTGCAATCACCTTGCTAGAGGCAGTGTCACTGGGGGCCTTCTTAAGGTGTTAATGGTGTGGGTTTGAGATTCCATTGTAAAGATATGCAAATGTGCCTAGCAGGAGTTCCTGAAGTGTGCTGTGTGACCTTTTGGCTGTAGTTTTGCTCTGTGTGCTGTGGTGGCTGGTTGTTTTTTTCTCTCTCTGCTTGGCCCTGTGGAGAGCAGGTCACTTCTTCTGCCATTATGGAACGTCCCCTGGATCTGTAAGCTTCAATAAATAATATCCCTTCCTCCATAACTGTGCCTGGTCTGGAAGTTCATCTCAGCGAACCTGAAGCTGTCTGCAACAACCGCTAAGCCATCTCTCCAGCCCTGTAAATTTTTCTATATGTTGGGTTTCTAGACATTTAAATGTATATTATTAACATACAAGCACATATTTTTTGAGATTGCTCATATTTCCACCTTGCTATAATTCTCAAGATTAATCAAAGATAAGTAATCTCTAGCTAGTAAAATTTTTATTATTTTATATAGGAATGTTCCTTTTGTGTTTGCACTAGGAAATCTTGATTTTTATTTTATTTGTTGAGAGTACCCACAAAGCATTTATAACATCAAAACTGTAATTAGAACATTTCAATATCAACCTAGCATATATTATAGAGCAATTTCACTGAATTTAACAATATTCATTTTAATATAGGTGATTCTGACCACTTCCATTTAACAAATACAAGTTGTATCCAATTAAAATACAAAAGGAAGCATTAAACATTTAAAAATTAGTTGCTCCTAGTATACTATAAATTAAGATTATAATTTATTCTGTAGTAAAAAGTATTTGTTCTTTTTAAATTAAAAACTTTATTGAAAACTTTACATAATCTGCTTCTATCACTTTCCTTCCTTTTGTCCCCCTCCCCCATCTCCCTCCACTGAACCCCCTGTTTTTTCCTCTTCTATTCTGATGTCTTTTATTTTTGTTTTCTGATTTCCCTCATCCATGATAACCTGTTGATGGACCCAGTATTATGCAGGCTTTGTGCATGTGTGTAGACAGCTGCTGTGAGGTCACGAATACAACTACTACTGTGTCTGGAAGACAGTTCCAAAGCCTCCTGTGGCTTTTACATTCTTTCTGTCACTTCTACAATATTCCATGAGCTATTGGAGGGAGTGTGAGGGAGTGTTACAGAAATGTCTCATTAAGTAAAACATTCAACTTTCATTTATTCTGAACACTTGGATGAGTTTTGAGCCTTCACAGTGGTCACTGACATCTGAAAAGAGAAACTTTTCTAACCAAACGTGAGAGCAGCTCTAATGTGTGGGTATAAACATAGATACATAGAGGGCAATGTGATGAGTATGATATATCCATGTAGCCAAACAACAAAATAGCTTCCCCAACTAGGGATTATGACCTTCCCAGCCGTAGTACTTTTGAGTAGGTTTTCACTGTCAGGCATGAATTCCCTCCTGTGGAGTGGGCTTCGGATCTATTCTAAGGACTGCTGGTTTCCCCCATAATAGATTATTGCACTATTGGGCGCATCTTGCTTAACGGACCAGTTGTGTAACTTGCAGGGTCCACTGTTGGTTAAGACTGCTGATGACTTTTCTCCCCCAGTAGACTGCATAGCACTTTTCAGCACTATAACGGCTAGTTAACAGGGAGGAAACTTCCAATACAGGTCTAGCTTGATTTCTCAGTGTCCTGCAACCCAAGTGTATGGTGTCTGCAGTAGGGTCTTATCATCTAGTTCTGATAGGCAACCAAGAGCCTTGGCAGTAGTCTGTATTGTTTGGGGGGCCTCCTTGACATACAACTCACTGAGAGGTATCCTTCCCCTGACACTGAAATTTTTCTGAAACAACCTATGGCTTCAGTGCACAGCATTATCCATACTACCCACAGGGTATTCTGTCTAAATTCTCTTTAAAAAATTATATATATATATACATACATACACACACACACACATATATATGTGTGTATATATATATATATATATATATATATATATATATTTTTATTTATAACATCTTTAGTTTTGATTAACCCTCCTCCCATCCACTCCTCCCTATTTTTCACACACTGATCATTTTGCCCCCAGTATTCCATTGCCTCTACTTATATATCTACTGTCATTTCCCCTTAAGCCCTTAAGGCATTTAAACCTTTAATATTTTGAAAGTTTAAATATATTATTTTCTTTCAGCTTATCTTTTTATGTATCATTATAAGCAAAGTAAGTTCCATTTCTAGAATGAGTTTTCTCCATTTTAATGAATTATAATAAGCTAAAATCCTCACTTTATGAAGTTTTTGTTTATGTGAGACAGAATGAAGAAAAACAAGACATTTTACTCAGGGAAAGCTCTGTAATCTGACACTAATAAATAAAATTAATATTGTATGAGCAATGAAATGAAAGGCAGGGGACTTTCTGTTTCAAATTTCTACTTTTAATATCAGTACAAGCAATTCCAGAACTCTTAGATACTTTTGCATAGTTTCTGAGATCAGTTAGATGAGTGTATCACTTATGATTTATACATTTCTGGCTGTGATAGGGATCTACAACTTGTAGGTGAGCCTTCACTGAGAAAATCCATCACAGTATGAAACCACACCGTATAATTCCCCAGCCAAAACTGTCTCCATTTTTACCTGAAGTATTTCTTAGGGATCCAAAGACTTTAAAAGCAATATCCTTCACTATTCTGTTAGAAACATTTTTCTTAGAAACCAAAATTGATATTGATGGTTCAGATTCTTTTAATAATCATATTTTGGAAAATATAGCTAATTACTCCTTAGTAATTGCTAAATTAGTAGCATGTCTAGAATTAAATTTAAAATTATAGAATTATGAAATCTAGGTCTAAAGTATTTTCTATTTGAGCCAGTTTAAATCATTAATTTTGCAAAATATATTTTCTAATAGTAGGTTTTACTTATATTGCTGGAAACTTTTTTAAATGATCAGAGAGAAGATCTAGATTTCAAGATCAAGATTTCAAGAAAATCTTGAAAAAGATTTAGTAAGAAAGTAAATATAGATTAACATTCTGAATCTACTATTTAACTCAGAAGAGTGGCCTATAAAACAGATGTTTGCTGTCTGGTTGATACTTCATAGGAAAAAATTCATTTTAATATGTACTAAAGGATTGAGTTAATATTTGAAAAGAAAATTCAAATATTTATTAATCATGTATTTTTGTGATTGAAAATAATATTATCCTTACATAAATTAGATCATGAAGTTGAAGTAGGAGGTAACCTATGAAACCAAGGATACAATGTTACAGATTAAATATACCAACTGAGATAATCCACCTCAATCTCAAATTAAGGATAGAGTTTGTTTTATTAGTATTAGTGATTATGGCAATTTAACAATCAATTTTAAATTGACCACCACCTTTTGTCTGTTGATTACAGTATCCTAGAGAGCAAATTTATGATTAACTTACATGATCTAGAATTCTGTAATTTTTTGATAAAATTAGTTAAGATGAATTTTGTTTATCTAAGACTATTATCATACTTTTTCTGTTTGGTTCTCATATGCTTGAAAAATGTGTAGAGAAAAGAATACAATTTCTATACCATAATTTTTTGGTCTGACAGTAACTACCAAGACTTTTGTGTAATAATAATGTATGTGATGAATTAGTGGGCTGCTTTGAATAATAATTCTTCATTTAAATTAGTATTTAGGACTTGGAAACCTGAAAAATACTTAGTTTCTACCAAAGAAGTGTTTATAGTGCAAAATAAATTATATTTGCCTCAAAGACTGAAGCTGTTAGATGTAAAAAGTGAAATTTTTAGCAGTACAGCTGATGGTTGTGTGTGTGTGTGTGTGTGTGTATGTGTGCTTGCATGCATGTGTGTATGTGCTATGTGAAAAGTGAACTTTTTAGCAGTGCTGCTTCAAGATTAAAACTTATACTTCATCATCAGACATATTTAGATGATAGGGCACATTCATGGTCATATGGCCATAGATTCTCAAATATTTAGAAATTTATGAGCCATTTTGAGAAAATTAGCAGTTAAATTATGCACACTAAGTCACTGAAGTTTGCAAACAAGCCCTTTGGGTGTTGACAAAATCCAGCAGATAACATTCGCTGACAATATTTTTTGCTCTTAATCTTGGCTTTAAAGAAATTCTTCTATGCAGGAAGTAGGCGTGGTGTTAAGTTCAGATCTGGACACTACAGCAGACCTTCATAGGAGCATCACAATGATGCAGATGAGCAAGAGACAGATTAAGATGAGACAGAAATTGATGAACAGGTTCTGGAGATTTTGACGTGCTTGTTGAGGCATTTCAATAGTTGAGGCTCTTCTTATCGCAGAGCGAGTGAGGTATTGGACTTTCTCCATGATGCCAGTAAGACAGAAAGTCTGACGTATTACAGTGGTCAAGAGAAAGAAAAAGCTGGCAGCCAAATGTGAGGTAACTTCAGTCTTTTATGTTGCCTGGAATGTAAAAATAGTGAGTGGATTAGGATCTTGTGTTCTGCCTGTTCCCTGAATAGGTAACACACAGTTTGGAGTTAATGAATTTTCCTCAATATTATTTGTATTTTATAACATCAGATGGCTCTATAGTCTGTGCATATACCTACCTACCTCTTAGCCTTCTTCCAAAATGACTGCAGCAAGTATTTGGTTTATGACGCACTTGGGTTATTCCTTTGGGCCAAAGTTCTTATAATTTCTTTAAGTAACAGAGTTAAATAAAGTAAAATATTACATGAAAAACACATTTCAGTTGCTTATAATTCTGCATCCTGATTTGACTGAATGTCAGTGTAAACACATTTTTAACAGGATTTGATTCAAGTACTAAAAGACTGTCAAGTTTTTAGCAGGCATAATGGTTATTGTACCAACTACCATGGACAGTTACGGTTTGCAGATGACCTTGCTTTCAGGAGGGGTTTATGTCTTGTCTTTATTCTAAGATCCTATAAAATCTATTACTACATGTGGAGTCTAAAGCATTGATACTTATTAAAGGCGAAAGCAAACATATATCATGAAAAATTATAGTCGTAAAATGAACTATGTTAATTATCCAGAGATAGTATTATTATTTGGGGATATTTTAAGTGTTGTTTTTTTAAGATTGTTTTTTAGGGTTTTGTCTAGTCTGGCCTCCAACTTGAAGTTATGCTCCTGCTTCTGCCACCTTAGTGAAGGAATTGCAGCTATGTGCCAGCATGCCCAGCTAATTTTTAAATCAGTTTTAAAATAAGAAAAATAAAAAACTGAATTAAAATATCATAGTTAACTGCCCAGAGATAGGTTGGTTAACATTATTTGATATGTTGGTGTCAGTATAATACTACTATATGTCATAGGTACTAGATTTCATTTTTTTCCTCTAGTCTTCTATGCAACCCATGAAACACCTTCATCCTGTCAGCCCTATACCTAAATGTTGTATTATGTGAGATTCATTCTAAATTTTGGAAGGATGTGATGTTTGTAACTGATTTTTTCTTTTGGATTTATAAAGCCTTTTGTTTTCTTTCCATCTTTTGCTCAAAGAAGGTAAACTTGGAACTGCCAACAAATACCAAGTTCCAGAGAGATTCTGGTTTTTACAATAGACGACAAATCACAGGCAACCATGCTCCTTTGACAAGTATTATCTGCCATATGAGGAGCCTGTTGGAAGAAATGACTGTTTATCCACTCCTGCAGGAATGCTCACTTTGTTTGCAGGAGTCCTATTGCAACAACATAATACCGGATGCAGTCTGATCCAAAAGAAACCTAAGTAGATTTTGGAAAACCTTTGGCAGCCTGCACATACTTTGCTAGATCATCGCCACCTTAGCACTTTTTATCCTGAACAGTGATCACCACCTGCAAACACTAACAGTGCTTTGGAGACGTTATATATTTAGATTTTTTTTCTAGTGTTGCTTCTACTGTATTCTTTTTTAACATTTTTATTTATTTTCAAGCACTTGGGGGGTGGCCGGTCGAGAGAAACAGAATGGGCATACCAGGGTTCCCAACCACTGCAAAATCCAGATGCATGCACCACTGTGCATCTGGCTTTATGTGAGGACTTGGGAACCAAACCTGGGTCATTAAGTTTTGTCAGCAAATGCCTTAACCACTGAACCATATCTCCAGGTGCTCATATGCAAATTCTTCACTTTTTTAACTTTAGAATTTTGCTACCCATCCTCTATTTTTGTCCAATTGTTTATTATTCTTTTAGTAACTGTGGGCACACTTTGCTCATAAATTTAAATAAACATCTAAGACTATAGTCTGACAGACATTTAGTATTTTTCCATTTAGTTTAGAAGATAAAAGTCCTCTATAGTATTTTTTTCTCTATAAATTTTGAATAAGCAGTATATTCTGCGTGAGGATTATTTGGGATTTGTTTCCTGGTGGTCATTCATTTCCACAGATAAGAAGTAATTGTATATTAGGACAGTTTACCATTAGAATTATCAATCTATTGGCTCACAAAGTTCACTCTTAAACATTTTCCTTTGAACATTGCCTAATTTAAATTTGAAAGTTCTGTTTGAAGTTAATTTGTCGGTACAGACTGAATACCTCAAAGAATCTTCAAACTACATCTGTCTGGTTGTAATAATAATTGTGTAATGATAATAATTAAAATAAATATTCTTGACTCATAAATTGACCCTATAATGAAATATCCTTGTTTAAAATTTTTGCCTTGAGGCATAGTCATTAAATCATTAAAAGTAGCGGAGAAACTTTCTTTTTGAAATTGGCTAATGGCTATTGTTACTTTGTATGCTCTTTTCTTTAATTCACACGTTGAAATGATTTAAAAATTGACTTATTTACATTAAAATTCTATTTTTAAAATATTTTATTTTACTTATTTATTTGATAGTGTATGTGTGAAAGAAAAATAAGAGGTAGAGAGAGAGAATGGTTACATCAGGGTTACTAGCCCCTGCAAATGACCTCCAGACTCATGTGCCACCTTGTGCACCTGGCTTTATGTGGCTATTAGGGACTCGAACCTGGGTCCTTAGGCTTTGCAGGCAAGCACCTTAACCACTAATCCATCTCTCTATCAGCAAAATTTGGGTTTTTTTTTTTTTTGAGACAAGATCTCCCGAGTGTAGCCCAGATGGCCTTGAACTCTGTAGCTCGCACTAGTCTCAATTTATTGTAGTCTTGCTTCCACCTGGGATTGCATCGCCTCTAAATTCTTTTTACCTTATAAGCCAGAGACTTCGGAATCTAGTTTTGTTTTGTTTTAGAGGGTGTGGCAAGAGAGTTGGGGAGATGTTAAGGAAAAATTGCACTTAAGAAATATACCCTTATTAATGTAAGTTAACTAGCTGATTGTTTTCTGAAAGCCCTAAAGATGATGGAGTACATTCTTGTACACACTAGAGGGCCTCAGCTTACTAAGTATACTAGAGTGGAAACACTTAGGCTTTATTTTCATGTTTATTTGGTAATGCATGCTTCCTGATTGTGTAGGATAAGAACACTGATGGCCTTTGCAGAAATGTTTATAGACACTGCATCTTATCTGATATGTGCCAGTGTAATTTAGAAGGATTATATTTTAGATTCCCAACCTTCAATTGAGTTAGCTCCTTTATTGGCATGATCAGTGTGTTAATTTATCAGATGAAAGTTATTTTCATCACATGAGTAACAAAGCAAGATTCTTCTGTTTAAGCACCTGGAAAACAACGACCTTGGGTGTTTATATGCTATGAGTAGATCAGAAAGGAAATTAAAGAACACTTAGTGATATGAACTACTGAAATGAGTTTTTATGGAAAGTGTGAGAATAAATTAATCTGGATTTTATCTAACAAGTCTTAGATTGAAGGTATATTTCTTTTTAAAAAAAAGATATTTATTTATTTATTTATTTATTTATTTATTTATTTGAGACAGAGAGAGAGAGAGAGAGAGAGAGAATGGGCGTACCAGGGCCTGTAGCCACTGCAAATGAACTCCAGTGTCACCATGTGCATCTGGCTTACATGGGAACTGGAGAATCAAACCAGGGTCCTTAGGCTTCGCAGGCATGTTCCTTAACCACTAAGCCATCTCTCCAGCCCTTGAAGGTATATGTCTATCACTGAAGCAAACTAAATTATAGGGAACTTTAATTTGATTGTCATTTAAAAAAATGTTTATTTTGAATTTTTCCTATCAGAATTTATTGCTTGATAACTTTCTCATGTCCTGGCTTTGAGAATTATCTCTAGTATCTCATGTAGGTTATTAAAGGTAAATTACATGACATATACATTTAAATAAAATAGAATGATTTTAAATTAGCATAAGTTTGTATTCTCTGAATTTGCTTTATCAAATCCCATTTTCATGAATGTGCATGTCATCCTTGCACAGGGGCCATGCCAATCTTCCTGTGTCATTCTCATTTTAGTACATGTGTTGCCTAAGTGAGCACTATAAAATGGCATTTTCAGTATTGAGAATATGGAGATTACTGTGCTTTGTCAGTATTGTTATTTATTTTATTTTATTATTTTATTTTATTTCTTTTTTCTTTTTCTTTTTCTTTTTCTTTTTCTTTTTTTTTTTTTTTTCGAGGTAGGGTCTCACTCTAGTCCAGGCTGACCTGGAATTCACTGTGCAGTCTCAGGCTGGCCTTGAACTCATTGCAATCCTCCTACCTCGGCCTCCCACTATTATTTATTTTTAAATCATATTAATCAGGGAATAGGGTAAGATGTGCATGTGACTTAGAGACATAAAACCTCGTCTCCAGCTGAAATTCTCCTGCTCTGTATGTAGGCCTTGATCAGCCTACCTTTTTTGCATCTGTTTTTTATTATGAAGTAGAACTACTAGTGTCAGACACAGGGAATTAAGAGGATGAAGTGTTTGTGTACACAGGTTCATTCAGAAAATTGCACTTCAAGACTAAGGGATTTTTTTTTTTTTTTTTGAGGTAGTGTCTCATTCTAGCCCAGGCTGACCTGGAATTCACAATGTAGTCTCAGGGTGGACTTAAACGCATGGCAATCCTCCTACCTCTGCCTCCCTAGTACTGGGATTAAAGACATGCACAACCTTGCCCGGCCCAAGACTAAGGAAGTTTTAATGGACTGTCCTCAATTCTAGGATTGGTAGTAAATAGACTATCTAATTTATAGAGGTGATTTATATTTTAATTGTCTTCAGAATTTTAATATATAAATAGATGACATACTATACATGTTTAGTACATAAAATTTTATTTATTGAACTATTTATGCAAATATGCTCTATATACTGAGACTAAGAAACTATATGCTAACATATAAGTATAATTATTTTCCTTTGTTTACTGAGATATTGTTAAAATAAATTTGATATGATCCCTCTTAATAAAATTCTTATTAATTTACCTGTGTTAAACATGCTTTGTAAGTTACATTTCTTCCATTTGATTTCATCTGACTTTGTTTTTAGCACTTAATTATAAGCATATGTTTTTATAAATAAAGAACTTAAACATCACCCTGTGATAGAGTTGAACATTTCAAACATCTGATACCTATGCCATTGTGTTTAAAATTTTAATAGCCATCACTATAACTGTGATCTCATTAACCTGCTAAGGATATTCCAATAACAGAATATCTGCTCTTTCTAGAAGTTGCCTAGTGTTTGGAGCAAAATGTAATGTGAAAAAAAATCCAAAATACCCCCCCCATGCCCATGAAAAGCTAATTGAAGTTTGAGGGTGAAATTGGATAGATATCTGAATAGAAATGCAGACATATTCACATAGAAATATGTGCTGAGTGACATTTGCATAATATCAGTGGAAAATATTTTATGAATACAGAAGTACTGAGAGACAGCTATCTCAGTGGTAGAGACAAATAGTAGAAGTGTTTGTGTGTCAGGAAAGCTGCCTGGCATTATAAAGTCCATTTTCATGAGCAGCAAAGGTAACATTTGTTTCAGAAATTGATAATTCTAGAGTAAATTTATTTTAGCATATACATGATATGAAAATAGAAGTAATGAAACAAAGGCTGTTGCAGAATATCAAGGTAATAGTTCATTTATTAAGTTGACTAACAGAAAGAAGAGTAGAATTAAAAGTAAGTCATAAGGTTTATTGTAGCAACTCCATTCTTGGAATAATTTGCTCTTTCCTTCCCTCCCTCCCTTCCTCCCTCCCTTCCTCCCTCCCGCCCTCCCTTCCTTTTTCTTTTTCTACTTCTTTTTTCTTTCTACTTCTAAATTCATGAGAGGAAACCTAGAACACTGGAGGATGAAAAACTTGAGAAAAGTATATTCCTTAGTTAACAGAATAAACATTTTACCAACTGTTCAAATGAGATATATAGGAATGTTTGTGTCAAAAACCCTTTAATTTTATGACCTTAGAGGAACTTTTTTGTGACAAGGTTTTTTAAAATTTTCAAACATGTTCTTTATGATATAGTACTGAAGTTAATATATCAGCAGTCCTGTTTACTAAAATCGTGGTATTTTTAGAAAATGTTTTAAAGTAATCTTCAAGATAATTTACAAGTAGCTTGCATTATCTTTTCTTGAACTCTGTTATATCTCCTTACCAGGCAGAGCCATAGTAATAGTGGGAGAGGTATGCTGCTAATGTGCATGCTGTCCCACAACCATTTATACTACCCAAGTGGAAATAAGCAGTCCAGTCCTGCACTGCAGGGTAACACATAACAAATGAAACCATGCATGGAAAAATTAATTACTCACTACCTCCAAATAAAGTAATGCAGTTCGGAAGATTCTTAAATTGGCAGAAATTTACATTTGAAAACAAAAATACAAATGCAAGTAAAATTAAAATAACAAACCAATAACCAAGGTCAAAGATGTGATCCTTTTCAAAGTTGGGTCTAATTTTTATTGTCACTAAATGAATAAGAATTTATTTAGAAATTAATCATTTTGTCATAGCAAACATTTTATTATCTAACTTTGAATTCAAATTTAGAAGATAAGAATTTTTTTTTTAAGTTTAAGTTTGAATTATGGAAAGGAAAAATTTCCAAAAGCAGTGCAATCAGTTTCTTACCTTGCTTTCTGTGACCATAACAGTATGTCAAGTTGGATGAAGTCTTGAAGAATGTTTACCTCGGAGGTTTTCAGACTGTCACCAGGCTTATGGGAACAGCTGCAGTAGTGGAGGAGAAAGTCTTCTAGGGATGCCTTATGATGTCACAGGAATTCTGAAGTTATGATTGGTTAGCCTTAGTCTTATCACAGCCAAACTTTAGAACTTCATGTATTTTACTTTATACTTGGAAAGGTCATTAACACTGTGAATTTTCAGTTGTAAACATTTTAGAGCAGATAGCTGAGAACAGAAAAATAAGATTGGGTTGGTAGTTAGCTTTCCCTTAAGAGTTGTTCATTTTTAGGCTTAGAGAAATGTATATTGACAGGAAGATGTGGACAAACTAAAACAATTCTCTTTAGAAAGTTCACTAGAGGGAATCATTCTTTTTTTTTTTTTTTATATTAGTTTCATTTAAATCACCACACTTGAAATTTCCAAGTTTAAAATTTGTTCTTTAGTGTTGGAAGAGCTCTTTGTAGTTTGTAGCAGAGTGAACTCAGCCTCTCACTTGTCTTCGGGGAGCTGAGATGTGTAGCAGCTGCTGCTTGTGTGTCCTTAAATGGATATGATTGTGGCTTCTTCCAAAGAAAGATGCAGTCCTTCAACAAATCACTTGTCAGCTAAAACTCATTGAAATATTTTAGCAAAGATCCTCTATAAACATTGATAAAGGAAAATTCACTATGTATGAGTAAGTGCGAAATTAAGATACCCTATGGACTTTATATCTCTGCATATACAATACCAAAAATGTGTGCTTGACACTTTCCTTAATACTTTGCAACTAATTTTTTGCTTTCGGTCCTTATATAATATTCTTGTTAGCTGTCAATAATATGAAACCTTTAGCAGTCTAAAGTAGCTTACAGTAGTTTATCAAATATAGCTGGTAAAGAATGGGTGAGAATTTTGATCTAGAAATAAGTTTTGTTATAATTCCTGATAAAATTGGAATATTATAGGGGAAAAACAATAATTATGGACATAGAATAGCATATAACAATTAAGAACTTCATACTTTAAGAAAACAGTTGGTAATATTTAGTTAGATAAATTAAGGAACTGCCATAGACAAAATATGTCCTAGTAATGCACATGCGTGCAAGTTTATTTAAAAAGTGCACATCGCACAGGCATACCTTATAAAGCTACACTATGTGTGTGTGAAAGCTGGGAGTGGACTCATTGTAGATGTGCATGAGAATGAGGCTTGTCAGATAGGTTGCTGCTGCTGCTCCTCTATGGAAGTCTAGAGAGTGTTGTATTTCAGTTTTAACCTGATCAAACAATCAGAAAAATGTTTAATAGGAACACTGGTTAGTTTATAGAGTGTTGTTCAAAAATTACTCAACTTGGAGCTAGAAAAGTTTTAGGATTTGTCTTTATTTGGAATTACATAGTTGAATACCACCTTCAGTCACATGACTAAATCATGTGTGGAATTGAAGGGCATTATGATTGGGGGTTTAACAACATGAAGTGTGCATAGTGATTATCAGAGCTTCCATAACAAGGTGTTCATTTGGGGTTAGTTCTTAGTCTTTTCCCTTTACAGAATGGATTCTTATGGTGCATGAATAGAGTTCAGGGTCCTTGAATGCATCTTTATTTTTATGAAACTCTAAATGAAAAATTTAGCATTTGTTCAGTTTTGATTGTAAACCATAGCTGCAGAAATGTTACCAGTATGTTTGTCACTTTAGAATTCTGAGATATTTTTAGTCTGTGGAATCTGAACCATGTATTCAACCAAATGCAAAGAGAAAATATTTGAAACAAATCTGTCCTGAACATGTACTGCTTATTTTCCTTTTCATGATTCCAAAGTTAATAGTTTGATACCTATTAACACATCATTCATATTACCTTAGATATTAATAATTTAGAAATGATAGTGCATGGCATGATACATGCCACATTTTTGCAAATAGTATGCTATTTTATGTAAGGAATTTTAGTATCTTTAAAATTTGGTATTCACAATGGGGCCTAGAACCAAATTCCCATTAGACACAAAGAGTCAACTACTATGGTTATCTCAGATATATTGAGATATTGTATAATTTATCACTAGACATTGCTGTATTTTTTAAAGATATTTATTTATTTATTTGAGACAGAGAGAGGAGATAGGAGAATGATAATGGGCATGCCAGGGCCTCTAGCCGCTTCATACGAACTCCAGACACATGCATCTGGCTTATGCGGGACCTGAAGAATCAAACCTGGATCCTTGGCTTTTGCAGGCATGTGCTCTTAACCACTAAGCTATCTCTCCAGACTTGTGTATTTTATTTTAATGTATACTCAAACAATAAATAATGAAGATGTACATGAAAAATTGTGTGACATAAGGCATGGAACACTTCGCTGAAAACTGAAGAAGCATTTTGATGGGAACAGGGGTTTATTTATGAGGGATGACATTCCTACAAAAAGCATCCAGGCTTAAAATAGAACAGTAACCTGTCACCAGGTCACAGGGACCTGTATAGAGTCAGAGCACAGCACACAAAGGAATGTGATAAGAGACAAAACAAGAAAGACAAGGCCTAAAACACCAAGCTGAAAGGCTGAAAAACTCAAAAGGACTTTACCATGTATAGAAACATTCTCTAGCACAGGGATCCTTTCCTTTCATGTATCACATTTTCCACAAAGTGCTGAACCCTACTGGCCAGAATGTTTTTGAACACTTAAAACATATAATTCCAAATAATAATTGAGGATAAGTCCATGCTTAAGGCAGTAGAGTACAAGTATGGTCTGGACAAAATGACTCTTCTGATGGGCTTCAGTCTCCTGGTATCTAAGGAAACAGAAGCAGGAAAGCCGTGTTTATTTTTCTCTCACCAACTCTGAAGCACATCATATAACCTATGAAAGTCAATTTTGTGCTTCTCCAACTCTTTCCTCAAATAGATCCCATGACCTTCATTAGAGAGATATATCCCCCTTATTTTCTCCATCACTATCTTCCCTTTCATAAAACCTACTCATAAAAAGTCCCACAAACCTCCCTGCTTCTTTGGGTCTTGAAAAAAAGTTACAGTTTAGATGGAGCCATGGATAACTGAAAACCTTGTTGTTGACTCTAGCATTAATATATTTATCTTCTCTCCCCCTTCATCTTTCCTTTGTGTGTATGGTGTGGGCATGCCACAGTGCACATGTGGAGGTGAGAGGACCACCTATAACCTCTACTACATTCTTTGACACAGACTCTCTCTTGTTTTGCTACTGTTTATGCCAGACTAACTGGCCCACAAGATCCTGGATTCTGGCTCCACCTCCCATTTTCATAGGTATGTTAGCTTCACAGATAATATACATCACTGGCTTTATGTGGGTACTATAATGGATTGAGTCTGAGTTGGAAGGTTGTAACCAAGTACCTTTAAATACAACCATCCCCTAACCCCCTGTCCTCTTCCTCCTCTTCTATTTCCTCCTTTCTTCTCCACCTCCTCTTCCATTTTTCCTACTCCTTTCTTCTTTTTCTCCTCCTCCTCCTTTCTCCTCCTCCTCCCTTTTTCTTTCTCCTCATCTTACAATTCCAGGGGATATATGATCCATCATGACAGGGAAGTCTGAACAGCAGGAACAGGAAAGTCATGGTGGCAGGAGCAGTATGCAGCTTGGTCTCATTGAATCCAAAGAGGCAGAAAGCAAAGAATGCTGATGCTCAGCTAGTTTTCTTCTTTTGAGTCAGTTTATTTATTCTTTATGATCTAACTTGTTAAATATCTACAAATTCAGTTCATGGAATTTGGAATGTGAATAATGAATGCTAGAGAATCAAAAAGTATCTTCGGGGAATGGAGAGATGGCTTAGCAGTTAAGGCGCTTGCCTGTAAAACCTAAGGACCCATGTTGTACTCTCCAGATTCCACATTAGTCAAATGCACAAGGATGAGGCAAACGCAAGGGTGGGCATGCCCAGTAGGTGGTGCAAGCATCTATTGCAGTGGCTGAGGCCCTGGCACACCAATTCTCTATCTCTCTCTCTCAAATAAAAATAAAATAAATAAAAGTATCTTTGGGGCTGGAGTGTTTGCTTAGAGGTTAAGGCATATGCCTGCAAAGCCTAAGGACCCAGATTCAATTATGTAGGTCCCATGTAAACCAGATGCACAAGGTGGCACATGCATCTAGAGTTCGTTTGCAGTGGGTAGAGGCTCTAGCATGACCATTTTCTCTCCTCTTTCTCTCTCTCCTTCTCTATCTCAAATAAAAATAAAATTTAAAAAAGTATCTTTGAAACTTCATACTTCCAAAATGCAGTGCAACACTATTTTTTAAATTTTTCTTTATTTTATAGAAAACTAAAAGTAAATTAGTTAATCACACTGATCTCAAGGAAGTCTGAAGCACAGCTAGAACTTAGGGGCTAGAAATATGAGTTTTATTCATATGAAGTTTGTGGACTGACTTTGAGCTGTAATCTTTAAAGCACTGATATTTTATTTTATTACATCTATGATTGCTAGGAAATGGTAACAGATTTGAAGTACTGATAGTTTAAGGTGGAAACCTGTGGGTAAGGGTATTTTAGAAAACATCGTGAGGTTCTGTGTTGGTATGAAAGTTTAAAGAACACAAGAGTGTCTTTTCAGACTGACTTGGAAGACTGTTGCATATCTGTGCACCACCACACTGCCATTGCCACACTTATGCGTGCTGTTGAAATAGCTCTACAGTTCTTGAAAACTTAGAAATACACTGGGGAATTATGGGTACTTGTCCTTTTTGTTGATTATATGTTATATAATCATATATAATATATAGGCTACCTCTACTCTGGTGGTTTAAATAAGCAAAACAGTTCAGTATCAACTTGTCACTTGTTTCTTAAGTTTTCATCATATAAGAAGTTCTCTAAACTCAACTCAGCAATTGTGCCCTGAGAAGATTTTCCATTGTAGACTCTTGAAATAGGTTTTTTTTTTTTTTTTTTTTTTTTTTTTTTTTTTTTTTTTGAGACTGTGTAGACCAGGCTGATCTCAAACTCACAGTCCTCCTGCTTCTGCCTCCCCAGTGGTAGAATTACATGTGTTGACCACCAAGCCAGGTTTAAAAATGTTTTTAAAAATAGTACTTTTACTGTAAAAAAGAAAACATTCATGGTCTGTAACTGAAGCAATAGAAAAAACCTGTGTGTGCATGATAAGAAAGCTAGATAACTCCTGTAAAATAAAAAGCCCATTTCCCATCAAGATAACCACCATTAATCACTCTTTTTGGAAAAATTCTTTTCTGGGCTGAAGAGATGGCTTAGCAGTTAAGGTATTTGCCTGCAATGCCAAAAGACCTTGGTTTGATTTCCCAGGACCCACATAAGCCAGATGTACAAAGGTGGCATATGCGTCTGGAGTTTGTTTGAAGTAGCTGGAGGCCCTGACACACCCATTCTTCTCCTCTTTTCCTCTCTCTCTCTCTCTTTCAGCCTCATTCTCTCTTCCTCTCTCAAATAATTAAAAAAAGAAAAAGTTTACATTTTAAAATAATGCAGTGTTTTGATTCCAGAAAAAAAATTCTTCAGAAGAATTTTTTTTTTTTTTAGCTTACCTTTTATTTGCTACTAAAATTCTTACCAGCTTTACTTCAAGGGTTGTGATGAATACAGAAGAAATATAACCAACAAAGCTATATGAATAAGATCAGGAAATTTTCAAAGAACAGATTAGACATAATGAGAATTTTCCTTGAAATATATTTAAGTATTAATGTGACAGTGGGCATAAGGCCTGGTCTCTCAGTGGAGCTTTACAAGAAAGGTCTCTTTCAATATTTCCTTTTTTATCAAACTAAATATGATCGGGAGTTCCTATCCAATATATTTGAGTCTCTTTTTTTTTTTTTTTTTTTTTTTGGGAAAGTGAAACATTTTATTTTATTCCATTTATTTTCTTTTTTTAAATTTGTTTATATATATATATTTATATATATATTTTATTTATATTATTTTGATTTTACATTCATAGTAAAGGTTCCATTGTCCTCCTCCCTCTCCTCCCTCTTTCAAAGGGACCCTTGTCAATGGGGAATGTGGGTCAAGCATTGTGAGGTTAGTTAAGAGTTCTGGGGGGTTGGCCCCAGTCTCTGTGCATAATGCCCCAACTATGACTCTAACAATCTTTCCGCCCCCTCTTCTGCAAGTTTCCCTGAGCCACATCGGGGTCATTTTAGTTCTGCTTCAGTGATGCAGTTTTGGGAGCCTCTGTGTCTCTGGATATCTGGCTTAGTTGGAGTTGGATGATCTCTGTGTTTATCTCCTTCAGCCTTTTTCTGGTGTCACGATCGCCATGAACGCTGAACTCTTGCCCTTCCCCTGTGTTGTTCTATGGTTTCAGCTGGGGCCCTGGTGAGGTGTGGTTAGCTGATCCTCCCTTCAGGTTCGATGTCCACCTGAAAAAAGATAAGCAAATTCTCCATCGGAGAGAAAAGTTAGTACTAGGTAGAAGGGATAACCATCTATGTTTTGGAGGGAAGTTTATATGCGTTGGCTCTCTTCTAGCCCACATTTGGTGGTATCTTGATCTTGGAGACTGAGCTCATTTTTTGTACCTGGTTTTGACTTATTTCCCAGTTCCAGCAATGAGTTCCATTCCACTGAGTGGATCTATTAGCCAAATCAAGAGCAGTTGGTTACCCACCATGGCTGATTGCCACTACTGCACTTGTATGAGCATTACGTCAAGTTGTTTCCTGCTGGGTATCTTAGACTGCAAGTTGTTTGGGCAGATGTCGGTCATTTTCCCCCAGTTGCTTGTATAGCGCCCTCTGGTACTAGACTAGCTAACTGTCTGGGGACTGACCCTCTTCCAGATTCTGAACATATCTCTCCATGTTTGGTCTCACACACGTAAGCTGTCTTCAACAGTAGGGTCTTGCCATTAACCTTTGGTGGGTCACCAAGAACTCTGACAGAAGTCTGTCTATTTTTGGGAAACCTTGTAGGTGTTTCAGATCAACAGCTCATTGTGGAAGTTCACCCCATGCTGGCACTGGGAGTTATAAGTCTGCACCTAGGAAGGTGAGGGAAGAAAAAGATAATATAGAGGAGAAAGTGAGTATAGAGAGGGGAGGGAGAGAGAATGAGAGAGAGAGAGAGAAGAGAGAGAGAAGCAGGACAAGATTAAGGTTGGCCTTCATGATGCTCTCTCCAGGTTCCTGTGGTTCGGGTGTTCCCTCTGCGGGCCTGCTGAAAGATCAATGTTTTAACCTGTTGTTCAGAATAAAGGGTTTTATAGTATCTTTTCCTTTTGGGTCCCAATTTGTATCCCCCTTGTTCTCCCTCCCACCCTCTCGTTCCCTCCCACCCTTACCCTCCCTCCCTCCCACCCTCCCTTTTGTCTGGGCTTCAGAGTGTTTATTTGGTTTGGCCACCTGCCACATGGTTTCAGGTTAGGAGCGACAGATAAATGAGACCATGCGATGATTATCTTTTTGTGCTTGGGTGAGCTCACTGAGGAGACATTTGCTCAACCATGTTTATAGCTGCTCAATTCATAATAGCAAAGAGCTGGAATCAACCCAGGTGTCCATTACTAGATGAATGGATAACAAAGATGTGGTATATCTATACTGTGGAATTCTACATAGCAGTAAGGAAAGATGAAATTAGGAAATTTGAAAAAAAATGGTCAAACATGGTTCAGAAGAAATTTTGCATCGATACATCATGTGTTGGTACCATCATTTCCCTCCTCCTTTTTCCCACTCCACTAAGGGCCCTCTTTAGTGGGATTGCTGGTATTCACCCATCGGAAAATTTTTTGTTATTTTTTTCATCTCTTGTTAGTAAAATATGACAGAAGACTCATTTGTTAATGTTAATTTGAAAACTAGTATGCTGGTATTTGACTGCTCTGACTTAATAGAAGCTAGATATATTGTCTGGTATATTTATTACTCATAACCTTGGCAGATATAAAATAGACCCATATTATATTAAATATTTCATGTTCATAACCTTCTATGGGAGTTCATGTACCCTGGTCTCAAATTTTTTTATTTAGCTGAAGATTAGCTAAATTTCTGATTGGTGCCTCCAGCTCTCAAGTGTTGGGATTGCAGATGTTACCACCATTCCTAGCCTCTCTATTTCCATTTTGTGGTTATTAGTTATCAATTATACCCTTAATTTATTTTCCAGTTTGATTGTCAGTAGTAGAAGATATCTAATGTGTTAATGACAAGGGATTGATCCATTAAATTCTGTCAATATATATCATTTAAAAGTAATTACCGGCTGAAGAGATGGCTTAGGGGTTAAGGCGCCTGCCTCCTAAGCCTAAGAACGCTGGTTCCAATCTCCAGCGGTTCCAATCTCCAGGTCCCACGTTTAGCCAGATGCAAAGGGACACAAGGGCGCAATGCCACACTTGACCACAAGGGGGGGGGGTACACACATCTGGATATCCTTCTCAGCAGCTGAGACACTGCTGGCGTGCCCATCTCTGTCTTCCTCCCCCCCCCCCCCCCGTCTCTCTCTGTGTCTCTCTCCAAAAAAAAAAAAAAAAAAAAAAAAAGTAATTACAAGCTGGGCATGGTGGCACACACTTTTAACCCCAGCACATGGGAGGCAGAGGTAGGAGGATCACCATGAGTTCAAGGCCACCCTGAGACGACATAGTGAATTCCAGGTCAGCTTGGGCTAGAGTGAGACCCTACCCTGAAAAAAAAAAAAAACGAAAATAAAAAAAGTAATTACAGCCTGGCTGTGCTAGCATATACATTTAATGCTAACACTTGGGAGGCCAAGGTAGGAGGATTACTGTGAGTTCAAGGCCACCCTGAGACTCCATAGTGAATTTCAGGTCAGCATGGGCTAGAGAGACCCTACTTTGAAAAACAAAAACAACAACAACAAAATAAAATAAAATAATAAAATAAAATAAATAAAATAATAATAAAATAAAAAATAAAATAAAAATAAAAAATAAAATAAATAAAAATAAATAAGCTTCATTTTTTGTTAACCTTCTAATTGATTTAAGGAAAGTGCTTTGCTCTTCCCTTTTCCATATCTCATCCCCATCTCTTGCACTGAGATCATTTTCTGCATGGATCTTTTCTTTGTTGGCCCTTTTATAAAACATGGTATACTAATACATCATAGATAAAAACTATTATAAAAACTATTAATTTTTGAGAGGAAGAGATGCCCCTTCCACTAAAAGAAAACTGGTAGTTATTTTGTTGTTTATTATGGTAGAAATAATACTTTTAAGGTTTTCTTTATTTTCATGTGTGTATATTTTTAAGATATAATTGTGTGTATTTAATATACTCCCATTATCATTTCTGCTAATCATTTTTCCAGTCTTTTACCTTTGAAGTAATTCACAACACTTGAAATATTTTAAGTTTATTTATTTATGAGAGAGAGAGAGAGGGTGGGTGTGCCAGGTCCTCCAGTCACTGCAGACAAACTCTAGACATATGCACCACCTTATGCATCTGACTTACGTGGGTCCTGGGGAGTCAGACTGAGGTCCTTTGGCTTTACAGGCAAATGCCTTAACTGCTAAGCCATCTCTCCTGGCCTACACTTGAAATTTAATTCAATGAAATATACTAGTATAAATATACTAGTATATTATGGCAGAAGCCATAAATAAATTAATAAATAAAATAAATTAAAGAAATAATGAGATTACTGAAAACAGCTCCTGAACCAGGTAAGGGACCAGCCTTGGCTAAATAACAAGTTCTAGTTCAGCCTGGACACACACACCAAAAAAAAAAAAAAAAAAAAAAAAAAAAAAAAAAAACTGTACAACCAACAAAAACACAGTTCCTTCTGTATTTTAGATTTTTGAGTGGCCAATATGGAAACTGTTTGCAATGGTGACTGAGGAAATATAATTTTTGCCTTGCTTTGCTGGAGGAAAATCAGTGGCAGAAAAGGACATTGGTTTAGTTTTCTATCAAACATACAAGTTTTTCTTCTTTTGGTGAACAAAAGCTTTAAAATCCTGTGTTAGCTTTAGTATATTTCATGTCTCTTATTGAGCTTTGTGAATAATGTATTAGTGAGGTGTCACTGTGGAGTATCTTTTCAGATAGGCAGTTCTAGGAAACAAAGGTTTACCTTAACATTTGACATGCTGTGAGTGATGGCTTGAGCTCAGGGACAGGCAAGTGAAAGAGAGAGAGCAAACTGAAGACTTGCAGAGGTTGTGTTCTACCAGTGTGGTAGCCCTGCATTATCTAAGATAATTTGTTCAGGCCAAAGAATTCTGAGCTATTTTCAGCTGCACTGTAGTAAACTCGTATTAGAAGCATGTTTGGCCACTAAGTGACATATTTTGGCAACTTTTCATAGCATCTGGGTCTCATCTCAAAAACATGTCTTTGGTATTGTATGAGTATGTGTACTATCCCTTTTCAGTTGTGAAAGTGGAGGTTGCTACTTATAATACAAATATGTGTGTATGTGCCCTCTGAATATAAAAGTTTTATAGTTAAGTCATACATGCAGAAGAGTTACAATTCTTTAGCTTGTAAGCTAGTGTATCTTTTCTAAAACAGGGAAAGAATAATTTGCCTAATGCATTTTTAGGTAAAACATCTTTTTTTTTTTTTTTTTTTACTTTTCATCTACCTTTTTATATATAATTTATTTTTAGTTATATTATTCTGATTTTACATTCATAATGTTGGCTCCATTATCCTCCTCTCTGTCCTCCCTCTTCCAAAGGGACCCTCATCAATGGGAAATGTGGGTCATGGGTCATGCATTGTGGGGACAGTCAAAAGTTCTGGGGGGTAGGCCAAGTCTCTGTGCATAATGCCCCAACTTGTGGCTCTAACATTTTTTTCCGGCCCCTCTTCCTTGAATTTCCCTGAGCTATTACCTTGGGGTCATTTTAGTTCTACTTCAGTGATGAGGTTTTGGGAGCCTCTGTGTCTCTGGATCTCTTAGATGGAGTTAGATGTTCTCTGTGTTTATCTCCTTCAGCCTTTTTCTGGTGTTGTGATCACCAAGAACACTTTATTCTTGCCCTTCCCCTGCATTACTCTGTGGTTTCTGCTGGGGCCCTGGTGAGGTGTGATTGGCTGATCTTCCCTTCAGGTTTGTTGTTCATCTGAAAAAGATAAGTAAATTCTCCAACAGAGAGAGGAGTTAGTACTAGATAGAAGGGATGGCCATAGATTTTTTGGAGGGAATTTTATATGCGTAGGCTCTCTTCTAGCCCACATTTGGTGGTATCTTGATCTTGGAGACTGAGCTCATTTTTTGTACATGGTTTTGACTTATTTCCCAGTTCCAAGATTGATACAACCCTGGCCAATCTGATCAAGCAAAAAAAAAGAAACTCTTCAAATTAACAAAATTAGAAATGAAAAAGGAGAGATCACAACAGACATGAGTGAAATAGGAAGAATTATTAGGACTTATTTCAAAAAGCTCTACTCCACAAAACAGGAGAATATGGAGGAAATGGATGAATTCCTAGACACATACCACCTACCAAAGCTAAGCCCAGAGCATATTAATCTCCTAAACAAACCCATCACACCCTTGGAGATTGAAGAGGTAATCAAACACCTCCCCAAAAAGAAGAGTCCAGGACCAGATGGTTTCTCAGCTGAATTCTATCAAACCTTCATGCAAGAACTGAAACCAGTTCTTCTCAAACTGTGCCACACAATTGGAGAACAGGGAGAGATCCCCAACTCCTTCTATGAAGCTAGTATCACCCTAATTCCAAAACCAGGCAGAGATGCCACAAGAAAGGAAAATTATAGGCCCATTTCCCCGATGAACATAGACGCAAAGATCCTGAACAAAATTCTTGCAAACCAAATTCAACAGTACATCAAAAGCATTATCCACCTTGATCAAGTAGACTTCATCCCTGGAACTCAGGGGTGGTTCAACATACGGAAATCTGTCCATGTAATACACCACATAAACAAGCTTAAACACAAAAACAACATGATCATTTTGATAGATGCAGAAAAGGCCTTTGACAAAATACAACATCACTTCATGATCAAAATATTAGAGATAACAGGCATGGATGGCCCAAATCTCAACATAATAAAGGCTATATATAAAACTCCTAATGCCCAAGTAATTCTTAATGGGGAGAGACTGAAGGAATTACCATTGAGATCAGGAACAAGGCAGGGTGTCCACTCTCACCTCTGCTCTTCAACATAGTGCTAGAAGTATTAGCTCAAGCAATAAGATAGGAGAAAGAAATCAAAGGGATACAAATTGGAAAGGAAGAAGTTAAGTTAGCCCTATTTGCAGATGACAAGATTCTATACATAAGTGACCCGAGAACCTCCATCTCAAAACTCTTAAAGGTGATTAGCGCCTTCAGCAAAGTAGCAGGATATAAGATCAATGCACAGAAATTAGTAGCCTTTCTGTATGCAAAAGACAAAGAGACAGAAAAAGAAATAACTAACATTGTCCCATTTTCAATTGAAACAAAGAAAATAAAATACCTTGGAATAACATTAACTAAGGAAGTGAAAGACCTATACAATGAAAACATAAAAACACTCAAGAAAGAAATTGAGGAGGTCCTACAAAAATGGAAAGACCTCCCATGCTCCTGGATTGGTAGAATTAACATTGTGAAAATGGCAATCTTACCAAAAACACTATATAGATTCAATGCAATGCCGATAAAAATCCCAACTTCTTTCTTCACTGAGATAGAAAAAAGTATCTCAAAATTCATATGGAAAGGCAGAAGGCCTCGGATATCCAAGCATATCCTCAGCAAAAGAAATACCTCTGGAGGCATCACCATACCTGATCTAAAGCTATACTACAAAGCCATTGTAATAAAAACAACATGGTACTGGCATAAAAACAGGTAAAACATCTTAATGAGAAATTCTTTTACTTCCCTAAATCTGGCACCTACCAGTTGTATCTATTAAACATTTACTCATAAAAAGTATTTTTGTCTCACCTTTTATAAATCTTGAAATATTGGATGGTAAACATTCTGTCCCCTAATCAAACTAGTTGGTACAGTGTAAATTTCATGTTCATATCTACTTGAAGTTTCATTACTGGTAAGCTATGAAGATTATACATTCATAAGCTTAAAGAACAATGCTCTTCTTATAACTTGTATTGGCTTCAGTCAGGTGGAAACATGACCTGATATTTAAATTCTAAACAGAAAGTCATAACAGTAAATTTCTGTTGTATTGGTATGTGAATTTTGATACATATTTTTTCTGTCAAACAAAACCCATATTGTCTGGATTTGATAAAAAGACATACATTTTACTATCATATTAATATAACTACAACATAATGATATGCTTTCAGTGGCCAGTTATGATTATATTGAATAGAAATTTATATTGTTTTCCAGTTACTTTGGGAAAATGTATTACTACTAGGACATTGGGGAGAGGCTTATTTGCCTATAAAGCATATTTTTCTTTTCCTTGTGAGAAAGTGGATTAACTTCTACCATAATGGAAAGCATTTTTCTTCTAGAATACTAACAGCTCTTAGTAGCCAAGTCTTTCCCTTGCATTTCTTTTAAAGTTTAGGGAGACTTTATTCTAACAAAGATATTTTAATAAGACAGGGAAAGAGGAGAGAGCATGAGGATTATTTATTCCTTTGGACTTTTATCTCATGACTATTTTCAGGTGAAGTGATGACACAATAGGAAATTACAGCCAAGATAGTTCATTTTTGTCATCTGTGCTATATGTTGGAGTAATAGGCATTCCATTAGCAATATGAGTGAAATAAAGTATAGTTACTTTGGTAATTATATTTTTAGATTACATTAATATGCATAGCTGTTTTAATCTTAAATATAATATTAACCTTTCAGGACAATATTTAAAATTTTCAGTGCACAAGAGATTTCATTTATGCCTCTTCTCAGTCTATTCACCAACATCCTATATCCAACATATTTCTTTTTAAAAAAATTTACTTATTTATTTGACAGAGAGACAGAGGAGGGGGGAGAGAGTGGGCACACCAGGGCCTCCAGCTACTGCAAATGTATTCCAGATGCATGCGCCCCCTAGTGCATCTGGATAACATGGGTCTTGGGGAATTAAACTGGGGTCTTTTGGCTTTGCAGGCAAACAAACGCCTTAATTGCTAAGCCATCTCTCCAGCCCCTCCAACATATTTCTACTGTTTGTTATACAGTGCAATGGTTCTGTTAAGATTTTTTTCATTTAGCATGTAATGTAATTACAGTTTTATTTTTGTGCATTGTAGGATTCCACTCTGTACATTACCACAGTTAATTAACCATTTCTCTATTGATACCCATTTGGATTGTTTCAAAGTTATTATGACAAGTTCTTTTGGTTTCTAGTGATGCATAATGGAATATGCATAATTTTTTACCTAGAGTTATTTTAGAACAAAATGTGTGCATGGCCATGTCCAGCTTTTTACATAGCCTCTTAGTAGGATCAAACTTACCATCCCAGGCATCTCTAAAGCTTAAGCTCTAGTGCTGTTAACCTGTGAGCCGTCTCACCAGCCCAGGAAAAAAAAATCAATTTTATAGTTATTATTTAGGACTAAACTTACTGTAATACTTTTGGCTTTTCAAGGTAGGGACTCTCTCTCTAGCCACTGCAAATGAACTCTAGATACATGCGCCACCTTGAGCACCTAGCTTATGTGGGCCCTGGGGAATTGAACCCGGGTCCTTAGGCTTTGCAGGAAAATGCCTTAACTGCTAAGCCATCTTCCTAGCCCTAGTTTATCTCTTGATTATATGGACATACTAATTTTCTGTATAAATTTTGAGTAAACATTGGCTTACAGAGCTTTGTGCACATGTTTTCTTTCTTTCTTTCTTTCTTTCTTTCTTTCTTTCTTTCTTTCTTTCTTTTTTGTTTTTTGAAAGAGAGAGAGAGACAGAGATAGAGAGAAATAGAGAGTGATAGGAAGAGGAAGAGAGAGAGAATGGGTTTGCCACGGCAATTTCAGCCCCCTTGTGGGCAAGCACAGCATTGTGCATTTGCATCACTTTGCGTCTGGCTAAACATGGGACCTGGAGAATGGAACAGGCATTATTGGGCTTGGCAGGCATGTGCCTTAACCACTAAGTCATCTCTCCAGCCCACGTTTTCATTTTTTAAGTAAATACTATTAAATTCCATTCTGTTTAATTGCTATTGTTCGTCTGATGAAAATCAGTTGATTGTGTGTGTGTGTTTGTGTGTATATGTATTTGCAAATCTTTATTTCACTGGTTTATATGTCAACACTGCATCTTCATTAATCACTGTAATGAGTACAATAATTCTCAGACAAGCTATTCTAAATTTGTTACATTTCCATAAAAAGTTTTATGGTTTTAATATGGGTTTTATTTAATTTATAAATCATGGAAGGAATAGTTGGTGTGACTACTAAGTTTTAGCTCTACTTTTAAAAAGGGGGTTATATAATATGGTGTTTTATATGCTTCATGTTACAGATCTTACATGCAGTGTTTTAAATTTTAGGAGAGTTGTTTTGAGATTGGTTTTCTCTATGTAGCTCTAGATGAACTCAGACTCACAGCAATTCTCCTGTTTCAGCCACTTGAGGGCTGGAATTACATGTATGTGTCAGGTACCACCATATCTGGCTTTGCTTAATTTTATTTCTGAATATTTAACATTTTAAAATATAAACATAACAAAGTTTAAGTTACTAATTTTTATTCCTAGCATATGGCAATATGATTAGTTTTTATTTATTTTCGTAAATCTATTTATTTATTTGAGAGAGAGAATGGGTCTGCCAAGACCTTTGCCACTACAAATGATCTCCAGATGTTTATGCCACATTGTATATCTGGCTTTTACATAGGTACTAGCGAATTTAACCCAGGCCTGTAGGCTTTGAAAGCAGACACCTTTAAACACTAAGCCATCTTCCTACTTCATGATTGATTTTGAATTGTATACTTATGTATGTGTTTGTAGGCCAGAGCACAACCTTGGGTGTCATACCTCAGGAGCTGTGTAGTGTCCCTCATTGTCCTCAAACTCACTAAATAGGCTAGATGTACTGGCAAGTGAGGCTCAAGGGTTCTACCTTTCTCTACCTTCCCAGCACTGAGATTACAAATCTTACATGCTTGGATTAAAAAAAAAATCATTAGGGTCTCATATTTAGAAGGCAAACACTTTATTGATTGTGGTATCCCAGCCCTACAATTGTATAATCTTGCTAAAGCTACTTACTCTTTTTTTATGGTTACCTTTATTGGTCTACTAATGTGATAAACTACACTGATATTTAAAGCTAAATAAATTTACATTGCTGTGATAAACATCATGCCATATCCTACTCATATCTCCACATATAGATTGAATTTTGTTAAGAGTTTGTGTTCATTCAGGTTTGCGTCACTGTGACAAAAAAAAAAAAAAAAAAAACTGAGAGAATCAACTACATGTAGGAAACATTTTGCTTCAGAGCTTCAGAAGTTTTAGTCCAAGGTAGGCAGGCTATCTCCTTTGGGATTGAGAAGAGGCAGAATGTCATGGTGATGAGAGTGTGAGGCAGAGGAGGCTGCTCACCACATAGTGATCAGGAAGTAAATGAGAACAAAGCAGGAGCCTGGGACAAGATAATACTCCAGGAACATGTCCCCAAATAACCCACTTTATCCAGGTTGGCCCCATCAAATCATTAACCCATCAATGGATTAATCTATAGATTAGGTCAGAGTCATGCTGCAACCCAAAGCCTTAGTTAGCTATACAAGACTTTTAGGAGTACACTTTACATTCAAACCGTAACAGTTTTTGTATTTGTGTTCTTGAAGGATGTTGTCCTATAGCTTTTTCCTCCTCTGTTCTTTTTTTTTTTTTTTTTTTTGGTTTTGTTTTCAGAAGAGTGCTGTGACCTCTCTTTTCTGTTTCTTGAACACTGATGTCAGTTCTTCAAATCTTTAGTAGATATTTCAGTGAAACCATTTTGGTCTGGATATTTATTTTTGAGTTTTGTGTTTAACTATGAGTCCACTTATTCTAAAAGTTTATAGAACTATTCAAATAATTTCAGATTAGTTCAGTTTTACCAGCTTGTAGTTTTTGAGAAGTTTGGTCATTTCATTCTAAATCACTGAACTTATGTGTTATATACAGTTCGGGTAATTTCCTTCCTATTCTTTTATTATGAAGGTACCTTATTTCATTCCTGTTATTGGTAGTTTACAAATTCGTCCTTTAATATTTCCTCAGTGTAGCTAGATGTTTGTTGGGGCCATTGATCATCTCAAATAACTTGCTTTCCCCTCTAGTTTTCTGTTGTAGGCTTATATTCTTGCAAGTGCTTGCTTTGAGTATATTTTCTCATTTCCTATGTAACTACTCACTGCTATATATTTCCCTCTCCATACTACTTTAACTATATCTCACAAATTTTGATGTTTTCATTCAGTTCAGTTCACATTCTATTTGAAATTGTGTTAATTTCAGTGATGTCAGAAATGATGGTGTTTCAATTTGAGTTTCAGCATTGTTGTATGATGTTTACTGTTTTAAACTTTCATTTTATAACTTGCTTCATTGTACTCAAAACTTAACCTCATTTCCTTTCTCAAGTTTTACTTTATATAGGGTTTTTTTCTTTAGATTCAGGTAGAAGCCAATAGCAAGTTTTTTACTTCATTTCAGGAGTATGCTATTTTTTCTAATTCTTATGAATATTCCAGTGTTCTCAAAATTCCTCAAAAACAATTTGAAATATAATGACACTGTTCAGTACATTTTTACATTTTTTGTTACATCCCACTTTTTGTAAATATTCCTAAAGAAGCTTGATAATAAAATGTATTTAAAAAAACAATTTGGAAAAATGGTGTTTTCTTACAGTAATTCATTGATATATATACTGTATGTCATAATCTAATTTTAAGGTGTTTTTCACTTGTTTTTACATATTTCAATACTTATGTTTCTCTATATATACTTCTATCTATAATGTCTTATAGCTATTCAGCTTTGCTGTTGTGAAAGTAGTCTCAAAATACATGACTGTGCTCTAATAAAATTTTATGTACACTTAATTTTTCATTTCATATTTTTCATTACATTTAAAAATAAAAAATCCAAATTTTAGCTCATAAACACATTGCACTGGATTTTACCAATCCATTTCTATGTCCAGTTTATTCCAGAGAGACATATACTAAAGCCATCCTTATGATTATTAATTTATTTTTTAATTTATTCTTAATATTGTTTCTTATATGAAATATATTATTTCATAGTGTATGAACAATTCTGGCTATTTGCTTTATGATTAATTTTACCTTAACCAACATAAAACTTCACTTAAGGAGTTTTTGAAAAGAATACTAGGTTTCATTACATTCCCACTCTTTGTTTTTTATTTTTTAATTGATGTAAGCAAGAACTGTGAAAGAACATAGACTAAAAATCTCTTTAACTCCTGATAAACAACAGGACAAAGAAGACACTAACTTTCACATTGGGACTCTTTTGTAGTTCCTTCCTGTTGGTGGGACAAAGCAACCAGCCAAAAGCAGCTGATGGGAAGAAAGTTTTATTTTGACCTATAGTCTCAAGGGAAAATTCCATAATGGCAGGGGAAAGCATGACACAAGCAGAGGCTGAACATTGCATCTTGCATAGCTGGTGGAAAACAGTAGCAGGAGAGTAAGCCAGTCTCTAAGAAGGGGAAACTTGCTGTTATAACCCTAAGCCTGTCCCCAAGAACACAAATGCTCCAACAAGTATCCACCTCCCAAATTGCCACCAGCTGGGGATCAAACATTCAAACCACCACATTCTGCACCTATCTGCCCCCCCCATAAACTCATGACCATCCATGTTGGAAAATAGAATATATTCAATCTTACAGAAACTGCTTCTAGTCCATACTAGACAGAGCTCTTTCTTCCCCTCATATGCCAAACCTACACAGTCCACAGTTATTTCTGCATTTAGTTCTCCCAAACTCTGATTAGAATGGTTTATCAAATTCTGCTTACAGTACTGCAAGGCATCTCTTAGGCCAAGTTTTTTTTTTTTTTTAATTATTAGTTTATTTATTTTTGGAGAGAGATACAGAGAGAGACAGACAGGGAGAGGGAGAGGGAGACAGATAGAGATGGGCACACCAGCAGTCTCTCAGCTGCTGTGAATGAAATCCAGATGTGTGCACCCCCTTGTGGTCAAGTGCGGCATTGCGCCCTTGCGTCACTTTGCATCTGGCTAAACGTGGGACCTGGAGATTGGAACCGGGTACTTAGGCTTAGCAGGCAGGCGCCTTAACCGCCAAGCCATCTCTCCAGCCCAGGCCAAGTTTTTAAATCCACATTTGTCCTACAAATTAGTTCCAAGAGGCCAAAAGCCACATAATCAGTCAGGTTTGTACCAGTAATGACCCCACTTCTGGTACCAGTTTTCTGTGATAGTTACAGTTACCTTCTCATTGCAGGGACAAACCACTTGACCAAAAGCAGCTGATGGGCAAAATGTTTTTATTTTAGTTTACCACTTCGTGCCCAAAGTTAGGAAGCTTAGAGAGCTGAAAACTGGTCCTTAATTCACTTTCTCCTTTTTTATTCAGCCTGGCACTCTAACCCTTGGTCTTTCCTACTTGGTTAAATTGGTTGTGGAAACACGCTTATAAACCCTGGGGTCTGTTTTCATGGTGATTCGAAATCCGGTCACGTTGACAATGAAGAATAGCCATCACACTTACCAAATGTATAAATGAGAAAAGATGATTTTTACTTTAAAGTGAAGTATGCTTGATGTGGTCACACATACTTATAATTCCATCATTGGGAGATGAGCCACTCCTGGGCTACTTAGTAAGATCCAGTTTGTCATAGCTCCATGCTGCTGGGATGAACCTCTAAACCAGACATGGTTTATGGAAGAAATGAGGTTTATTTCAGTCTTACAGATCCAGGGGAAGTTCCACAATGGCAAAAGAAGCTGGTCCTCTTTCACAGATCCAGAGAGAGGGAGGGAGAGAGAAAGGAAGGAAGGAAAGAGAGAAGGAAGGGGAAGGAAGGAAAGAGCCACAGACAAGCACAAGCAACTTGGAGAAGCAGAACCCCCAGAGCTCACACTGTATACCTTAGGTTTGAATTCAGATCTACCCCGAGTAACACCTTAGGGCTGGACCCCAGAATCTGCAGTGACACCTTCTCCAGCCACGTAACTGGTAATCCAAGTTACAAGCTTTACTAAAACTTCTAAGTTTATTGGGATACATGCATTCAAACCGCTATCCACTTATAGAAACTGTTCTTTTTCTTCATGTCTTTGGTAGTATAAAAGATTTTTGTATCAATACAAAATCATAAAGGCACAAGAGCTACTACCTTGCTATTTCAGACTTCACTACATTTTTAGGGGTGTGAGTGTGTGTGCATGTGTGAGTGCAGGCACATGCATGGAGGTCAAAGGACAGCTTTGCGGTATCAGTCCTTGCCTTCCACTGCATTCACGACAGTGTCTCTTGTTCAGATTAGCTGATCCATACATTTCTGGGAAATTCTCCTGTCTTTGTCTCCCATCTTACAGTAGGTTGGTGGGATTACAGAAGCTCACCCACAAGGTCTGCTTTTGTGTGGGTTGTGGGCTCCAAAGTAGGGCATTCACATTTGTGTGGCAAATATTTAACCCATTGAACCATCTACTTACTTTTTTTTTTATTTTCAATTTTGTGAGGTTGTCAAATTGCATTGTCACTTTAATACAGCATCTACCTCCTTATAAAAGCCACTTTTCTAATGATTTTATACGGTCTTATTAGCCTATAGGTTACTCTTTTGGTTGTTGTGACCAAACACCAGACAAGAAGCAACTTAAAGCGAGGCCATAGGAAGAGAATGCATAAAAAATGGGCAGGGGGAGGGTCAATCTAAATTCAAGATAGTGTGAAAAAGACATGTAAACCTACTTTTTTGAATAATGGCACATCTAGAAGCTATAGACTGTTACTAGAAAATTTTCAGTGCTTGGGATGGGATACCTTCCAGTGAGTTGTTGGCCAAGGAGGTCCCAGTAGCCTCCAAAACATTAAAGGCTTTTGCCAAAGCCCTTGGTTTCCCTAGAGAAACAGATAGTAAGACCCTATTGCTGAAGACATCTCTTGCCTGAGAGGCAAGGTTACTGAGAAAGTAAGCTGGTGCTGAGCAGAAAACCAGCCAATTGAAAGCTGGAAAAAGCTGCAGTGCATGCAGCCGTAAGGGAGACAGAAGTCATCTGCAGTGAAAAGAGTGGACACTGAATATTCAAGTTTGGCCAGACAGGCCCAATGACTGAATGGGTACAATAGTGGCATGGCTGCTCTTAGGGAAACCAACTGCTCCATAATTGGCCTGGAGGTCCTCTCTATGGGAGGGAATACATGCCTGGTACTGAAAAAAACTAAGCAAAAGTCTATGGCAGGTGAGGTCATGAGCCTTAGGGGTATAAAGCCTGCTCTTTTCTGACTAAATGTATATACTATTCCCACCAAGCTGCCCTGGGGGCACTACACTTAATGTTCATGTTCACATATTAACGCTACTCTCACTTCTGGTCAGAGAAGCTTCTCTTTTCAGATGGTGATGACCACTGGGATCACCCAAAAGTCAACATAGTGCTGAGCAGAAGGGATAAAGGAGTGTCTAGCACTGAAACACCTCTGTCACACCCTCCAAGGCTCAGGGCCCATTGCAGAAGAGAGGGCGGATAGAATGGAAGAGCCAAAGGAAGGGTATGACTTCTTACAATGCAACTGCCCAGACAGAAATTGGCCTTGATATCCATGACCTTGCAGTGCCTAGCAATACCTTCGCAAGACCCTCAAAATAGAAGAAAAAGATGATGACATCAAATTAAAAGAAAGACTAATGGAGAAAGGGAGGGGATATGATGGCGATTGGAGTTCTAAAGTGGAATGGGGGGAGGGGAGGGAAATATATTTTTTGTATGTAAGTATAGAAGGCGTCAATAAAAAAATTAATAATTAAACAAAAAAAAGCAACTTAAGGGAGTAAGGGTTTATTTTTACTTACAGTTTCAGGGTATACCGGTAAAATGCCTCCATTGCTATCACGTTTTGAGATAGGTATATATAAGAAAAGGTTGACAAATTTCTTTTCATTCCAATGCTATATTTTTGTATAAGGCTTTGTTTTCCTTTCCTATAAAATTATTTTTTGTGTATCAGCATTGAGGTTTAGTAAAGAAGACTGCTACTAATTTTAGTTGTTCTTTGTATAATCTTTTAATTGCAGCTAAAGCATGTATTTTCTTTATTTATCTTTGCTTATTTTCATAGCTCTTTTGTATTTATTTTGTTGTTACACAAATGAGGGCATAATATCTTCTGCAAAGTTCTTGCTCAAGAATCACACAATTGACTACAAAAAATTACAATATAAATCTCAACGTTTGAAGTAATTCTGCAATTTTGTTTTGGACTACTTTTGTAGCTGTTCTTGGTCACATGCTTTGGATCCAAATCTTAATAAAATCCCATATTTTATGTATATCATAAAAGTATTCTACAGGTGCTTTGGCAGTCCATCTTGGCAATGGTTCAAGTACTATGAAAACAAGTAGTGTTGTTATCAACTGTCTTTTTCATGTAGACCTCATTGTTCCTTCTGCTTAATTCCTTTTTGTTGATGGCAACAAGTGCTGGAAATGAAACAAACCAAGAGATCAAGGAAAGACTTCTCCTTAAGGGAATTGTTAGCCAGGGGAAAACTGTTAGGCAATGACTTGTGAAGTGTGGTTTCTTTGTTAAGACAAGTAGCTCAGTAATAAATGATGCTCTCCTTAGGAAATTGATTTCTTATTTCTTGTTCTGTTCATGTTATCATATCTGTCTTTTGCATGAAACACATACCTCCCTAATATTATTTGGCAGTCATTTTAAATTAAAGAGTTGGTAATCTAAAACTGATCAATGTCACACCATTAGTTCATTAGCATTAGGTTCTATCAGTAGCGTCTTTGAAAAGCAGAGGTTAAAAATAATACTGTAGGGGTTGATGATTTAGCTCAGTGGATGAATTGGATGAAGGCCCTAGGATTGGTCCTCATCACCCCCCCCCAAATAATACCGTACATTTAAATTCTAAAGTTTCTTTGTGGTGTTTATACAGCATCATACACTTGCAAAGGAGCTTGCATTTGTAATTGATTTACTCTTGAAGTAGGTCCTTAGAGCATCCATAAGTGCCACACAGAGGGTGGCTTTAGCTACAAATACTGTTTACAGTTCTGGCAGGCAAAAATTGGAAATCAATGTGTTAGAGAATTGATTAATTCTGAAGGCTTCTGCCTAGACATTGGTGTTTTACCAGCAGTCTTTATATTCCTTATTTTATAATTACATCACCATTACTTTATGCTTTTATCTTACATGATTTCTTTCTTTGTCTCTTCATACAGTCTTTCTATGCATGGATCTAAATTTTCTTTTTTTTATGTGATGTTTGCCATATTAGATTAAGGGTAACCATAATGACCTCATTCGTAACCTGACTATTGATTTTATTGTTGCTAATGTGTTTTAATTATCTAAAAATTTGCTTAAGTGATATCTTTTCTACATTACATGATTTATAGTACAGAGAAGCAGTCATCCAAAGTACCAGAATAATAATTATATATATGTGAAAATATACATATTTGTTAAGATCTTTGTGATTTTGAAATTTTAATGTAATTACACATGACCGCTTACAGTATGGATTCTACTGAGACTATATTTATTTCACTGTGGTAATTCTGTTAGTGTTTGTGTTTTTGTACATTCCTTTATTGTGCTCCAACATGATCAAGTTTTTTATTTCATAAAGCTTCTGCTTATACAAGCTATACATATATTATTCTATGTAGTGTTATCATCTATCAGATATTTTGTCAACAATTCTTCAATAGGCTTACTTATTTACTTTGGCGTTTGCTTGAAGTTCTTTGCTATGCAGAATTAACAAATAGTATTTTAGGTGGTCTTTAAAGACCAAATTCCCTTTTTTGATGAAACCATTGGGGAAATAATAGATGATATATAAGTATTCCTGTTAGACAGCTATATCATACTAACAATGTAAACTTATTTGTGCAGGTTTTCACTGGATCATCTCGTAAGAGTTATTCACCCTCTGGTTTTCAAGATTGCAGTAAGTGGGAATCAGTGTTGAAAATAAAAGAAGGACTTCTAAGGCAAAAAGAAATTGTAATTGATAGGTGAGTCTTTAAAAAAATATTTTAAAAATTGCTCAGTATTTCAGGCATTTAGAAATATAGATCAATGAAACAAACACATTTGCATCTACTGCTTTGAATTTGAGAACTAAAATTTACAAATACATCTGTTCCTTACCAACTGCATTCCTAGGAGAACTAAGGGTGGGTTTGTCTGGCTTCTGTCATGCTCTTCATGCACTTCAGTGGAACTCATTATTCGGAAGGTCTTCTCCATCTTTTCCATTCATGCAGTGCATTAGCTGCAGTACTAATGAACTGTCAAGAGCTGCAACAGAAGGTGCATGTATCTGAGATTGTCAAATTTAGAGAGCTACTTTAAAGTCATGACTTCTTTTAATTAATATAAACCCTGCAACCACATAAATTATGAACATGATTGATGTTTAAGTTTAGGTAACTTAGATTAAGAATTATGCAAGTTTGGGGAGGATATTTCAAAAATTAAATGTTTTGTGATATAGCAATTGGAAAATTGTTTGAGAAGGATTTTTTTCTTAGTGCTAATTATTGTTTATTTTATACACAATCATGCATTAAGGTAGTAGACATCTTCGTCTTAAAAATTGAATCTGAATTCATTTATACCTGGAATTTAGAAGGTTTTGTTTGGAAATTCAGAAATTGAAACAAGATCCACTATAATAGACCACAGACACCTAGTATCTTGTTCTATACTGTGTTCCACCATTTTCAACTTATCCTGAGACATTGTGAATGCTTAAAACTTGATATCTGTACTTGATAAACAAATGAAAATTACAGATGTAGTTTTAATTAATTGTAGGGGAAAGCTATTTAAACTATTAACTAAAGACTAAGGAAAATAGCTGAGTGGATGGAGTGTGCCAGTGAAGCCAGTGTACCTGTGTTTGATTCTCCAAAACAATATAACAGTGTGGAAGCCATGGTAGGCTTTGGTGATCCCGTCACACTGATGGTGTGGTGGGAAGCAGAGAAATAGAATTTCCTGAAAGCTCTTGGTGAGCCCAGCAAAAGAACAATAGGAGAGAGAAGGCCAGTCTCAAAACTATTTGGAAAGATAAAGACCCAGTTGTCCTCTGATCTCCACATGCACACAGTGACATGCACACTCACATGCATGCACACACATATAAAAATATTAGCTGGCCAGGCTTGGTGGTGCATGCCTGTGTTCTTAGTTGTCTGGAGGCTAAGGCAGAATGAACCCATGCTTAAGGCCAACTTTTGACTACATAGGAAGTTCTAGGCCAGCCAGGAATATATAAGATACAGTCTCAAAAAAATTAAATAAAAAAATTGTTAATTGTTTATAGTACACATGAATCTTACATACAAATAATTATAGTCCAGCTATATAAACATGTACAATATTTCCATATCTGAAATTAATATTCTTAAAAATTCAAAACAGGGGCTGGGCATGGTGGCACATGCCTTTAATCCCAGCACTCGGGAGGCAGAGGTTGGAGGATTGCTGTGAGTTCAAGGTCGCCCTGAGACTACATAGTGAATTTCAGGTTAGCCTGAGCTGGTGTGCGACCCTACCTCAGAAAACAAAAAAGCAAAACAAAAAAAAATTCAAAACATATTAATATGGATTGTTCCTCGATTGAACACTTGGAATTGTTTAGCTTTTTTTCTTTTTTTTTTGGTTTTTCAAGGTAGGGTTTCACTCTAGTCCAGGCTGACCTGGAATTAACTATGTAGTCTCAGGGTGGCCTTGAACTCTCGGCAATCCTCCTACCTCTGCCTCCCTAGTGCTGGGATTAAAGGCGTGCACCACCACACCTGGCTTGTTTAGCTTTTATATTGTTTTTGAATACCATTATATTAGGTATGTCAATAAGAAATGTGGATAGTTATTGACATACTTTATTAAAACTATTTTCAGTTGTGTCTGAGATGAGAATAGCAATAATTAAAATGATACCATTTACTTGGCTGGCCAGCTATGTAACTAGGCTCCTTTGTGAACATATGGTAGCTGTGGCATGTTGGTCTAGAATGGCCTTAGATGAATGGCCTGCCTTACTTCATAGAATCTTCTGTCTTCAGCAGGCTAGAGTGGATTTATTCATGTGGTGCCTGGGAAGAGTTCTGAGAGAGAATCAAGTCTCTTATAAGGTCTCTTGAAACATGGGCTCAGAGCTGGCCCCATATCACTTCCAATACATTCTGTTGGTCACAGGTCCAATAGATTCACCTGGACAGTGGGAACAACAAACTCACATTGTAAATGGACATTAATACAAGAAGTATAAACATATTTGTAAACATTATGTGTTGCAGTCAGCTTTACATTGTTGGACAAACACCCAACCAAAAGCAGCTTATAGGAGGAAAGGGTTTATTTCAGGCTTACAAATTCCAAGGGAAAATACCATCAGTGGTGGAAGAAGCTTGCTCAGTTCCATAGATCCAAGCAGAGAGACACCACCAACATGCCAGCAAGCACCAACAGTCAGAGCTCAAACTGGCTCTCCACACACTTTAGGGCTACACTCCAAGATCTGCCTCAGTGACACCTTCTCAGTGTGAGTCAAGGTCATTGTGTGTCTTTGGGTCCATACATTCAAACCTCCATATTTTGTCCCAGCCCCAATAGACTCATCATAATCCCACAAAGTAAATTGCACTCAGACAAACATTAAAAGTCCCCATAGTCTATATCAACTAACAGTATTCATAATCCCAAATCTCATCTGAGATTTAAGACTATCTCTTAGCTGTGAGCTCTGTAAAATTAAAATACAAGTTACATATAATCCAACACATAATGGCACAGACTAAACTTTTACATTGTTATAAAGCACAACAAAGAGAGAATGGACTAATACAAATCAGTAATTAGCAGGTAAACATCACACATCTGCAGTTCAAACTTCAACATCCATAAACAGTGACAAAAGTCTCTGGATTCCAATTTAACCCCTCTAGCTGGACCTGTACAAACATTTTGTTCTGAGCCACCAGCTCTCCATGGCAGCTGTTTCATAGCCCTGCTATATCCAAAACATCTTCAGGTCTACACTGCAGAACTCGGTCCATCTTCACAACTCCATACAGTGGCCTATTTTGCCTCCTCTCCTATACAGGGATATATCTCTGCTTCCCATTATTGCTTCTCATCTGTGACTGGAACTGATGCATCTTCATACAGTGGCCTTACTGGGTCTCCATACAGGGACCTATCCCTGCTTCACATTTCTGGAACCGATTGCACTTCATGGCCTACTTTCCTGCATTTTTACTACTTGTAAAACCAATACCAGGTGAGCAGCATAGCTAAATCATAAATTTGGGGTGGGGGGGGAGAAATAAATCTTGACCTTTAAGAACAGCATATTCTTTTAGTAGTCTCCTTTCAAGTCACTTCTTTTCAAAAAAATAATTGTGCCGGGCGTGGTGGCTCATGCCTTTAATCCCAGCACTTGGGAGGCAGAGGTAGGAGGATCACCATGAGTTCAAGGCCACCCTCTGACTACATAGTGAATTCCAGGTCAGCCTGGGCTAGAACAAGACCCTACCTTGAAAAACCACCAAAAAAAAAATTGTATTCCTACTCATTGAGTCTTTCCTGGGTGGATTTTTCCCTCAGGCCTCTTTTCCATTATCCCAGTGTAAAGCAGTTGTCTCACACTTAATGGTGGTAATCTGTTAACAATTGCAGCTTCAGTAACCTAAAACCAGTTTCTGTGCCTGTAATATTAAACTTGCTTCAATTTTTTCTGTGATATATACATCATATCTTTCTCTTATATACCTTCCACCAAGCATACCAGTACATTTTTTAATTTAATCTTGCTCAAATTTTTAGGGCTTGGGCAGTATGCAACCAGACTTTCCAACAATACCCACGTTCCAACAAGGTTTTCCAGTTCCCCTTTGAAAGCTCATAAGCCAAGTCTTCACAGTTCACAATTATGTTTGCATTTAGCATTTTCAAACCCTTACCAGAATAGCCATAAAACCATTTACTGCACTGATAGGCTTCTCCAGTCCCAAGTATCAAATCCTTCCATATTATTCCAGCACACACCACAAGTTCCAAAAGACCAAAATCCACATAGGTCAGATTCATACCAGCATCAACTCCACTCTTGGTACCAGTTCTCTGTTGCAGTTAACTCTGCATTGCTGGACAAATACTTGGTCAAAACCAGCTAATAGGAGGAAAGAGTTTATTTCAGGCTTACAAATTCCAGAGGACCACCATCAGTGGCAGAAGAAGCTGGCTCAATTTCATAGATACAAGCAGGGAGAAATCACCAACACTCTAGCAAACATCAAGCAAAGCTCAAACAGACTTTCCACATACATTAGGGTGGGACTCAAGATCCAGTAGTACCTCCTCCAGCCAGGCTGCTGGACACACAAGTTTACAGAGGTCATCATGAGTGTATGAGGCCATATATTCAAACCACCATAGTATACCACTCACTGTTTTAAATAATCTTTAGAATTGTTTTATGTTTATTATAATTTTTATATCAATGCATTTGATACTATATAGAACACTAAAAAGGTTTTCTTACTATAAGCAATATAAACAACATTTAAAAATGTTTATATATACAAATTTCTATAACATATATAGTGGCTAAATTTCAAATGAAGTAAGTAACTCTTATTTTTAGGGAGACATATGTTATAAATGTAGTCTTTAAAACATTAGTACATGTAGAAGATGACACAAAGATAGAATAGGCAGAGTTTTGCATCTAGGTGGAATGACCAGAGTAAAGATGCTTCTACTTTGGGATATACTACTTTTTAAGTCATTCTACTAAACATTATATGTTGGATATTGCTTTTGAAGATTAACAGGGCCCTTGCACAAAGATGACACTCAAATTCATGAAGTGTTCCATATTTTTAATCAAACCTTAACTCAACAAAGAGGTGGAAAAATGCAACAGAGAACAAAAATCAAATAGAGCTTTAAAAAAATCTCTGTAAAAAGGGCTGGAGAGACATCTTAGCAATTAAGGCACTTGCCTGCAAAGCCAAAGAACCTAGGTTAGATTCCCCAGGACCCATGTAAGCTAGATGTACAAGGTGGCGCATATGTCTGGAGTTCATTTGCAGTGGCTGGAGGCCCTGGTTCACTCATTTTCTCTCTGTCTGCCTGCCTCTCTGTTTCTTTCTCTTCCTCTCAAGTTAATAAATAAATAAAAAATTTAATTTCTCTGGAAACACTCACTAACAGTATGGATCATGTAAGGGACAGAACCTCAGATCTGGAAGACAAGACAAAAGAAATTGATCAGAACTCCAGGAACTTTTTTCTTTTGGTTTTTCGAGGTAGGGTTTCACTCTAGCTCAGACTGATCTGGAATTTACTATGTAGTCTCAGGGTGGCCTCGAACTCACAGCGATCCTCCTACCTCTGCCTCCCAAGTGCTGGGATTAAAGGCGTGTGCCACCATGCCCAGCAAGAAGTTCAAAAAATCATGTGAACAAAATGTGAGGGAATTGTAGGATACCCTAACATGACCAAACATCCAGATCATGGATATACTAGAAGGTATACTCAAGGGAACAATCCAACAAGAGAATATCATAGTCATAAATCTATACACAACAAACATGTTTTAAAAAGCCAAACCTACTTGATAACAAAACAGAAATAAATCCCAATACTATTATAGTAGGTGACTTCAGTACCCCACTATCAATAGATCATCAAAGAAGAAAATCAGCAGGGAAATAATAGATCTTAGTAACACCATAGACCAATTAACCCAACAGACATCTATGAAACATTCCACCCCAGTTCCACAGAATACACATTCTTCTCAGCAGCCCATTGAACCATCTCCAAAATAGAGCATATATTAGGGCATAAAGCTTGCCTCCTTTAATTCAGGAAAATTGATCTAACTCCCTGCATGATATCGGACCACAGAGATAGACATTAAAAACAAGTGAAATAACAGAAAGCACACAAGCTCCTGGAGACTGAACACAGTGAGTAGATTGAGGAAGAAATCAAAATGGAAATTGTAAAATTCTAGGATTTGAATGATATTGAAATCACAACATACCAAAACTTATGGGACACAATGAAGGCAGTCTTAAGGGGAAATTTTATAGCACTAAACACCTTCATAACAAAGACAGATCTCAAATTAATAACCTAACCATCCACCTAAAGGCATTGGAAAAACAAGGACAACCCTAAGAGATCCAGATAGCAATAATTAAGATCAGAGCAGAAATTAATGATTTGGAAACTATGAAAAAAAATTGATGAAACAAAGACCTTGTTCTTTGAAAAAGTAAACAAAATTGATAAAAGCCCTAGCCAACTAAATTAAATGGAAAAAACAGAAGCCTCAAATTAACAGAATTAGAAATGAAATTGCAGTGGTCACAACAGACATTGAAAATGGAAGAATCATCAGGACATTTTTCTAATATTTCTGCTCCACAAAATTGGATAACCTGGAAGAAATAGATGAATGTGCCACCTACCAAAACTAAATCCAGAGCAGATAAATCTCCTAAGCAAGCCTACTACATCGATCAAGATTGAAAATATAATTAATCACCCCCTAGGACCTGATTTTTTTTAACATTTATTTATCTTATTTGAGAGGGAGATAGAGGCAGATAGAGAGATAGGGAATGGGTGCACCAGGGTCTCCAGCCACTGCAAACGGACTCCAGATGCATATGCCACCTTGTACATCTGGCTTATGTGGTCACTAAGAAACTGAACCTGGTTTCTTAGGCTTCACAGGCAAGTGGCTTAAGTGATAAGCTATCTCTTCAGCCCTCTTGGTGGATTCTTAGCTGAATTCTACCAAATCTTTGTCAAAGAACTGAAACTGCTTTCTCTCAAGCTTTTTTTTCACATAGTTATAGAACAGGGAATGTTCTCCAGCTCCTTCTATAAAGCTAGCATTGCCCTAACACCAAAACAAAAGAAATATATCAAGAAAAGAAAATTATAGATTTATATCTCTGATGAACTTAGATGCAGAAATCATGAATAAAATCCTTGCAAACTGCATTCAAGAACACATCAAAAACAGTATCCACTTTGATCAAGCAGGCTTCATTGCTGGGATACAGGTGTGGTTCAACATATGGAAATTGATTAATGTAGTGCACCACATAATCATAAACACAGAAACAGGAATATTTCAGTCAATGCAGAGAAGGCCTTCAACAAAATCCACCATCACTTCGTGATTAAAATGCTGGAGAAACTAGGCGTGGAGGGTTCATATCTCAACAAAATAAAGGGTATATATAAAACACCTAAAAATAAAATAAAACAAAGCACCTAAAACACAAATAATACTTAGTGGGGAAAGACTCAAGATGTTTTCATTAAGATCAGGAACAAGAGAGGTGTTCTGATTCTCCCCATTACTCTTTAATGTAGTAGGAGTCCTAGCTCAAGCAGTAAGACAGGAGAAAGCTATAAAAGGGATCCAAATTGGAAAGGAAGAAGTCAAACTAGTCCTATTTGCAGATGACATGATCCTATACATAAGCCACCAGAAAAACTCTACCATAAAACTTCTAAAGGTGATAAATTCCTTCAGCAAAGTGGCAGAATATGAAACCTACACAGAAAAATCAGTAGTCTTCCTATACGCCAAAGAGAAATACATGGAGATAGAAATCAGTGAGGCTGTCCTACTTTCAATAGCCACAAAAATTATCAAATACTTTAGAACAACTCTAACCAAGGAAGTGAAAGACCTATATAATGAATACATAAAATCACTCAGGAAAGAACTTGTGGAGGACATGAGAAGATGGAAATACCTACCATGCCTCTGGATAGGTAGAATAAATATTGTAAAAATATCAGTTCTACTGAATGCAATATACAGATTCAACACAATACCAATAAAAACCCCAGCATCATTCTTCACAGAGGTAGAAAAAAATCTCAAAATTCATATGGAATAGAAGAAGGTCTCTGATATCCAACAAATACCCTCAGTAAAAGAAAGACCTCTGGAGGTATCACCATACCCTTTTTAGAGCTATTCTACAAAGCCAAAGTAACAAAAACAGCATGGTACTGGCATAAAAACAAATTGGTCAATGGAACAGAATTGAAGACCCAACTCTTAGTTCAAGTAATTACAGCTACTTGATCTCTGACAAAGAAGCCAACAATTTACACTGGAGAAAAAACAGCATCTTCAACAAATGGTACTGGAGAAATAGGATAACCACATGTAGAAAAATGAAAGTAGACACACTCCTCTCACCTTGCACAAAACTCAACTTCAAATGGATTAAAAAACTCAGTATAAGACCTGAAACTCTTAAACAACTAGAAGAAAAAAATAGGGGGAACAGTCTATGATATAAGAGTGGGGAAAGACTTCTTGAACAGTACTCCAGTAGCCTAGGAAATTAAACAATCACTCAAACAATTGTATCTCAGGAAGCTAAAAAGCTTTTGTATAAACATACCATAAACAGAGCCAACAGGCTACCCACAGAATGGGAGAGTCTTCACCAGCCACAGTGCTGACAGAGGCCTAAGGTGTAGAATCTACAAAGAACTTGAAACTAAGCAATAAAAACCAATCCAGTAAAAAAAAAAATGGGGCAGAGAACTGAATAGAGGAAGGAAAAGAAATACAAATGGCTAAAATTCACTTAAGAAAATGTTCAACATCCTTAATCATCAGGAAAATGCAAATTAAAACAACTGTGAAATTCCACCTTATTCCAGAAAGGATGGCAATCATTTAAAAAAAAATCAAACAACAATAAATGTTGGTGGGGAAAGAGGAACCCTCATTCACTGCTGGTGGGAGTGCAAACTTGTACAACCACTATGGATATCAGTTTGGAGATTCCTGAAAAAAAAAAAATGAAAATAGAGCTATTCCTCTACTGGCTATCTACCCCTAAAGATTCCACTTTTCCCTGCAGAGATATTTGCTCAACCATGTTTATAGCTACTCAATTCACAATAGTTAAGAATTGAAATCAACCCACATGTCCATCATTTGATGAATGGATAATGAAGATGTTACATATGCACAATGGAATTCTATTCAGCAGAAAAGAAAAAAATGAAACAATGAAATTTGTAGAAAAATGGATGGACTTAAAAGAGATCGTGCTAAGCAAACACACTAGCACAGAAAGAAGAAAGCTACGTGTTCTCCCCGCATGCATGGTTCCTAAACTGGTACAGCTTCTGTTGCTGGCAAACCTTTCAGGCAATGCAGGGGACAGATAATAGGGATGGAAGGGTTTGGAGTGAGGGGAATTGAAGAAAGGTGAAAGATAGACACAAAACTAAAGCGAAAATTAATTGGTACCATAGAAACCTTCCTCTGGGATAGCAGACTAAAAGGTATAACCCTCAACAGGAGTATGGGGGTATCGTCTAGGAAGAAGTACCCTGGATAGGATGGTATGAAGCCTAACCCTAAAACATTTGGCTCTGGCCTGTAACTCCCAGTACCAGAAATTGGTTAGTACTCACATTGATCTGTTGATCAGGGAGACCTACATGGTCTCCAAAACAAGACAGGCTTCTTTCAAAGCACTTCATTATCCACTTGAGGTTAAAGGTAAGACCCTATTGCTGAAGGTACTACATTGCTGCTGACACAGAACATGGAGCAGTCAGGTAGAAATCTGGAAGGAAGCCAGTTTCCAGGTGGTTAGCCCATAGCTGGGAAATGGCCAGCAACATTTTGAGCAAGCAGGGGGCACTGCTGTCTAAAAGCATCCAGCCTGATAAAATGCTTACACCTGTGCAGTGGTGACACCCAGTCTAGGTGGGTAACCAATGACTCTCTGATTGGCTAAGAGATCTACTCAGTGGAAAGGAACCTATAGCTGTAAGTAGGAACCAAGTCAGAATCCTGTGGAGACTAGGATCATGGACTCCAATGAGAAGGTCCCATTAGTCTTTGGCCAAATGAGAGGCTAGATCCATCAAAATCTCTCTAAATTAGCTATGCTTATCCCCTTAATCCTATGCTGATCTCACTCTCCATTGCAGAATTTGTTTTTCTTTTACAGAAGTCAGCAAAAACCTAGGACAACCAAAATCTATCAACGAGATAGGAAAATTAGCTGACTTCCCTCATGAGATAAGACACTTCTCACATTATCAGCTAGGGCCCTGCTGAAACCACAAAGGAATTGGTGAGATGGTCAAGAGTGCTGCTTCCTTGGTGAGCCTGACAACCTGCATCAGCGTGATGGCCATAGACACTGAGGATACCCAAAACCAACCAAAGCAGAAATCCAGAAGCTGCTGAGAGCTCAACACTAAAATAGACTTAACGCACACCCACCAAAGTTCAGGGAACTTTGGGGAAGAGGGGGAAGAAAGATTGTAAGAGCCACAGTTGGAAGAGTATATCAGATGCATTGCCCCCCACACACACACACTCACTCACTCACTCACTCACTCACTCACTGCTGCTCTCACAACTCAACCCATGACCCTATTGTGGATACCAGTAATTCCACTGAGGAGGGCCCATAGTGGAATGGAGGAAGAAGGGAGGGGGCATTGATGGTACCAACTCATGATATATTCTTACAAAGTTTCTACTTACTGAAAAGAACAAAAATAAGAACAGTGAAAAATTTCTTTAACAGAGAAAATATCAAGTCATCCACCATTACACGAGGAAATGCAGTTTTTACCCCACAAACTATGTTTACACCAAGTAACCATGCAGATGTTTAGGAAACATAGCTGTTGTAGGAACAGGTTTTCTAAATGTGACCTATCTTGAGAAAAGCAGAGGAAGCCTGATTTTTTCCATTTTGAATGTTCACCATGATGATCATGTATATGATTCTTGAATGAAGTAAGTACTTCATGTACTTAACTGCCAAGATAAAGAATTTTACCATCTAAACAAGAATAAAGCAATCTTTGTTTTTTATTTCTGTGTTTTAAGACAGGTCTTGATGTGTGTTGTCCAGGCTGGCCTTGAACTCATGGCTAACATTGTGACAGGCTCCCAAATACTGGGACTACAGGCATGCATCACCACACTGGGTTTATGTGAGACTGGGGATCAAACTCTGGATTTCATGCTTGCTAGGCAAGCAGTCTTACGACTTATAGGACTAAGCCACCACACATGGCTTGTCCTGTTTTAAAATTGTGTTGGCTGAGAGGTAAACACTTGTACCAGGTGTTTCATCAGTAACAGCTAGAAAAGAAAGTTTTGTGTATCAGACTGTGTGGTAGTTTAAATAGATGGCCCCCAATATATTTAGTGTTTTATTAGTTTGTAGTTTGTATCTACATCCACCTGGCTGGAGGCAGTGTCTCTGGGTGGATCTTAAGGTGTGATGATGGGTTTAGGATTTCAATCTAAAGATATACAAAGTGTGCCCAGCTGGAGTTCCTGCGGTGTGCTGTGCTGTGTGGCTTTTGGCTTATGGCTTTGCTCTCTGTGTTTGGTCCTATGAAAGCAGGCCAGCTTCTTCTGCCGTTATGGAACTTCCCTTGGATCTGTAAACTATAATAAATCCCTTCCTCCATAACTGTGCCTGGTCTGGAAGTTCATCTCAGCAAACCTAAAGCTGTCTGCTACAGGCTATAAATTATTTGAAAGGTGTTTTATAACTAGTTCCTCTTCATTTATATATTTCCTATTTCACACATTCTGTATGTAGATTACTTTTTAACTTATTGACAACCTCTATACATATACATGATCATAATGTACCCTGATTATAATCCCCTCCCACCACCCTTCTTTGGCCTCCCTCCACTGAGCCCCTTCTTCATTCTAAGTAGTCCCTCTTCTAGTTTGATATAATTTTTTTGTCCTCATACGTCTTGTGTAAATTGTGGATTATTTTTAAATAAAGATAGCTTATTGGTACAGATTTTTATGCAGTCTGAAGCATGTGACCTAATGTGTTCAAAAGTTACATTATGATATATGGAAGAATCAAATATTTGTTTGACTACACAATTATAATAAATATAAAAGCTTTTTTCCCCCTCCACAACTTTATTTTGACACTTGTTATTTATTAGTATAGTTTTGCCCTACTTGGGTTTGGAGACAAGGCCATGTGCTTGCTGGGCAAGTACTCTACCACTGAGCTATATTCTGTATTACATTCACTTTTTTTTAAACTAGATTTGTTAAGATGAAAGATACTGCATGTAGTACTCTTAGCATCCTGCCTGGCAAATCACTGCTTTAAATTATATCAAAATATATCCATAGAAGTTAACTAACTTGCATAATCTAAGATATGAACCGCAGAAGAATCATTTGCTCTTCATTGCATTTCATTTCAACATGAAATTACATCTCTAATGAAATGTCATAGCTATGCAAAAATACAGATCTGTTCCTGAGTGACTTATTTCTCATTGGTCATACATATGTATAGGTCACACAACAGAGTGTTGTGGAGACAATGGATACTTTTAAGCATTTATGTAAAATTATTATGATCCTAAGTTTTCTCTTAATAATTCCAGGTCAGTCTGGGCTAGCGTGAAACTCTACCTTGAAAAACCAAAATAAAAAAGTGTATTATTTATAATGTGACTTCAATTTATATTTTTTAGGCAAAAGCAACAAATTACTCACCTTCATGAGAAGATAAGGGATAATGAATTACGAGTACAGCATGCCATGCTAGGACACTATGTAAATTGTGAAGACTCTTTCATGACTAGTTTACAGGTAATACTGGATAACATTTTATAATGTGAAGTTGTTTTATAATAAGTCCTATATTAATAGTATACTTACAACATTAGTGCATCAGTCTTTAGACATGTCTTTTCATAGTTCATTCTTGTGTAGTAAAGATGTCCAACTGCTATCTTCTCTCTGTTCAGCTCATATTACTTTTCTGCACACATATATGAGCTACAGTTATCAGTTTCTAGTGTATCCTTCCAGAGTTGATGTCTATGATAAACAAATGTAGAAGCATTTTATCCCCATTAATTTACAAAAAGTAAGGATATGTACATTTTTGGTATCTTGTATTACTCTTTACATAATATAAAATTACCTACTATGCAATAATTATTTCCATATAATTACATAAGCCACTCCTCTTTAAGTTGCTTTTATAACAATATGATTTTCCATTTTATAGAGAAAATTCATTTAACATATCTTACACTGATCAAAATTTAAGTTGTTTGCTATTTTGGGCTATTTTTAAAGAAAGTTGTGAGAAAAAAATATTATTTTTCTCATATACACATATTTTTATAAGTTAAAGTTACTAAAAATGAAGTTTCATTGCTTAACATAATAATCTCCATTCATTCTTTTCCTGCAGATGACAGTTTTATTTTTCTTTAAAGCTGACTAAAATTTCATATATGCCACATTTCTTTGTTCATCTGTTGATGGGCATCTAGGCTGATTTCATAGTTTTACTATTATAAATAGTTCACCAATAAACATGAATGTGGAAGTATCTCCATAGTATAATGACTTAGAATTTTTCAAGTATATACCTAGAAGTAGTATACCTGGGTCATATGTTAATACTGTTTCTAGTTTTTTATAGAACCTCACTATTAATTTCTATAAGGCTGGTACCAGTTTCTATTCCCTCTAGGGTGTTTAATGGTTTTCCTTTCCCTATATCTTTGCCAGCATTTGTCTCCTTCATGATAGCCATTCTGATTTCAGTGAGAAAAAATTCCAGTGAAGTTTTTTTTTTTTTTTTTTTTTCTGGGTTTTTAGAGGCAGGGTTTCACTCTGGTCCAGGCTGACCTGGAATTAACCATGTAGTCTCAGGGTGGCCTAGAACTTACGGCAATTCTCCTACCTCTGCCTCCCAATTTCTGGGATTAAAGGCGTGCACCACCACGCCTGGCTTCCAGTGAAGTTTTAATTTGCATTTCCTTGATGCCTAAGGATGTTGAACATTTCCTCAGATATTCATGGCCATTTGTATGTCTTCTCTTGAAAACTCTTTATTTGCCCATTTATTGACAAGAAGGTGGGGAGGTTGGCGTTGAAAATTTTTGAGTTCTTTTTAGATTCTAGATGTTAAACAACTGTGAGATACATTGTTGCCAAAGACTTCCTCCTATTATGTGAGCTATCTCTTCACATTGCTGATTGTTTCCTTTGCTTCCCTAAAAACATTTTAATTTTGTGCAATCTAATTTGTCAATTGATAAATTATTTCCTGAGTTATTAGAGTCCTTTTACCAAAGTGCTTACTTGTTTAGGGAAGTGTTGTTCATGTTCTCCTCTGGCAATTTTAAAAAAGTTTCAGATCTTGGATCTATTTGGAATTGATTTTTGTTTAGGGTGTAAAATATATAGGTCTAGTTTCATTTTTCTACATATATATATCTAGTTCTCCTAGCACCATTTATTGAAGAGGCTGTCTTTTCTAGAATGTATGTTTTTGACACTTTTGTCAAAAATTAGGAGGCTATAAATGTGTGTATTTATTTCTTGATCCTCTATTTCCTTGACCTACATGCTTGTTTTTGTGCCAGTGCCATTCTGTTTTTGTTACTATGAGTCTATAGTATCATTTGAGATCAGTTTTGTAATTCCATCAGCATTGCTCTTGCTGCTTAGGATTAGTTTGACTGTTTAGAATATTTGGTGCATTTTTATTTTTGTCACAGTTGTGTGATGAATGTCACTGGAATTTTGGTGGAGATTGCATTAAATCTGTAGATCACTTTCACTACTCTAGCATCACAGTTTTGTTAACATGGTATGGCTTCAAATCTTCAAATTACTTATTTAATTTCTTTTGTGTGTTTTAAAGTTTTCAGTGTGCATGCCTCCTTGTATAGGTTCATTTCTATTATTATTTTTTTTTGGTAGCCATTTAAATGGGACTTAAAACATCTCTTTCTCAGCAAGTTTATTTTTTGTGTATAGGAAAGGACTGATTCCTATGTGTTGATTTTGTAGCTTACTATATTTCTGAGCGTTCTTGTATATGATTTTTTTGCTGGTATACTTTTTAGTGTATTTAGAATCATGCATAGGAATAATATGGCATATTTCTTTCCTATTTGTAAACCCTCTTATTTCTTTCACTTGCCTTGTTGCTTTAGCTATAACATGAAGCACTGCATTGTAGAGGATATATTTTCAGTTTTTCCCTATTTGGTATATTGTTCTTATATAACCTTTATTATATATGTATTCCTAGTTACTTCAAGACTTTTATTATGAAAGGGATGTTGAACTTTGTAAGGTCTTTTCTGCACTTTTTGAATAACATATTATTTATATCCTTTAGTTTAATTGATGTATTACATTTATTGAATTTGCATTTGTTCAGCCAACTTTGCATCCCTGGTAAAGAAGCATCTTGATTATGATATATCAGTATTCTTGAGTTTGGCTTCCTATTTCTTTATTAAGAATTTTTGGGGGTGTTCATAGAGGATATAGGTCTATAGCTTTTTTTAATGTTTTTGTATTGTTGTATCTTTATATGGTTGCAGTATTAGGGTAATACTGGCCTTGTAGAGTGAGGTTTGTAGTTTGTTTCTCTTTCTGTTTTTTTGAAGCAGTTTGGGGAACACTGTCATCAGTTCCTCTTTAAGAGAGTAAGTAAATCTGGTCTTGAGCTTTTATTTGTTGGGAAACTTATTATTTCAACCAAGTTACTTTTTAATGGATGTACTTAAATGGGCTATCTATCTTTTTTTCTGTTATGGCAGTATTTCATGTATGTGAATCTGGCCTCAAACTTACTATTTAGCTGAACATGATTTTGAACTTTTAATCCTTCTGTCTCTATCTACTGAGTGCTTTGAGTACAGTTGTGCACCACCATTCCTACTTTATGCAGTGCTGGGGATTGAACAGGAACTTTGTGCATGCTGAACAAGCTCTTTACCAACTGAGCTGTATCCTGTTTGTATCTCTTTGATTGTGGTTGGTCATGTAGGTCTAAGAATCTGTCCATGTCTTCTTGATTTTCCTTTTTCATGAAGTATGTTTTCAAACTATTTCCTAATGATCCTGTGGATTTTATTAGAATCAATTGTACATCCTCACATTAATCTCTACATTTATTATTCTGTGGTCTCCTTTTTTTGATTAACTTGTCTAGGGATTGTCCCTCCTATTTAGTTTTTCAAAGAACCAAGTCTTTGAACATTTGCATAGAGTTATGTTATTCTCTGTTTCATTAATTTCTGCTCCAGTTTTTATTACCATCTACTACATGTGAGTTTGCACTGATCTTGTTTTCTTAGATCCTTGAGGAACATTATTTGTAATTTACTTAAGATTGTTCTGAATTTTTAAAAATATTTTATTATCATGTATTTATGAGAGAGAAAAAGAGAGAGAGAATGAACATGCCAGGGCCACAAACCACTACAAATGAACTCTAGACACCAACATATGCATTTGGCTTACATGGGTTCTAGGGAATTGAACCTGGGTCCTTAGGTTTAACAGGCAAGTGCCTTAACAACTAAGCCATCTCTTCAACCCTCTGAATTTTTTTAAACTTATTTTTGTTAGTTATGGACATACTTAGTATGGGCACACATGATGGTACGTACCATCCTTTCCCTCATCCCTGCCCCTTTTCCAAATGGGCCCTCCTCACTGAGGTTGCAGGTCATCCCTATAGGGATTGTAGGTTGTACATTATGGGGGCAGTATTCAGTTATGGGGGAGAGGCAATGTCTCTGTGTATAATGTCCCAACTTGTGGCTCTCACAATCTTTCCGCCCCTTCTTCCACAAAATTCCCTGAGCCATGTCGGGTGCATTTTAAGTCTGCTTCAGTGATGGGCTCTTAAGAGCCTCTGGATCTCTGGTTTGGTAGGTGTTGAGTGTCCTCAGTGTCTATCTCCTTCACCCTTGTTCACCAAGAAAGCAACACTCTTGCTCGTTTGCCCAATTCCTCTGTGGTTTCAGCTGGGGCAGGACTGAAGTGTGATGGGTTGTTTATCTTTTCAGGTCCTACTTCTGTCTGAAAAAGAAGAAGCAGATTCTCCAATGGAGAGTGAAGGCAGCACTGGTTAAATGGGATAACCATTATAAATTTAGACAGAATTTAATTGATTTAGGCCCTCTTATAGCCCAAGATTAGTAGGAGCTTGACATTGGAAAGCAAAATCATTATCTGGATATGATTCTGACTTGTTTCCCAGGTCTAGATAAGGTTTTCTTTCCACTGAGTGGATCTGTTAGCCAATCCAAGAGTAGTTGGTTACCCACCATGACTGTGTGCCACTATTGCACTTGTGTGAGCATCACATCAGGTTTGTTTGCTTCTGAGTAGCTGACCAGCAATTCGCTTCAACAATTTTTTAATTTTTTTCTTACTTTCCAATTCATTAATTTCTGCTCTGATCTTAGTAACTTCTTTCCATCTGGAGCTTGTCAGCTGGATTCTTCTTGTTTTTCCAGTGATTTTAGATGGACTGTTAGATTATTAATTTGGAATCTCTCTGTCTTTGTTATAAAAGCACTTAATGGTTTGAATTTTCCCCTTAGGACTGCCTTCATTGTGTCCCATAAGTTTTGGCACATTATGTTTTCATTATCATTCAATTCTAGGAATTTTATAATTTCTTTTTTGATTTCTTCCACAACCCCATTCCTTGTTCAAAAAATGTGTCTCCAGCAGCTGGTGGAGTTCTTGATATGTCTCTTGCTGTTAATTTCTAGCTTTAAAGCATTGTGATGTGGGGAGTTTAAAGCATTATTATGCAGGGAGATACATCAATTTTTCCTGAATTTATGGAGGCATGCTTTGAGGGCTAATATGTGGTCTATTTTGGAGAAGGTTTCATGAGCTGCTGAGTAGAATGTATATTCTGTAGAACTGGGGTGGAAAGTTCTATAGATACCCTTTAGGGCCACTTAATCTATTATTTCCCTGTTGATTTTCTGCGTGGATGATCTATTTATGAAAGTGGAATATTGAAATCTCTGACTATGATGGTGTTGGTGTTTATTTCTGTTTTGTTGTTAAATAAGTTTTGTTTTGTAAACTGTGTTTGGTGCATATATATTTATGATTGTAATGGTCTCATGTTGGATCATTCCTTTGATGAGTAAGAAGTGGCCTTCTTTATTCTTTTTGATTACTTATGGTTTGAAGTTTATTTTACCAGATATTATATGGCAACACCCACTTGCTTTTTATTTCCATTTGGTTGGAATATCATTTAACATCCTTTCACTCTCAGTAAGTGTCTATCTTTAGTGGTGAGGTAGGTTTCTTGAAAACAGCAGATAGAAGGTAGAAGGGTCCTTTTTTTTTTTTTTTTTTTTTTGGAGAGAGACACAGAGAGAGAGAGAGAGAAAGAGGGAGAGGACAACAGATAGAGATGGGCACGCCAGCAGCCTCTCAGCTGCTGTGAACGAAATCCAGATGCATGTGCCCCCTTGTGGTCAAGTGTGGCATTGCGCCCTTGTGTCACTGCATCTGGCTAAATGTGGGACCTGGAGATTGGAACCGCTGGAGATTGGAACCAGCATTCTTAGGCTTAGGAGGTAGGCGCCTTAACCGCTAAGCCATCTCTCAAGCCCACCGGGTCCATTTTTTTTAATCCACCCTGATAATTTTTGTCTTGTGATGGGTGAGTTAAGACCATTAATATTCAAGGTTATTACTGTGAGGTTTGAATTAATCCCTGCCATGATGATGTATTTTGTGGGGTTTGATGCTTTCTTGTGTTTTGTACTATGTTGAGTCTGGTCTATTTTTGATATTGTGAGCTGCTTCTTGTTGGCTCCTGAGATAGGTTGTTTGACTCTTCTGTGTTGAGTGTTCCCTGCACTATTCTCTGTAGGTTTGGCTTTGTGGTCATATAATCAGAGTTGACTTTTTTCATGGAAAGTTTTCCTTTCACCATTGATTATTAGGGATACTTTTGCTGGGAAGACTAGCTTGGGTTGGAAGATATATATACATATATTATTTTATATATATATATTAGACTTTGAAGTGTTCATTCCAGGCTGTTCTGGCTTTCATAGTTTCCATTGAGAAATCTGAGGTAATTCTTATAGGATTGCCTTTGTATGTTGTAAGTTGTTTCTTGCTACTTTTAACACTCTTTGTTTTCATTGTTAAGTGTTTTAACTATGATGTGCCTTGGTCCTTTCTGGTGTTCTGTAGGCTTCTTTGTATCTATATGGAATAGCCTCTCTTATGAGAAATTACGAAAATTTTCTTCAATAATTTTGTTGAATGTTACCTATACCTATGGCATGGATTTCCTGTCCTTCTGGTATACCCATGATCTGAATGCTTAGTCATTTTAGGGTATTCCACCGTCCCCTCATATTCTTTCTTTTCACTTGATTTTTTGAACTTAGTGAAGTTTTTGGCATCCAGATCAATTTCTGCTGTCATGTCTTCCAAGTCAGAGGTTTTTATCTTCCACATGAATAGCTCTGTTAGTGAAGGGTTCTAGCAAGGTTTTTGTAATTTCTATTTGATTTTTGTTTTCTGTTGTGTTATTTTGCATCATGTCCATCTCCTTTTTGAGGTACAATTTCAGTTTGAGTTCTGATTTTCTTGATGCTTCCTGGAATTCATTCTTATATTTATTCAAGTCTTCACTAAGCTTAATCAAACGGTTGTTGAGATCTTCCATTTGTTGACTCACCTTCAATTCACTAATATCTCCTTTGAGGGTTCTAACAATTTCTTCAATCAAGGTAAGCCTACTGTCAAAAGCTGAACACTCTAAGAGATGATTCTGTTCAATTGCATTGATATGATTGTTGGGTTTTTGATGGTTTGCTTCCAGTTCAGCAATTCTTTTCATCAGTGTCTTATTGGTTGTGTTTTCATTTGGGGATTGAATTTCTGTTGGTTTCTCTATGATTTTATTGGAGGGTTCCATTGTAAGATTAGGCATCCTTGTTGGAGATCTCTCAGTTTTCTGACTTTCACTGGCTTTTTTTTTTTTTTTTTTTGCATTGTGGTCTACCCATCTTGAGGAGACAATTTATTCTGTTGAGGAGGAAGCAGTATTTTCCATGTAGGTTCTTCAGAGCATGTTCCATTTTAATTGTGAACTGGATTTGTGTACTGTTTTATGATGGGGTTTACAAGCACGAATGTGCAGATTATAGAGATTGCAGGTATATCAAATGTACCTGGGGAACTGAGAGTTCTGGCCTACTCCACGTGCACATAGTCTTTAGCACACAGGTTGGAGAACCAGGTGCCAGGAAGTTGGAGAACTAGAGGCAACAGGCCAATTCCTACAGTGGCCTGTGTACTCTCTGACTCATGTGGATAGGTATGTTGGTACCCACTGGTCAGTCATAATAGCAAAGAAAAAGACCTGCTTCCACAGGCTCCACACAGGTTGCAGGCCTTCCCAAACCTGGCGCAATGGGACATACCAGGACCAGGATACTGGGAGGAGCTAGGGAACAGGTATCTGGCCTATTCACTCAGCACCACGTGCACCCTCTGGTGCATGGTATCTGGGAATTGGGACCCAGGGCCATGTCAATTAGGATGGCAGAGAAGGGACCTACTTCCACAGAAAGCTGTCATGGTCCAAGCCTCCCCAAGCCCACCACAGGGGGACTTTACTGAAACAGGGAATTGGGAGGAGTGGGGAAGAGGGATCTGGCCATCTCAATCTATGCTGTGCCCACACACCCTCCAGTGCAGGGTACAGGGACTAGGGAACTGGGAGGAGCTGGGGAACAAGGATCTGTCCTACTTACTCCACAGTGCTATGTGTACACATCCTCTGGCACAGGGTATTGGGACCAGGGAACTGGGAGGAGCTGGGCAACAGGGATCTGGCATAATCACCCCATACCACCACTGTGTCTGTACATCCTCTCACACAGAGTATTGGGACCAAGGTACTGGGAGGAGCTGAGGAACAGGGATCTGGCCTATTCACTCTGCACCATGCCTGCACACCCTCTGGTGCAGGGTATTGGAACCCCCCCCCCAAAATTTTAATGTGAACACCCACAGCTATAATTTTCCTCTTAGAACTACGTTAATTGTATACTAAAGGTTTGAGTAAGCCATGTTTTCATTTTCATTTGATTCTAGGATTCTGGCTTTTCTTTCCCAATTCTATTAATGACCTACCCTTTGTTGAGGAATGTGTTGTTCAGTCTCCACGTGCTTACATAGTTTTGTTGGGGGGGCGGTTCGCTTGCTTTGATTTTTCATTTTATTGTACTATAATATGATAGAATATAAGAAATTATTGTGGATTTTTTGGATTTTTTAAGATTTTTTTGTGGACTAAAGAATGTTCTATGGGTTTATGAGAATATGTGTTCTATATTTTTTTGTCATTGTTTTTAAGACTTTGTCCATCAGTTCAACAGAATCAAGAACAAGTGCTACTTTTTTTTTTTTTATCAGTGTATCCTATATTTATCACATGAGGTATTCTGTAGATGAACGTGGGGTACGTAAGTCACCTATTATCACTGTGCCAGTACTTATCCTACTTTTCATACGTGTTTGTTTTAAGAAATTTGGAGAGACTTCTAGGTAAGGAGCCATGCCAAACCAGATCAAGGAGGGATTTAAGCAAAACTATAGGAAAATACATTCTTCTTCTGAAAAGTGCAGAGCCTAGATTTTTCCTAGACACAGCAGAGAAGCAGGAGACAGCCAGAATCCCACTGAGGAGCTAGCTTGTGGCCCAATCCTTGGCAGCCCTGGTCTGCCACGCAGGCCCGATCCATGTGATCTGCACGGTGTGCCTAGCAGCAGCAACAGAGACCAAACAAGGGGACTTTCAAACCTCATCAGCCTCCTTGCAGAGCCCATAAATCTAAAGAAAAGTCTGCTGAGCTACTGAAAGAGATAGAAGGGAACAGTGTGAGCAACTACAGGCTTCCTGAACTCTCCCAGCCCGCAACCATCAGAACAGCGAACCTCCAACATTCAGCTCCCGGCAGCATCCAGCACAGCTGAGCCAAGTTCAAGATCCATAGCACAACACCAGCAACTCATCCAGCATAGCTGAGCCGAGCTCAAGCTTCACAGCAAAACACAGAGTGAATGAGGTGGGCACTCAGCATGGGTGAGATTGAAAGCCACACCAAAAGGTAACAAGGCAGGCTGACTGATGGGGAATAAAAAAAGAAAAAGATACATAGGCCCGCATTGGAAGTGCTAATCTCTCTTTCCATGTCAGGGCAGGTTATGGATTACATGTTTGTGGTTGACTTTACCATTTTCAAATAAGCTGTACATGGTCTGTTGAATATTGCTGCCTTTAATACTTACAGATTTATAAGGCCTTTGTCTTTTGCTGTTGTCATTATTGGGGGCAGGGTCTGATCCAGATCCAGGTTGACCTGGAACCCAACTTAGAACAGAATTCTCTACCTCCTAGCTGACAGGATTAAGGGTGTAAAGCAACACACACCCTCAGGGATTTTGGCCTTATAAGACTGTTTTAATCCCCACACTTTTGTATACTCTGTACTCATTTTAATTGAATGTGTATTTTGCTCAAAGTTTAGAATTTGCCAGTAAATTGTTCCACCAGTCCACTACAATACTTGCTTATCAAGCAAATTCAACACCTAGGATTACTTCTGAGGTTGGATTTGGGTACAGGTGCTACACTTGGCACCTTAAACTCATATCCTGAGTTTAAAAATGGATCACCACATCTAAGAACCCTGTAGATAAATAGAAAACCTAAGCATCAAATCAATCCAAGATGCAAAAGACACTACAATATAATACAAGAAACACAAAGAATCAAGACAATGCAATCCTAACAAAAATTACAAATCCATCAGAAATGTTCACCAATGATACTGTTTTAGATGAAATTCCTGACAAAGATTTCAAAAGAATGATGTTATCTATGCTCAAAGAAATGAAAGAAGAAATGAAAGGAATCAGAGAAGAAAACAAATGAATTAAAGAAGAAAACAACGTCTTGAAAGACAATACAGGAAAACAGCTTAATGAAATAAAAAGGTCATTACAGGACATGAATAAGGAAATAGAAGTACTAAAGAAAAACCAGACTGAAATGCTAGCTCTGAAGGACACAATCAGTGAAATAAAAAATGCTGTGGAAAGTCTCACCAGTAGAATAGATGAAGGAGAGGACAGAATATCTAAACTAGAAGACCAGGTGGCAGACCTAATACAGTCCAATAAAGAGAAAGACAAGCTAATAGAAAGGTATGAATGGGAACTCCAAGACATCTGGGACACTATGAAAAGATCAAACATAAGAATTCAAGGTATAGCAGAAGGGGAAGAATTTCAATCCAGAGGCTTAGTAGGTGTTTTCCACAAAATAATAGAAGAAAAATTTCCCCACATTGGGAAAGAAATGCCAGTGCAGATTCAAGAAGCATTTAGAACACCAAACAGACAAAACCTAAAAAGATCTTCTCCTCGCCATGTTATAATTAAACTACTGAACATGCAAACCAAAGAAAATATATTGAAAGCAGTTAGAAGAAAAAGCAAGTGACCTTCAAAGGGAAACCCATCAGGATCACAGCAGATTACTCAACACAAACTTTAAAAGCCAGAAGGGTCTGGAGTGATATATTCCAAGTTCTGAAAGATAAAAACTGTTACCAAGATTACTTTATCCTTCAAAGCTATCTATCCAAATTGATGGAGAAATAAGGACATTCCACAACAAAGACAGGCTAAAGGAATTTATGGCAAAGAAACCAGCTCTACAGAAAATACTTGCAGGAATCATTGACTCTGAAGAGAAAGTAAAACACACACAGCAGGAAATAGGAAAAAATAAACCATACTCAAATAACAGTTAAAACAAGTGAGTAAAGTGAAAACCAGGGAGAACTACAAAATAAGAAAAATGGTTAGAATAAATACATATCTTTCAATAATAACTTTTAATATCAATGGCCTCAATGCCCCAACCAAAAGACACAGACTTGCAGACTGGATTAAAAAGCAGGATCCTACCATATGCTGCCTCCAGGAAACTCTCCTCTCAATAAAAGATAGAAACCTTCTTAGGGTGAAAGGTTGGAAAAAGGTATTTCAAGCAAATGGGCCAAGGAAACAAGCAGTGGTTGCTATTCTAATTTCTGACAGGGTAAGACTTCAAACCAACATTAGTGAGGATAGATAAAGAAGGTCACTTTATACTGATTAAGAGAACACTCCAACAGGAGGACATCACGATCCTAAACATATATGCTCCTAACATGGGGGCTCCCAATTTCATCAAACAAACACTATTAGACTTAAGGTCAGAGATAACTCCTAACACAATAGTAGTGGGTGACTTCAATACCCCACTCTCATCACTTAACAGGTCTACCCAGCAAAAATTAAACAGAGACATCTGCATTAAGTGATATCATGGAACAAATGGACCTAACAGATATATTCAGAACATTGCATCCAAATGCTGCAAAATACACATTTTTTTCTCAGCAGCACATGGGACATTCTCTAAAATAGACTATATAATAGGACACAAATGAAATCTTAACAAATACAGGAAAATTGAAATAATGCCTTGTATGCTATCTGACCACAATGGGATTAAACTGCAAATCAGCATCAAGAAAAACTACAGAGCTTACAGAAATTCATGGAGACTAAACAGTACATTATTGAATGATGTATGGGTCATTGAAGAAATTAAAAAGGAAATCAAGAAATTCATAGAATCAAATGATGGTGAAAATACAACATACCAAAAGTTTTGGGACACAATGAAGGCAGTCCTATGAGGGAAATTTATAGCTCTAAGTGCCTATATTAAGAAATTAGAACCTAAGCCAGATATCCAGAGACACAGAGGCTCCCAAAACCTTATCACTGAAGTAGAACTAAAATGACCCCAATGTGGCTCAGAAAAATTTACGGAAGAGGGGGCGGAAAGAATGTTAGAGCCACAAGTTGAGGCATCATGCACACAGACTTGCCCTCCCCCCCAGATTGTTGACTACCCCCACAATGCATGACCCACATTCCCCATTGATAAGGGTCCCTTTGGAAGAGGGAGGACAGGGAGGAGGATAAGGGAGACAACACTATGAATGTAAAATCAGAATAATATAAATAAAAATAAATTATGGGAAAAAAGGTAAAAAAAGAAATTAGAGAGTTCACAACTAAACAATTTAATGCTTCACCTTAAGGCTTTGGAAAGAAAAGAACAAGGCAAACCAAAAATGAGTAGACGGGAAAAAATAATAAAGGTTAGGGCAGAAATTAGCGAAATGAAAACCAAAAAATAAAAAAAAATAAATAAAATCAATGAAACAAAGAGTTGCTTCTTTGAAAGGATAAACAAGATTGACAAACCCTTAGCAAATCTGACCAAAAGAAAGAGAGAAGAGACAAAAGTTGATAAAATTAGAGATGGAAAAGGCAACATCACAACAGATACCAAAGAAATTCAGAAAATCTTACAGATATACTTTAAGAATATATATGCCTCTAAGTTTGAAAACCTAAAAGAAATGGATGATTTCCTTGATTCATATGATCTACCAAATTTAAATCAAGATGAGATAAACCATTTAAATAGACCTATAACAACTACAGAGATCCAAGCAGTTATAAAATGTCTCCCAACTAAACAAAGCTCAGCCCCAGATGGATTCATTGCTGAATTTTACCAGGCATTCCTGGAAGAACTAACACCAATGCTTCTCAAACTTCTCCATAAAATAGAAAAGGAAGGAATTCTACCTAAATCCTTCTATGAAGCCAGCATCACCCTGATACCCAAACCAGACGAAGACAGAACAAAAAAAGAAAATTACAGACCAATCTCCCTCATGAACATAGATGCAAAAATTCTCAACAAAATACAAGCAAACAGAATACAAGAATATATCAGAAAGAATGTTCACCCTGACCAAGTAGGCTTTATTCCAGAGATGCAGGGAGGATTCCACATACGCAAATCCATAAATGTAATACACCCTATAAATGGTCGGAAGGACAAAAATCACATGGTCATCTCAATAGATGCAGAAAAAGCCTTTGACAAAATCCAACACCCGTACATGGTGAAAGTATTAACAGAAACTGGGAATAGAAGGAACATATCTCAACATAATAAAAGCTATTTATGACAAACCCACAGCCAACATAATACTAAATGGGGAAAAACTTGAAGCTTTTCCTCTAAATTCAGGAACAAGACAAGAGTGTCCACTTTCCCCACTTCTATTTAATGTAATTCCGGAAGTCTTAGCCATAGCAATAAGGCAAGAGACACTCATAAAAGGGATACAAATCAGAAGGGAAAATATCAAATTATCATTATTTGCAGACGATATGATTCTATACATAACAAACCCGAAAGACTATACCAGCAAACTGTTCGAGCTAATAAACACTTTTAGCAATGTAGCAGGATACAAAATAAACACACAGAAATCAGTAGCTTTTCTATACGCTAACAACAAACATGAAGAGGATGAAATCAGGGAATCCCTCCCATTCACAATTGCCTCAAAAATAAAATAAAATAAAATACCTTGTAATAAACTTAACCAAGGAAGTGAAGGATCTCTACAATGAGAACTTTAAAACCCTCAAGTGACAAATTGCAGAAGACACAAGGAAATGGAAAGACATCCCATGCTCCTGGATTGGAAGAAAGAATATTTTGAAAATGTCAATCTTACCCATAGCAATCAACACATTTAATGTGATTCCCATTAAAATCCCAATAGCATTCTTCACAGAAATAGAAAAAAACAATCCTAAAATTCACCTGGAAACACAAAAAATCTTGAATAGCCAAAACAATTTTGTGCAACAAAAGTCAGGCTGGTGGTATTACCATACCCAATTTTAAGTTACATTACAAAACCATAGTAACAAAAACAGCATGGTACTAGCACAAGGAGAGACAGGTAGATCAAGGGAACAGAATAGGAGACCTAAATATTAATCCAGGCAGCTATAGCCACCTGATTTTTGACAAAAATGCCAAAAATATTCATTGGAGAAAAGATAGCCTCTTTAAGAAGTGGTGCTGGGAAAACTGGGGCATCTGTATGTAAAATGATAAAAATAGATCCTTGTCTCTCTCTATGCACAAGAGTCAACTCCAAATGGATCAGGGACCTTAATATCAGACCCGAAACTCTGAAACTGCTAGAGGAAAAGGTAGGGGAAACCCTTCAACATATTGGCATAGGCAAGGACTTTCTGAATATAACCCCAATTGCTCAGGGAATAAAACCACTAATCAACCAATGGGACCTTATGAAATTACAAAGTTTTTGTACAGCAAAAGACACTGTGGATAGAGCAAAGAGACAACCTACAGAATGGGAGAAAATCTTTACCAGCTATACATCTGACAGAGGATTAATATCCAGAATATACAAAGAACTCAACAAACAGAATAATAAGAAATCATATAACTCAGTTCAAAAATGGGCTATGGAACTAAATAGAGAGTTCTCAGAAGATGAAATACAGATGGCATATAAACATCCAAAAAAGTGTTCCACATCCTTACCCATCAGGGAAATACAAATTAAAACCATTTTGAGATTCCACTTCACTCCGGTCAGAATGGCTACCATCAAGAAAACAAATGACAATAAATGTTGGCATGAATGCAGAAAAAGAGGAACACTTCTACACTGTTGGTGGGAAAACAAATGACAATAAATGTTGGCATGAATGCAGAAAAAGAGGAACACTTCTACACTGTTGGTGGGAATGTAATCTGGTCCACCCACAGTGGAAATCAGTGTGGAGGTTCTTAAGACAGCTAAAAATAGATTTACCATATGATCCAGCTATAGCACTCCAAGGCATATATCCAAAGGACTCTTCTCACTACCTTAGAGATACTTGCACAACCATGTTTATTGCTGCTCTATTCATAATAGCTAAGAAATGGAACCAGCCTAGCTGTCCCCCCACAAATGAATGGATAATAAAGATGTGGTACATTTACACAATGGAGTTCTATTCAGTGGTAAAGAAAAATTAAATTATGAAATTTGCAGGGAAATGGATGGATCTGGAAAGGATTATATTAAGTGAGGTAACCCAGACTCAGAAAGCCAAATGACACATGTTCTCTCTCATATGTAGGATCCTAGCTGCAAATGTATAGACTTGTGTGTGAACTGGAACCAAAAATCGGTACCAGCAATCAGTAAGCTGGTATAAGGCTAGAAGGGAGGGAGGAGAAAGAAGTACTTAAGTGTATGGTATTGCACATATGTAAGTATTAGATCAGATTACAGGGAGGGGAATGGCCTAAGCGAGGCCATAAGAAGAGAATGCGTAAAAAGTTGGCAGGGGGCTTGAGAGATAGCTTAGCGGCTAAGGTGCCTGCCTGCTAAGCCTAAGAATGCTGGTTCCAATGTCCAGCAGTTCCAATCTCCAGGTCCCACGTTTAGCCAGATGCAAAGTGAGGCAAGGGCGCAATGCTGCACTTGACCACAAGGGGGCGCACATATTTGGATTTCGTTCTCAGCAGCTGAGACACTGTTGGCGCGCCCATCTCTGTCTCCCTCTCCCTCTCTGTCTATCTCTCTCTCCAAAAATAAATAAAAAATAATTTAAAAAAAGTGGGCAGGGGGAGGGTCAATCCATATTCAAGATAGTGTGAATAAGACCTATGTAAACCTACTTTTTTGAATAATGGCACATCCAGAAGCTGTAGACTGTTACTAGAACATTTTCAATGCCTGGGATGGGATACCTTCCAGTAAGTTGTTGGCCAAGGAGGCCCCAGTAGCCTCTAAAACATTAAAGGCTATTGCCAAAGCCCTTGGTTTCCCTTGAGAAACAGAAGGTTAGACCCTATTGCTGAAGACATCTCCTGCCTGAGAGGCAAGGTCACTGAGAAAGCAAGCTGGTGCTGAGCAGAAAACCTTTTCCCTATAGACCAACCAACTGAAAGCTGGAAAAAGCTGAACTGCATGTAGTCGTATGGGAGACAGAAGTCATCAGCAGTGGAAACAGTGGACACTGAAAATTCAAGTTTGGTCAGACAGGCCTAATGACTGAATGGGTGCAATAGTGGCTTGTCTACTCTTGGGGTACCAACTGCTTCATAATTGGACTGAAGGCCCTCTCTATGGGAGCGAATACATACCTGGTACTGAAAAACCTAAGCAAAAGTCTATGACAGGGGAAGTCATGAGCCTTAGGAATATACAGCCTGCACTTGTCTTGTTAAATGTATATATTATTCCCACCAAGCTACCCTGAAAGCACTACGCTTAATGTTCATATTCACATATTAACACTACTCTCACTTCTGGTTAGAGAAACTTCTCTTTTCAGATGGTGATGACCACTGGGATGATCCAAAAGGCAACACAGTGCTGAGAAGAATGGATGGAGGAGTGCCCAGCACTGAAACATCTCTGTTACACCTTCCAAGGCTCAGGGACCATTGCAAAAGGGATGGGGGGCGGAGAGAATGGAAGAGCCAAAGGAGAGGGTATGACTCCTTAACAATGCAACTGCCCAGACAGAAATTGGCCTTGTTATCCATGACCTTGCAGTGCCTGGCAATACCTTTGCAAGACCCTCATAATAGAAGAAAAAGATGATGACATCAAGTTAAAAGAGAGACTAATGGAGAGAGGGAAGGGGATACGACGGAGATTAGAGTTCTAAAGGGGAATGTGGGGAGGGGAGTGGAATATCATACGTTTTTTGTATGTAAGTATAGAAGTTGTCAATAAAAAAAAGAAACAAAAAAATTAAAATAAATAAAAGTAAAAAAGAAAAAAGAAACATGCAGCGGATGAAATCAGGGAATCTCTCTCATTCACAATTGCCTCAAAAAAAGATTAAATACCTTGGAATAAACTTAACCAAGGAAGTGAAGGATCTCTACAATGAGAACTTTAAAAAACTCAAGCGAGAAATTGCAGAAGACACAAGGAAATGGAAAGACATCCCATGTTCTTGGATTGGAAGAATCAATATTGTGAAAATGTCAGTCTTACCAAAACCAATCTACACATTTTAATGCTGTCCCCATTAAAATCCCAATAGCATTCTTCACAGAAACAGAAAAAAACAATCCTAAAATTCATCTGGAAGCCCAAAAAGCTTCAAATAGCCAAAACGATTTTGTGCAACAAAAGTCAGGCTGGTGGTATTACCATACCCATTTTTAAGTTATATTACAAAGCCATAGTAACAAAAACAGCATTGTACTGGCACAAGGATTGATATGTAGATCAATGGAACAGAATATAAGACCCAAATATTAATCCAGGCAGCTACAGCCACCTGATTTTTGACAAAAATGCCAGAAATATTTATTGCAGAAAAGATAGCATCTTCAACAAGTGGTGCTCAACAAACTGGATATCTCTATGTAAAAAAATAAAAATATATCCTTGTCTCTTTCCATGCACAAGAGTCAAGTCCACGTGGATCATGGACTGTAATATCAGAGCTAAAACTCTGAAACTGCTAGAGGAAATGGTAGGGGAAACCTTCAGCATATTGGTATAGACAATAATTTTCTGAATATAACCCCAATTGCTGAGGAAATAAAACCACTAATCAACCACTGGGACCTCATGAAATTACCAAGCTTTTGTACAGCAAGGGACACTGAATAGAGCAAAGAGACAGCCTACAGAATGGGAGAAAATCTTTGCCAGGTATACATCTGACAGAGGATTAACAGCCAGCACATACAAAGAACTTATAAATCCACACAATAAGAATCAAACAACCCAATTACAAAATGGGCTATGGAACTAAATAGTGTTCTCAGAAGAAGAAATACAGATGGCATACAAACATCTAAAAAAGTGTTCTACATCCTTAGCCATCAGGGAAATGCAAATTAAAATTACTTTGAGATTACATCTCAGTCCTTTCAGAATGGCTACCATTAAAGAAAACAAATGACGGGCTGGAGATAGCAGACAGCTTCAGGTTTGCTGAGATGAACTTCCAGACCAGGCACAGTTATGGAGGAAGGGATATTATTTATTGAAGCTTACAGATATAGGGGAAGTTCCATAATGGCAGAAGAAGTGGCCTGCTTCCACAGATCCAAGCAAGAGAGAAAAACCAACCAGCCACACAGCACACAGAGCAAAACTACAGCCCAAAAGCCCAGCACACTTCAGGAACTCCTATTAGGCACACTTTGCATATCTTTACAATGGAATCTCAAACCCACCACACCTTAAGATCAGCCCCCAGTGACATTGCCTCTAGCAAGGTGATTGCAGATGTAAACTTTAACTAATAAAACACTGAATATATTGGGGGACATATATTCAAACTACCATAGATGGCTTAGCGGTTAAGGTGCCTGCCTCCTAAGCCTACGAATGCTGGTTCCAATTTTCAGCGGTTCCAATCTCCAGGTCCTATGTTTAGCCAGATGCAGAGTGATGCAAGGGCGCAATGCCGCACTTGACCACAAGGCAGCACACACATCTGGATTTTGTTCGCAGCAGCTGAGAGGCTGCTGGCACGCCCATTTTCTGTCTGTCTCCCTCTCCCTCTCTTTGTCTCTCTCTGTCGTTTTCCAAAAAAAAAAAGAAAAGAAAACAAATGACAATAAGTGTTGGCATGGATGCGGTAAAAGAGGAACACTTCTACACTGTTTGTCCGAATGTACTCTGTTCCAGCCATTGTGGAAATCAGTATGGAGGTTCTTGAGACAGCTAAAAATAGATTACCATATGATCCAGCTATAGCACTCCTAGGCACATATATTCGATGGACTCTTCTCACTACCTTAGAGATACTTGCACAACCATGTTTATTGCTGCTCTATTCACAATAGCTAGGAAATGGAACCAACCTAGATGTCCCTCCACAGATGAATGGATAATAAATAAAGATGTGGCACATTTATACAATGGAGTTTTATTCAGCAGTAAAGAAAAATGAAATTATGAAATTTGCAGGGAAATGGATGGATCTGGAAAGGATTATGCTTAGTGAGGTAACCCAGGCTCAGAAAGCCAAACATCACATGTTATCTCTCATATGTGGATCCTAGCTTCAAATGTATAGACTTGTGTGTGAACTGGAACCAAAAATCAGTAGCAGAAGTCAGTAAGCTGGTAAAAGGCTATAAAAGGCTATAAGGGTGGGAGGAGAGGGAAGGACTTAAGTGAATGGTATTGTTCATATATAAGTAGAAGAACAGATTACAGGGAGGGGAAAGGCCTAATCGAGGCCATAGGAAGAGAATGCATAAAAGGGCAGGGGGAGGGTCAAAATTCAAGATAGTCTGAATAAGAATTATGTAAACCTACTTTTTTGAATAATGGCACATCCAGAAGCTGTAGACTGTTACTAGACAATTTTCAGTGCCTGGGATGGGATACCTTACAGTGAGTTGTTGGCCAAGGAGGCCCCGGTAGCCTCCAAAACATTAAAGGCTATTGTCATGGCCCTTGGTTTCCCTTGAGAAACAGATGGTAAGACCCTATTGCTGAAGACATCTCTTGCCTGAGAGGCAAGGTCACTGAGAAAGCAAGCTGGTGCTGAGCAGAAAACCTTCTCCCTGTAGACCAGCCAACTGAAGGCTGGAAAAAGCTGCACTGCATACAGCCGTATAGGAGACAGAAGTCATCAGCGGTGAAAACAGTGGACACTGGAAAATTCAAGTTTGGCCAGACAGGCCCAATGACCAAACGGGTGCAATAGTGGCTTGTCTGCTCTTGGGGAAACCAACTGCTCCCTAATTGGACTGAAGGCCTCTCTATGGGAGGGAATACATGCCTGGTACTGAGAAAACTAAGCAAAAGTCTATGGCAGGGGAGGTCTTGAGCATTAAGGGTATAAAGCCTACTCTTGTCTGGCTAAATGTATATATTATTCCCACCAAACTGTTCTGAAAGCACTATACTGAATGTTCATATTCACATATTAATGCTACTCTCATTTCTGGATAGAAAAGCTTCTCTTTTCAGATGGTGATGACCACTGGGATGACCCAAAAAGCAACATAGTGCTAAGAAGAAGGGATGGAAGTGTCCAGCACTGAAACATCTCTGTCACACCCTCCAAGGCTCAGGGTCCATTGTGAAAGAGGGGGGCAGAAAGAACGTAAGAGGCAAAGGAAGGGTACTACTCCTTACAATGCAACTGTCCAGACAGAAATTGGCCTCAATATCCATGACCATGCAGTGCCCAGCAATGCCTTCACAAGACCCTCATAATAGGAGAAAAATATGACGACATCAAACTAAAAGAGAGACTAATTTAGAGAGGGAGTGGATTTGATGGAGAATGGAGTTTTGAAGGGGAATGGGAGGAGGGGAGGGAAATATAATGGTTTATTGTCTGTAAGTATAGAAGATGTCAATAAAAAAAATTACAAAAAAGAAATCTAGAGCCCCAGTATTTAGTGCATATGTTTAAAGTTGTGATACCTGCTTGATTAATGGTTTCGCTTATTAACATATATTTTCTTTTACGTCTTGTAATTTTGGTGTGAAATCTACTTTTTCAAAATAGCTATGCCAGCTGTTTTTGCTTCCCCCTGCTTGATAAATTGATTTTTATGTTTTGTCTCTCAATGTGTGGATGTATTTTCCTGAGATGAGTTTCCTGGACAACAATATCCAGTTGATCTGAATTTAGTTTTTTAATCCAATCAGCTAATTTTCTTCCCTTTATTGGTGAACTGAGGTCATTTACATTTCAGGCTATTATTGAGTGATGCTTGCTAATTACTGTAGTTTTGTTGGTTGGCTTTTCTAGTTGTTTGGATTACTGTTAGTTCTTTACTCTCTGTCTCTCCTCTTGGTTTTAGGGTCTTGCTGGTTTACAGTATAGGGTGTGATGGATTCCTTCCTCTTTTTGTCACCTATTCTCATGAAATTTATTCTTTCTTATGCTGCCAAGATTGAGACATCATTTTCTTCCTGTCTGTATAATTTTCCTTTGGTTGCCTTCTGCAATGAATGCTGGTTTGGTGGTCATGAACTGTCTTCATTTGCACTTGTAACGTGTCCTAATTTCTCTACCAATTTTAAAAGATCACTTTGCGGGCAGTAGCCATGTTGGGTGGCAAGTGGTTCCTTTTGAGGTTTCATAATAGCATTCTATGCTTTCTTGGTTTTGACCATTGATGACAAAAGATCTGATGTATCTGGTTTTCTAAAAGAGTTGTTACTTTTCTCTTATAGATTTTATTATCGTTTCTTTGTTTTGTATTTTTCGAATCTTCTTGCATAAGCAATTTCTTTTTGAGTTAAGGTCTTGATCTAGCCCACATTGACCTGGAATTAACTACATAGTCTCAGGAACATAGTGTCCGCCTAACCACACCTCACCTCCTGGGGAAGGAAAAGCAAGACATTCATGGTTAAGTTGGGTTTTTTAACGGTATGCAAATTCTAGTAGACCTCCAGTGGGAGGGTGCAGAGAAGCAAAGTAAGGAATCCACTGATTCCCATGCTCTTGGATAGCCCACCAGGCTCCCAGTCCCCGTTTCCCCCCAAGAAGCCATCTATGCCACACTCCCAGCCTCAGGTTCCTCCTGCACTAACTGCAGGCTTTGTGTACCCAGGCCAGCAAGCTAGCATTCACCCCTCCCGAGCTCTAAATAAGAACTGTATCCCACTTTCCACCACTTCCACAGCCCCCTACTCCCCTTCCTACCTTGCGGCTATGGAGGCCAATAGGCTAGCGTTCACAACCCCCAACTAGGCTTTCTGACCCCTGTAGAGCTCCATGGCAAAAATCATCCCACTTGCTCCCGCCCCCGTGTGCAGACCCAGGCCAACAGACTAGCATTTGCCCTTGCCCTGCGGTGACCTAGGCTTACCTGACTCAGCAGAGCTCAATAATGGAAAGCCATCCCACTCGCCACTGCCCTCTTCCCCCCACCCATGTGGATCTAGGTCAAGAGTAAACAACAGCTTCTTCCCAAATTTAATAACATACCTTCACTGTGAAGGGCAGACCACAGTGCAAAAGGAACATGAAAAATCAAATGCAAGTAAATCCAACAACATTGCCCAGTTTCACAATGGATATATCTAGTCAAAACATACAAGAGTCAATAAGATCAGAACCCCAAAATGAAAATATAAGCAATTCAACACTGGGCAAAAATTGTATGAATGCTGTTCTCACTAGATTAAACCTAATGGAAAAGAACCAGGAAGGGCTCCAAAGACAGTTATATGACCAGAAGGAGAGCAAAAAAAGAGAGGACCTCAAAAACCAGCCAGCTAAGCTCAAAGAAGATATAAATAAATGCAAGGATGAATTCCAGGAAGCACTAAGAAAATCAGAAAATGATGGAAAAGGGGAATTCGACAGAGGGATGGAAAGTATACATAAAATAGCAGTAGAAAATACAAACCAAATTGAACAAGCCCAAAATTCTACAGAAGCTCTCAAGAATAGAGTCAGCCATGTGGAGTGTAGAAACTCAAAACTGGAAGACAAAACAGAAGAAACAGTTTGTGAATCCAAAAGTTTCAACAAGTTCAAAAGAGGATGAAAACGGCCAGAATGCCACTGAGGAGCTTGTGGCACAGCAGCTGCGATTCTGGTGCTGGATACCACCTGCCAGGCCTGCCGAGCAACAGAGACCAAACAAGGGGACTTTCTGGCCTCATCAGCCTCCTTGCAGAGTCAAGAAATCAAAAGGGAATCTAAAGGAAAGTCAGCTGAGCTCAACTAAGGAGCTACTGTAAGAGATACAGGTGAGACTGTGTGATCAACTCCAGGCTTCCTGTGCTCTCCCATCCCCCAACCATTAGAACCCTGAGCCTCCGGCATTCAGCCCCCAGTGGCAGTGCATCCAGCACAGCTAAGATCCAGCTCCACCCCACAATTCGGAGGGATCAATGTGGGCACTCAGCATTGGTGAGATTGCAAACCACACCAAAAGGTAACAAGGCTGACTGACCAAAAGAAAAAAAAAATAAAAACAGGTACATAGGCCTGCATTGAAAGTGCTAATCTCTCTTTCCATGTCAGGGCAGGTTATGGGTTACATATTTTTGGTTGGCTTTACCATTTTCAAATAAACTGTACTGGGGGTTGAATATTGCTGCCATTAATGTTTTCAGATTTATAGGGCCTTTTGTCTTTTGCTTCTGTCATTATTGGGGGCAGGGTCTGATCCATATCCAGGCTGACATGGAACCCAATTCAGAACAGATTCTCTACCTCCTATCTGACAGGATTAAGGGTACAGAGCAACATACACCCTTAGGGATTTTGGCCTTATAAGACTATCTGTTTAAAGGTGAGTCACCACATCTAAGAACACTGCAGATAAGTAGAAAACCTAAGCATCAAATCAATCCAGGATGCAAAAGTCACTACATTATAATAAAAGAAACACAGAGAATCAAGACATTGCAATCCCACCAAAAATTACAAATCCACCACAAATGTCCACCAATGTGACTGTTTTAGATGAAATTCCTGAGAAAGATTTCAAAAGAATGATCTAATCAATACTCAAAGAAATGAAAGAAGAAATAAAAGGAATCAGAGAAGAAAACAAAGGAATTAAAGAAGAAAACAAACTCCTGAAAGAGAACACAGGAAACCAGCTTAATGAAATAAAAAGGTCATTACAGGACATGCGTAAGGAAATAGAAATACTGAAGAAAAACCAGGCTTAAATCCTAGCTCTGAAGAACACAGTCAAATAAGAAACTCTGTGGAAAGTGTCACCAGTAGAATGGATGAAGGAGAGAACAGAATATCTAAACTAGAAGGCCAGGTAGCAGACCTAATACAGTCCAACAAAGAGAAAGACAAGCTATTAGAAAGGTATGAATGGAAATTCCAAGATATCAGGGACACTATGAAAAAACATAGTATAGTAGAAGGAGAAGAATTTCAATCCAGAGGCTTAGTAGGCATTTTCAACAAAATCATAGACGAAAATTTTCCACAAATTGGGAATGAAATACCAGTGCAGATACAAGAAGCTTTTAGAACACCCTACAGACAAAATCTAGAAAGAACCTCCCCTCGCCATGTTATAATTAAACTATTAAACACGCAAACCAAAGAAAATATATTGAAAGCAGTTAGAGAAGAAAAGCAATTCACCTATAAAAGCAAGCCCATCAGAATCACAGCAGATTACATAACACAAACTTTAAAAGCCAGAAGGGCTTGGAATGATGTATTCCAAATTCTGAAAAATAAAAACTGTCAGCCAAGATTACTTTATCCTACCTATCCAACTTGATGGAGAAATAAATCCATTCTCCAAAAAAAAAAAAAAAAAAAAAAAAAACCAGACTAATAGAATTTATGACAACTAAACCAGGTTGACAGAAAATACTTGAAGGAATCCTTCACACTGAAGAGAGAGCAAAACACACACAGGAGTAAATAGGAAAAAAAAACCATACTCAAATAACAGTTAAAACAATTGAGTAAAGGGAAAAGAGGAAGCACTAAAAAAACAAGAAGAATGGTGAGAACAAATACTTATCGTTCAAAAATAACTCTTAATATCAGTGCCCCAACCAAAAGACACAGGCTTGAAGACTGGATTAAAAGGCAGAATCCTGCCGTTTGTTGTCTCTAGGAAACTCACCTCTGAATTAAAGATAGAAACCTTCTTAGGGTGAAAGGATGGAAAAGGGATACAAATTGGAAAGGAAGAGATCAAATTATCATTATTTGTAGATGATATGATTCTATACATAAAGGACTCTAAGGAGTGGACCAACAAACTGTTAGAGCTGACAAACACTTTTAGTAAAGTAGCAGGATACAAAATAAACACACATAGATCAGTAGCTTTTGTATATACTAACAACAAACATGCAGAGGATGGAATCAGGGAATCTTTCCCATTTGCAATTGCCTCAAAAAAATAAGAAAGGAAGGAAGGAAGGAAGGGAGGGAGGGAGGGAGGGAGGAAAGGGGGAAGGGAAAAAAGAAAGAAAAAGAAAGAAAGAAAGAAAGAAAGAAAGAAAGAAAGAAAGAAAGAAAAAGACGAACCTTGGAATAAACTTAAGCAAGAAAGTGAAGGATCTCTCCAATGAGAACTTTAAAACACTCAAGTGAGAAATTTTAGAAGACACAAAGAAATGGACATCCCATTTTCTTGGATTGGAAGAATCAATATTGTGAAAATGTCAAACTTACCAAAACAATTGACACATATAAAGCATTCCCCATTAAAATTCCAGTGGCATTCTTGACATAAATAGAAGAAACAATCCCTAAATTCATCTGGAAGCACAAAAAACCTCGAATAGCCAAAACAATTTTGGGCAATGAAAATCAGGCTGGTGGTATCACCATATCCAATTTTAAGTTATATTACAAAGCCATAATAACAGAAACAGCATGGTACTGGCACAAGGACAGGCATGTAGATCAATGCAACAGAAGAGAAGACCCAAATATTAATCCAGGTACTTACAGTGACCTGATTTTTTACTAAAATGCCAAAAATATTTATTGGAGAAAAGATAGCATCTTCAACAAGTGGTGCTGGAAAAGCTGGATATCTGTATGTAGAAGGATGAAAATAGATCCTTGTCTCTCTCCTTGCATAAGAATCAAGACCAAATGGATCGGGGACCTTAATATCAGACCTGAAACACTGAAACTGCTAGAGGAAAAGGTAGGGGAAACCCTTCAACATATTGGCATAGGCAATAACTTTCTGAATATAACCCTATTTGCTCAGAGAATAAAACCACTAATCAACCACTGGGACCTCATAAAATTACAAAGCTTTTGTTCAGCAAAGGACACTATGAATAGAGCAAAGAGACAACCTACAGAATGGGAGGAAATCTTTGCCAGGTATACATCTGACAGAGGATTAAAATCCAGAATATACAAAAAAACTTAAAAAACAGAACAATAAGAAATCAAACAATCCTGTTAAAAAATGGGCTATGGAACTAAATAGAAAGTTCTCAGAAGAAGAAATACAGATGGCATTATAAACATCTAAAAATGTGTTCTACATCCTTAGCTATCAAGGGAATGCAAATTCAAACTACTTTGAGATTCCCTCTCACTGCTGTCAGAATGTCTACAATCAAGAAAACAAGTGACAGCAAGTGTTGGCAAGGATGCGGAAAAAGGAACACTTTTACATTGTTGGTGGGAATGTAATCTGGTCCAGCCATTGTGGAAATCAGTGTGGAGGTTCTTGAGGCAGCTAAAAATAGATTTACCATATGATCCAGCTATAGCACTCCTAGGCATATATCTGAAGGACTCTTCTCACTACCTTAGAGATATTTGCACAACCATGTTTATTGCTGCTCTATTCACAATAGTTAGGAGATGGAACCAGCCTAGATGTCCCTCAATAGTTGAATGGATAATAAAGATGTGGTACATTTACACAATGGAGTTCTATTCAGTGGTAAAGAAAAATGAAATTTCCTGGGAAATGTAGGTTCTGGAAAGTACTATACTAAGTGTCGCATGTTCTCTCTCATATGTGGATCCTAGTTACAAACATATAGACTTATGTGTGAGCTGGAACCAGAAATTGGTAGCAGAGGCCAGTAACCTAGAACAAGCTTATAAGGGAAAGAGGAGAAGGAAGGACTTAAGGGGATGGTATGGTATATATGGAATATATGAACAGATTATAGGCACGGCAAAGGCCTAAGTGAGAACAGGGGAAGAGAATGTGTAAAAGAAGGGTGGGAGGAGGGTCAATTATAATTCAAGATATTCTGAATAAGACTTTTGTAAACCTACTTTTTTGAATAATGGCACATCCAGAAGCTATAGATTGTTACTAGCAAATTTTCAGTGCCTGGGATGGGATCCCTTCCAGTGAGTTGTTGGCCAGGGATGAAAATTCATAGCATTAAAGGCCTATATAACAAAGACAGAGAGATCCTAAATAAATACTGTAACCTTTCACATAAAGGCACAGAAAAAACAAGAAGAATCCAACCCAAAAAACTCCAGATAGAAAGCAATAAGATTAGAGAAAAAATTAATGAGTTGGAAACTAAGAAAACAACTAAGAAAACTGGTGAAACAAAGAGCTATTTTTTTGAAAAAATAAATAAGATTGAAAAATCCCTGGCCAATATGATCAAGCAAAAAAAGAGGCGTTTCATATTAACAAAATTAGAAATGAAAAGAGAGCTCACAACAGACATAAGTGAAATTGGGAGAATCATCAGGACTTTCTTCAAAAACCTCAATTCCACAAAACTGCATAATATGGACGAAATGGATGAATTCCTCGACATCTACCACCTACCAAAGCTAAACTCAGAGCAGATTAATCTCCTAAACAAACCTATCACACCCATTGAGATTCAAAAGTGAATGAAACACCTCCCCAAAAAGAAGAGTCCATGATCAGATGACTTCTCAGCTGAATTCTACCAAGCATTCATGGATGAACTGAAACTAATTTTTCTCAAACTGTGCCAAACAGAGAACAGGGAAAGCTCAACAACTTCTGTGAAGCTAGTATCACCCTAATACCAAAACCAGGCAGAGATGCCACAAGAAAACAAAACTACAGATAGGCCTATTTCCCTGATTAACATAGATGCAAAGATCCGTAACAAAATCCTCCAAAACCGAATTTAACAACACAACAAAAGCATTATCCACCTTCATCAAATAGGTTTCATCCCAGGAATGCAGGAATGGTTCAACACATGTAAATCTGTCAAGATATTATACAACATAGATAAGCTTAAACACAAAAACCATATGATCACTTTGATAGATGCAGAAAAGTCCTTTGACAAAATACAACATTACCTTATGATCAAAACATTGGAGAGAATAGCCCTAGACAGTCTATATCTCAATATAACAAAGGCTATATATATAAGGATCCCAAAGCCCAAATAATACTTAATGGGGAGAGACTGAAGGAATTCCCATTGAGATCAGGAGCAAGACAGGGATGTCCACTCTCACCTCTGCTCTTCGTCATAGTACTGGAAGTACTTAGCTCAAGCAATAAGAAAGGAGGAAGAAAAGGGATACAAATTGGAAAGGAAGAAGTTAAGTTAGCCCTATTTGCAGACAACATGATTGTATACATAAGTGACCCAAGAACCTCCATCTCAAAACTCTTAAAAGTGGTTAACTCCTTCAATAAAGTTGCAGGATTCAAAGTCAATGCACAGAAATCAGTAGTCTTTCTATATGCAAAAGACAAAGGTACAGAGAAAGAAATAAGTGATATTGTCCCATTTTCAATAGCATCAAAAAAATAAAATACCTTGGAATAGCATTAACCAAGGAGGTAAAAGACCTTTACAATGAAAACATAAAAACATTCAAGAAAGAAATTGAGGAGGCCTTGAGAAAATGAAAAGACCTTCCATGTTCCTGGATAGGCAGGATTAACATTGTGAAAATGGCAATCTTACCAAAAGCAATATACAGATTTAATTCAATACCAATAAAAATCCCAACATCTTTCTTCACAGAGATAGAAAATAATGATCTCAAAATTCATATGGAATGGCAGAAAACCTCAGATATCCAATCATATCCTCAGCAAAAGAAATACCTCTGGAGGCATCACCATACCTGATCTTAAGCTATATTATTACAAAGCCATAGTAAAAACAAAAGAACAAAACAAAAAAGCATGGTACTGGCATAAAAACAGGATTTTAGAACAGTGGAACAGAATCGAGGACACGGACTTTGGATCATGTAACTACAGCTACTTGATATTTGACATAGGCCCTAACAATGGAGACTGAACCAAATCGCAGCTGCCTTTCTTGAGCTTCTGTGTGCTAGGAGCTTACATACTATAATTCCTCAAAAATCACTGCCAAGTGACTATTATTTCTGTCTTATAGATGAGCAAATTGAAACTTAGTGGTGGTAACTTACTTTGATCTGGTGTCTGTCTAGGCAGCTGGGTACTGGAGTCTAACAACACTTGTCCATTGCTAACATAGACATACATATGTATTCCTTGAACTGTAATCCATTTTCATGTTCTCTTCATTTGTTCAATACAGTAAACTTAAAGATCTATCTGCTATTGTTTTCTTTCCTAATAGCCACAGTATGACCATACTTCAGTCCAGACACCATTTTCAGAGCAGTCACTGTCCCATCCTCAGCAGGAGGAGCTTGAGCAGAAGCTTGCTTCCACTGAGAAAGAGGTTTTGCAGCTCAATGAGTTTCTCAAGCAAAGAATAAACCAGTTTGGTGAAGAGAAAAAGAAACTTGAGGAAAAGGTAAGTATTTTTCATAAGATTATACTGGATCAACAATATTCCTTCAATATAGAATATTTGGCATTTCCCCTTAGAGAGGTTACATATTCATATTAAAATGATTAGTGTTATATGTAATAACTTTTGACAAACCCTGTGCTGTTTGCAAAAATGTAAACATTTTCTTAAGGAATGAAAGGAGCTCTTTCTATAAACCCAACTAGTAGCAAAACTTTTTAAAGTTGGTTGCCTGTACAAATGATGTTTTTCCTTACTGGGCCTGTCATTCTGTTTATTTGTCTCATTGAGCATGCAGTATTGGAAAATAAGGTGGAGCTGGTCCTTGTATTATAAGGACACTGCCTCATTATTAAGTTGACCTGTAACTAAAATCCCAATACATGCTACACTATGTACATAACACACTCTCATTTGAATTTTATGCCTTTATTAAGAGTATTTGATCTCATTCTGTTATAGTATTAGTAAAGATAAAGTAGGGCATGTACTACTCTTAACTGATGGAAGAGACAGATTATTTGCAGTTAATGACATAACTAAATTTAGACTTCTTTCTCAATAAACCCATGCCATTTTATTAAGTGATTTCTTCCCACTCAAGTGATTTTGATTCAGGTCATCATGATTTCTGCAGGCAGGTTGTGCTCCACTAACAGAGAGCTGCCACAACTGACATCTGTGTGAGTGTGTATATATACACTGGAGTTGAAATCTTTATCTTCCAAAATTGACATAAATTTTATATTATCTATGTTTTCAGCTATATGATGGCTGCTTGGTTAATTTGAATCTTTTTAATTTCTTAGTTTCTTCTTTTTGGGAACATCATATAAAACCATAGTCTAATAGAGCTATGGACTATTTGTCCATCCAATATGGGAATAATTAAATAGTCTTCCATCATTTTGTACAGTATAGGCTGCCCTAGAACTCATAGTTTTCCTGGGATTATAGGTGAATGCCATCGTACCTGATACCTGGCTTCTTTCTTGAGACTTCTGAATTAAAAAGTCGTGGTACAATTTATGGTAATTCTGTGGATAAAGATTTTCAAATATATTCTTGTTTTATCTGTTTGTAAATAATTATTGTTCTTCACTGTATAATAAAGTCAGTTTCTATCCTTATCTTACATCTTCTATTTAGATGCCTCATAGTTCTTTAGTCCTTTCATATCCAAAACACAATTCTTAGTTTGTCTTTTGATTCCTCTGCTTTTCTTAAACAAGAGTCTCATATTTGTCTTTTTGTTGTTGTTGTTGTTGTTTTTTGGTTTTTCGAGGTAGGGCTTCACTCTTTCACTTTAGCTCAGACTGACCTGGAATTCACTACATAGTCTCAGGGTGGCCTCAAACTTACAGCAATCCTCCTTCCTCTGCCTCCCAAGTGCTGGGATTACAGGCATGCATCACCACACCCAGCGGCTTATATTCATTTTCTATATTCAGTTTATTTATGTAGAAAATTTACTACATTGAATCAGGCATGCCCCCTAAATATAATAGAATTTTCCTAGTGGTACCAGCCCAGTCATATAGTTAGTAAACAAGGATCTTGTACCACAGACCTTTAACCCTTACTCACTTTATGTAACTGAAAACACTAAAAGGTTTCCTTTCCTATCCCCACAACCCATGAAAACTGTTTGCTATATATGGAGACATATTATATAAGTAGACTCATATAGTACATATGCCTCTGTGACTGGCTTATTTAGTGTCATAAATGACAGGACTACTTTTTAAGGTTGACTAACATTTTGTTATATATTTAATATGCCACCCTTGTTTTTATTTTACTTTTATATAAAAATAACTATCTTTTTAATCCTTAATTCATTAATGGATATTTAGGTTGTTTCTATAGTGTTCTCCACTATGATGAATAATACTATGATGAACATGGAAGTGCGTAAAAACACTTGTAAATTCTGATTTAAATTCTTTTAAAAGTATGAAATCTGGGGCTGGAGAGATGGCTTAGTGGTTATGGTGTTTGCCTGCAAAGCTAAAGAACACTGGTTCAATTCTCCAGGTAAGCCAGATGCACAAAGGGGCACATGCATCTGGAGTTCGTTTGCAGTGACTGGATGCCCTGGTGCCCCCATTCTCTCTCTCTCTCTCTCTCTGACTCTTTCTCTCAAATAAATAAATAAAATATAATTTTTTAAAAAGTAGGAATTCTGGGGTTGGAGAGATGCCTTAGCAGTTAAAGACGTTTGCCTGTAAAACCAAAGGATCCTGGTTCGATTCCCCAGGACCCACATAAGCCAGATGCACAAGGGGGCGCATGTATCTGGAGTTTGTTTGCAGTGGCTGGAGGCCCTAGTTTACCCATTCTCTCTCTCTCTCTTTCTCTGTATCCTTCTCTCTCTCAAATAAATAAATAAATAAAGTATATTTTTTTAAAAAAGGAATCCTGGATCATAAATTTAAACTATTTTAGGAATCTCCATATTGCCTTCCATAGCATCTGAACCATTTTATATTCCTAGCAATAATATATTTTTTCTGCACATCTTTGACAATATTTACTTTCTAGCTATTGATAATACCAATCTTTATGGTATGAGGTAATGTCTCATAGTTATAATTCGCATGAACTGATGATTAGTGATGTTGCTATCTTTTCAGATATCTATTGAGCATTTGTGGATCTTCTTTAGAAAAAATATATTGTAAGTGCCTTGCTTATTTTTCATTTGGGTTATTTTGTTTTATTTTGCTATGGAATTTTAGGAATTCCATATATATTTGATAATAACCCCTGATCAGATATGTAGCTCAAGTATTTTATCCCATTTTTTAAAAATATATTTTATTTATTTACTTTTTTGAGAGAGAGAGAAAGAAGCAGAGGGAAAGAATGGGCACACCAGGGCCTCCAGCCACTGCAAACAAACTCCAGATGCATGCGTCCCCTTGTGCATCTGGCTTACGTGGGTTGTGTAGAATCAAACTGGGATCCTTTGGCTTTGCAGGCAAACACCTTAACCACTAAGCCATCTCTCCAGCCCTTTATCCCATTTTTTAGATTACCTTTTCTCCTTAATGATGGTTTCCTTTGTCATTTATTTAGTTTTGCTTTTGTTAACTGTGTTTTTGGTGCATTTTTTAAAAGAAATTTTCAAGTCCAGCATTGAGAAACACTCTCCTGCATTTTCTTGTAGGAGTTTTTCATTGTCTGGTTATATGCTTACAGTTTTAAATCAATTATTTCCTGTTTTATTTATTTTGTTTTTTAATATTAATTTTTATTTTCTATTAATTGTAACAAGTATTCTCTTTTTTAACTTTGCTCCAGCTCCTGTTACCCTGGAGACCCTCCTCAGTGGGGTTTTGTTATTCACTGTAGGGTCATGAAGGCCTCAGTCAGTCACTGTGGATTAGCAGGGGGACCGTGCCTCAGGATATTCCTACTCACTCTTTTATAATCTTTTATAATCTTTTCCTCTAGCTCTTCTGCAATGTCCTCTGAGCCATAGCAGGTCTGTTCCAGTCTTAATTTAGTGTTGACTTCTCTGTAGCCACTGGGTTTCTGTTTTGATAGCTTTTGGTTGATCACCATGTTTGTCACCATCAACTGAGGGTGGTTGTCAGGCTAGCAGTATGAGCAGTGTTTAATGTCATCACTGCTCCTGCAATTTCTCCTGGGCCCTGGCAGATGTGGTAGAGGTAGCACTTCTCATGGTGGTCAATCAGCTAACTTCTTGTCTTATTGATGGGTCTTGGTTCTCCTGCATTTTCTCTGCTTTCTGTAAAATAAAGCAGATTCTTCAAACAGAGCTTGAGTTAAATGGGCATGGGGTATGCAAATCTGAGCAATATTTTGGTGTGCAAGCCCACTCTTCTTCAGAGAGCAATGAGGGCGTCTCTCTAGAGTCTATGAGTTTCCTGACAGTGGGATTCTGATTTGGTTTCCAGTACCAGATATGAGTTCTCTCCCACTGAGTGGACCTCATGTCCAATAAGAGATCAGTTGGTTGCCCACAGAGGTGTGCCAGTATTGTACAAGTGTGTACTTCTTGTCTAGCTGGTTGATTTCATATTCTGCAGGGTCCCCTGCTTATTCATGCTGTTGGTGACCATTTTCTTCTAGCTGCTCCCATAGTGCTTTCCAGCACTGTGAGGGCTAGAGAGGAGGGAACTAATTTTCCTTTTTTTACTGCATGATACTCTGATGTCCTGTGACCACAGGCTATGGTATCTTCAACAATAGGATCTTTCTTACCTTTTATTTCTGATAGGTAGTCAAGTGCTTTGACAATGGCCTGCTTTGTTTTGGTGGCCTCATGGGTATCCCTAGCCAACAGCTCACTGTGGGGATAACCCAATTCTGGGCCTGGGGATTTATCAGCCAGAGTCTGTGATTGTAAAGTTAAGCTTTGTCTACCTTTTGCTCTGACTGTCCTCCCTTCCCCTTTATTGTAGAATGTTATCCAAAATATGATTTCTATAGAGGTGATTCATGTTCCCTTAACTTTTGTATAGTTCCCTCACCACCCTCCCTATCCCCCCCCCGCCCCATCCCTCTATTTAATCAGTTTAGAGTTGACTTTTCTGTATGGTCCAATAAAAGCCCAATATATTTGGATCTAGTTGTGGTGGGTTTATGGTGCTAGGCATCATCAGTTCAATTTGTTGGTATATCATTGTCCATAATATTCTCTTATAGTCCTGTCTTATTTCTGTGCCATCATCTATAATCTCTTCTCCCATTTCAATTTTATTTGAGTTTTCTCTTTTTTGTCCCTCAGTCTAGCCATAGAATTGTCAATTCTGTTTAATTTTTCAAAAACCATCTTATATTTTAATTGTCTTATCTACTTCATTTGTAATAATCTATGCATTTCCTTCCTTCTGCTAATTTTATGTTTCTTTATTTCCTTGAGCTAAAAAGATGTTTGTTTTATTATTATTATACTTTGAATGGACACATTATGAATTGGTACCATCATTTCTCTCTTCCCTACCTCCATACTGCTGAGGGCCCTCCTTAGTGGTGTTGCTGGTCTTCTCCATGGGATTGTGGGTTGGGGATTGTGAGAGAAGCAGTCAGTCATTGGGGAGGAGGACAATTCCTTTGGATATGCTATCCTAAACTGTGGCTCTTAGAATTTTTCCACCCCCTCTTCCACAAAAGTCCCAGAGCCATGGGGGGTGTGTTTTACGATTACATGAAAGCTCTCAGGAGCTTCTGGATTTCTGCTTTGGTATTTGTTGAGTATACTCTGCATCTGTCTCCTTCATCTGGTGCTGATTATCAGGCTCACCATGGAAGCAGCACTTGCTCATCTCACTGATTCCTCTGTGGTTTTACCTGTGCCTTGGCTGAAGCATGAGGGATGGTTTATTTCCTCCAGTATCACTACATTCTGAAAAAGAAAAGCAGATTCTCCAATGGAGAATGAAGTCAGCACAGGTTAAATGGGATAAGCATTGTTAATTTAGGGAAATTTTGGTGGATGTAACCCCTCTGTTGGCCAAAGATTACTGGGAGCTTTTTATTGGTGACCACAATCTAGGTCTCCATACAATTCTGGCCTGGTTCCCAGTTTCAGCAATAGGTTCCTTTCTACCGAGCAGGTCTCTTAGCCAATCAGAAAGCCATTGTTTACTCACCAAGGCTGTGTGCCACCATTATACTGGGGTATATGTCTTGTCAGGCTGGTTGCATGAGTACTTTTGACCCCTGCTTGCACACACCATTATTGAATACTTTGCCCTAGTAAGTCATGTAGAGCTTTCCAGCACTTAATGGGTTAACCCTTTAGGAACTGGCTCCTTTCTGGATTCCAGCCAGGTCTCTAGGGGTTCTGTGTCAGTAACATATGATGTATTCAGCAATAGGGTCTTACCTTTTACCTCGGGTGGGTAATCGAGCTTTGACAGAGCCTGTTTTGCTTTGGTATTAGGATGATACTAGCTTCATAAAAGGAGTTGCAGAGCATTCCCTGGCTCTGATTATGTGAAACAGTTTGGGAAAAAGTAGTTTTAGTTCTTCAATGAAGGTTTGATAGAATTTGGCTGAGAAGCCATCCGGTCCTGGACTTTTCTTTTGGGGGAGGTTCTTGATTACTTTTTCAAGCTTGGTGGATGTGATAGGTTTGTTTAGGAGATTAGTCTGAATTTAGTTTTGATAGATGGTATGTGTCTAAGAATTTATCTGTTTCCTCCTGATTATCCAATTTTGTGGAGTAAATGTTTTGGAAGTATGTCCTCATGATTCCTGCAGTTTCATTGAGGTCTATTGTGACCTCTCCCTTTTCACTTCTAATTTTAATTTGAGACTTCTCTGTTTTTTCATTTGATCAAATTGACCAGGGGTTTACTAGTTTTGTTTATTTTTTCAAAGAACCATCTCTTTGTTTCATCAATATTTCTTAATTGTTTTCTTAGTTTCAAATACATTAATTTCTGCTCTGACCTTTATTGTTTGTTTCTTTTTGGAGCTCTTAGGATTGGATTGTTTTAACAATGCTTTTAGGTGGATGGTTAAGTTATTGTTTGAGATCTCTCTGTCTTTGTTGTGAAGGCATTTAGTGAAATTAATTTTCTCCTTAGGACTGCCTTCATTGTGTCCCATAAGTTTTGGTATGTTGTGTTTTCATTATCATTAAGTTTTAGAAATTTTACATTTTCTTTTTTGATTTCTTTTATAACCCATTCATAATTTAAAAGTGTGTTGTTCAGTCTCCAGGAGCTGGTGGAATATCTGTTGTGTCTTTTGTTTTTAATTTATAGCTTTAACACATTGTGATTGGATATGATTCAGGAAGTTACATCAGTTTTCCTAAATTTATGGAGGTAAGCTTTGTGGCCTAATGTATGGTCTATTTTGTAGAAATGTCCATGGGCTACTGAGAAGTATGTGTATTCTGTAGAAATGGCCTGGAATATTTTGTAGATATCCATTAGGTGTAGTTAATCTATGGTATTGTTAAGCTCTCTTTATTTCCCTGTTGATTTTCTGTTTGGATTTCTGTCAAATGATGATAATAGAGTATTAAAGTCCCCAACTATGATGGTGTTGGGGTTTATTTCTATTTTGTTGTCAAGTAGGTTTTGTTTTATAAACTGTGGTGCACCTGTGTTTGGTGCATATAGATTTATGATTGTGATGTTCTCATATTGGATTGTTCCCTTGAGTTAAGAAGTGGCCTTTTTTGTCCTTTTTTTTGAATACTTTTCATTTGAAGTTCGTTTTATCAGATATAAATATAGCTGGACCTGCTTGTTTCTTATTTCTACTTGCTTGGAATATCATTTTTCATTTCACCCTAAGGTCGTGCCTGTTTTTAGTGGTGAAATGGATTTCTTGGAGATAGTTGATATAAGGGTTCTTTTTTCTGATCCACCTTGTTAACTTCTATATTTTGATGGGTGAGTTAAGTTCATTAATATTTAAGGTTATAACTGTGAGTTTTGATTTAATGCCTGCTATGTTGGGTGTTGTATGGGGTTTAATGCTTCTTGGGCTTTGTGTTTTTCAATTCTGTTATTGTGTTATTGTGATCTTCTTGTAGGCTTTTGAGTTTTTTGTTTTGTTTTGTTTTGTTTTGTTTTGTTTTGTTTTGTTTTGTTGACTCTTGTGTGTGGAGTATTCCCTGAAGTATTCTCGGTAGGTTTGGCTTTGTGTTCATATAATCATAGAGGTGGCTTTTATCATGGAAAGTTTTCCTTTCACCATATATTATAAGGGATACTTTCACTGAGTACAGCAGTTTGGGTTGGAAACCATTATTTTTTTAGACACTGAAGTGCCCTCCCTTCCAGGTCCTTCTGGCTTTCAGGGTTTCCACTGAAAAATCTGAGGGAATTCTGATAGGATTACCTTTGTATGTAATAAGTTGTTTCTCTCTTATTGTTTTTATCACTTTGTTATTGCATTTGTCATTTAGAATTTTAACAATTTACCTTGGAGAGTTTCTTCTTTGGCCCAGTCTATTTGAAGTTCTGTTAACTTCTTGTATCTGGATGGCCCTCTCTTTTGAGAGGGTAGGGAAGTTTTCTTCAATAATTGTGTTAAATATGTTCTTGATACCATTGGTCAGAGTTTCTGCCCCTTCTGTTATACCCATGATCCAGAGGTTAGGTTGTTTTAGAGTATCCCACAGTTCCTTCATGTTTTGTTCACAGATTTTTTTTGAACTTATCAAAATTTTTGGACTCATGAACTGTAAATTCTGTCTTGTCTCTTCATGATCTGGGATTCTATCTTCCACATGATTAACTCTGTTATTGAGGATTTCTAGAGAGGTTTTCACAAGGTGTATTTGGTTTGTATTTTCTGTTGCCCTTATCTGTAGAAATCCAACCCTTTGTCGAGTTACCATTTCAAGTCATGTTTTGATTTTCTTAATGCTTCTTGGAATTCATTCTTGCAAGTAATCATGTCTTCATTAATCTTAGCCAGCTGATTATTGAGGTCTTCTTTTTTGGGTCACCTTCAGTTCCTTTGTATCTCTGTTTAGGTTTCTCTGTTTTTCATCAATTAAGTTAAGCTTACCATGTGCATTTCATTTATGTGATTGGTTTTTGTTGTTGTTGTTGTTGTTGTTGTTGATTTGCTCCCAGATCTGCAGTTCATTTGGTCAGAGTCACATCGCTTATTTTGTTTTGTGTTTTCATTGTGGGATTATATTCCTGCTGTCTCCTCTGTTTTCATTGGAGACTTCCATTGTGGGACTAGGCAGCCTTGTTGGAGATCTCTTAGTTTGATGTTTAGTATGATTTTTTTCTGCATTGAGGTCTACCCATCTCAGTGTGGAAGATTTTTTAATTAAAAAAGAGGTAAGAATTTCCCTTTGTAGTGTCTTCAGTAAGTGTTCTAATTTGTGTTTGAATAGAATAGGTTTGTGATGGCTTTGTATTTAGGGACTGCAGGTTGTGGAGGGTTGTAAGTGCACCAGCAGCTCTGGCCTGGTGCTTAATACCAAACGTGAGGTTGGAGATCTGGAATCTCTCCAATGTGGTTTTACCTGTGTCTTGCCAGTGGCTCAGGGGCCTTAGCACTTGCCTTTGTTCCCCTATTGGACCCAGCTGGGAAGGTTATGGAGGAGTCACTGATTCCCCCTTGCAGGTAGTTGCTAGATGTTCCTGTGCTCCCCTTCTGGGGCTGATGTGATGCCCCAAGTAGTCACGGGGAGTGGGTAGGGCAGTGAAGAGGTTGTGGGGATCACTGGACTCCACCAACCAGGCCTGATCAAAGAGTTGGTTGGTGTGGGGGAGACATGTTAATTAGTCAAGGTGTGCACCCAAGGGTGCCTTCAGGCAACACAAGGTGTGGAGAGGCAGAGAGAGAGAGGGGACACACAAGTGCAGCAGATGAACCTGTTTGTAGAGGCAGGGACTATGCACTGAAGGGTGCACTCAGAGCCATCTGTGGGGAATGTAGCCGGGAACCTGCCTACAGAAGCAGGGGCATGCTTACTAGTTGAATGGTGAGGGGGCTCTGAGGATCTAGTGGGCTACCTGAGAATAAGGGAATGAGCAGATTCCTGACTGTTCTCCCCATCCCATGGCTGTCCAGCAGAGGTCTGTTAAGACCCAGTCCCTACAATTCTTTCACCAGGAGCTGAAGTGTGGTTAGGAGGCTGCCATCTTGACCAGAAGTCCCCTTAAGATAAGTCTTTGTTTTATAGATCTTCATTTTTACTGTAGGCATTTATTACTATAAATATCATCTCTTATAAAGATGCGTACATATTACTGATATGTTATAGCATTGTTGCGATAGGTTTCATAAAGGTATTTTCATTTAGATATATCATGTGTTCTGATCACATTCATCCTTCACATCCACTTTTTCCCCTCCTTCCTCTCTCACACTATTCTCCTTCCTTCTCCCATTTTCCCATCTGCTTTCATATTTCACATTTATATAAATGGGACATACATATATATATATATATACATACATACATATATATGTAGGACCTACAAATAAGAGAAAACATTTTTTTCTGGGTGTGATGTATTCTACTTGAATTTGTTTTCTGCAAACATATTTTTGTTGTTTGCTGTGAATATATACACAACCCTATTATATATATGCATCACATTTTCTTCATCCACTGATGGATACTTAGACTGATTTCATAACTTGTGAGTAGTGGTGTAATAAATACATATGTTTAAGTATCTTTGTGGCATGTTGACTTTGGAGTCATTTGAGTATATACCTAGTAATTTTCTCAATTTTTAGATTTTTGAGGAATCATGATTCCTGTAGTGACTGGACCAATTTACATTCTCACCAGCAGTATGTAAGAGTTTCCCTTTTCCACACTCTCACCAGCACCTGCTACTGTTTGGGTTCTTTATGATGGCCATTTTGACCAGAGGAAGATGGAGTCTCAGGGTAGTTTTAATTTGCATTTCCCTGATGCCTTAAAATGTTGAACATTTTTCACTGTACGTCATCTTTTGAAAGTAGTCTGGGGTTGGAGAAATGGCTTAGCAATTAAGGTACTTGTCTGAGAAGCCTCAGGACCCAGGTTCAATTCCCCAGTACCCACATAAGCCAGATGCACAAGATGGTGCATGCATCTGGAGTTTGTACGTAGTGGCTGGAGATCCTGATGTTCCTTTCTCTCTATCTGTGTCTTTATTCCTCTCTCTCTCTCTCTCTCTCTCTCTCTCTCTTCCTCCCTCTATCAAATAAGTAAATAAAATAAAATAAATATTTTTAAGAAAATAAGGGAAAACATTCTTTAAAAAAAATAAAGCCTGTTCCTTTTTTCATTTCCTCATTTATCGATTGGGTTTTTTGGTTGTTTTGGTGTGTAGTTTGTTAGTTGATTTTTGGAGATGGACAGTTAAATTAGTAATGAATGTGTACATAAAAATCTAAAGTTCCTCTCTGACCACTTGAGAGCTTCCAGCTGTGGATGAGTTTTCCCTATGCTGGGCCTGAACTCCCAGGTCAAGCCAGGCTGAATTGAGGAAAGAGCCCCCTAGCCCTTACTCTCCATATGGGCTCCTTTACCCCTTCCAGCTACCCGCATAGCAGGAGCTCTTTGAACTTCATTTTCTCTCTTTTCTTTCCATGGTTTTTCCAGGCCTTCCATGTAGGATCTCTGCCCATGTAGGTGCCTTTCCTTGGCTCTGTACTTCCTTCAACAAATACAGTAATTTAATAATTTAAAAAATCTAAAGTTCTGTGCTGAAGAGATGGCTTAGTGGTTAAGGCACCTGCCTGCTAAGCCTAAGAATGTCCATTCAATTCTCCAGGTCTCATGTTTAGCCAGATGCAAAGTGATGCAAAGTGATTGCAAAGGGTGCAATGCTGCACTTGCCCACAAGGGGGGCGAACATGTCCGGAGTTCATTCACAGTGGCTGAGAGGCTGCTCATTCTCTTTCTCTCTCTCTCTCTCCTCCTCTTCTCTCTCTCTCTCTCTCTCTCTCTGACTCTCCAAAAAAAAAAAAAAAATCTAAAGTTCAGCATATACTATTTGGGATTTATTGGAATCATGTACTCTGTATTCTATAGTAAATGTTAATTTAGCATAATTCATCCATCCTAATGTGACCTCAGTGGTCACATATGTTAAAAATTCAACTATGACACAGTACATTAATAGTCTTTCTTGAAGTATGAATTGGCTCATGACTTCCTTATCTGTTCTAAATATTTGTTAAGTTCTTTTGGCCTTAGTTGCATTGTCTGCTACAGGATAAGCAACTCCTTTGCAAGTTTAGTAACAAAACAACTGTATGTGCTTATTCTGTATGGACCTTTCTTAGTTCATAGAAAACATTTGTTTGTAGTTTTGAAATATTACTAAATTATACTCTTCCTAGAGATAAATATTTGCTTTGCTGATTTCAAAAATATGCTTACAGTTTCATTTCTATGCTTTCCTGGGTAGCTGATAACTTTTTTAAATGTTGAGGTATAATTAAATATTTTTGAAGTTATTTTAAACATTGTTTAAACTCAAAACAGCTTCCACATGAACATAATACTCTTTACATGACAAAGGTAGGAATAGCCTTGTCAAGCTTCATATATATGTAGGCAACAAAAACTATATCATAACTGCCACATGGCTCACTTCAGTGTATATGATTCCATCCATTATAAAAGCAGATAAATACTCCCCAAACTGTTTATTGCAGTGATACAAAAATTTGAAAGAAATGAAAGAAGATGAATCTCAGAATAAAATAGGTGTATTTTAATTGAGCTGTTGGTGGTATTAAGTTATTAAGTAGGAACCTTGTATGGACACATCTTGTGTTGGTATCATTATTTTCCTCCTCCCTTCCCCCCACTCCAGTAAGGGCCCTCCTCAGTGGGATTGCTAGTATTCAGTATGGAGCTGTGGGATGTGAGAGCAGCAGTCAGTCATTGTTTGGGGTGGGGCAATGCCTCTGGATACTCCCTGCCACCCTGGGGGCTCTTGAACTCTTACAATCTTTTTGTCTCTTCCATAAACTTCCCTGAGCCTTGTTGGGTGTGCTTTAAGTCTACTTTAGTGTTGCATTCTCAGAAACTTCTTGATTTCTAGTTTGGTTCGTTTTGAGTATCCTCAGTGTCTATCGCCAACCCCTGGCACAGTTTGTCAGGCTTGCTATGGAAGCAGCACTGTTGTTCATCTCACCAATTTCTCAGTGGTTTCACCTGAGCCCTAGCTGATGTGCAAGGGATGACTCATCTCCTAATAGGGAGTCAGTTATCTTTTCTTGTCTTGTTGATAGATTTTGGTTGTCCTTGGTTTTCATTGCCTTCTGTAAAAGAAAACCAGATTCTCCAATGGAGAGTGAGATCAACGTAGGTTAAAGGGAATAAGCGTAGTTAATTAAGAGAGATTTTGATGGGTTTAGCTTCTCTTTTGACCAAAGACTAGTGGGGAGCTTCTCGCTGGAGTCCATGATCCTGGTCTCCATAGGATTCTTTCTTTTCCCAGATTTTATTATTTTTAATGATTCAAAACAACTCTAAGATTCATAATCTTTTTCTTCAGCTGAAAACCAGAGATAGATATATCAGCAGTCTGAAAAAGAAATGCCAGAAGGAATCTGAACAAAACAAAGAAAAGCAGAGAAGAATTGAAACTTTGGAAAAGTATCTGGCTGATCTTCCAACTCTAGAGGATGTGCAGAGTCAGAGTGTCCAGGTAACATGATGAAGTGTCCATCTTCTCTTTGAATGTGTGTGTGTGTGTGTGTGTGTGTGCATGCCCATGCACATATGTGCATGCATATGCCATGGCGTGTATGTGGAGGTCAGAAGACAACCTCAGGTGTTGGTTCTTTCCTTCCTCCTTATTGTGACAGAGTCTCTTGTTTGCTGCTTTGGACACCAGGCTGGATGGCCTGTCATCTTCCAAGGATTTTCTTGTCTCTGCATCCCATCTTGTCACAGGAACACTTTGATTACAGATGTGTGGCCATGCATTCAGCTTTACAGATATGTTGGGATCTGTGCACCGCAAGTGCTTGACCCACTGAGCCATTTCCCCACCCCAAAATGTTTATTGTTTATCTTTTAAACTTCATGAGAATATATTATTTTAAAATTAATGGTAGAAATTTAATTAATTGGAGATTAATATAATTAATATATATTAAATATTATAAATAAACATACTATTTAATATAATTAAATATATTTAATTAATATATGTTACTGCTTATATTATTTAAGTTGAGTCAGAAACTGTTTATGTAATCATGAATTAAGCTCTTTTATGAAGTCATCTTCCTAAAAAGCTTATATGGTAACTATCTTCTGTTTTTATTTTAATTAATTTATTTATTTGAGAGAAAGAGATAGGTACATAGAGAGAGAATGGGTGCTCCAGGGCGTCCAGCTGCTGTGAATGAACTCTAGATGCATGTGCCACCTTGTGCACCTTGCTTATGTGGGTCCTGGGGAATGGAACTTGGGTCCTTTGGCTTTGCAGACAAGCACCTTAACTGCTAAGCCATCTTTCCAGCCCTCTCTTCTGTTTTTTAAAGGTAGTTTCTGGCCCAGCATGGTGGTGTATGCCTTTAATCCCAGCAACTGGGAGGCAGAGGTAGGAGGATTAGGAGGATTGCCATGAGTTCCAGGCCACCTTGAGACTACATAGTGAATTCCAGGCCAGCTTGGGCTAGAGTGAGACCCTACCTCAAAAACAAAAAAGGTAGTTTCTAAAATCAGTCTGGCAACTTTGCCCCTCCCACATATGTACTCATTGACTTCAGTTCTAGCTTTTTCCAATATTTGCTGAGATTCAAGGCTCTTTAATATCTTTTGTTGAGTATGTTTGTCGATGTTTATTTTCTTCACTCTTACTATACCTTGCCATACTTTTTAATGACTTGTCAGTAACTTCCATTCACACTCATGATTTATATTCTCCCCTCTTAATTCCTCACGCAAGTTTTTCTACCAACTGTGCTAAAGACTCCCTTCATGAAATGTTACAAAATCATTCAGTCTACTTTTCTCAATGAGGACATGTAGGAGCAGAAAATGTTTTTGTTATCATGGTCTGCCTTGTGCATTGAAGGATGCATATTTCTTGTAATCATTCCCTCTGGCCTCTACTTACTCAATGACAATGGTGCTACCCCCTTCTCCCAGACCAAAAAAAAAAAAAAACTGTCAATAGAAATTTCCAAATTTTCCTGTGAAGGTAAAATTGCCCACAGTTAATAATTGTTGGCTTGGGGCTAGAGATATGGCTCAGCGGCTAAGTCACTTGCCTGTGATGCCTAATGACCCATGTAAAGCCAGATGCAACAAGTGGCACACACATCTGGAGATCTGGAGTTCGTTTGCAGTGGCTAAAGGCCCTGGTACACCCATTCTCATTTCTCTCTCTCTCTCTCTCTTTCCCTCCCTCCTTGCAATAAATAAATAAAATAATTTTTAAAGACAGAATTGTTGACTTGATTTACAGACTGGTATTTTGCATATACCTTGGAGCTACATATATAGCATTCTTTATATATTCTAAAAGAGCTTAAGAATACAAAAGAATTTTAGGGTCATAGGAGGTTGAATGAGCAGAAACAGGCAGTGATATAAATTCACAGGACATGAAGTCTTACCACCTTGCATCCATTAGGATGGCTACTGCCAAGTATCCTGACTGATACTTGTCTAGCCTGTTTAGAACAACAGCATTTACAGTAGTCAACAAATGGAGTTAGTCCAGGTGTCCATGGACAGATAAACAGAAAAACAACAGATGGTACACACACCCAATGGAGTATTGAAAAGGAAGTCTTAAATTAAAATAGAAGTCTTAAAAAGGAAGAAAATTCTGACATGAGCCTCACCTGAATCACATTTCTACATGATAAGCCAGTCATAAAACGGCAAACATTATCTGATTCTGTTTATGCAAGGTCAAAAAAGCAGTCAGACTAAACGAGAAAGTGTAAAGGTGCTTGTCAAAGAATGGGGTGAGTGGTACTTGAAGAGTTATTAAATGGGTATATAGATCAGTTATATAGAATGAATTATTGGATTTATTGATGCATCAGTCTGGATGTATCTATCACTACTGAACTATTCACTAAAAATTCTTAGGTTGATAAAATTTATACAACATGTATGTTTCACTACACTCAAAACATAAACCTTTACCCACATTTCTTCATAATCTCATTCTCCCACCTCAAAGGAAGAGATAGTGCCAAGTGTCCTAGACGAAATGAAGATAGTGTGATTTTAGCCAAAAGTCTATTCATCCTTGAAAATAATCAATTTAGAATAATTTTTTTTATTTTGCTTGTGTGTGCATGCATGTATATATGAGTGCATCAGGACCTCTTTCCACTGCCAGTGAATGTACTGGGCTTACATGGGCAGCTTAACAATTAAATCTGAGCCATCAGGCTTTGCAAGCAAGTATCTATCTACTGAGCCATCTATCCCATCTCTAGTAATAATTTTTGATGGAAATATATTTAGTATTACATTTGTTGTGAACTATAAAAACTTTTCCCTTAGCTGCAGGTTCTTGAAGAAAAAAATAAGGATTTGCAAGAAGCTTTGACAAATACAGAAAAACAACTTGAAGAGATCAAAAGACAATGTCAAGACAAAGAAACACAATTATTATGCCAGAAAAAGAAAGAAAAGGAGTTAGTAACTTCTGTTCAGAGGTAACAAAACTTTCTGAACCTTTTATATTATTTTTAGTATATTTCACTTAAATATATGAATTTATAATTAGTAATTTATTTTCCTTAGAAATGTACTATATGATTTTATTGAAATAAATTGTTGTACTTATGATTTTTCTATTTTGAAGCTCACTACCAACACCTTCCCAAAGTTTTAGATGAAAATGGTAAAATAATGAACAAGAACAACCCAACAACTGAAGACTGAAAATATTAATATAAACCCTTTTCTTGGTGACTTTATCAAAGCATAGATAAAAATTCTAAATAACAGAAAGGAGCCTATATAAAATACATCACTATTGAACTAGGGCTATGGCTTCAGTGGTGGTGTAATTGCCTAGCATCCACAAGGCCCTGGGTTCCATGTCCAGCACCACAAAAATGATAAAAATAAAAATAATAACAAAAAGCTGCACTCCTTAATAGGGTGTGATGAGCTCTGATCTGACTTAACATGAAAAATCACTACAGTGAGTTTTTTTGTCTGCTCTGGTTATGTTAAGCTTGGAAATTAATACTAGATGTCTATAAAACCCAGAGAACTTTTCTTTGCATAGATTTATATTTTCTTTAGTAGTACTTGAACCTTAATATTACCAACCATCAACAAATGCAACTGTCCTGAAGAACAAGATAACATGGAACAGAAACTTAGCCTTTAAGTTTTTGTCAATTATAAACTCATTGTATTTCCTTCTAAATCAAATTCCATCAGATTCCATGTTAATTCCTATTAAATATTGCTCTCCAATACTTTCAAAATCTTAAGTGCTTCATTTACAAAACTCTTGGATTTCAATGTAGAAAATGTCTTATTTTTGTAATAATTTAGAATCCAGTGTTTCTGGTGTTAGCTCCAAAATGATCATGTAGTTTTTATCTTGTTTTCTGATTTCCTTCCCTTTTGTTAATGAGTCGACATTTTGAACCTATGTTTAGTCTCAGTCTTTATTAATTCACTGTTTTTCTTCATCTTTGGGGATACAGTAGGTGTATCTGCTCTGTGTTGGACCCCTGTGGATCATAAGCTCAGTCTGTGAAGCACAAGAACAGAGTTACAACTCCTCAAAATAATTGAAAATTGTTTGTCTGCTTTAAAGAAGTTAAACGATTTTGAACCTTCTCTTTTATTTATACTTTATTTGGTTTTGAAGAGCACAGAATCAAGTGTGCCTGATTTGAAAAGATTATGTAGAGTCTTTTTCAGAAAATATTTTCTAGTTTTTGACTTTATCTTGACACTGAGATTAGACTACCTTGGAAGGTTTCTCTTACTTTTCAGTAAAGTTGATTTCTAGCTCTTCAGTATATGTATGTGAATGGTATCACTGGACTATGATGAATGAGAATAATTTTTAGGCTTCCTTGGCTCTATAATATTTTTAAAATTTAAAAGAATTTCAATCATATATGTGACTATGAATTAAATCATTACATTTGTCTGTTTTATATAATGTTTTTAAACTTCTTGCTTTGGACTTTTAAGAACCTTTTGAATTTATAAATAAAGCAAACTTCATTAGAAATAAAAATTAAAAAGAACTGGGAAGTAGAATGGGGGGAGGGAAGGGAAATATCAGGTGGGTTTTTTTTTTTTTGTATGTAAGTATAAAAGTCAATAAAAAATAATAATTAAAAAAAAAAAAGAACTGGGTATGGTGGCACACACCTTTAATCCCAGCACTCAAGAGGTAGGGGTAGGAGGATGGCCTCAAGTTTGATGACACCCTGAGACTACATAGTGAATTCCAGGTCAGCCTGGGCTAGAGTAAGATCCTACCTGAAAACAAAAAGAAAGAAAGAAGAAGAAGAATGAATGAAAGAAAGAAAGAAAGATTGAAGTACAAATGTAGTACTGCAGAAATTTGCCCTCTGCTATTCAAGTGTTACTGCTTTTTGAAATGGCCTTGCTACATAACTTGAACATGTATACATGAAAGAAAATTTTATTGAAAAACTATCATGACACAATACATACCTCCCCCCTTGTGTTGTTGGTTCATTCTAAAAAATTTTTTGATTTAATTTTTAAATGCATTTTATCTTTTGAAATGCTGTAAGTACATGGAAGATAGTATCCTACACCAACTTGGCAAAATAAAAATTATTTTTCACTCATAAGCAAAGAAAAACATACTTTTTAATGACAAATAACAATGTATTACAAAGCAGTATACTTACATTGGCAGTACATAAACTGTTTCTGTTACCATTATTTATAAATATATCTGATTGTACTATCTGATATGATTAGTTCTCTGCCCACGGTCTAAATGTAACATTGCTGTGTCTTTTGGAATAAAATGCTTCAGGTAGGCATAATACTTGAAAAAGAAAGTACAAATCCAAATTATAAGAAAATGTTCTTTTAATACTCTGCAGCATTTTTGTTTGAGTCTGCAGAAACATGGTTTTGCTATGTAGCAAAGGCTGGCCTTGAACTCATAGTGCACTTCTGCCTTTCACATGCTAGGATTACAGGTGTGCTCCCTGCTTAGAAGTGCATCACTCCTGGGAGGGCTGATAAGCTGGGGAAGAGCCTCTCCTCGGTGCTCTGTAGCTGTTGCTGTATGGTTTCTGGTCATTATAGTCAACAGTATGGTCCATTTTCATTCAGATAATACTGTGCCTCCTTAGATTGGCTCCCTGTTCCCCTTATCTTGTGTCTTTAATGTGCCAAAAGGACTTTCTTTTGTTGTTTCCTTTTCACAAACAGCATGACAGATTGGTAAACAAAGTTGTAAGATAAACCATGCTCTTATTAATGAAGGTGAAATGAATTTTGCCTATTTAGGCAAAAGTAATCCTTACAAGTCAACTTTTGCAAAGCTTAGAGTAAAGGGAAGAGACGTGTATTCATGTCTGTAATCTCCCAACCCTAGTCATCTTGGTCAAGTAATGCTCTGCTTCTAGGGAAGAAGGAAAGACTAGATTACGGAGCTCAGATTTGGGTGATATACTTCAGTGGGGCCTGAGGTTAAAACATACTAAGCAACTGTGGTCTCTAATGTGCCATTTCTGAAGAGATGATCGGCCTTTAGCTAATAATGGATCATTCCTACTTTTTTTTTCTTTAATTATATTTTCTACAAAAAAAACAGCTTGCAACAAAAAGTAGAAAAATGCCTTGAAGATGGAATTCGCCTTCCCATGTTAGATACAAAACAGCTTCAAAATGAAAACAACAATCTCAGAGAGCAAAATGAGACTGCTAGTAAGGTCAGTAAACTTTATAGTAGGGAATATGAATACATAGTATGTGATTTATAATTTTGCTAATATAATAGCTTATAAATATTGTTGCTTGAATGCTTTGGTTTAGAAAGAAAATACAAATGTAAGCAAATGCAAATTATTTTAAATTTAAATAAAGGCCAAAACAAAAGGATATCTTCATCTTTCCTGAATTTTCAGTCTGTCTAAAAGTTATTTTCTTAAATAGAAAAATCTTATTTAGAACTATAGGAAAACTTGCAGTTTCATTTCTATGTGGTACATGTCATGTTGTACATATAACAGTGCATATTTTCAAAACAAAGATGCTTTAGAAGTAATTGTTAGATTTCCTATACTTTTAAAATATTTTGAAATATTGTTACTTTAAAAGCAATAGAAAATGTTCAGGCTGATTTATATACTCTGTTTCAGATAATAGAGAGCCAACAAGATGAAATCAACCGAATGAGTTTAGAAATTCAGGTAAGGAATATTTTGTACTTATTTTAATTTAGCTATATGCTAATATATTCATACTGTACATATTACCTAAAAGTATTAAACAGCATGTGTATTTATATTAAAAAGATAATATTAATATAACTTGTGGTAAAGTTAAAAAGCTTTAAAATTCTTTATTATTAATAATATTTTGTAAAGATTCATCATGTGTTAGTACCATCTTTTCCCTTCTTCCTGTCCCTATTCCACAGGGGTCCCTCCTCAATGGGGTTACTGATATTTCCCATGGGGTTATGTGTTATGCGTTGTGAGAGCAGCAGTCAGTTATTGGAAAATATTTTATTTTTATTTATTTATTAAAGAAAGAGAAAATGGATGCACTAGGGGCTTCTAACCACTGCAAATGAACTCCAGACACATGAGCTACTTTGTGCATCTAGTTTACTTGGGTCTTGGAGAATCAAACCTGGGTCCTTTGGCTTTTCAAGAAAGCACCTTAACCACTAAGCTATCCCTCTGGCCCTAAAAATTCTTTAATATTAATCTTCCAGTTGTTTCAAAAGTACTTACAGAAATGTTTAGTTTTATCCCTTAATTCTAATACTTTTTAAGTGCTAGAAGGGAAGCACACGTATTCATCTACCCTCCCAAATAAAGGGTCTCCTCTGTTGGAGGTTATCTTCTTTGAATACATAGTTTTGGTAGGGAACCACATGGACTAGTGAGGGAGAAAGGGGACACTCTCCCTGGCAGTTTGATGAGCCCAGTGAAACCTGGCAATCAATGAATGAATGACCTATCAAATCATCATCCTCAAATCGCTCATATTACTTCTTAAAATGAAAATAAAAATAATGCTTAACAATATCCATGTAGAATTTACATAGCATGCTCCCATTTTACCTTTGTCATGTGAGCTATCACTTAAGGCAACACTCCAGTGCAGTGAGTATATGGATGTACAGAATTGCAGAGTTTAAAACCTTTATTTTGTATTTCTACAGACAGCTTCTGTTGTTCCACAAGCCATTAAAACAACAGAATTTATTAGGTACTCTCATTTGTTATCTGACTATCATAGGACATGATCAGTGTCTATTTTATGTGATAATATTCTCCAAGAAGTAGATATAACAAAATTGTTCCTACTCTAAATTAATAGCATTTAGAACTTGCATTTCATCATGAAATTTTGCCATGATTCTGCTAAGACTACAGAGTGAGTTCACGATCAGCCTGGGCTAAAACTCTTTAGGAAATTAAATCACATTAATAAGGTGTATTTACTGTCAGATATTTGGGCCTAGACAATCTATTAACAACTATTTATTGTTTTTTAAAAGCATTGGCTTCTTTATTTTTCTTTAGTGGTGTCAACATCTCATTTATTTTAGCCACCTAAATGTTAGATAAGTTTAGTATATAGTTCACTCACTGAGATAGATAGTAAACTGGATTATGGGCCAACTCAATATATTTGAGTGGAAAATTATAGATGGAGACAAATATAATTCATATCTCTTTCTTCAAATTCATTTGTTTAAATGCATGCTACTTTTTGGCCCTTTACATTTATAAAAGGTTTTTTATTAATAAAATTTTTATAAATATTTTTAAAGTTAGTGGTTTGTAATAACCTTTTTTAAAATGTACATTCTGCTAAAAAACCATGAAGGTATTGTCAGTTATGAACATGCGAGGGCCAACTTTTTCTCTAGCTATTTACTAAGTGATTACTGGGTCAAGTATCAAGTTGGTAGTTTAATAGATAGGTAGTCTTCGATTGCTAATTCTTAAGAGCCTGCCTAGTTTTTCCTCATGTGCTTACACAAAGGATGTCCAGCCTTACGAAAACTGTGTAGTTTTTGTCCTCTCATATGCTATAGCCCATATATGTTTGCTCAAATAGCCAGAATACCAATAAAATACTATGTAAATAATAATAACAGAGTGCCTTCCAATGATTTTTAACATAAATTTGTGAATTTTGGCTGTCAATAAAATGTGAATTTCACTGCCATTAAAGTTTAATGGTCTTTGTTTCTTAACAGTGGCAGGACATCTAAATTTCATAGTAGACAAAGAAAATAGTGTTATTAGAATTTCACTGTTCCCTGCTTATATTTATAACCCATAAACTACTTAGAAGACTATATTTATTGAAAATCATTTAGTTGATTTTGTGTTTATGGTTTGGGTAACTCTGGAAGTTTCAAATTTAATCCCAGAAAGGAAATATAAAATCCTATACCATGTAAATTTTATGTTCAATTTATAGAAGATAAAAAAATACATTGTTTCATAGTGAAAATACTGTTTAAAATATATCTGCTATTTACTACCTAACACCAGAACTTTTTTAAAAAATTTATTACCTAGTATATGTCACTGGCAAGTGCAGTTCATAGTTTTAGTTGGACAGAATTGGTCTTCTATTAATATTTGTTGTTTAATATCAAAAAATAGTGCTTACTGGGCTAGGGAGATGGTTCAGCAGTTTGATCTCCTAGTATCTACATAAAGTCGCAAAGTTGCACATGTGTTTAGAGGTACTTTGCATTGGCAAGAGACCCTGGCCCCCAATCAATCAGTCTCTGAGTATCTATCTCTCTCTCTCATAAATAAAAATGGTTAAAACCTAGTGCTTAGTATAAAAAAAAAAAGCACATGCTGAATTTGAAACTGGATCCTGTAAAAATAGACTGATTTCTTGTTCACCTATCAAGATGATGTTTTAAACTGACACGAACACCTTTTTACTCATTAATCTTTTAGAAAGATTGATTTTTCCTTACATTCATAAAACCAGTAAAGCTAACCTGGCTTCTCCTACAGGCTTTCCCTCTTTTCATTTACAATAAAAAAACGCATCTGATAGTTGAGAATATGATTGAATTCTTCACTGGGTACTGCCTTCCTATTTCCCAAAGCACATATCACCTCATAAGTCTGGTTCTAGTTAACTGTTATCATTGTATTTTATATTTGTAATTTTTTGACAATGGTGCTATAGAATTTAAAAAACTCAGCTATGTTTACCTATTTTCTCTAACATTAAAATGTTTCCTCATTGGAAGAATGTATATATTTTAAATGAACTTTCTGAACTTCAGCTATGCATGAATTATTATGATACAAACACCTTTAATCCCAGCACTCAGGAGGCAGAGGTAGAAGTATCATGGCCATGAGTTTGAGGCCAGCCTGAGACAATATAGTATATTCCAGGTCATCCTAGGATAGAGCAAGACCCTGCCTCAAAATAAAAAATAAAATGGGCTGGAGAGAAGGCTTAGTGGTTAAGGTGCTTGCCTGCAAAGCTAAAGGACCCAGGTAAGCCAGATGCACACAGTGATGCACACATCTATAGGTCATTGGCAGTGGCTGAAGACCCTTGTGTGCCAATTATTTCTCTCTCCCTCCCTCTCTCTCTGTTATTTTCTCTCTTTCTATCAAATAATAATAAATAAAAATATTTTTTTAAAAAAGGCAGAATGGTGTATAGAGGTCATGATAACTGGTAAGATAACTCTTTTTTTAAAAAATGATTTTATTTATTTATTTGAGAGAGAGGGGGAAAGAAATAGGCAGAAAGAGAGAGAGAGAGAGAGAGAGAGAGAATGCGTGCACCAGGGCCTCCAGCCACTGAAAATGAACTCCAGATGCGTGCACCCCCCTGTGCACATAGCACAAACAGGGGCAAGAATGTAGTCTACATTATGGTGGTATTTTTACTTCACTAAGCTCAAATAAAATTCCAGGTGTTGTTTTCTGATACATTTATTTAAGGAACTTTATAATGGGTGTTCTATTCAAGGTAACATGCAGCACAAAAAGATAGTAAATAGTTGTTAAAGACGTAGTCGTAGTTTTTTACTAACATATAAAGTACAGAATTGTTAATTTTCCATTGATTCAGCAACCAGCTCATTCAGCATTGATTTACTGAGCTCATGCCTTGGGTGAGCCGCTGTTGAAGAGAATCATGAGTGAATAAAACAACAAAGGCCTTTACTCACAAGAAAACTCAGGTGTGCTCAATTTGCACTGGGCTTTTTCATATTTAATATAAGAAATAAGAATTTAGAGATCTTTTGTGTAAATATTTTGGGGCAAGTAAAAGACACTTAGGCTTTTAGTCAATAGAACCATCTCAGTATAAGCATAAACAAAAATAGTGCTGTCTTTTATAGCTAATCATGGAGCTACTGTATTACAGCAATGCCAAGCTATCTGTGGAACTGATAAGGTAGTGAAGGGCTTCAGGAAAGATAAGGCTTATGCTCCTCACCATAGTGTGCTTCATTCTTTTCTCCCTCTGCTGACTTACTTTCTTCTTCACTTCACATAGTAGAATAGCGCTGCTCTTAAGTTCATTTTCAGCCACCTGCAGAGTTGTCTTTATAGACTATTATGTTCCAATTCCTAAGGCTTGAGGCCATGAGCCTGATCCAGTGAAGTGGATCTCTGTTTTCTGTTCTCTGTGTTAAACAGCCTTCACTTAGTTTCTGGGACAGGTTCTTCTATATATTTTTTTTCTTTCCTTTGCCAACCCAGCCTTCTCATCTATTTTAAATCCTCAAATACTTTAAGGCCAATAATTGAAACCTTGTCATTACTAAACTATCTTTCTTTAGGTCACCTCATCCAAGGCTATGGCTTCATTTACCACCCATATGGCAACTCTCAATTTTTTGTGCCCAAAGCTCTTTCCCAAACACCAAACAGTTGACATTTTGGTCTCTACTTACATGAAGGACTACAAAGTCAGTGACTCACCTTCTTATACTAAGATATGTTGTATTAAAGTGTATACCCATCCCTCACCACTTATCTTTTCAACAGATATAAAAGAGATTAAAATGAAGGCAAAAAAATCAACTTTACAACTTAGAATTCTTTTATAAAATTAAAATTATCAAATTAAAAAATTCTTTGGGTAGGGGCTGGAGAGATGACTTAGCAGTTAAGGCACTTGCCTGCAAAGCCTAAGGACTCAGGTTCAGTTCCCCAGTACCCATGTAAGCCAGATGCTCAAAGTGGTGCATGTGTCTAGCGTTTTTTTTCAGTGGCTAGAGGCCCAGGCATGCCCATTCTCCCTCCTTCCCTCCCTCCCCCTTCCCTCTCTCTCCCTCTCTTTCTCTGCCCCTTTCTCTCATTTCAAATAAATTAAAAATATATTTAAAAACATCCTTCAGGTATTATACAATTAAATCACATAATTTTAATTTTTCATAATTACTTGGACATATTAGGCCCCTCTTCATCATTTCATAAGTACATTACTCTGTTTTAAGTGGCCTTTATTGGAAATAAACAGGAAGCTTAGTTTCATCAGAGGCAGCTTTACATGTGCTTTTTAGAAGTTTTGTAGGTAAAACACACTCAAGTAGATAGGGCCCAGCTGAAGCACAGGTGGAAGAAGGAACATAGTATCTATCTTCATCATCACCCTGTGCTGCTGGTTCACAACATGTGCAATTCTTCCTTTTGAAATATTTTTGGAATTAGCAAGGAATGAATAGGTTTCACTTATTATGCCATTGCCTCTTCGTGCATACTTTGCTTTTTATGATCCCCCTGCTTATTCCCTTTCTTCCCACTAGTAGTCCCATTCCACTTTCATGTCGCATGTATTCTTTTACCCTCCTTTTCCCTCTTCCTGCTTTCTATAAGACCACTTTTCTGCTTCTCATGGTACCCTTTCTAGTTTTAAGATATACAGCAACACCTCCACACACGTTTTCACAAATATAAAAAATAAAACCTGGGATTCACCTATGAGAGAAAATATGGAGTGTTTGTCTTTCTGAGTCTGGGTTATGTACATATGATTTCTAGCTCTATTATGCAGATGTCATGCGTTAATTTTTCCTTGTGGCTGAAAAAAATTCCATTGTCTATATGTATCACATTTTCTGTATCCATTTTTTGTTTATGGACATCTAGACTGATTCCATTTCCTAGGTATTGTGAACAGAGCAGGGTTGTACAAATATCTCTCTGATAGTGTTTAAAATCTTTCAAATATATACCCAAGTTAATCTCAAATTGTTGTCTCCAGTTCACGATTTTTCCCTGAACTCCAACTTTGTGTACCAAGTTGCCCATTACACATTAGCACATGGCACACCAGACACAACATGATGACCTTACAGATTTCCTGCCGCCGGCATATCTGCCTTTCCATTTGTTTAATCCTGAAGTCTTAGACTTAATCATAACTTCTCTCCATACATTTCTTAGAAATTTCTATTACCTTCAGAATATGTTTAGAGGGCTGGAGAGATGGCTTAGCAGTAAGGCGCTTGCCTGTGAAGCCAAAGGACCCAGGTTTGATTCCGTAATATCAACGTAAGTCAGGTGCACAAGGTGGCGCATGCATCTGGAGTTCATTTACAGCGGCTGAAGACCCTGGCATGCCCATTCTTTCTCTCTCTCTCTCTCCCTTCCTCCCTTCTTCTCTCTCTCAAATAAATAAAATAAATAATAAAAGAAAAACAGAATATGTCAAGAATCTGTTCCCTTCTAACCCTCCTCCTCCATTGTCACCCTGATCCACTGTTTTTGTTCTCATATGGATTATTCATTTCAGTTCTTATGTGGATTATCCCATAGTCTTGTTCTCTCATCTACTTGAATGATCCTAGTGATGAAAAATAGATTACAATACGTGTTTTTTCAGAACTCTTCATTTTCTACAGAATAAGAGTAAAAGTTCTTTTACTAACTTACATTGTCTGTATAGTCTGTTCCCCACACTGTCTTTTTATGTTGTATGTTTTTCATCAAACATTAAGCAGCAGGAGCAGCATCTACCCCATAATCTCTGGACTGACTGAAATACTCCCTCTGGGTATTGGGTAGTCTCAATCTTATGCTTACCTCATACCTTGCTCGGATCCTTGCTTACCCCCAACCTTTAAGATTTCAATGTCTTTTCCTTTACCATTCTCTATTTGTTCCCTTCGATACTAAACAAATTCTAATACACAGTATTATATAACTAACATATTTATCTTATTTCCTTTGATCTTCTTTTCCCCAGTAAAAGTTCTACAAAGGCCAAATGCTTTTACTGTTTTGTTCACCCAGTACACAGACCAGTGTTTACATAATCATGAAATCATGTACTATATTTAACTTAAATTTGTAATGTATGTGTGTGTACCTGTGCATGTTTGCATATTTGTCTGTCTGTCTATCTATGCAATAAAAATGATGTTTTTTGTTCAGATGATTCCTCTTAAATGCATTTACAGAACTTGCTGGCTAGCTATTCCTGGCTTGACTTCATTTGAGCTACTTTTTATATGGGATGTTTCTGGATATTTATACCCACATAGTTATATGCACTTAAAACTGCTTTTCAACTTAAAAGTGATCATAACAAATACCAGTAGATTACTAACTAGAGAATTTATTTATTTATTTATTTATGAGAGAGAGAATGAATGGGTGTGCCAGAGCCTCCAGCCACTGCAAACAAACTCCAGATACATGTGCCATCTTGTGTATCTGACTTTATGTGCATACTAGGGAATTGAACCCAGGTCCTCAAGCTTTGCAGGCATGCACCTTAACCACTGAGCAATCACTCTAGGCCTAACCCAAGAATTTTAAGGCTATTACTAAACTAGCAATTGGAAAGAGATTATAGACATTGGAAATTTAATATGAAGGTTTAATTTTATTAATCTTCACCATGTCTAATGAATCATAAACAGATTGATATTTTGAATTTCATAAAGTCAAATATTTATTTCAAAAAATATGGTTCATTCAGCTATGCCTAGTAGAGTACCACAATCTTGAGCAGTTGTGTTTTAAGAATCTTGAGTTCTCAAAGATGCTTTGAAAATTATTTGTGAAATAACATATATATTTATTGTTCAGAGAATAAACTGAAATGTTTAGTAGAGTTTTTGAGGTTCACATAGAGTAAAAACTAATAATTTAGTATTACGGATGTATTTTTATTTGCACTTATAAATACAAATATATATATGTATGTATTTCAAAAGCTCATGAGAACATTAGGTAAAATGCCAAAAAGAACTGTTTACCAAAAGCTCCTTCTGTAGCTGAATGGCAGAATGATTTGAAAAGATAAATAGAATTGTGTAAGGATAGTATATAGCTGAATTGTGTTTAATTTTGGAGACCTAACTTGATAAGCAAACAGTTTCTCTTTTCATTTTCTTTTTTTTTTTTAATTTTTCTTAATTTTAATCTGAGGAGACCATAAGAAGATGAGTCAAAATTTTCTTCCTATTTTTCTCTAAACCTGAATTAAACATGAGCTTTTCCTAAAACTTAGAATAAAGAAGTCATTAATGTTTTAGGCAAATTCTTACTGACAGTTTTAGCACCATAACTGGTATATTAGAAAGCACACAGAATTTGGACATTTTAGGATACTTATATCTCTGAGCTGTTTCCCCTGTTTTGGGACTTGTGGTTGCCCAACATGACATGTTGAAATTGATACTATTTCGTCCTTTTTTTGGGGGGGGGGCACACGCATGTGTGCATGTGTGTATGGTATGGTGTGGTGTGAGGGGGGTTAGAAGCTTATTATAGATTGTATGCTGCTCAAGGTAGTCATAAGTGTGTTGAAATATTTTCAGAGTTAAGAATAAATGGGGCTGGAGAGATGGCTTAGTGGTTAAGGCGCCTGTCTGCAAAGCCTAAGAGTGTCCATTCGATTCCACTGTTGTGCCCGTTCTCTCCCTCTCTCTCTCTCCCTCTCTCTCTCTCTCTCTCTCATCTCAAATTTTAAAAAAAAGAGAATAAATGTAGTCTTGAGAAAAATGGTATTCCTCCTCTCTGATCATATGTTTATTGGTTTTATGGAATTACCAAAGGGAAAAATTGATAGAAAAACATGGACTTCCCTAGTAACTAGAGTTTTTTTTTAATTTTTTAAAATTATTATTTGAGAGAGACAGAGAGGAAGAAGGGGAGAGAGAGAATGGGTATGCCAGTGGCCTTTCAGCTGCCGTGAACAATCTCTAGACATGTGTGCTTCCTTGTGGGCAAGCAGAGCATTGCACCCTTGTGTCACTTTTTGCATCTGGCTAAGCATGGGACCTGGAGATCGAATAGGCGTTCTCAGGCTTGCCAGGCAGGTGCCTTAACCGCTAAGCCATCTCTTCAGCCAGTAACTAGAGTTTTATGGCAAGGTTTTCTTTGGTTGTGTAGCTAAACATGAGATTAATCAGCTGAAATGCCCCAAATTTTCTTACATGTTTTCTTTGCTGCTTTTGTGTACCCATGATTATTTAAAATAATAGCTTCCCTACATAATTTGGCACTTTATAATGGAGTAACCCCCTAAAAGACCTTTTGGCTGAGAGCAGCATCATATGTATCAATATAAACAGAAAGAGGGGAGCTTAGCTATGCTTAATATGATAGAAAATAAGAATTGTTTTATGATTCTGTTAGTTTACATCATGTTAACCATAAGAAAATTGTAGAAGGGGCTGGAGAGATGGCTTAGCGGATAGAGTGCTTGCCTGCAAAGCCAAAGGACCCAGGTTAAATTTCCCAGTACCTATATAAAGCCAGAGGCACAAGGTGGCGTTTGCATGTGGAATTCATTTGCAGTGGCTAGAGGCCCTGGTGCACCCATTCTCCCCTCCTCCCTCCCCTTCTATGTCCCTCCCTTGCCTTCTATCTCCTTCCCTCTTTCTCAACTAAGTAAATAAATAAACAAAATATATTTTTAAAAAAGAAAATAGTAAGAAGTATTGCTTTGTTGCAAACATACTCCTAGTGTATAAAACAATTTGTATAATATAACCCTAAGTAGAAACTGTAGATTTGGCATGTTTTACAGATTTTAAACTTTCTTGGTATTTTTCTCCTTCTTTTGGAGTGGTCTACTGTATATAAATAAGATGAGTTGTTTTAAAGATTTATCTTTATCATCCAAGACTAGGAAGGAAAACAAAGTCTGAAGGGCTTCAAGCCAGCATTTGTTCACATTTGTTAGATAAACATTTTTCTTTTATGTGTTAATATATTTGCTTTACTGTTCTTTTGCTATTGTCATTTTAGTCCATGCAAGGGAAACTCTCTAAAGAGAAATTGGCCACAGAAAACATGATGGAAGAATTGGAAAGGAAAGAAAGAAATGTGCAGAGACTAACAAAAGCCCTGCGTGAAGTGAGTAGAAGAAACTTGGTTGCCTGCAAGGATGATTCACTGCCTATTTCACTTTTAAGTCAGCGTTTATGTTGTACATGTTAATTAATAGAACATTTTTAAATTGAAGACTCTAACTTCGATGTGCCAGTTACATAAATCCACTAGATTTCTTAAGAAAATTATAATACAAAGACAAGCCCTCACTTTTTTTTATGTCCTAGATACAACTTTCAGGACTTAGTTAAGTAATAAAGTCCCAAAACAAGCAAATAGGGCATAAATTGAATATAAACAGAACCTTATTGTAACAGATCACCCATTCTCCTAAGTGTGAGATGAAGTATGTGACCAATGTTTAAGGTCACATAATACAGAATTACATATTCTAACTGCCACCATCACATTTTACCTCTAAGTACTTAAGATTACATCTCCTAAGGTTAAGGATATTTTTAATGTAACATAAAATGATTATCACACCCAATAAAAAATTTGTAATTCCTTGATAAGTGATAATTCCTAGTATACATTATAATTTCTTCACTTCACTAAAAACAATTTTGGTGTCTGTTGAATACATTATTCCATCAAGGACCAGACGGTACATTTTATTATAGCGCCTTATAAATCTAAGATCCCTTTCTTCTCCTGTGTTCCTGTCTTTTTGAAGAAACATGAAGCTTATTTGCTCAGATTGTCACACCTGATTTCTTCCAAATTAATTTCATTTAGCATTTTCTTTACACTCATATTTCTAGTAAGCCAAACACCATAGTTTAAAGACTTCATGATATGCACGTCAAAGTTTTTACTGTGAATACTTTATAGGAATTGTTGACAGTGTTCATCCCACAGTAAGTGACATATGGTACTAATCACTCTGGAGTAAGGTGCTGGCGACAGCATTGCAAATGGTTAGCCATCTGTGGAGAGCACATACAGTTGGCCAGCACCTCTCCCCTGATGGATTTAGTTGTTACCAGTGATCCCTCCCCAGAGCAGCAGATGATTTTAAAAATGACCATTTTGCTATTTTTTTCATTCCCTCTACACTTACTGGCTGACATTTTTATAATATATTTTAAATATAAATCATGCATTCATATTGATGCCTCCAATTTAACACTTGTGAGTGGTTGGGTTTTTCCCCTTTTCTTTGACATCATATTTATATAGCTTTGTCTGAAACTAAATTTTTTGTTTCCTACCAACATTAACATGCTTTTTTCAATATATAAGAATAGTTTCAAACTAAGTCATTTTGCTACTGACAACATTACAGAATAAGTTGTAAAGTTTCCTTAAAGTTCTTTTGCTCTTAGATCTCATTATGGAAAAATAGATGCACAGTCCAGATGCTTATTATATGAGAAAGCCAGGGTCACCTAGGACATCAGACAGCACAGATAAATCATTTCTTAGGTTTAGATTAATAAATTTCTATTTTTCTATTGGGGGTCAATCAAATTTGATTAAAGTGAATATGATATTTGATACTAGATTTTTATTTATGGATTTGGGGAAAATTTTTAATCTTTATGTCTTCAGAGTACCTTTCCTCTGTTCTAACCATTGCTTTTTGTTTTCTTTGTCCACTGCAGAACCAAAGACAAGCAGGAGAGACATACTCTTTATTGGATCAGGGCCATGATGCAGACCAACCTAAACAGCAGACTACTCATTCTAAATGGCCTCGTTTTGACTTGACTGTGATTGATCAGCTGTTCAAGGAAATGTCCTATTGTTTGTTTGATTTGAAAGCATTGTGTAGTATTCTTAATCAGCGAGCTCAGGGCAAAGAGCCTAACCTATCATTATTACTGGGAATCAGATGTAAGTGGCTGCTGACTTGTCCTTACTTTATTGCTTAACAATTGGAAACCTGTCTTCATGACTCAGGAGCTTCTGACTGCCTCTTCCCCCTTTATTTTTGTGACCATCTTTCCTAGTTGGAGTTACAAGTATATGACTCAGTTTGGATTAGTTTTATGGGTCACTAGTTCATTACTAGAACTGACCTAATTTTATGTATGAAAGTCAGCAAGGTCAAGGGTGCTAGAGAGATGGCTCAGCAGTAAAAGGTGCTTGCTTGCAAAGCCTGCCACCCATGTTCAACCTCCCCAGTGACCATGTAAAGCCAGGTACACAGAGTGGCACGTGTATGTGTAGTTCATTTGCAGTGGCAGGAGGCCCTGGTACAACCATATTCTTATTCATTCATTTATATTCATTTTCTCTATCCCTTTCTCTCCCTCCATCCTTGCTTCCCCAAATAAATAAATAAATATTTTTAAAAGAACAAGAAGTCAGCAAGATCATAGTTGCTATGGACTGCCACTTGGAAGAATGCCTGAAGATGTTTTCCACTGAGTCTATAAATGTGTGCCTTCAGCATATTTAGGAATTATTTTCTAATTACTCTTTTAAAAGTAATGATTCTTTCTTTTGCTTTATATGATATTTCCATAGAATAATGAGCCAGCCATCTATATCCACAATAGAACATTTGTAACATATACTCACCACTTGTGTATGCAGTGCATGTTGAATGCCAGTAGCTTTCTCATGAAGCAGTTCCATACTCCCAGATGCACTGCTCTTGTCATGCATGCCTGTCAGCTGTTATCTCCATGTGCCAGCTCTCCTCTGTGCTTCAGTTCTTCCTTCTCACCTACTGTGAGCTATAGCCAACCCATGAGCTTTCCTTTCTCTGCTGCTTTGTAGGAATGCTCATCTCTGTGTGTGGCTTCCAAGTAGTAGATTATTGTTGTGGGGATTTCTTCTTAATAGAGTAGAAATAGACTTCAGTAAAAATAGTAAAGAGCATGGCTGGAAGGATGGCTAAGCGGTTAAGGCACTTATCTGCAAAGCCAAAGGACCCAGGTTCAATTCCCCAGGACCCACATAAGCCTGATGCACAAGGGGGTGCATGAGTCTGGAGCAGAGGAAGACTACATTATATTACTTGCCTCATAGTATGGCTCATATGTTACCAGAGAAAACTGTTTTTATTTCCAAATCTTTTTTTATTGACAACTTTGTTAATTGTAGACAATATACCATGGTACTTCCCTTCCTGCCCCCACTTTCCCCTTTGAAACTCCACTCTCCATCATATCCCCTCCCCCTCTCAATCAAGTCTGTCTTTTCATTTTGATGTCATCATCTTTTCTTCCTATTAGGATGGTCTTGTGTAGGTAGTGTCAGGCACTGTGAAGTCATGGATATCCAGGCCATTTTGTGTCTGGAGGAGCACGTTTTAAGGAGTCCTGCTCTTCCTTTGGCTCTTACATTCTTTCCGCCCCCCTCATCCACAATGGACCCTGAGCCTTGGAAGGTGTGTTAGAGATGTTCCAGTGCTGAGCACTCCTCTGTCCCTTCTCAGCACCATGGTGCCTTCTGAATCATCCCAAGGTTGAAAAGAGAAGCATCTCTAACCAAAAGTGAGAGTAGCATTAATATATGGGTGTGACATTAAGAGAAGTACTTACTGGACAGTTTGGGTGAGCATAGTATATACATTTAGCCAGACACCAGCAGACATTACACCCCTAGGGCTCATGACTACCCCTGTCATAGGTTTTCAGTATCAGGGATGTATTCCCTCTCATGGAGTGGGCCTCCAGTCCAATTAAAGAGCAGTTGGTTTCCCCCATAACAGACATGCCACTATTGCACCCATTGGCTCATTTGTCTTGGCTGGCCAAATTTAAAGCTTGCAGTGTTCACTGTTGAGTATCTTCACTGGTGTTTTCTCTCTCCTATTGAACTGCATGCAGTGTAGCTTTTTCCAGCTTTCTGTCAGCTGGTCCACATGGAGGAGGCTTTCAGCTCAGCTCCAGCAAGATTTCTCAGTGACCTTGCAGCCCAAGTATGTGGAGTCTTCAGCAATAGGGTCTTACCATCGATTCCTGGTGGGAAACCAAGGGCCTTGGCAATGGCCTATAATGTTTTGGAGGTATCTGTGACCTCCTTGGCCAACAGCTCACTGGAAGGTATCCCATCCCTGGCACTGAAATTTTTCTAGTAACAATCTATGGCTTCTTAGTGTTCCATTGTCCACAAAAGTAGGTTTCCATATGACTTATTTATATCCTCTTAGATTTTTATTAGCCCTCCCTCCACCTTTCCTTTACTCAGTCTCTTCCCCTGACGTCAGTTAGGCCTTTTCACCTCCATTAATCTGTTCTTCTACTTACATATATATAATACAATCCTATTAAGTCCCTCCGCCCTCCCTTTCTATTCATGTCCCCTTTCGAGCTTACTGGCTTCTACTGAGTTTTATTCCTAATCACATAGAAGTCCAATCATTTGTAGCTAGAATCCACATATGAGAGAGAACATGTGACATTTGGCTTTCTGGGTCTGGGTTATCTCACTAAGTATAATCCTTTCCAGATCCATCCATTTTCCAGCAAGTTTCATAACTTCATTTTTCTTTACCACTGAGTAGAACTCCGTTGTGTAAATGTATCACATCTTCATTATCCACTCATCAGTTGAGGGACAACTAGGTTGGTTCCATTTCCTAGGTATTGTGAATAGAGCATCAATAAACATTACAAAGCCATAGTAACAAAAGCAGCATGGTACTGGCACAAAAACAGACATGTAGATCAATGGAACAGAATAGAGCGCCCTGATGTAAGTCCAGGTAGCTAAAGCCACCTGATAGTTGACAAAAATGCCAATAATACTCAACAGAGAAAAGACAGCCTCTTCAGCAAATGGTGCCGGGAAAACTGGATATGTATCTATAGAAGGATGAAAATAGATCCTTATCTCTCACCATGCACAAGAATCAAGTCCAAATGGATCAGACCTTAATATCAGACCTGAAACTCTGAAACTGCTAGAGGAAAAAGTAGGGGAAACCCTTCAACATATTGGACTTGGCAAAGACTTTCTGAATATAACCTCAGTGTCTCAGGAAATAAAACCACAGATCAACTGCTGGGACCTCATGAAATTACAAAGCTTTTGTATAGCTAAGGACACTGTGAATAGAACAAAGAGGCAACCTACAGAATTAGAGAAAATATTTGCCAGCTATATATCTGACAGAGGGTTAATATCTAGGATATACAAAGAACTCAAAACAATTAAATAAGAAATCAAACAACCCAATTAAAAAATGGGCTATGGAACGATATTGAACGTTCTCAGAAGAAGAAATACAGATGGCATATAAACACCTAAAAAAATGTTTCTACATCCTTAGTCATCAGGAAAATACAGATTTAAATGACCTTGAGATTCCATCTCACTCCTGTCAAATTGGCTACCATCATGAAACAAATGACCATAAATGCTGGCAAGGATGCAGAAAAAGAGGAACCCTTCTACACTGTTGGTGGGAATGCAATCTGGTACAGCCATTGTGGAAATCAGTGTGGAGGTTCCTGAAACAGCTAAAAATAGATCTACCATATGATCCAGCTATACCACTCCAAGGCATATATTCTAAGGACTTGTCTCACTACCTTAGAGATACTTGCTCGACCATGTTTATTTCCAACTTTATAGTAGTGATTGTGGTACCAAAAAATTAAATAGTGCTTTCCATTACCTCCAATAAGCCTATTCTTCCTCATAGTAAGTAGGCCCACCCTACTTACTTATACCCTACTGCCACCCATGCCCAGATCTTATACTCTACTCTGCTTTTTCTTCATCTGTGACCTTTACCCAAAGTGATGCTAATTGGGCTCTCTTAGGTCTTGTACTGATTTCTGCCTGCCATTATATCTAAATTATGCTGTTGCCTTAATTCAAGTTTTCATAATCCTAAACCTGGGGCTGGTCTTTCTGCTTCTCTAACTTAAACTCCCTTACATAGGTATGGGCAACTCCCTACCTACTTCTGCAACTTTATTCCTTATAACTTATAATTTTAGAGCTAGATACAAACCTTCTTGAAGTTTCTCAAATTTTATGACACTACTTCATTGTCTGCATTTTTAGCCCACCCAGTGAACAAGTCCTTACCATTTCTTCAGTTAGACCCATGTATTCTTTTTGTGCCTCTGTGTCTTGTGGGCAGTAGTGTGCTAGCTCAATATACACTGTTCATTTGTTTATGAAATTATATGTAAAACTTTGAGGATAAGCCATTGACCATAACTTTTAGCATAACCACTTGATCATGGCAAATATTCAATTATTGTTTGTTAAGAGTTTTCTTATTCTCAATGCTTATAATACCAAAGCTAAAGATGGTAGGACGGGTCTGTTTCGTGATATATGTGCCTTCACGTTGGGACACACTTCTGAAGAGAACCTAGAATCAGCAATTAAAAGCTTGCAAATCAGACACTCAATGTTAGTTATTCAGACATTGGGCCACTAGCTATCAATTTGATTCATTTGTTTGAAAGAAAACTAACATTTGCATGCCAATAGTAACCAATTTTGCAATCAAAATTTTAAAGTACATCCTGTCACTGCAAACTATTTCAGACATTGTCAAGTAGGAAGAGTTATGTGCTCCATTTGAGCTTAGAATATCAGGGCATGTGATTTTGGTGTTTCAAATTTTGTCCATCAAACAGAGAATTTTTATGTGTATATGAATTTAACATATTTTAATTAGCAAAGTTTAAAAAGACCATGTAGAAAATATGTATTTACTATCAAATGATGTAATTTAAACATGAGCCTCATTGATATTCAGTATATACCATTTTTCTATGATTAAGGTGAAAATCCTAAAATGTTTGTTCAAAAAAATGAGACATTTTCTCCATGCTTTATTTACACAGCAATGAACTGTTCAGCTGAAGAGACTGAAAATGACCACAGTCCAGAAGCACTCACTAAAAAACTGTCAGATGTGTGCCAATTACGGAGGGACATTGATGAATTAAGGACTACAATATCAGATCGCTATGCTCAGGACATGGGAGACAACTGTGTTACACAGTGATGAAGTGTTGGTCCCACAACAATAATGATTCATTGTTAAATGCTGCTGTGTCAGGGTTCTGTGTTTTTCTTTTTAGGAGTTAAGATGGAAAACTGGTAGCTACATGCCATGCATATAGGGGTTTTTTTGTTGTTTGTTTTATTGAGGAAGTATTGAATTATCAAATCGGGCAAAAAAAATTCCTATTTGAAAACTGAGACAAAGCCTACCAGAAAAGAAAAATATCTGTATTCTCAAACTACTGATTGTAAGACCAAGCTGTGAACAGTGCCCTACAGACAAAGGGTTAGGACTTCCTTTTCTCCTATTATTTTGTGGTTGTGGGTGTGCATGTATGCACTTTATTCAAAAAATACTACAGATTTCAATAGTCAAAGCAAAGCTAAGAAAGGCATACAGTTTATTCTTCATTTTTTAGAGGCTTGTGTTACTGTTGGGGGTTTTTCAAGGGTTGGCTAAGGACCTCCAACCCCAAGGCAGTGCTCTGATATAGAAGGACAGCAGACAGTATCATTGTGTATAGATGGTCATGTACAGGGTTGGGCTGATAGTAGTACTGAGCGTAGATGATTTTCCACAGTGATGATGGATCATTGTAGGGGTGTGAAGTTTTGATGCGATGATCTTTTTCATTAGCATTATAGTTTATTATTAGAAGGGGAATTAACATAATTTGAATTAATTTGAACATGACCCTTATTATTTGCAATTTTATTTATGATATATGTATGTGTATATATCAATATAAGCAAAGCTGTGCAAAATTGCTACCTTCTATAACCTCAAATGACTGTTGTAAAATGAAAGATTAACAAAATAACTGTGGAACAATTGCTTATTTACATTTTAACAGTTTCTACTTTAGAGTGGAAACTACTTTAAGAGAGAGTAAATTCATATTTGTATCTGTTTTGTTTTTTCTGAGGTAGGGTCTCTCTGTAGCCCAGGCTGACCTGGAAGTCTCTGTGTAGCCTCAGGCTGTCCTTGAACTCATGGCAATCCTTGACCTCTGCCTCCTGAGTGCTGGGATTAAAGGTATGCACCACCATACGTGGATATATTTATATCAGAATTAACACTAACATGAAACAAAATCTAAGTCTCAATGGTATTTTAGTTTGTTTTATTTGGCTTATTACATTACAAACAGGATTTTTTTGAGAGAGAGAGAGGCAGAGAGAGAGAGGCAGAGAGAGAGAGAGAATGGGCACGCTAGCAGCCTCTCAGCCTCGGTGTACAAATTCCAGACGCATGCACCCCCTTGTGGGTGAGTGTGGCATTGTGCCCTTGCGTCACTTTACCTCTGGCTAAACATGGGACCTGGAGAATTGAACGGGCGTTCTTAGGCTTGGCAGGCAGGCGCCTTAACCACTAAGCCATCTCTCCAGCCCTAAACAGCATTTTTCATACAACATGAAATTGGTAGGCTAGTTCATATGGAACACAGGGTATTACTATGAAATGCAACTGATTTTTAAACAGACATACACAGTCATTTAAGTTTCCAATTGAACAGTGTCCATGTTTCAGTTGATATTTTGTAAAGACTATACAGTTTATTACCTTCTAAGAATTTGCTACATTCTTTGAAGTGTAGGTAAAATACTGCCTTTTAAAAGTTGATTTGGCCAGGCAGAGGTAGGAGGATTGCCATGAATTTGAGGCCACCCTGAGAATACACAGTGAATTCCAGGTCAGCCTGGGCTAGAGTGAGACCCTACCTTGAAAAACCAAAAAAAAAAAAAAAAAAAAAAAAAAAAAAAATTTGATTTTTTTTTTTTTGATGTAACCAAGTTTCATTCAGGCAAGACTAAAAGATAAGAAAAGGTGTGAAACATGCAGGATCTTGACTGAGAATATCGCATATATACTGGTATAAAGGTTGCTTCTAGAAACAGCTTTTCTTAATCTCAGCAGTGAAGTATAGTGGGATAGGGCCTTCCTTCAAGGAGACTACCTAGGAAGACACTCCATTCAGAATTGTGGCTTATGTGCTCTCCAAAAGTTATTTTATAGTTATATTTCAAGAACTCATTATAATACATCATAAATACATTAGCTTTCCCTTCTGTTTAGTGCCTGAGTTCCCACTCCCCAAACTTTTCTTCTTAGGTTGAAAATGTGCTCACTAGTTTGTTAAGAGGACAATCAAGAAGTCATAAGTTTGTACCAAAACTCAGATACAAAAAAATGTCTTGCAAAAATTAATGTCTGCACAAATGATCCCATACAGTAGATAACAGCAAGAGGACATTTTGTCTTCTCCCCACCATCTTGCCATGACTTCAGAAATAGAAAGACCTAAAATGATAGACTTCATGAACAACCATTACCAATTCTGATCAGCAGTTTCTTAGTTTTCTCGTAGGTTTTAGTTTATGTTTGGGGTTTTATTGTTATGGTTGATTGGAACAAATTTGTAGTCATTTGTCTTAATTTGTAGGTAAAGATTTGAGGTTTACCCTCTTGACATGAAATACTGTTTTAGTGACTTTTCTAAAGCTTATAGAATTTTCATTCACATTTTGGGGTCAATATTTTGACCTAGGAAATTAATAAAATGCAACTGATGCATTTCAGTTTCCAAATTGTGTACTAAACCTGAACAAAAGGTGTTAAGGCATGATAGTGTAAGTATAATGGATTACAGAATATAATCTCTTAAAACCTGGAGTCCGTGAACGGGCCTCAACAATGGGTGGACAGCCTTGGAGGGGATTTTGAGGAAAATGAAACTGGTAATATTCTAGTTAATATTTGTTTTTGATTTTGATTTTTTTTAATAAAATGCCTCTCCTCAGGACACCCTTTTGTGTAAGAACAGTAATAACACTATTATCACATTGAGAACAAAGGTTTCATGATTAGGTTAAGTGGGCAAATAGCAATACTACAGTGTTTACCCCTGTTTTGAAATAGGATATATATATGGAAGTTATTATAATGATATTTGCCTAAAATGAAGTAACCTAAAATTTTCTTAGGTATTGAAATTTCTTTTAAATTATGCTTTTGTATTTTAAGTACTGGGTCGTGTCAGTGTTAACATGCATTTTTCATCATTTCAAATTGAGCTCCTCTGACTATCAGATAAAAGTAGCTGAATAAAGGGCACAATAGTTGTCTTTTCATTTGATGTGAGAAAAATAGAATGATTTTAAATTTAGTAAATATTCAGTGGCTTTTAATTTTAAAAGTGTAAGTCTTGAGTTAGTAAGATAAACGTGAATTTTATTTTGTAGCTAAGGTCCCTTTTCACCTTTGAAAGGCAATTCAGTATTTAATGGTTTAACAGTATTATATCTTATTGATTTTTTGGTCATAACAGTTTATTAAACTGAATTATACTAATTTCAATAGCTTGTTAGACACAATCTCAAGGGCTAGAAAGTGTTATTAAACTGAATATTATACATTTCTACTTATTGTCTTGTAAGTTAATTTTGTTACTGTGCAAGACTCAATAGGAATCTTTTAGAGGATATTTGTAATGGAACTATATATTGGAGAGTGTTCTTTAAAAATGAGTGATAGCTCTTTGGGTAACTATCAAACAGCACATGAACTGTGTTTTCAGTAGCCTAATTCAGCTCATACCTTTAGTTTTGGATTGTTGGCATTCTCTCATGTAGATTTCTGTCACTGAAGATATGCAATTACAGTAATAAGTTCTCATGATAAACATGCAGTCAGACTGCATCATTGGAAACTGCTGATAGCTGTAGCTCTGAGCTAACATCATTCATTTCATTTGCATTTCTGTTAGTTCTTTTCAATGTGCACAAGCTAAGAGATACTTTTCTATTTAGTGTAAAAGTAAACTTTCCAACTTTGTCCCAAAATGCCATTGGTGGTAATTGCTTTCAGATTATATCATACATTTAATCATGAAGGGGAAAGTTATTTTCTTATTTAAAGTAGGTCTTGAATATAGTAAGCGTGTGCATTAAATCAGTAAATCATCTACACTGTTGCATTTGCACACAGAGAGAACTTTTTGTGCCTTTTTGCCAGCAATGTTTATTTCTGTCTTATATGGTCTATAGCAGTGTTGATTATTGCACCTTGTTCTCCTGTAAATAGAATTAAGGGACTTGGTATTTTTTACTTTAAAGCAAGGAGAAATTTCTTGTTCCAAGGTGAGTCACTACCTTAGTAAACATGAGGGAACTGTCTTATCTGTGTGTGTTCGGAGCCTTCTCTCTAGTAAACAGGAAATTACTTTAGAATGTATTGATTTATGTATATATGTGTACATATATGTAAGTAGTTATTTAAACATGTGAGTGTGAAATTCAGCATCACTATGGTGTGATGAACAGAAGTAGAAGGTGCTAGATAGTTAAATTAAAAGCCCAGCAGAGTGTGTAATCAGTCACTTGACTGGTGGTTTTTGTAAACTAGGTTCAGTTTCTGAACCACCCAGAATACCTCATGTGTAAATACAGTGTTCATGACTTAATGCAAATGCAGTTATTGTTTAAAAAATTAAAAGTAAATGTGAAGCCACTGGTTGGCTTATGCCTTTTGACCTATCATTTTTGCCTCCTTTTTTGTAAAGGAGTTTTTGCTTTTTATTTTTAATAGGGTTTACAGCTAGAAATTTGAATGCCAAAGTTCTATTTATTAAACTAAGAAAAATGTTTTCAATGTTAATAGTAGTATTTTTCCACTGGACTATTGTTTCTTGATGTTGGAATTTGTATTTACAGAGAAATAAATTTTTTAGAAAAAGACTTTTGCCTTTCTGGTGCCTCATGTTATACAGGAATGTACTAGAAATGCCAGGCTCTTCTCCCCCACCCCACCCCCCACGCTCTCTCTCTCTTAAATAAATAAAAATAAAAATATTTTTAAAGGACTGGAGACATGGCTTAGCAGTTAAGGTGCTTTCCTGCAAAGCCTAAGGACCCAGGTTTGATTCCCCAGTACCCACGTAAGGTAGATACACATGGTGGCTCATGCATCTGGAGTTTGTTTGCAGTGGCTGGAGGCTCTGGCGCACCCATATCCCCACTCAAATAAATAAGTAAATAATTTTTTTATAAGAGAAATGCCAGGCTTCTACCCTGAATTTTCAATGACACAAATATGCCACACAGAAGAAACCTTTGACTAGAACACAAAGACTTGTACTCTCTAAGTCTTTCTTGCAGTTTGTTTTCATTGACTAAAAAGCCCTTTTGTCATGGCCTTTCTAGCAAGGTGTGGGGATTTTAGGACACAGGTGACCTGAATACATAGGCCTATCTGTACATTTCAGTGAATAGTGTTGTCTTCCCATTATGAACTTCTGTAAGGCGTCTTTCTAGTTTTCCAACAGACTTGGCTTCAGATTTCTAAATTACCAAAAGGTTAGGTGTGTGTGTGAATCTTTGGGGTTTTCTTCCTTATAATCAAAGATCAAGACTTTACTAAAACATGCAAATGAAGCCTGGGATGGGGCCTGACCCTTCATCTTCACCAGTGGAGGCCTAGAGATGCCCTACAAATGGCAGCCTTATTCTGAAACATCTAAGCAGTGGTCTCACTCTGCAGGAAGTTGGTCAGTATGTGAATTCATAGTATTTTTTTTGTAACTCAGTTCCCCTGGTATTGCTGTTGGTAGTTAGTGAGCTATCTAGTCAGTTATCAGGAAAAGGTCTCTGCATATCTGAGCAGTTTGGTGCCACAGATTCCCTAGACTGCAATTGAATATCTTAGAAATAAGAGCAGAGGGAAGATGGCTCAGCAGTTAAAGGAGCTTGCTTACAAAGCCTGCTGGCCCAGGTGCAATTTCCAAGCCACCCACATAAGCTAGATGTGAAAAGTGGTACATGTATATGGTGTTCATTTTCAGGGACAAGAGGCCCTGAGACACTCATACACATACATGCAAATACATGAGAGAGGAGATGGGGGCAAAAGGAGCAGGAGTTCAAGGCCACATCAGCTAAATAGCAAGCTTGAGGTAGCCTGGGATACATGAGACCCTGTCTAAAAACAAAAATAATAGGTGATATTAAATCCTAGAACATGTGAATATGTCTGAGGTAGGCAGTAAAGGAGCTGCTGCTTTAGAAGCTTCAGATTTAAAAATATAAAATTTTATAAGATTTTGAGGTGGGAATCAACAAAAAGCTTTTGATAGAGCATGTCCCACTGATTTTGCTAGTTGAGCTTTTTTATGCCTACTTCCTCCAGACAGATTCACTCTATGTCAAAAAGCAGAAAGCACAGTAAGAGTGTGATATATGTTAATATGGTACAAGATGCCCACATGTAAGTCCAGTAGAGCAGCTTCCAAATGCAGAGGCTCTGACTCTTAGGAAAGACTGCAGTATGAGGGATAAGATTTGATCAAAGATTGGTAAAGCTGTTCTTAATACCAACAAAAACAATCCATTTTAGCCAGTGTGTTCATACTTAAATCTCTGCACCTGGATTGCTTCCTAAAGTTTTGAATGAAACATACACTACCCTGGCCAGGTTCTTGAGATACTTAAAACCATCTTTTTACACAAATAAAAATTGTTCATTAACGGTCTTGTAAATGAATGTTTACTTTATTCATAATAATAAATAATTCTGTAAGATTTTTTTAACTCAGAATTGAAAAAAATTAACATTATATAGCTTTATATTCTGTGGCTGAAAGTCATATTCTGTACACTTTTGGGGGGAGAAGGTAAGTTAAAAAGTCAATTGATAGCATCTGGGGAAAATTTGGGTTCATTTCTCCTTTTTATTACAGAATAAGAAGCAGAAAAAAAAAACAGAATAAGAGGCAGGAAAGTAGTTTAAAAGAATACGGTTTATTTTAGAGTAAGGGCAAAAGGAAAAGAGTGCAAACTCCTTGGAGAGTAGGGTGCACCAAGAGCTCAGAAAATCCATGTTTTCCATCAAAAGGGAACTTTTATTTAATGGGAAGTCCGGCCCATCAGGAATGTGTGCTTGGTGGGCTCGAGTGAAGGTGAGAGGTGCTGGTTTAAGGTGTGTCTAGTACTTCAGGTCTCAGAAAGCTTCCAGGCCTGCCCACAAAGGCAGTGTAATGGTGAAAACTTCCAGGCAAGGAAGGAGAAGCCATCTTTTACCAAGGGGCTCTTTCCTTATCTGCCTATCCAAAAAGCTGTCTCCTAGTGATTCACAATGGAGAGTCAGAGTTGGAAAATAATAACTCCTGTTCACCGGACTTGTTTACACCCCCTGGAGTATTGTTTTCCTTCACATTGTCTCCCTTGTTCCATGACTCCACAACTTAATGAAGCATTTGTTTTCTTCCTCCCTGAAACCAGGCCATGTGGAGGGCACCTTGTCTCACTAAACCTGTGGTTAAGGAACAATGAAGATAAAGTAGCTTCCAGAGGCATGAGAATAGCTAGCTGCCTTTAACCTGGAAGTAGAAAACCTGCCTAAGGGTAAAACAAATACACCACCACAACAATACACACACACACTCCACCACCACCACATTACGCACACAGCACTACCACATTATACACACAGACACACCACCACCACATTATACACACAGACACACAAACACCACCACCACATTATACACACAGACACACACACCACCACCACCACATTATACACACACCAAATTATACACACACAAACACACACCACCACATACACACAGACACACACCACCACCATTATATACACACACACACACACCACCACATTATACGCATAGACACACAAACACACCACCACCACATTATACACACACACCACCACATTATACACACACACCACCACATTATACACACAGACACACACACACACCACGACCACCACATTATGCACAGACACACACACACCACATTATACACACAGACACACACACACACCACCACCACATTATACGCATAGACACACACACACACCACCACCACATTATACGCATAGACACACACACACAACACCACCACATTATACACACAGGCACACACACACCACCACATTATACACACAGACACACACAAACACACACACCACATTATACACACACACCACCACATACACACACACACACACCACATTATACACACACACACCACCACATTATACACACACACACCACCACCACCATTATACACACACACACCACCATTATACACACAGACACACACACACCACCACATTATACACACAGACACACACACACCACCACATTATACACACAGACACACACAAACACACACACCACATTATACACACACACCACCACATACACACACACCACCACTACATTATACACACACACACACACACCACCACCACCACATTATAAACACAGACACACACACCACCACATTATGCACACACACACACACCACCACCACATTATACCCACAGACACACACACACCACATTATACACACAGACACACACACACACCACCACCACATTATACCCACAGACACACACACACCACATTATACACACAGACACACACACACCACCACCACCACATTATACACACAGACACACAAACACCACCACCACCACCACATTATACACACACACACCACCACCACATTATATACACACACATGCACACCACCACCACATTATGCACAAACACACACACCTCCACAGTACATATACACCATGTCCACCACATTATATACACACTACACCACCTCCACATTATACGCACACACACACACACACACACACACACACACCACACCACTGCTTGTAACCACTAAACTATCCTCTTTGACTTTGCAGAGAATATATGAATTTTTATAACATTTGCATTCTCGGAATATGCCACAGAGTGGGTTTGTCTATTTCTCATGATTAGATTCAGGTGAAATATTTTTAGAGGATATTGTAGATACTTGAATATTGTTTACTCTGTATAATTGAAATGATCATGTGAAATTTTGTCCTTCATTCTTCTGATGTGGCTATTATTTGATAGTATTAACTCTGTAGATCACTTTCAAAATTAATATTAATCACAATATTAATTCTGCCAATCCTTGAGCGTGGGAGGTCTTTCCATCTTCTCATGTGTTCTCCAGCTTTTTTGTTCAGTGGTTTAAAGTTTTCATTGTAGAGGTCTTTCATTTCCTTGGTTAGGTGTGTTCCTAAGTGTTACAGTCACCTTTGTGTTGCTGGCATGAAGCATCTAACCAAAAGCAGCTGATGGGAAGAAACTTCATTTTGCCTTTCTGTCTTGAGGGAAAATTCCATGTTGGCAGGGGAAAACATGGCATGAGCACAGGCTGGCAACACCTCTGCTATAGCTGGTGGCAAGCAACAGCAGGAGAATGAGTCAGTTGAGGTCTGGAAAAAGCCCACCCCTCACAACACACCTCCTCTAGCAAAGCTGTACTTCCCAAGTTACCATCAGGTGTGAACCTAGCATTCAAAACACATGAGTTCATGAGAGACACCTAATTCAACCATCATACTAAGCATTTAATTTTATTTATGTTCTACTTTGTGGCTATTGTGAATAGGATGTTTTTCTTATTTCTTTCTTTGCAAGTTTATTATTGGTATATAGAAAAGCCATGGATTTTTGTGTGCTGATGTTCTGCTACTTTGTTCTAAGTGTTTACCAGATCTGATAGTTTTCTGGTCTTTATGACATTTTAAGACTAAAGTAATGTATCTGCAAATAGGGATAATTCGTTTCTTCCCTATGTGTAGCCCTTTTGTTAACTTTCTCTTATTGCACTAGCTAAGACTTTTAAACACTGCATTGAATAAGAGTGCAGCAGAGAATGGACATAGTAGTCTCATTCCTGATTTCACAAGAAAAAACTTTTTTCCCTATTTGGTATTATCATGGCTACAGGTCAGTCATATATAGCCTTTACTGTGTTAGGATATTGTCCAACTGTTACTGGTTTACAAAAGAGCTTTTATCATGAAGGGTTGTTAGGCTTTGTTAAAGGTCATTTTTTGCATCTATTGAGATGATCATGTGACTTTGTACTTAAGTCTGTATAATGCTATATTACATTATATATACATATTTATGATTACATTTATTGATTTATTAGGCTATCCTTGCATCTCTAGAATGAAACCAATTTGTTCAAGGTGTATAATTTTAATTTGTTCTTGACTTCAGTTTACAGATGTTTTGTTGAGAATGTTCATATGTTATATGTTCAGGGAAATTTATGTAGAGAGTTTTTATGTTGCATCTCTATCTGGATTAGGTGTCAGGGTAATGTGACTATTGCAAAAATAAATTCAAGTAGTGTTCCTTCCCTTTTTATTGTATGGAATAACTTGAGGAGCATTTGTGTTAGTTCTTCTTTAAGGGTCTGGTAGAATTCAGCAATCAATCCATCTGGACCTAAGCTTTTTTCACTGGGAGAATTTTTATTATGGCTTCAATCTCATTAGTTGTTACAGATCTGGTTAAGTTGTTTATATCCTCTTGGTTTAATTTTAGTAGATCATATATGTCTAGAAATTCATCTGCTTATTTTAGATTTCCCAATTTTTTGGAAATTAGGTTTTCAAAGTATGCCCTAATAATCCGCTAAATGTCATTGGTGTCTATATAATGTCTTCCTTTTTGTCTTGATTTCATTAAATTTTGTGTTTTTTTAGTTTAGCCTAGGGTTTAGCAATCTTGCTGATGTTTCTAAACAATCATCTCTTTGTTTCATTGTTTCTTTGTATTTTTTTTCATTTCCGTTTCACCCATTTCTATCATGATCTTTTATTTCATTCCATCTACTAACTTCAGATTTGGCTTCTTTTTCCCCCATGGGACTCTTACATCAGTAAGTTCTTTATTTGAGTGCTCTGAGTTTTCAGTGTAGGCACTACAGCTGTAAACTGCTCTATTTGTATGCTTTCATTGTAACCCACAGATTTGGACATGTGTGCTTTCATTTTCATATGATGCTAGTAATTTTTAAATTTCCCTTCCAGTTTAGTCAGTGATCCATCTTCAGTGGTGTGTAGTTATATGCCACACCTATAGCCAGCATTATAGTAAGTGAGGTAAAATACAAAGCATTTCCACTAAAATTAGGAATGGGACAAGGTTGTCCAAATTCTATACCCTGTTTCCATGGAGAACTTGTTAGATAAACAATAGACAAGAGAAGGAAATAAAGGATTAAAAGAGAAAGGAAGAAGTCAGCATAACCTTATTTGTAGATGTCATGCTCCTATACATGAGACCCTAAAAGCTCTACCAGAAAACTCTTAAAACTGATAAATACTTTCAGCAAAATAACTAGGAACAATACCAACATATAGAATTAGTAGCCTGTTTATACCAATAATGAACACAATTCCATTTACAATATCCCTCCCCCACCCCAATACCCTGGAACAAGCCTAATGAAAGAAATGAAAGACCTCTACAATGAAAACTTTAAAACATTGAAGGAAGAAGTTGAAGAAGACACTGGAAGGTGGAAATGCCTGCCAAGCTTGCTGATTGGCAGAATTAATATTGCAAAAATGTCTATATTGCCAAAATCAGCATATGGATTCAATGTAATCTTCATCAAAATCCCAATTTTCTTCAAAGAAATACGGAAAATGAGCCAGGCCTTGTGGAGCATACCTTTAATGCTAGCACTCAGATGGCTTTGGTAGAAGGATTTCTATGAGTTCAAGGATACCCTGGAGCTACAGAGTGAGTTCCAGGTCAGCCTGGGCTAGAGTGAGAGCCTACTCCAAAAAGAAACAAAAACCAAAAAGTAGGAAAAATGATGCTAATATTTAAATGGAAATACAAAAGATCTCAAATAGCCATAGCAATCATGAGCAAAAAGAACCAAGTTGGAGGTATCACCATGCCTGGTCTACTATAGAGGCATCATGGACAAAAACAGCATGTAAACTAGTGGAATAGAGTACCCAGTATTAAACCCACATAGGTACAGCAGACTGATTGTTTAACAGCCATCATGAAGATTCATTGGAGAAGTGAAGGTGAGTGTCAGGAGAGAGCCACTGCTTTATTCCAGTCACAGGTGCACACCATGTAATTATTTCATCCACACATGCACACAGATGCACTCCATAAAATGATGTCATCTACATGTGCACATGCAGATGAACTCTGTACAATGATCTCATCAGCATAAGGGTTTCTGAGTCATAGTTATGTCATAAGCTTTAGCTATTTTGTATGTTCAGCTGAAAGTTACGCCTATTAAAGGTATATGCCCCTACATTACACCCCCTGGGCTTGAGGGAACAGGTGAGCGTATACTCTTTTCACCCAGAAGCAGAGCCTTGTGCCCACAACAGCAACAATATAAAGAACAACCTACTACTAAGGTACCTGCAATTAAAACCAAACTTTAGAGAGTCTACCTCCAGGTACATCTCTAGTATGCCTACCAAGAGGGTCTTTAGTAAAGTTTCTGAGTTGTATCAATCTCTATATCCATTTCCTGTAATGCCTGTGTCAGAGCATATGTTGTATCATTAATAGGGGACAGATTAGGTTCTGTGCCCTGAAACATGATAAATGGGAGTCCTCTTCCAGGAACCTATTTCCAATAGTTCCTGCCAAATATCTTCCCCCCACAAGGATTGTCTCCCTACCTCCCATTCTTTGGAAGCCCATTGGGGCAGCCAGAAAACTCAGGGTCTGAAGTTCATGATTCCTTACATGGCATATCATTTTTAGTGACATCTATCACTGGCTTAAGTACTGTCTGCAACTCCTGGGACAGCTGGCTAGAGTAAAAACATGCCTGTTGGGTTTGTGCAACCCGTGTTTGGATCCACCCCTCTATTGGATGGGTGTACCTGTACAGGTTGGTGCCTAGTACACTCTGTAGTATGCAAGGCTGCATTGGCCATAGCCACTTGTTTCTGAATAAAGGATACTGTTCTTCAACTCCCTTCCACACTTGACACCAGAATACTATAGGGACTCATTTTCTCCCTTGGAATTGTGACAGCCCCCAACTATATACCCTTCTAGGGTTTACAGGAACATTCACCTGAATGAAAGGGGGCATGTGGGTCCACTACCATTAAGGTCTGCACCTAAGTAGCCTCTATGTCAAAGGTCCAATCCTAAATGTCCTGCTTCTGTCATACAGTATAAAGTCCCTTCCATCTGAGCTAAATGGGTATGAAGGTACACCAGAACCCCAGCAACCCCCAAAAAGCCTGAAATATTTCATAGATTCTAGTCAGAAATATGTCTGTGCTTTGTCCATAACAGCCTCAGGCAATGTCCTTGTCTTACCCAACTAGATAACACCCAAGGTTCTTTGACTTCACTGGCATTCACTACCCATCCCCACTCACCTAACCCTAAGCTGGTTGCACTGGTCTCCAAATCTGCAAGAGAATAAGAAGTAAGCATTATGTCATCAGCATAATGATATACACAAACAGATGTATATTGTGATGCTATGTAAATAGCCTTGGAGAAGGACAATGAAAGCCCATTATCAGCCTTTTCAAGTAAAAGCAAACTGATCTTGGCTCTCAGGCACAATGTGATGGAAAACAAGGCATTAACTTAAATAGAGGACATCATGATAAGTTCCCTAATTATGGGTCAAGCAGTCCATAATGCTTGTGATATTTGGTACTACAGCATGCAATGGCAGTGTGACTTTATTCAGTTTTCAATAGTCCACAGTCATTCTCTAGAAATTGTCAGGCTTCCAGACAGGCCATACTGGGGAGTTGTATGAGCTGTGGGCCAGCCAGATGATGACTGCTTCTTCCAATTTCAGATTAGTAGACCTGACCTCTGCGTGTCTTCTGAATGTCTTCCTGGCAATCAATATTCCTTCACAGTCACTATACAGAAGGCCTGTGGTAGTTGCACCAGGGCATGGTGTGCACCTGGAGCTGCCTGCTTCTGACACTTTGCATAGTTGGCAGTCTGAGGATGAGGATGAGTAAGGCCTCTGTCCTTCCAATAGTACCCCATGGGTGCTTAGGCACTTAGGACATGTGCCCCACCCCCTGACTGAATGGAAGTATCCGGTGGTAGCCTTCTTGATCGACTGGTCTCCTCCTGAGGATTGGGGAGTGACTAGTCCCAGTCTAGCCAAATGAAAAAGGCCCTGGAAAAATTGAAGGGAGGCATCCCACTGGCCTATTGGGAAATGGCCAGTCTGATGGCTTGACTGGTCTGTCTGTCTGTCTGTCTGTCTTGAGGCAAGTCCAGCCAGACAGCCAAGATATCCAGGAACTGAAAATGCAGGTTCTAACTGTATGGAGACAAGTCTGGGAGGATGGCCAAGATTTGCAAAAGCAACTGCTGGCACTGAGAATAAAGAAACTAAAACTTGAAAACAGCCAGGTAGCATTGGAACAACAGTTGCAAGTCTTGGCTTAGAAGACGACCCTGAAGACAAAACTTCAGCATAGATGAGTCCCACTTCCATGCACTCCTGGCATATAGCCATGGAATTATAGGAGCTGACCAAACAATGCAAACAATGGCAGGGGGAGACAATTCCCGCTTGGCTGCTATGTTTAGGGCATGATGGGGCTAACAATATACACCTGACCCCCAAAGAAATGACAGATAATGGCCAGTTCCTCTAACTTTAGGAACAGGACAACTCCCACCTTGTCACTACACCATGTTTGTGTCACCGCAGCTGAGTAGATCCTGGGGGATGGAGGTGCTGCAAAGCTTGCAAGTTACCACAGTGGGAAGGGAATTTTGTCTCCATTTCACTGCAGAAATGGTGGTATGGGAGCATCCACACCATGCCCCAGTGCAACTACCACAGGCCTTCTGTATAGTGACTGTGAAGGAATTTGTGGAAGGGATTAGCCCCTCTGGAAAAAGTCCTGAGGAGTAGACATTCGCAGACACCAGTTGCAGTGCAAGTCAGGGCAGAACAGAACTGGGCTGAGCTGAGCTCTTTATTCCAGTCAGAGGGTGCTTCTATGGGGAGTGCATGCACAGGCACACTTCATACAATGATCTCATCTGCATAACGGGTGTTGAATGATAGTTATATAATAAGCTTTGGCCATTTTGTATGCTAGGTTGGAACCTATTAAAGGTATATATATCCCTACAATGGGTCACTTCAACAATGGTTGATGGGAAATTATGTTGAGGAAGCTGGATATCCACATGTAAAAGAATGAAACTATACCTCTGTACACAAATCTACAAAGACACTTCATTTAACAAGCTTCTCAAATATTCTAACCAATAACTGAAATACACAATTTTCTCAGCAACACATGGAACCTTCAGGTCACATAGTAAGTTTTAACATATACAAAAGAATCAAAATAATTTCTTGTATTTTATCAGAAATCAGTTGCAGCTGTCTCTCACCCTAGGACTGTGGAAGGTTGACTTCAGGCTCCCGGACATCTTTCTCTGGCCCTCAGTGTGGCTCAATTTTAAACAATAGGTTCCCTCTAAAGATGGTTCCCAGCTACACTCCTCTGTCTTGTGGGGAATGATAAAATAGTACTTTGAGGTTTGTGAGGCCCATAGTCCTGATGAAGGTCTGCTCTTTACCAGGACCACTGGTTAGCCTTTTGGATGAAATTGCTGCTTCCCCTCCCCCTGCTGGTGTGCTACAAGGCTGGAACCAGCACTGTTTACTTTTTTTTCCTCAAGATTTGATGATTCTTTTTTACTCCAATAAATAATACTTTTTTAAATTTAGTTGAAACTTTGTCTAAATTAACAAGTGTTGGTACCATCATTCCCGTCCTCTCTGTCCCCAATCCACTGAGGGACCTCCTTAATGGGATTGCTGGTATTCACCATGGAGTTGTGGGTTATGAATTGTGAGAGCAAGTCAGGCATTGTGTGAGGGGGGTGCAGCACAATGCCTCTTCCACCCTGTGCCTCTTACATTCTTTCTACCCCTCTTTCACAAACTCCCCTGAGCCTTGGTGGGTATGCTTTAAAATCTACTTTAGTGCTGAGCTCCCAGCAGCTTCTGGATTTCTGCTTTGGTGCATTTTGAGTATATCCTCAATGTCTGTTTCCATCTCCCTCACTCAGGTTATCAGGCTCACCATGAAAGTAGCATTCTTGCTCATCTCACCAATTCTTTTGTGTTTTCACCTGGCCCCTAGCTGCTGTGTTCACATGCGGACATGGAGCCATCTATCCTTGTCTTATTGATAGATTTTGGTTGTCCTCAGTTCTCACTGCTTTCTGAAAAAGAAAAACAGATTCTCCAGCAGGAGAGTAAGATCAGGATAGGTTAAAGTGTGTAAGAATTATTAATTTAGAGATATTTTGATGGGTGTAGCCTCACTTTTGGGTGAAGACTAGTGGAAGCATCTCATTGGGATCCATAATCTTGGTCTACATAGGATTATGACTTAGTTCCCACTTCCAACTATGAGTTCCTTTCCAATGAATGGATACCTTAGCCAATCAGAAAGCCATTGCTTACCTACCTAAAGTAGGTGCTACTATTTCACAGGTGTGTACATCTTGTCAGGATGTCTGCTTGCATATAGCAGGGTCCCCTGCTTGCTTGCAGTGTTGGCCATTTTCACCCAGCATCTCATGTTGTAGCTTTCAGCATTATATGGGCTACCATCTGGGAGCTGACTTCATTTTAGATTCAGCCAGAACTCTCAATGTTCTGCAGAAGTAATATGTGTTGTCTTCAGCAATAGGGTCTTCCCTTTTCCCTCAGTTGATTAATCAAGTGCTTTGACAGATGTTTGTCTTGTTTGAGGGACCTCATATGTCTCTCTGCTCAACAGCTCAAAATGAGTTGCGACCAATTTCTGGTACTGAGATTCACCAGCCAGGGCCAATTATTTTAGGATTAGGCTTCATGCTACCCTCTCCAGGGCCCAGATGATTCCTCCATGTTCCTATTGAATGTTTATCTTTTTAATGTGATATCCAGGAGGAAGGTTTCTATGGTACCAATACATTTCATAATTGCTTTTGTGTGTATCTTCCCCACCCCTTGCCTCACAAAGTTTTCCATCTCTTTTATCTGGTCTTCGAGTTCCTTGTCAGGTGTGACAGCAATTCAAGCTGTTCCAGTTTTGGAACCACAGATGAGAGAAACCATGCAGTGCTTGCCTTTCTGTGCTTGTGAGAGTTCGCTTAGTGCGATCTGTTTTAAGTCTGTCCACTTTCCTAAAAATTTTGTTATATCATTTTTCCTTATTACTGAGTATAGTTCTATTGTATATATGTACCACATCTTCATATCCATTCATTAAATGATGGGCATCTGGATTGATTCTAGTTCTTAGCAATTGTGAATTGAGCAGCTATAACCACATTTGAGCAAATATCTCTGCAGTGAAGAGTAGAGCCTTTACGGTAGATGCCCAGTAGAGGAACAGCTGGATCATTTGGTCGTTCTATATTAATATTTTTCAGGAGTCTCCACACTGATCTCAATGGTGGTTGTCCAAGTTTGCATTCCCACCAGCAGTGAATGAGGCTTCCTTTTTCCTCACATCCTTGTCAACATTGACTATCATTTGATTTTTTTAACGATTGCCATTCTGACTGGAGTAAGGTAGGATCTCATAGTTGTTTTAATTTGCATTTCTCTGACAGTTAAGGATGTTGAAAAGTTTCTTAGCTGAGTATTAGCCATTTGTTTTTCTTTTGTTAAGAATTCCATATTGAGTTCTCTGCCCAGTTTTTTGAGTGGTTTGTTTAAGTTTTTATCGCATTTTTTTTTTTTAGTTCTTTGTAGATTCTGGATATTAGGTCTCTGTCAGTGGTATAGCTGGTGAAAATTTTCTCCCATTCTGTGGGTAGTCTGTTAGCCCTGTTTATGGTGTGTTTGTCTGTGCAAAAGCTTTTAGTTTCATGAGATCCCACTGGTTGAAAGATTGTTTAATTTCCTGGCTACTGGGGTATTGTTCAGGAAGTCTTTCTCTACTCCTATATCATGTTGAGTTCCCCCTATTTTTCACCCAGTAGTTTGAAAGTTTCAGGTCTTTTATTTAATCCATTTGGAGTTGATTTTTGTGCATGGTGAGAGGAGTTGGTCTAGTTTCATTTTTTTGACATGTGGTTATACGTCTTCTCCAGCACCATTTATTGAAGATGATATGCTTGCTCCAGTGTTTGTTGTTGGCTCCTTTGTTAAAGCTGATTCATAGCACTAAATGCCTTCATAATAACAAAGACAGAGAGAGATCTCAAATTAATAACCTAACTATCCACCGAAAGACATTGGAAAAAAATAAACCCATCTGCAAAAGTTTTTTTTTTTTTTTTAATTTTCTTATCTTTCAGTTTTCCTTTCCTTTTCCAATTTTCATGGAAAGGCCCCTTCATGGTTTTCCTCCATTCTCATGCTCAGTGTTGCAGACAGCTTCAGGTTCGCTGAGATGAACTTCCAGACCAGGCACAGTTATGGAGGAAGGGATATTATTTATTGAAGCTTACAGATCCAGGGGAAGTTCCATAAAGGCAGGAAAAGCAGCCTGCTCTTCACAGGGCCAAACAGAGAGAGCAAAAGCCAACCAGCCACCACAGCACACAGAGCAAAACAAACTACAGCCAAAAGGTCACACAGCAGACTTCAGGAACTCCTGCTAGACACATTTGCATATCTTTACAATGGAATCTCAAACCCATCACCACACCTTAAGACCGGCCCCCAGTGACCTTGCCTCTAGGAAGGTGATTGCAGATGCAAACTATAAAGTAATAAAACATTGAATATATTGGGGGACATATATTCAAACTACCACATTCCGCCCCTGGCCCCCAATATATTTAGCTTCTGGCCCCCAATAGATTTATAACTATCACACATTGTAAATTGTACTCAGTCCAATTTCAAAGGTTCTCATAGTCTTGACCAACTTAAGATAGTCCTGTAAAATCAAACAAGTTAAATACTTTCAACATGTAAAGGCACAGAGTAAACATTTTTAACTGTATAAGGCATAGCAAAGAGAGACTAGAATAATGCAAACTCAACCACCATCAGCCGTCATCAAACTTCTGCAGTTAAGTTCAAAATAACCAGAGACTGACAGTCTCCAGATTTTCCAATTTCGCCCCTCCAGCTGGGCAGAGTCGCCAGGGAAAACTTTCATCCCATGCCAACACTGCACTCCATGGTAGCCCTTTTGCACAGTCCTGGTATATCCAAAACATCTTCAGGTCTCCATGCAAACCACGGTCCATCTTCCAAAAGGCTCTTCCAGCCTATTCCTCAGGAACTTCATGCCCTGCCTTCATGCTGCATCTCAGCAGCAGCTCCTGGAACCGTGTGCAATTCATGACCACTCCATGCATTTTTCATGCTTCCAAAACTAATACCAGGTGTGCAGGACACAGCCATATTCTTAATCCAGGAATGAAATAAACCACAGCCTTGAACAGCAAGTTCCTTCTCCAGTCAGCTCTTTCCAAAGAGTTTGCATTTCTAACAGTCTTTCCTCAGGCATCCTCTCCATTGTTTTAATGTAAATCAAGTCGGGCCACCTTCCTTCCACCTTCCTTAAGATTGCTAATGTGTCAACAATAGCAGCTTAACCAGTCTCAGTGCCTCTACTTTTAGCTTGCTTCAGGTTTTCCAACTTAAAATCTTAAAATCTCAGTCCGATATCTTCAGCCAAGCATATCAGTCCATTACAAATTTAACCTTGATCAAACTTTCTGGGCCTGGATAGCAGAACGTAGCCATCCCTTATGCCAGTAGCCCAGTTCCAACAAAGTCCTCTGCAGTCTTTCCTTCCCCTTAGAAAGCTCATAAGCCAAGCCTCGAAGTTCAATACTGTCTGCACTTAGCATTCTCAAACTCTCATCAGAATAGTCCATAAAACTTGGCTTACCACTCCAGAAGGCATCTTCAGTTGCAAGCACCAAGTCCATGCCCATTCCTCCAAAACAAAGGTTCCAAAAGACAAACATCCACACGATCTGGTTCATCTCACCCCACACTCCTCGGTACCACTTTACTGTTGCAGACAGCTTCAGGTTCGCTGAGATGAACTTCCAGACCAGGCACAGTTATGGAGGAAGGGATATTATTTATTGAAGCTTACAGATCCAGGGGAAGTTCCATAAAGGCAGGAAAAGCAGCCTGCTCTTCACAGGGCCAAACAGAGAGAGCAAAAGCCAACCAGCCACCACAGCACACAGAGTAAAACAAACTACAGCCAAACTCAAGGAACTCCTGCTGAAACCCTTGCATCTTACAATCCCCTCTCAAAAAAAAAACACCAAAAACCCCCAGCAGACTTCAGCAACTCCTCCATGCCAACACTGCATCCAGGTAGCATATCTTGCAATGGTATCATAGGAACATCTTCAGGTCTCCCATCCACCACATCCATCTTTCAAACATTTCAGCCTATTCCTCAGGACTTCATGCCCTGAAACATGCTGGAAGATCTCCTGGAACCAATTCATGTGACACTCCATGCATTTTCATGCTTCCAAAACTAATAAAGGGTGTGCAGGACACAGCCATATTCTTAACAGAGCACAGTTATGGAGGAAGGGATATTATTTATTGAAGCTTACAGATCCAGGGGAAGTTCCATAATGGCAGGAAAAGCAGCCTGCTCTTCACAGGGCCAAACAGAGAGCAAAAAGCCAACCAGCCACCACAGCACACAGAGCAAAAAACTACAGCCAAAAGGTCACACAGCACACTTCAGGAACTCCTGCTAGGCACATTTGCATATCTTTACAATGGAATCTCAAACCATCACCACACCTTAAGACCGGCCCCCAGTGACCTTGCCTCTAGCAAGGTGATTGCAGATACAAACTATAAAATAATAAAACACTGAATATATTGGGGACATATATTCAAACTACCACATTCGCCCCTGGCCCCAATATATTTAGCTCCTGGCCCCCAATAGATTTATAACTATCACACATTGTAAATTGTACTCAGTCCAATTTCAAAGGTTCTCACAGTCTTGATCAACTTAAGATAGTGAGTCCTGTAAAATCAAACAAGTTAAATACTTTCAACATGTAAAGGCACAGAGTAAACATTTTTAACTGGTATAAGGCATAGCAAGGAGAAACTAAAACAATGCAAACTCAACCACCATCAGCTGTCATCAAACTTCTGCAGTTCAAGTTCAATATAACCAGAGACTGACAGTCTCCAGGTTTTCCAATTCCGCCCCTCAGCTGGGCAGAGTCACCAGGAAAACTTTCATCCCATGCCAACACTGCACTCCATGGTAGCCCTTTTGCACAGTCCTGGTATATCAAAACATCTTCAGGTCTCCATGCAAACCACGGTCCATCTTCAAAAGGCTCTTCCAGCCTATTCCTGAGGTCTTCATGCCCTGCCTCATGCCACATCTCAGCAGCAGCTCCTGGAACCGTGTGCAATTCATGACCACAGTTATGGAGGAAGGGATATTATTTATTGAAGCTTACAGATCAGGGAAGTTCCATAATGGCAGGAGAAGCAGCCTGCTCTTCACAGGGCCAAGCAGAGAGAGCAAAAAACCAACCAGCCACCACAGCACACAGAGCAAAAACTACAGCCAAAAGGTCACACAGCACACTTCAGGAACTCCTGCTAGGCACATTTGCATATCTTTACAATGGAATCTCAAACCATCACCACACCTTAAGACCAGCCCCAGTGACCTTGCCTCTAGCAAGGTGATTGCAGATACAAACTATAAAGTAATAAAACACTGAATATATTGGGGACATATATTCAAACTACCACATTCCGCCCCCCTGGCCCCAATATATTTAGCTCCTGGCCCCAATAGATTTATAACTATCACACATTGTAAATTGTACTCAGTCCAATTTCAAAGGTTCTCACAGTCTTGATCAACTTAAGATAGTGAGTCCTGTAAAATCAAACAAGTTAAATACTTTCAACATGTAAAGGCACAGAGTAAACATTTTAACTGGTATAAGGCATAGCAAGAGAGACTAGAATAATGCAAACTCAACCACCATCAGCAGTCATCAAACTTCTGCAGTTCAAGTTCAATATAACCAGAGACTGACAGTCTCAGGTTTTCAATTCCGCCCCTCCAGCTGGGCAGAGTCGCCAGGAAAACTTTCATCCCATGCCAACACTGCACTCCATGGTAGCCCTTTTGCACAGTCTGGTATATCCAAAACATCTTCAGGTCTCCATGCAAACCACGGTCCATCTTCAAAAGGCTCTTCCAGCCTATTCCTGAGGTCTTCATGCCCTGCCTCATGCCACATCTCAGCAGCGGCTCCTGGAACCGTGTGCAACTCATGACCACTCCATGCATTTTCATGCTTCCAAAACTAATACCAGGTGTGCAGGACACAGCCATATTCTTAATCCAGGGACAAAATAAACCATAGCCTTGAAAAGCAGGTTCCTTCTCCAGTCAGCTCTTTCCAAAATTTGCATTTTTAACAGTCTTTCCTCAGGTCTGCTTTTAACTTGCTTGAGGTTTTCCAACTTAAAATCTTAAAATCTCAGTCCGATATCTTCAGCCAAGCATATCAGTCCATTACAAATTTAACCTTGATCAAACTTTCTGGGCCTGGATAGCAGAACGTAGCCATCCCTTATGCCAGTAGCCCAGTTCCAACAAAGTCCTCTGCAGTCTTTCCTTCCCCTTAGAAACCTCATAAGCCAAGCCTTTCAATACTAAGCCTGAAGAGCAAGATCCTACCACAAACAAACAAACATAAAACCAGAGGAAATGCTATTTGAATATGGGTTTTAAAACTCCCTGGACTAGAATAAAATGTTCAATATCTTATGAGTGATGTGAGATACATATCTTTTCAATCCTTCCTTTGACCTTTTTAAAAGAATTTTTAAAACCTTTTTAATTACAATACTCATAAATGTATATAATGAATCATAGTCCCCTCCCATTACTTTTTAAAATTTTTTATTTATTTTTGGAGAGAGAGACAGAGAGAGATAAAGAGAGGGAGAGGGAGACAGAGATGGGCGCGCCAGCAGTCTCTCAGCTGCTGTGAACGAAATCCAGATGCGTCTCATTGGGCAAGTGCGGCATTGCACCCTTGCCTCACTTTGCATCTGGCTAAACGTGGGACCTGGAGATTGGAACCGCTGGAGATTGGAACCAGCGTTCTTAGGCTTAGCATGCAGGCACCTTAGCCGCTAAGCCATCTCTCCAGCCCCCATTACTTTCTTTTGTCCCTCCTCTTTGTGTTGCACTTGAATCTGTTATGAAAATAGTTAAATTCAGTGAGCATCTTTGGACAGTTGCCTTCAACAGCTGTGGTGACTACTCACAGGCAGTATACAATGCAGTTGAGGCAGTGTAGGGATAACAAACTCTCCCCTGCCCCAAAGTAAAAACCAAGGAATATGTTTGAGTCTGTAGGGGCAGAATCTGGGTCACTCCATTTTGCTACAGGTCAGAAATATCAGAAGGGTCAGGTCTTATCTTTTCTCCCCTTGAAGTGTTCTCTGGTCCTAGGAGAGATAATCACCCCTTTCGGAAAGGTTAAGAGTTCTGGGAAGATTGTCTTTTCCTGGAAAACAAGACCCCAGACACCTGACATCAGGACAGAACTAGTTCACTCCCCCACTCCCATAAAAGACCCCAACCTGGATATTAGGGTGGACTTTCCTATTTTCTGAGAAACTCATTGGACAGAAGCCTTGCATTTCATTCCTTTAGCTCTAACCTCTTCCTTTCCTAACTATCATAAAATCTTTCTGAATTTTATCCACTGGTCTTTTAGATTTCATTTGTCGAAAATAATAAAGATAAGAATTGGGAAAGCCACTAACTCTGAAAGCTTTGTATACCTTTATCTTCTGGGTTCTAACTCCTGAATTACTGTATACCCAAGAACTCTGATGCTCTCAAAGACACCCCAAATTCCTGCATCAAAGTAACTAAAATGCTGATAATGCCTGGGATAGATGGAGAGGACAATGTCTAGAATAAATGTCATAGAGTGTGGCAAGTAGTTAATAGAATTTATCTAAGCTCAGGAATGGAATTTATCGAAGTGCGGGGAAACCAAGAATTGCTTAACATGGTGGGATAGGAAGTGTTGAAGGGGTGTAGAGTTAGGGTGACTAGACCCCTGAAGGTAAAAAGGACAGGAAAGTTTGCACTTGCTAAATATCAAAGATGATCTGATTTTTGTTTTAATCTCTTAGTTCCCTAGAGACCCATTACAAGGCCAGACTTATTCTTGATTATATTTAACTTTAAATATAACATTCCCATTATATGTCATGCATACATGTAATATCAGACACAGAGGACAAACAAAAAATCATTAAGAATACCTAGATCATGATGGCTAATAGATTTAACATGATCCAACTGTTTCTTCCTCAATGGCTTTAGCAGCACCTCCTCTCTCCTGAAGATGGTTTTGCTGACTACTACTCAGCCTCAGCTGTACTAGATCCTAGGAATGAGCCTTAGCTACATGGGAAATATTAAATATTATATTTGGCCTCTGCATGCACATACTGTGATGCTTGGCCAACAGTGGGAACTGTGAACTAAAGTTCCCAGAGAACAGCTGTATCTGATACACCTACTTCCAGCAAGGCTGACTGGACTGATCAAGCTCCTATCATCACAGAGAGATGGAATGTTGCAAGTCAGAGCCAAATTACCTTGGGTTACCTTTAACCCCTTAATAGCCATTTTTGCCCACCTCTGTGTATGAGCTAACATCCTGATGACTATCAGTTAATCAGGTGTAATCCTTTTTGGAATGCAAGACCAGACCCCCAGCTTCCACCAACCCAAGGGCTAAGAATGTCATCAGACAGCATCTGAAGACTATGGTGGAGATTTCCCTGCTTTGCCGTAACCTGCCTACCCTATGGTCAGCCAATATATTTTAAAAAAGTCTTGATTTATGACTTTCTTTTGTTCTGAAAGTATAAAACCCTTCATAAAATTGTTAACATATTAATTAGAACATTAAATCTGGGGTAACCTAAATCTGTGTTCCTGGACCATGATCACTCATATTGGCTCCAGAATAAACTATCTCTCATCCCTGTTGAGATGAGAGCTGTATCTTTTGCATCAACAGAGCTCTCTGCTCCTTTTGGATTGCAGGGGACAGAAAGGGTGAGTTCTGCTGTGTATCTACACAGTCTGCCTGGAAACTGAGCCCCATGTATCTGCTGCACTGTATGTGTTCACCATTGTGGTGTTCCCTCTAGCCAGCAGATTAAGGCCGGAGTTACTCTCAGAGAGGAATTTTAATTTGAGGAAATTGGTTGCAATTGGGCTTTCTCTTGCAGAAGTATTCAACTTGTTGTTTCTTCCAGAGGAATAAAGAATGAGGCCTTCTCTAAATCACTGAGGGTAACACGTCCAGTCAGGTTGTAGGTTCCCAAGGTAGTAGGTTCGCACTCGTTTTTTTTGTTTGTTTGTTTTTCGAGGTAGGGTCTCACTCTAGCCCAGGCTGACCTGGAATTCACTCTGTATTCTCAGGGACTCATTTTTTTTAAATAAACAAGATGTTAATCTCCTCTATTAGAAAAAAGGGTGATTAATTGCATTTTTGACTGTTACTTTAATGAAAAGAATAATTCAGCTATTCTGAGAAAAAATAATTTATTTCATTTAATTTTTTTCACTTCTGAGAAAATATCATATACTTATTATAAACTATTTTTTTAAACGCCATATCCTTTCAAACTGAAAAAAAATTCACCTGACATTTAGTATGATTACCATCAGGACAAAGTGTGTTTGAACCAAGCATAAAATAGAGAAAATGTCCCAAAAAATGTACATAATCAAATTTGATAAGAAACGTTGTTTTAGTGCATAAGAAAAAAATGAAGCCAAGAATAGTTCTCGTGGTGAGAAAATGGGGCTGAAGAAAGTCAGAAGGGATGGAAGCAATCACCAGGCCAAGAGGAACACCAGGTACTTGCATACAGTACTAATTATAGAACTCTAGGGGGCACAAATCTTTGATTATGGCTGGTATCCTCATCAATTTTAAACTCTAATTGATTTTTCTTGGCAAGCATCCTGGGAGTGAGCAGAACTATGGCCTATTTCTGCTAACCATTTCTTGCTTCCATTGAAAAAGGAGCTGATATTTACTATTTATCACTTTGCAAGCAGAACTTGACAAAACAACAGAAATGTCTGATTAGTAATTAACCTCAAGTGCACACAGGTCCACTAGTCTAGTCAAAAGAAATGACCACTTGCGCTGACACATGAAACTGTCCACCAAAAACAGGTCGTCATGAAGCTGATACTTGCATATAAACCAGTTCTCATTTATAACGAAAAGGCAAGAAGAATAAGGCTGGGCAAGGTGGTTCTCAGTGTTTATCATAGTGTTAGAGTTGGGGCTGGGAGGCTGTGATGGTTACGTTTGTGTCTACTTGATCTCTTTAGTAATCCATAAACATTCCTCATAAGTGTGTCTCTGAGGTTGCTTCTAGGAAGGATTGACTAAAGAAGGAATCCTTCCCCCAGGGTGAGCCCTTCTTCCAGAGTGGGCGGCCCCTCAGAGGGGGGACTTTATCTAAGGAAGCTCTGGGAAGGAAAGGGTCCTTTCCTCCCACCTGGCTTCTGGTGCTGATTGCTATTTGCTGCTTGGTGCTTTCCAGTGTGGACTGAAGAGCGGCATCTCTCCAGGACACCTCCAGGACTTCAGTGCTGGGGTGGGACTGCTGACGCATCTGGTCTGGTGGACTGGGACTGAGCAGCTACCAGGTTCCTTGACTCTCAGGCCTGCAACCTGCTATTGTTAGACTGCCATAAACTAATCCCAATAAATTCCCTTTGAATACAGTTTATTCTTTTGGTTCTGTTCTTCTGGAGAACCCTGACAGAGGCATCTTTCACAATGACATTGTCCAACTCATCTAAATTTTGCCTAAGAGGAAAGTACAGATATGTAAATCCCAGGACACACAGCCCAGGATGTTACTAACAGAGATCTGCTGACCCATTTTATTTACATCACACTTTATTCTTTCTTCAGATATATGACTTGAGAGAGATGTCACTAATTTGACTCTGTACATTTGGGACAGACTTATGAAATGGAAAGCTTGTCACCAGAAGGCCTTAATGGAAGTGGCATGTGCCACTTGGGAGTGTCTTCTTTTTTTTTTTTTTTTTTTTTTTGAGAGAGAGACAGACAGAGAGAGAGAGAGACAGAGAGAGAGACAGAGGGAGAGGAAGACAGATAGAGATGGGCGTGCCAGCAGCCTCTCAGCTGCTGCAAACGAAATCCAGATGCGTGTGCCCCCTTGTGGTCAAGTGCGGCATTGAGCCCTTGCATCACTTTGCATCTGGCTAAACGTGGGACCTGGAGATTGGAACCACTGGAGCTTGGAACCGGCATTCTTAGGCTTAGGAGGCAGGCGCCTTAACCGCTAAGCCATCTCTCCAGCCCGGGAGTGTCTTTTTTATATGCACTCCTCCCCCTCACCCCAGCTGGCTCTCATGGATGAGGTAACATTGAAAGATGAAGTTGAAAGGCAGATCATATTGTGACAGGAGAAAATGGGTGGAAAGGAGAACATTTCATGTCCTCCATTTTCTGAGATGAGCAGGAAAAGTTATTTGTGAAGACAGCTCAGTTCTGTTTGGCAAGAGATGAAATAATACTAGATTGTAGTGCTTGAGTTATGTAATGGAGACTGTTAACTCTAAGCGAGGGATAGGAAATCACTGAATTGGAAAATAATCTTGAAATCCCTCTTGAATATTTTGTTCAAAGCCAAACTTTGACTTCTTTTTATTCAATGAACAATATTGTGCCCATTTTAATAATTCTTCTAGTAAACCATTAATATTCTAACACATTAGAAAATTATATACACCCAAAGTTATCTATGGTTCTATGAAATATTTCCAGAAAATATATGACAAAAAAGCAATAGTTCTGTGTTTGCTTATATTTCACAATTTAGTCAACATCACACTAATCATTTTGTTATTACTGGCTTCTATGTTCAACACAACCACAAATTCTTTTTTTAATTTTAAACTTAATTTTTTTTATTAAGAACATACTCTGTATGGATAAATCATATCTGTGCACTATCTCTCTCTCCTCCTCCTTGCCCCCATGCTGCTGGGGGCCCTCCTTAGTGGGGTTGTTGGTACTCCTCATGGGATTGTGGGTTATGTGTTTCAAGAGCAGCAGTTAGAGCAAATAAACAAGATGTTAATCTCCTCTATTAGAAAAAGGGTGATTAATTGCATTTTTGACTGTTACTTTAATGAAAAGAATAATTCAGCTATTCTGAGAAAAATAATTTATTTCATTTAATTTTTTTCACTTCTGAGAAAATATCATATACTTATTATAAACTATTTTTTTAAAACGCCATATCCTTTCAAACTGAAAAAAAATTCACCTGACATTTAGTATGATTACCATCAGGACAAAGTGTGTTTGAACCAAGCATAAAATGGAGAAAATGTCCCAAAAAATGTACATAATCAAATTTGATAAGAAACGTTGTTTTAGTGCATAAGAAAAAAAATGAAGCCAAGAATAGTTCTCGTGGTGAGAAAATGGGGCTGAAGAAAGTCAGAAGGGATGGAAGCAATCACCAGGCCAAGAGGAACACCAGGTACTTGCATACAGTACTAATTATAGAACTCTAGGGGGCACAAATCTTTGATTATGGCTGGTATCCTCATCAATTTTAAACTCTAATTGATTTTTCTTGGCAAGCATCCTGGGAGTGAGCAGAACTATGGCCTATTCCTGCTAACCATTTCTTGCTTCCATTGAAAAAGGAGCTGATATTTACTAATTATCACTTTGCAAGCAGAACTTGACAAAACAACAGAAATGTCTGATTAGTAATTAACCTCAAGTGCACACAGGTCCACTAGTCTAGTCAAAAGAAATGACCGCTTGCGCTGACACATGAAACTGTCCACCAAAAACAGGTCGTCACGAAGCTGATACTTGCAGATAAACCAGTTCTCATTTATAACGAAAAGGCAAGAAGAATAAGGCTGGGCAAGGTGGTTCTCAGTGTTTATCATAGTGTTAGAGTTGGGGCTGGGAGGCTGTGATGGTTACGTTTGTGTCTACTTGATCTCTTTAGTAATCCATAAACATTCCTCATAAGTGTGTCTCTGAGGTTGCTTCTAGGAAGGATTGACTAAAGAAGGAATCCTTCCCCCAGGGTGAGCCTTTCTTCCAGAGTGGGCGGCCCCTCAGAGGGGGGACTTTATCTAAGGAAGCTCTGGGAAGGAAAGGGTCCTTTCCTCCCACCTGGCTGCTGGTGCTGCTTGCTATTCGCTGCTTGGTGCTTTCCAGTGTGGACTGAAGAGCAGCATCTCTCCAGGACACCTCCAGGACTTCAGTGCTGGGGTGGGACTGCTGACGCATCTGGTCTGGTGGACTGGGACTGAGCAGCTACCAGGTTCCTTGACTCTCAGGCCTGCAACCTGCTATTGTTAGACTGCCATAAACTAATCCCAATAAATTCCCTTTGAATACAGTTTATTCTTTTGGTTCTGTTCTTCTAGAGAACCCTGACAGAGGCATCTTTCACAATGACATTGTCCAACTCATCTGAATTTTGCCTAAGAGGAAAGTACAGATATGTAAATCCCAAGACACACAGCCTAGAATGTTATTAACAGAGATCTGCTGACCCATTTTATTTACATCACACTTTATTCTTTCTTCAGATATATGACTTGAGAGAGATGTCACTAATTTGACTCTGTACATTTGGGACAGACTTATGAAATGGAAAGCTTGTCACCAGAAGGCCTTAATGGAAGTGGCATGTGCCACTTGGGAGTGTCTTTTTTTTTTTTTTTTTGAGAGAGAGAGAGACAGACAGAGAGAGAGAGAGAGAGAGACAGAGGGAGAGGAAGACAGATAGAGATGGGCGTGCCAGCAGCCTCTCAGCTGCTGCAAACGAAATCCAGATGCGTGCGCCCCCTTGTGGTCAAGTGCGGCATTGAGCCCTTGCGTCACTTTGCATCTGGCTAAAGGTGGGACCTGGAGATTGGAACCACTGGAGCTTGGAACCGGCATTCTTAGGCTTAGGAGGCAGGCGCCTTAACCGCTAAGCCATCTCTCCAGCCCGGGAGTGTCTTTTTTATATGCACTCCTCCCCCTCACCCCAGCTGGCTCTCATGGATGAGGTAACATTGAAAGATGAAGTTGAAAGGCAGGTCATATTGTGACAGGAGAAAATGGGTGGAAAGGAGAACATTTCATGTCCTCCATTTTCTGAGATGAGCAGGAAAAGTTATTTGTGAAGACAGCTCAGTTCTGTTTGGCAAGAGATGAAATAATACTAGATTGTAGTGCTTGAGTTATGTAATGGAGACTGTTAACTCTAAGCAAGGGATAGGAAATCACTGAATTGGAAAATAATCTTGAAATCCCTCATGAATATTTTGTTCAAAGCCAAACTTTGACTTCTTTTTATTCAATGAACAATATTGTGCCCATTTTAATAATTCTTCTAGTAAACCATTAATATTCTAACACATTAGAAAATTATATACACCCAAAGTTATCTATGGTTCTATGAAATATTTCCAGAAAATATATGACAAAAAAAGCAATAGTTCTGTGTTTGCTTATATTTCACAATTTAGTCAACATCACACTAATCATTTTGTTATTACTGGCTTCTATGTTCAACACAACCACAAATTCTTTTTTAAATTTTAAACTTAAAAATTTTTTTATTAAGAACATACTCTGTATGGATAAATCATATCTGTGCACTATCTCTCTCCTCCTCCTTGCCCCCATGCTGCTGGGGGCCCTCCTTAGTGGGGTTGTTGGTACTCCTCATGGGATTGTGGGTTATGTGTTTCAAGAGCAGCAGTTAGATATTGGGGAGGGGACAATGTCTCTGAGTATGACATCCCAACCTGTGGCTTTTACAATCTTTCTTCCCCCTCTTATGCAAAATTCCCTGAGCCTTGGCGGGTGTGTTTTAAGTTTACTACAGTAATGAGCTTTTAAGAGCCTCTGGATCTCTGCTTTGATATGTGTTGAGTATCTTCAGGGTCTGTCTCCTTCATCCTGGCACTGATTGTCAGATTCACCATGGAAGCAGCACTCTTGCACATCACCCCAATTCTTCTGTGGTTTGACCTGGGCCTTGAATAAGATGTGAGATGTGAGGGGTGGTTTATCTTTGTGGGTCTTCCTACCTTTTGAAAAAAACAAAACAGAATCTCCAATGGAGAGTGAAGTCAGATTAGGTTAAATTGGATGAGTTTTATTAATTTAGGGAGGTGTTTTTGTTTTTGTTTTTTTTTTTGGTTTTTCGAGGTAGGGTCTCACTCTAGCCCAGGCTGACATTCACTATGTAGTCTCAGGGTGTTCTTGAACTCACGGCAATCCTCCTACCTCTGCCTCCTGAGTGCTGGGATTAAAGGCATGTGCCACCACGCCTGGCTTTTTTTTTTTTTTTTTTGAGGTAGGGTCTCACTCTGGCCCAGGCTGACCTGGAATTAACTATGTAGTCTCAGGGTGGCCTTGAACTCATGGCTATCCTCCTACCTCTGTCTTCTGAGTGCTGGGATTAAAAGCATGTGCCACCATGTCCGCCTAATTTAGGAAGATTTTGATGGATGTAGCCCCTCTTTCAGCCAGAAACTAGTGGGAACTTGATATTGAAGCACATAATCTTTGTCTCCATAAGATTCTGACCTGGTTCCCAGTTCCAGATATGGGTTCTTTCCCAGTGAGTGGATCTCTTAGCCAATCAGAAACGCATTGGTAACCCACCAAGGCTGTGTGTCTCCATTGCATTGGTGTGTACTTCTTGTCAGGCTGGTTGTTTCTGAGTAGCTTTGACCCCTGCTCACTCACACCATTGTTGGCCATGTGCCCCAGTAGCTCATGTATCACTTTCTAGCATTAGATGGGCTAAGTGTCTGGAGACTGACTCTTTTCTGGATTCCAGCCAGGTCTCTTCATGTTCTGTCCGCAGCATGTGGTAGCTTCAGCAATAGGGTCTTATCTTTTACCTCAATGTATGATCCAGTACATAGGAGGCAGCCAAGGGTTTTCAGCTGAATGATTCCTCAGTACAGAGGGCAGATGGTTAGATCCCTAACCACTAGGGAAATGCAAATTAATACACCTATGAGATCCCACCTTACTCCAGAAGGATGGCAGTCATTAAAAAATCAGATGACAACAAATGTTCGCAAGGATGTGAAGAAAGAGGAACACTCATTTACTGTTGGTGGGAATGTAAACTTGTACAACCACTATGGAAATCAATATGGAGACTCCTAAAAAGGATGAACATAGAGCTACCAACAGACCCAGTTACTCCCTTACTGGACATTTACCCTATATTCTCCATGCTTCACTACAGAAATATTTGCTAAGAATGGGAATCAACCCAGGTGCCTATCATTAGATGAACAGGTAACAAAGTTGTGATACATATACACAATGGAATTCTACTTAGTAGTAAGAAAAAATGGTACAATGAAATTTGTAGGAAAATGGATGGATTTAGAACAGATCATACTCAGCTGACTTCTTTGGTTCATACTTTGACAGGAAGTTGCCTTTTTCTTCTATGTGTAGTTGGTTTCTCCCTCCCATTTACTCTTCCACATATCTTTTAAAATTTTTGTTCATCTATTTAATTGTTGTTGACATGAAGATCTTACTTTGTGGCTTAGGCTGGTCTTGAACTACAAAATCCAAGTGGTTATCTCACCTCAGCCTCCTGACTAGCTGGGACTACCAGCTGCATTGCCATGCCTGTCTTCTTTCAACCAGTCATTTTAAAATTCCATTTTGGGGCTGGAGAGATGGTTAAGATGCTTGCCTGCAAAGCCTAATGACCCAGGTTTCATTCCCTAGTACCCAGGTAAAGCCAGATGTACAAAGTGGCACATGCATCTGCAACTTGTTTTGCAGTGGCTAGAGGCCCTGGTATGTCCATTAATTCTCATTCTTGCTCTCAATTTCTCTCTCTCCTTGCAAATAAATAAATAAAAGCCAGGCGTGGTGGCACACGCCTTTAATCCCAGCACTCGGGAGGCAGAGGTAGGAGGATCGCCCTGAGTTTGAGGCCACCCTGAGTCTACAGAGTGAATTCCAGGTCAGCCTGAGCTAGTGAGACCCTACCTCGAAAAACCAAAAATAAATAAATAAATAAATAAATAAATAAATAAATAAATAAATTTAAAATTCCATTTTGGCATGTTATCAACTGCAAAAAAAAATAAATAAAAAATAAGACAAAAATCCAAAAAGCCTGTCTGGCATTTGGTGCTTTCTGCAACGGATCCCTACCTTCTTGTCCAGTGTTGTTCTCTATGACCTATTCTACTTCTTCTGCTTAGCCAGTCTGCAGCGTGCACTGCATCAGCATCAGTTGGGTACATTTCTGTCTCATAGCCAGTGCCCCACCTGGCATATAATTATCTTTTCTTCTGTGTCCAGTCATGCCTAGCATATCCAGTGTTCCTGGACTAACCTGATCTAACTGTCTGCTCTCTGTACTGAGGAATCTCCTTATTTTTTCATTCAGCTGAAATCCATTGACTGCCTCCTATGTATTGGATCATAGAATGAGAAACAATGTAGTCTCAGCGTGGAAGAACTGATAATCAGAGCAGACATAGACAATCTCTCCTTCTTCCCTTACAAGCTCTTATCCTTACTCTTGGGGTTTCATTCAGCAACAAAATACTCAAATGTCAAACACACACACACACACACACACACACACACACACACACACACACACGCTTTCTACTTCATGGTGAGTGCATATAACCTTCGCTGCCTGCCATCCTTTGAGGACATTGAAACCTACCTTCTTTAGCCTTCCAATGAAGACTGAAGACCAGAAGCTCTCCAGGAATCCTCAGTCCTTTAGTGCCGGATTGGGTCTGCTGAAGCATTCAGCCTCATGGACTGAGCAGCTACAAGGTTGTCAGCCTCTCCAGCCAGCAGACAGCTGGACAGCTCAGCTTGTATCCTGTAAGCCAACCTAATAAATCTCCTTTATAACATATATTCTTTTTATTTGTTCTGTTCCTCCAGAGAACCCTGGTACAGTCATCATGACAAAAGCCTGAAAAACAATGTTTACAGGAGAAAACATGTGTCAAGGTTCCCTTGGGAAGTTTCAGTCCATGGTCACCTAGTTCCCTTGTTTCTGGGCATGCACAGAGCATCACAGTAGTAGGATGTGGTCGAATAGAGTGCAGACTCATGGCAGATAGGAAACAGATACAGACAGGGATGGGCTAGGGTAAGATAGACACTTAAGAGATCTGCTTCCAGTGAATTCCTTCAACCAGGCTCTACTCCTCAAGAGTCAGCTCAGTATGAGCTCAATGGCTTAACACTCTCATGGTGCAATTACCTCTCAGTAGTTGGATCCACTACTGAGCCTTTCACATACACTTATACAAGCCACAGCATGTGTCTGTAAGTTTTTCCCAAGGCAAGAGCTTTAACTATTAAGCCATCTCTCCAGTCCTTAAATGTCATTTGAATGTTTTATGGCTTAGATTTCACTATTTCCATGCTAATGGAATTTGAGTTTTCCTTCAATCATTGGAAACTGACAAAGAAGCAACTATTTTCATTACTGAATTATTTTCAAAAATGTGTCAAAGGGAAGATTGTTATTTACATTTTACTCATCATTTTAAAGCATTCTACAATGAAGAGTAGGTGACACTATTTTTGGTATTACTGAATGAGCTTTTGAACCCAAATCCCTGTTTTGATCTCTGGAATGTTTTCAAAACATCTCAAAATCACAAGTCACCTTCTTGGGAAGTCTCTGCTGAGCATGGTCAGACACAGGAGAGCTGCATAAGTACCTTATTTTCCCAGGGTCTTCACTGACCTGCGGAAGATGGCTGAGATACAGGTTCCTGTGAGAAGGAACATCCCAGAAATGCTGCCAAACTTAGCCCAACTGCTATGGTGGAAGCAGCTTCTGGTGACTGCCAGCACCATCTAACACTACACCTTCACAGAGCTGCACAGGAGGGCCTGTGTAATTAGATGTCCTGAATTTGGTTCTCAGGCAGGCATAGCATCATTAGACTAAAAAAAAAAAAAAAAAAAAAAATGGAATGAGCCGGGCCTGGTGGTGCACGCCTTTAATCTCAGCACCCGGGAGGCAGAGGTAGGAGGATCACCGTGAGTTTGAGGCCACCCTGAGACTACAGAGTGAATTCCAGGTCAGCCTGGACCAGAGTGAGACCCTACCTTGAAAAAACAACAACAACAAAATAAATAAATAAAAAATAAAAGAAATAAAAGGGAATGGCTCATCTCTAGATGAAACAGGAGGTGTTACGTTCTTCTTTCTGGCTTCTGTCTGGCTGCATTTAATGACGGTTTTCAATTCTGGTTCCTATCAAAACAGTCAATCACCATTTGAAGAACAGGGCTTCCACCTTTCAGGAAATAGCAGCAGGCTCTGCTTACAAAGGGAAAAATGAAGTTGTGCATTTGCACTTTCTTAGAATAATTTTTGGTAAGAGTTTGGCTGTTTCCTTTCCTGCTCAGAACTGTCATTGGCTATGCCTGCTTTATTCTTAGACAAGTCTCTACTGGTTTCTGCTTCTGTCAGAAGGGTCAGGGGCCTACTCTGCTGGTTTCTTGAACTGAGCTAAAAATTGAAGTTTGGTACCAGGAAATAATTTTTCTTCTACAAAGTATTAAAAGGAAATTCAAATAAAAGTTATGTTTTTTTTTTTTTTTTTTTTTAGAGAGAGACACAGATAGAGGGAGAGGGAGGAAGATAAAGATGGGTGGGCCAGCAGTCTCTCAGCTGCTGAGAACGAAATCCAGATGTGTGCGCCGCCTTGTGGTCAAGTGCGGCATTGCACCCTTGCATTGCTTTGCATCTGGCTAAACGTGGGACCTGGAGATTGGAACCAGCGTTCTTAGGCTTAGGAGGCAGGCGCCTTAACCGCTAAGCCATCTCTCCAGCCCAAGTTATGTTTTTTAACACCACGTAAGCAGCTCCTGCCAAAAACATGTTCACGTTGTAAAGAAACATCAGTGTCTCTCATTGTCCTCTGATTGCCGTATTTTCACACTACCGACTTCAGGGCAAACCTCCCTAAAAAGCCACATCTACAAAGTAAAAATATGAGATGGCTTTTCAGTTCTCAATAAAGAAAGTGTGTAAGTCAAGGTTCTGTCACTGTGAAAAATTCCCAAGAGTAACAAGTTATAGAAGTAAACACTTTTGTTTTAGGGTTTCAGTGGTTTAAGTCCATAGTTGTGTGCTACATTGGTATCTGCCTGTGGTGAGGCAAGATGTAATCACGGCAGGAGGACTGGTGAAGCAAAGCTGCTCACTGCATGAAAACAAGGAGGGAGGCAGGGAGAGAGGGGGAAAGAGAGGGGGGGAGTCATAAGACATACCCTTCAAAACCACATTCCTCAAGACCTAGTTCCTTCAAATATGCTCTTTCTCTTCAGTGATGAACTCACCAATGGGAATAATTCACTGATGAAGTCAGCATCATCATGCAATCTCCTCTTCATAGTGCCACCAGCTGTGGACCAAGACTTGGGCACATGGCGCTGTGGTAGGGACATTCATATTTAAAACACAACCACAGGTTTGAGGTCCTTTAGTAAACTTATGCTCACGGAGGGGTGCTTGCCTTGGAATTGCTTCTGTTGCCTTCACACTAGGTTCTTGTGGTGACTCCAAAGGTCCACGTGCCATTTCCTTAATGACCTTCCTACTTGCCTCCTTTACAGCTCATGTGTGGCTGTCATCTCATCTAGTTTCCCTCTGGGATGGAAGCTCTCATAAAGGTGGCCCACAGGGCAGGACCAGACCTACTCAGACCTGCCACCCCAAGCTCTCCATACATCTGTTTTGCCACCCCTGCCTTTGTGCTCTGGACTTTTCTATTTCCCATGTGAAAAGCACTTGAACCTGTCTTTTCTTATTCTATTATTTCAAATTAATTTGTTACATATTAGCCTAGACTCTTCCTGGGAATCTTATTTCCATATTGGAAGGAGTTCATCTCCTTTTCTAATTCCAGGATTAGGAATTTTCCCTCTTTCCATCACTTATTCTTTCTTCCCTAAGGAAAATAAGGCAGGTGATCTGGGTACAACTGGACATCTTTTGAGTTTGGATCAGCTTTGTTGGTGAGAGAGTAACTGGCTCCACAGAAGCAAGATTCCATGCTCCATATATCCATTTGCTTTCCCGTCCTCCTCTGCACTGTGGTCAAAGAACAGGATCCTCTTTCATATCCACCATAAGCAATGAGCATGCCTAGATTGGACCAAGGTCCGGGAAGATGTCCTGGCAATGATCAGGGTAAGAGGATTCAAGTTCTACTCTTCAGACACATTCTCTTCTCCTCTGACAGCTCTGAGATTGTGTGAATTCTAATATCTAGATTCAGCACTAGGAAACCCTTTCAATCCCCAATGGATTTGATATATTCCAATGTTACTTTTTTTTGAGAGAGAGAGTCAGAGACAGAGACACAGAGAGAAAAACTGATAGAGAATGGGTGTGCCTGGAGCCTCTCAGTTGCTGTGAATGAACTCCAGATGCATGCGCCCCCTTGTGGGAAAGCTTTCCCTATAACTAGTTCTCTCTAGCAGGTATGTAATTTGACACAGATCTTGTTTCCTTGAGAAGATCTTCAAAAATGGGCTTAAAAGAATCATAATAGCTATTTGTGTAAAAAATAGATGCCATTTATTGAATGCCTGCTAGACATTTTATTTTTTATTTGATAGAGATATAGAGAGAAAGCAAGAGAGAGAGAGAGAGAGAGAGAGAAAAATGGGCATGCCAGCAGCCCCTCACCAGCTGTGAACAAACTCCAGACACGTGCGCCCTCTCGTGGTCAAGTGCCTTTGCATCACTTTTTGCATCTGGCTAAACGTGGGACTTGGAGGTTGGAACCGATGTTCTTAGGCTTGGCAGGCAGGTGCCTTAACCGCCAAGCCATCTCTCCAGCCCCCTGCTACACATTTTCTAATGTCTGTCTTGTTAGATCCATGGAACAATCTTATGAGATATCCCTATTTTACATTGGAGATCACAAGCTTTATTTTTAATTTTTTTTTGTTTTTGTCTTTGTTTTTCGAGGTATGATTTCACTGTAGCTCAGGCTGACCTGGAATTCACTATGTAATCTCAGGGTGGCCTCAAACTCACAGTGATCCTCCTACCTCTGCCTCCTGAGTGCTGGGATTAAAGGTGTGTGCCACCATGCCCAGCAACAAGCAACAAGATATATATATATATATATATATATATATATATATATATATATATATATAAAATTTTACTTCCCAAATCAAATAATGAGCTGTTTTGAGAGTACAACCAAGAACTTTTATTAAATTCTACTTTTTTCATGCAAAATCACATTTTACAAATGTGTAGATCACCGAGGGAGATGCTGAAAAATGTCAAAGGCTGTTACAAAGCAATTTACTCATCCAGGAATATATTTATAACACTTAAGAGTAAAACTCCCTGTGTAGCAACAGTATTTTTTTCTTTAAACATTAAAGACCCAATTTCATAGACTACTGCTGCTGATAGTTTGCTGCCATAATTCTCCTAATTGTTTCATTTATAGTACAAATATGAATTATTTTACAGTATCAAAGAAGAATTAGCTATTGAAATGCCAATTGCAAATGTCATTTTAATCAAAGCATTTTAATCCCTTATCATGATTCTTCTCAGCATCCTTCAGAGCTCTGAGTAAGTACTATGGTGTTAGAAAGGTTTGTAATTAACAGCATATAACTGAAATGTCATACTAAAAATATCAGACGGTAAAATCATTGAGAAATGTATCTTCCTGGCAAACTGACTTCTGTGAACAAACCTCTATGGGAGATTTTTATTTTTACTGAAAACTTTACTTATTTCATCTTTTGGCAGCCATAAGACTTTGACTTGGGGCTCAAGACAACACAAGAATTGTTTCTTTCATGAGCTATTTATTCTCATCATTGTACCAAATTCTCACAGGTTGTTCCTTATCAGTATTATGGTACTTGGGGTCAAGAAGCTTTCATAAATCCCTCAAAATGAGCCAAACAAACTGTCCCATTTGGGCTTTGGCAAACTACATTCTAAACATAGAAGGTAGTGTTTCAATGAAGAGAGTTCCTGCTCAAGTCTACAAGTAAACTGGCATTACACATTTTTGGAGAGCCCACTACATGAAAGAATCTGACCCCTTGGTCCTATCGGTGGTATGGACTCTCTAATATTTACCTTTCACGTATGTCTCCATAATCCAGTACCATTGTTCCTTATAATGTACTTTAAAATGATGACTTCAAGACATATTATTAAGAAATATACTATTTAAATGTAAAGACAGTTCTATTAGCGTAGTTTAATAATATTCATTGGTATGGGGAAGGGATTCATTCTTCTTTTTGTTGTTGTTGTTGTTGTTGTTTGTTTGTTTTATAGAAGCAGACTCTCAGTCTAGCCCAATCTGGTCAAGAGTTCTCTCAGTAGCCCAGGCTGGCTGGAACTCCTACCACAACCTTCTAGAACTGGGATTATAGCTATCAGTTACCATGCCCAACTTTAGTCATTTTTTTTTTGTTGTTTCCAAGGAACACTTCTAAAATTTACCTACCTTGCTCTTATTCTTCACTAAGGGAGGAAAGTGACCATTGAGAAACTCTTATGAACACCATATACAGTGGCCTATCATGTGGAAAGGGTGCATTCAAAAGTGGATGGGACTTGAGATGTAGCTCCATAATAGGACAGTTTTTTAAAAAAAAGTTATTATCATTTTATTTATTTTTGGAGAGAGACACAGAGAGAGACAGACAGAGGGAGAGGGAGACAGGCAGAGATGGGCGCACCAGCAGTCTCTCAGCTGCTGTGAACGAAATCCAGGTGTGTGCGCCCCCTTGTGGTCAAGTGTGGCATTGCGCCCTTTCGTCACTTTGCATCTGGCTAAACGTGGGACCTGGAGATTGGAACTGGGTTCTTAGGCTTAGTAGGCAGGCACCTTAACCGCTAAGCCATCTCTCCAGCCCATAGGACAGTTTTTTTTTTTTTTTTTTCATTGTGCCTTCTATTCCATCTTCTGTATTTACACAAAAAAGGAGGAGGGTGTAGGAGGAAGAAAGAAAGGAAGGAAGGAAGGAAGGAAGGAAGGAAGGAAGGAAGGAAGGAAGGAAGGAAGGAAAGAAAAAGGAAGAGAAAAGACAATTAAAAAGAATTCTTGTGGCTGCCAGTGGAGCAAATAAATAAAGCCTGTGGTAAAATAACATCTCCAGTGGAGGTTTGAAAGGTGAAGGTGGTCTCTTGCCTATTCAACAATTTGGTCTACATATTTTTTTTTTTTTTGGTTTTTGTTCTTTATTTGTATCATTGTACTTTATTCTTTCAATGACTTTAGGCAATTATTCTTCACCTTATTTCCTAACCTCCCTCCATTCTTTCTGCAAATTCATCCATCCACGGTGCTGTTCCCCTTCTGTAAGCAGCCATGGGTTCCCTAGCACAGGTTGCGATTGGACCCATCTGACTTGTCTGTTTCTGCCTTGTCCTCTAGAGCAAAGGGAGTCTTTGAATTGCACCCCACCCTGGGAAGCCTCTTCTTCCCACCAGGATTACAGACAGTCTTGAAGTCTGCCCTGTGTGTTCTCTGTGAAGACTCCCTTTGTTCCTGTGTTTCAGCACATGAGCTTCCTGGGTACTGCTGGAAGATGACAGACCCATCCCCATCTCAGGCCTGCTTTTCCAATTCCTCTGCTTAGAACACATTTTTCTTAAACATTTGGACATTGAACTTATTCTTTCCTAACACAGCTTTGTCAGTAAGGGCCACCTGGATTCTCCTACTCAAAATCACAAGCCGTTCCCCACTCCAGTCCTTATTACTCTTCATGATTTTGTTTTCCATGGCTTGATTTCCTTTTTGGTGTTTATGAGACCAAGGCTGGCCTTGAACTCCTGATCCAGCTGCCTCTGTCTCTGCAGTGCTGAGATTATAGTTACTATGCCTGTATGCCAAACTTCTATAACACATTTGAAATGTAGATAATTTATTTTGATGTACGTTACTTGTTTAATGTCTCTCCAACTAGAAGACAAACTCTTTGTATTTTGTTCTTTGATGCACTTTAAGTGCCTTTGTTGAATGAGTGGACAAATGAATGAATGTAAAACTTACTATTGTTTATTTTTTTACTTCCTCCCACTTTTAATTGAAAACCAACATTTTTTTTTTCTCTTGGCTTCTCATGTTTAAAAAGACATGTTAAAAACAGTAAGGATTAAGCAGCACACAAATGTTCAGTCTCATGTGAGCACTTTCCCTAGAGCTATCGATTCTGTACATACGCTTTTGTAGGCAAATGTTTTGCACAAATGCTGATAACGTTCTAGCCTGAGATAGCCATTTTCTTACCACTCAGGTTCTGACTGCTGAGCCAATATTATGTATATTAAATCTTTGTTATGACAGCACCTTCATTTACGTGTCTAAGTGTCAGGTACAGGGCCACTGGTGTCTAGGACAAAGGGAATCCAAAATAAGAAGTGAATGTTTCATAGTGCTCACCATGTCACCCATGCTCCCATGGTGGTACTGGCTCTATTGTACATACAATCTGGCCTGTTGCTTTATGACTCCAGAATTATTTCATTGGTGGGACCTTAATTATGACCATACGAATTAATGCAGTGTAACCTGGGCAGCTATGTCTCAACTATAGCCCTGTTTCTATGGAAGGTATCAAATTGCAGCCTTTTCACAGAGGAATTATTTTACTGGATAGTCTTAGCATTTAAATTAACATAACTAAATTCACCTTTTAAGATTATACAATTCATCAAGTTTTATTCACAAAATCTAGTCACAAAGTTATGCAATCATAATCACTAACTTTCATTATCACAAAAAGAAATCTTGTATCTATTATCAGTTACCCATTTCTGACTTTCCAGACACTATACTACCTGGAATACATGTTTTTTTTTCCCTCTATAGTTATATCTGTTCTGGACATTTTGTACAAGCAGAATCATATACACCCTTCTGTGTCTAGCTACTTAGCCTAATATTTTCCAGATTTATTTATAGGATAGTATATATTATTATATCATAGTATATATAATTAGTATTTCATTCCTTACTATGGTAAAATAATATTTTATTGTATGGGATAGGCCACAACAGTTGTTTATCATTCATTAGTTGATGGTCATTTGTGTTGTTGGTTGTTTCCACATTTTGGCTATTTTGAATAATTCAGCTATGAAAAATTTGTGTACAAGTGTTTCCATGGATATATCACTCTTATCCATAGCCAAGAGTGGAGTTACTAGATCACTCTGTTTAACTCTTGGAGCAAGTGCCAAACTGGTCTTAAAGTGGACAAAGAACAACCAAGAGGGCTGCCTGACCTGGATGAGAAGGCTGGGCCTCTCAGCACTAAGGAGATTTAAGCCACTGGCAGTCTGGGCTGCAATAATTAGGGAAGGGTAGCAGAAGTAACAGGTACATCCTAGATTTCCTAGTTCTTGCTTTTTTTAATGTTGACTAAATTTTTTTCTGTAAATTCTAAGTATAATTCCTAATTATTTCCTTCGGAGTAACAAGAGTAAATTTAGTGGTCTTAAGAATAAGTCTTCAAAGATTTGATCACAGCTTAAGGCAACCAACTTGTCTTACTTTCAGAATGTTTACATAAGTCATTGATGTTCTTTTGTCTGATTGTTTTGGATTTATTTACCAATTTCTTGGCATGTGTGTGTGCATGCATGTGTAGTATGGTAGTATAGTGTATACATATGTATGGGCAGATGCATGCATGCCTGAGTACACACAGGCAAAAGCCAGAGGGAAATGTCAGTTGTCTTCCTCTATCTGTGTGTTTCCTTGAAATGAAGTCTCTCACTCAACCTAGAGCTGTCATTTTAGGTCAGCAAACCCAGCAATTCCTCAGTCTCCACCCGCTGCCAGTCTGGGGTTTCAGATATGTGGAACCATGCCCAGCTTTTATTAGGGGCTAGGGATCAAACTCAGGCAGTATCAGACCCTTGCAGGCACTCATACATGCACAAGTGTTCTTACACACTGAGCAATCTCCTTAGCCCCCATTTACTTATTTTTTGAGACAAAATTTCACTATGCAACCTAGGCTAGCCTCAATTTGTAATTCTCCTGTCTCATCCTTAGTCCTGGGATTACTGGCATGCACCACCACCCTGGCAGGGTCCGTGTTTTGTAAACATAGTAAATCACTGTAGCTAGAGCTTGCCTCTTTCCTAAAATAGGCAAAGCCATATATCATTTACTATTATACTTTTTCTGCTGTGTCTTTAAGGCCAGGGAAAGTAGAGTCTTGGAAGAACGTTTCCTCAGAGAATTCAGTCATATCTCCAATTTTTCTTTTAACCTTGTGATCTGAACTGACCCAGAAAAAAATATGACAAAATGGAGGAATTTTAGACCATAGGATCTAAGCTGTCTTTATATCTGTCTTTATATTACTGCCGTACTCTTGAAGAAATAGAGAGAGAGAATAAGAAAAGGTGAGTACCTGAACTGTGGTTTTGAGTACACAGAGCTTCATAAAGATCTGTGACCAGGTTGTAAACAGCTGGGAAAGCTTAGAGTGTTTCTTTATAAGAAGGCACTTGGTAAATTCTGTGTCCTACTAGCACTATGGGGAACCAGAGCCACTCAGCAAAACCTTCCCCACTTGCAAGTTCATGGTCCTCCCTTCCTTCCTTCCTTCCTTCCTTCCTTCCTTCCTTCCTTCCTTCCTTCCTTCCTTCCTTCCTTCTCTTCTTTCTTTCTTTCTTTCTTTCTTTCTTTCTTTCTTTCTTTCTTTCTTTCTTTCTTTCTTCTCTCTCTCTTTTTTTTTCCTCTGAGTTTGGGTCTCCCTCTCTAGTCTAGGCTGACCTGGAATTCTCAGGGTGGCCTCAAATTTACAAAGACCCTCCAATCTCTGCCTCGGGAGTACTGGGATTAAAGGTGTGCACCACCACATCCAGCTATTCTTTTTTTTTTTTTTTTTTTTTAAGTAGAAGCTTTGTAAGGACACATCATGTGTTAATATACCTCAGCACTAAAGTAGACATAAAACACAACTACCACAGCTCAGGGAATTTTGCAGAATTTTGCCTCCCCATCTCCCTTCACCCCACCCTGCCCTTACAAGGACTGACTGCTGTTCTCACATCTCATAACCCACAACCCCAGGGAGGATACCAGTGATACCATGTTCCTCCTTTTTATTGCCAAACACATCTTCTAAGAAAGATGTGCCCAGGTTTCCAGGTAATGATAGACCCATGGAATCATGTTTTGTTAGGAGTGAAGTCCTATGTGGGAAATTACCTTTATGTTAAGCCTATTCTTGCTTTCAAAGGTCTGCCTCAGTAATATATCCCTCCAATTTATCCCTTGAAAATTTCCTACTGGCTTCTCCATTTATATACTAACTCCCAGAAGACAGTTGTGTTTGTTTTTCATTGTTGAATTTTCCTCCCTTCATGAGTGGGATATGCTTGCTCCTTGGCTTTGTCCTCTTAAATAGAGGCAAAGTCCTTGTTCATTGTGCCTGGCGTTTTGCTACCTGCCCTGCCCCCAGCATTTGGCTCAGTTCAGGAGCTGCAGAGAAACAATGAAGGACCCACTTTCAAGCCAAGTTCACTTCCTGTCACCTGTCTCATCCTGGGACAATTGGACTATCTCCTCTGTTGCCCAGGATTAACTGTATACCAGGAAAGCAGAGCAGGGCCCCATGCATCATCTCCTAGGCATCTCTCTTTCCTGCCCTGTGTATTTTCAGCACACTCCACCTCACACTTGTGCAGCATACTCTATTTTTTTCTTCATCCCAGCTCTGAGCAGTACTTTCCCCTACACAAAGGCAAAGCTGGGGCCATAGTGCATTTTGTAGCTCTCAGAACAAATCTCTTTCTTCCCTCTGTGTATTTGTGTTTTCATCACCTGCAATGCTTGCACCACCCTTGGACATCTTGGAGAACTCTTAACTCTAAAGACACTTACTTCTCAAACCCCATCTCTGCCTTTTCTGAGTTAGGTAATTATATCTCAAATCATCACTGGCCTTTCTGGATATATGTAGGTAATTATATCTGTGTCCATGTTTTCATAAGCAGCGTGCACACACTTTTGCAGCATTTATGTTTGAAGTGTCTATTATTTTCTGTCTCTTCCTCCAGAATTAGTCACAGAACAAGGACCACAAGACTTATTGATGCCAAATGAATAAGAACTGGTTAAAATCAAGAAAATATACTTGCCAACAATACTGGGAAATGCTTTCTAATATTCAGTGTGGGTGGTGAGCTATAATTAAGCTTTTCACTTCAAAGACCAAGTTTGAAAGTCTCCAAACCAGCACTTCCACTGAGTTCCACATTCCTGGGCCCATCTGGGTATATTTATGTCTCTCTTGGATGTCTTACAGTGTTCGTGACACAAAATTCTCCACCCAACAGATTTCTAGATTTTATTCCTTTAGCCCTATCATTCTGATGCCCCCATTTCAGCTAAAGGCAACTTTATCTTTTCAGTTGCTGAAGTCAGCTGTTTGAGAGCTATCTTTGACACATTTTTCCAAAATTCACAACTAATGCATTTAGTAATCCCTGTTGAATCTTCCTTCTAACTATCATTAATGCCACTTACCATCTTTACTCACACCACCATGTTGGTATTTATTGCAACATCTTTCTACCTGGCTTTCCTGCATTTGTCCTTATTAGTCCTACCCTTGCCTCATGGTCTATTTTGAACACAGCAACTGGACTTGTCCTTTAATGTGATAAATCACATTTTTCTCAAAACTTTCCAATGTTTTGTTATCTAGGGCCTTCACAGGGCCTAGAATAAAATGATAGGTATTAAACATTTGCTGAATTAATAAATGAATATTTAAGCCTTAATATTTAAAAAAGATAGATACCAAGAAGTTGTTATTATAATATTAGTTTTTAGACACTTAATAAAGTATGATATATGAATGTGTCATATTTTTAAGATAATCATGTTTCTCATATCATCAAAAAAATTCCAAAGTTTCTCCTTATGTCTAGCACTAACATGACTATAGAAATCACCATTTGGCCCTGGTCACATGCTTCAATAGAGTTGTCTTCTTCAGCTACGAGAGAGTTGAATTCAAAGCTTTTTAAAGAATAATCTCTTGCAATTCAAATTGTCTATGACTTTCCAAAGTCATGTGAAAGTATAACACTTTCACACTATTTGAAAGATAGTGTTTGGAGAATAAGATACAGAAATGCTTTAACACAGATGTTGTCTGGATCACTTTTTACAGAGGTATATTTAGACAGGAAGCTAATATAAAATGAAGCCTTGAGTGTCAAACAAAACAGTTTTTGAGTGGAAAGTTTTTGGTGGAAAGGTTGTCCACTCAAGCCTTTGGATATACAATTATAAATCCAAATCAAATATGAAAAATATAAAAAACTTTGCCTTTCAATATTTTTAAATTAAATTGAATTTACTTTTCAAAATGTTTGTAGTGTAGGTTTTAGACACAACACATAATCTGTAATTATTTGTGACCTTTACATTCTTCATTCAGGAATGGGAAAATAGGCTATTTCTATAATTGGAAATTTTAATACTTTCAGCTCTCACTGATCTTCAGAAGACACCAAATGGAGTATCAACTTTCTCAGTTTTAGCCTGGCCACCAGTCTTCACCACACATTGTTCTGAACAATTTTCCAACTCATTGACAGCATCATCTTATTTCTGTTGAGTGATTTTGCAAATGGCTTCCACTGTCAGCCTTCAATGGGTAAACAAACATTTACTGCCTACTTAGATCATGCCTAAACCTAAAATAATGAAACTCAGCATTTATTAGAGCTTGAAAAGAGTGTATCTAGATATAATAATTTATAGGATTGTTGATATTGTTAATGACTAACGTACTGCATAATGATGACTATAAAATATTTTTAAAATTACAAAAGTGTTACTCTAAAATTATTTATCTTTCCATCAAACCAAACCTGGAAGTAAGTGCAATCAGTTCAAAATCTTTTTTAAAAAATGTCCATTTTGAGCTGGGTGTGGTGGTGCACACCTTTAATCCCAGCACTTGGGAGGCAGAGGTAGGAGGATAACCATGAGTTTGAGGCCACCCTGAGGCTACATAGTGAATTCCAGGTCAGCTTGGACTAGAGTGAGGCCCTACCTCAAAAACCAAAAAAAAAAAAAAAAAAAAAAAAAAAAAAGTCCATTTCACTTCCAGGCAAGATGGTGGCATAGGAGCCATGCCAAACAAGATCAGGGAGGGATTTAAGCAAAACTACAGCAAAATACACTCTTCTTCTGAAAAGTACAGAATAGTTTTTTCCTAGACACTGTGGAGAAGCGGGTCTTCCCCAGCCCCAATCTGTGTGATATGTGCACCAGGCACCACCTGCCAGGTGTGCCTAGCAGCAGCAACAGAGACCAAAAAAGGGGACTTTCCAACCTTATCAGCCTCCTTGAGAGCCCAGAAATCTAAAGAAAAGTCTGCTGAGCTACTGACAGAGATACAGGGGAACAGTTTGAGCAACTACAGGCTTCCTGAACTCTCCCATCCCCCAACCATCAGAACTGTGAATCTTTCCAGCATTCAGCTCCCTGCAGCATCCAGCATAGCTGAGCCAAGCTCAAGCTCCACAGCACAACACAGAGGGAACAAGGTGGGCACTCAGCATTGGTGAGATTGGAAGCCATACCAAAAGGTAATGAGGCTAGCTGACTGACAAAAAAAAAAAAAAAAAAAAAAAAAAAAAACATAGGCATGCATTGGAAGGAAGTGCTAATCTCTCTTTCCATGTCAGGGCAGGTTATGGTTACATGTTTGTGGTTGGCTTTACCATTTCAAATAAGCTGTACATGGGGTGTTGAATATTGCTGCCTTTAATGCTTACAGATTTATAGGGCCTTTGTCTTTTGCTTTTGTCATTATTGCAGTCAGGGTCTGATCCAGATCCAGGCTGACATTGAACCCAATTCAGACCAGAATTCTCTACATCCTAGCTGACAGGATTAAGGGCATAGAAAAACACACACCCTTAGGATTTTGGCCTTATAAGACTGTTTGTATTAATCCCCACCCTTTTTTTTTTTTTTTTTTTGGTTTTTCAAGGTAGGGTTTCACTGTAGCCCAGGCTGACCTGGAATTCACTCTGTAGCCTCAGGGTGGCCTCAAACTCATGGTGATCCTCCTACCTCTGCCTCCCAAGTGCTGGGATTAAAGGCATGTACCATGATGTCTGGATCACTCTGTGCTGTTTTTTTTTTTATTGAATGTGTATTTTGCTCAGTTGAAGTTTAGAATGTGCCAGTATATTGTCCCACCCAGTCCACTAGAATACTTGCTTAGCAAGCAAACTCAACACCTAGGATTATTTCTGAGGTTGGATTTGGGTACAAGTGCTACACTTGGCACCTTACTCATATCCTGAAAGTATATAAAGGTGGATCACCACATCTAAGACCACTGCAAATAAATAGAAAACCTAAGCATTAAATCAATCCAGGATGCAAAAGTCACTACATTATAATACAAAAACCACAAAGAACGATGACAATGCAATACCACCAAAAATTACAAAACCATCAGAAATGTTCACCAATGATACTTTTTTATATGAAATTCCTGACAAAGATTTCAAAATAATGATGTTATCTATACTCAAAGAAATGAAAGAAGAAATGAAAGGAATCAGAGAAGAAAACAAAGGAATTAAAGAAGAAAACAAACTCCTGAAAGAGAACACAGGAAACCAGCTTAATGAAATAGAAATGTCATTACAGGACATGAATAAGGAAATAGAAATACTGAAGAAAAACCAGGCTGAAATCCTAGCTCTGAAAAACACAGTCAGTCAAATAAAAACTCTGCAGAAAGTCTCACCAGTAGAATGGATGAAGGAGAGAACAGAATATCAAACTAGAAAACCAGGTGACAGACCTAATACAGTCCAACAAGGAGAAATACAAGCCAATAGAAAGGTATGAATGGGAATTCCAAGATATCCAGGACACTATGAAAAGATCAAACATAAGAATTCAGGGTCTAGCAGCAGAAGAAGAATTTCAATCCAGAGGCTTAGTAGGTGTTTTCCACAAAATAATAGAAGAAAAATTTCCCCAAATTGGGAAAGAAATGCCAACGCAGATACAAGAAGCTTTTAGAACACCAAACAGACAAAACCTAGAAAGATCCTCTCCTCGCCATGTTATAATTAAACCACTAAACACACAAACCAAAGAAAATATATTGAAAGCAGTCGGAGAGAAAAAGCAAGTGAACTTCAAAGGGAAACACATCAGGATCACAGCAGATTACTCAACACAGACTTTAAAAGCCAGAAGGGCTTGGAGTGATGTATTCAAAGTTCTGAAAGATAAAAACTGTCAACCAAGATTACTTTATCCTGCAAAGCTATCTATCCAAATTGATGGAGAAATAAGGACATTCCACAACAAAAACAGGCTAAAGGAATTTATGGCAACTAAACCAGCTCTACAGAAAATACTTGAAGAAATCATTCACACTGAAGAGAAAGCAAAACACACAGCAGGAAATAGGAAAAAATAAACCATACTCAAATAACAGTTAAAACAAGTGAGTAAAGTGAAAACAGGAAGAACTCCAAAACAAGAAGAATGGTGAGGATAAATGTATACCTTTCAATAATAACTCTTAATATCAATGGCCTCAATGCCCCAACCAAAAGACACAAGCTTGCAGACTGGATTAAAAAACAGGATCCTGCCATCTGTTGCCTCTAGGAAACTCACCTCTCAATAAAAGATAGAAACCTTCTTAGGGTGAAAGGTTGGAAAATGGTATTTTAAGCAAATGGGCCTAGGAAACAAGCAGAGGTTGCTATCCTAATTTCTGATAGGATAGACTTCAACCCAACATTAGTGAGGAAATATAAAGAAGGTTACTTATACTGATTAAAGGAACATTACAATCCTAAACATATGATCCTAATATGGGGGCTCCAAATTTCATCAAACAAACACTATTAGACTTAAGGTCAGAAATAACTCCAAACACAATAGTAGTGGATGTCTTCAATACCCCACTCTCATCACTTGACAGGTCTACCCAGCAAAAAATTATCAGAGAGACATCTGTATTAAATAATATCATGGAACAAATAGACCTAACAGATATATACAGAACATTCCATCCAAATGTTGCAGAATATACATTTTTCTCAGCAACACATGGAACATTATCTAAAATAGACCATATAATAGGACACAAATAAAATCTTAACAAGTACAGGAAAATTGAAATAGTACCTTGTATGCTATCTGACCACAATGGGATTAAAGTGCAAATCAGCAACAAGAAAAACTACAGAGCATACATAAATTCCTGGAGACTAAACAGTACACTATTGAATGATGTATGGGTCATTGAAGAAATTACAAAGGAAATCAAGAAATTCATAGAATCAAACGATGATGAGAATACAACATACCAAAACCTTTGGGACACAATGAAGGCAGTCTTAAGAGGGAAATTTATAGCTCTAAGTGCCTATATTAAGAAATTAGAGAGTTCACAACTAAACAATTTAATGCTTCACCTTAAGGCCTTGGAAAGAGAAGAGTAAGCAAATCAAAATCAGTAGACAGGAAGAAAAAATAAAGATTAGAGCAGAAATTAATGAAATAGAAACAAAAAAATCAAAAGAATCAATGAAACAAAGAGTTGGTTCTTTGAAAGGGTAAACAAGATTGATAAACCCTTAGCATATCTGATGAAAATAAAGAGAGAAGAGACAAAAAGTAATAAACTTAGAGATGAAAAAGGTACCATTACAACAGATACCAAAGAAATTCATAAAACCACACGGACATCCTTTAAGAATAGATATGCCTCTAAGTTTGAAAACCTGAAAGAAATGGATGATTTCCTTGATTCATATGACCTACCAAAGTTAAATCAAGATGAGATAAATCATTTAAATAGACCTATAACAAGTACAGAGATCCAAGCAGTTATAAAAAGTCTCCCAACTAAAAATGTCCAGGCCCAGATGGATTCACTGGTGAATTTTACCAGACATTCATGGAAGAACTAATACCAATGCTTATCAAACTTTTTCATAAAATAGAAAAGGTAGGAGTTCTACCAAACTGATTCTATGAAGCCAGCATCACCCTGATACCAAAACTGGAGAAAGATAGAACAAAAAAGAAAATTACAGACCAATCTCCCTCATGAACATAAATGCAAAAATTCTCAACAAAATACTGGCAAACAGAATACAAGAATATATCAGAAATATTATTCACCCCAACCAACTAGGCTTTATCCCAGAGATATAGGGATGGTTCAACACATGCAAATCCATAAATGTAATACACCATATAAATGGTCTGAAGGACAAAAATCACATGGTCATCTCAATAGATGCAGAAAAGGCATTTGACAAAATCCAACATACCTTCATGGTAAAAGTATGATAGAAACTGTGAATAGAAGGACCATATCTCAACACAATAAAAGCTATTTATGACAAACCTAAAGCCAACATAATTCTAAATGGGGAAAAACTTGAAGCTTTTCCATTAAATTCAGGAACAAGACAATGATGTCCATTTTGCCCACTTTTATTTAATATAGTACTGGAAGTCTTAGCTATACCAATAAGGCACTCATAACAGGGATACAAATTGAAGGGAAGAGATCAAATTATCATTATTTGCAGATGATTTGATTCTATACATAACAGATCCTAAACACTCTACCAGCAAACTGTTTGAGCTGATAAACACTTTTAGCAATGTAGTAGGATACAAAATAAACACACAGAAATACACTAATAAGAAATATGTGGAGGGTGAAATAAGGGAATCTATCCCATTCACAACTGCCTCAAAATAATAAAATACCTTGGAATAAACTTAACCAAGGAAGTGAAGGATCTCTACAATGAGAACTTTAAAAAACTCAAGCGAGAAATTGCAGAAGACACAAGGAAATGGAAAGACATCCCATGTTCTTGGATTGGAAGAATCAATATTGTGAACATGTCAATCTTACCAAAAGCAATCTACACATTTAATGCAATCCCCATTAAAATCCCAATAGCATTCTTCACAGAAATATTAAAAAACAATCCTAAAATTCATCTGGAAGCACAAAAAACCTCGAATAGCCAAAACAATTTTGGGCAACAAAAATCAGGCTGGTGGTATTACCATACCTGATTTTAAGTTACATTACACAGCCATAGTAACAAAAACAGCATGGTACTGGCACAAGGACAGACAGGTAGATCAATGGAACAGAATAGAAGACCCAAATATTAATTCAGGCAGCTACAGCCACTTGAGTTTTGACAAAAATGCCAAAAATGTTCATTGGAGAAAAGATAGCCTCTTTAATAAGTGATGCTGGGAAAACTGGATATCTGTATATAACAGGATAAAAATAGATCCTTGTCTCTCTCCATACACAAGAATCAAGTCCAAGTGGATGAGGAACCTTAATATCAGACCTGAAACTCTGAAACTGCTAGAGGAAAAGGTAAGGGAAACCCTTCAACATATTGGCATAGGCAATGGCTTTCTGAATATAACCCCCATTGCTCAGGGAATAAAACCACTAATCAACAACTGGGACCTCATGAAATTACAAAGCTTTTGTTCAGTAAAGGATACTGTGAATAGAGCAAAGGACAACCTACAGAATGGGAGAATATCTTTGCCAGCTATACATCTGACAGAGGATTAATATCCAGAATATACAAAGAACTCAAAAAACAGACCAATAAGAAATCAAACAACCCTATTAAAAAATGGGCTATGGAACTAAATAGTTCTCAGAAGAAGAAATACAGATGGCATATAAACATCTAAAAACATGTTCTACATCCTTAGACATCAGGGAAATGCTAATTAAAACTACTTTGAGATTCCATCTCACTCCTGTCAGAATGGCTACCATCAAGAAAACAAATGACAATAAGTGTTGGCATGGATGCAGAAAAAGAAGAACACTTCTACACTGTTGGTAGGAATGTAATCTGGTCCAGCCATTGTGGAAACCAGTGTGAAGGTTCTTGATACAGCTAAAAATAGATTTACCATATGATCCAGCTATAGCACTCCTAGGTATATATCTGAAGGACTCTTCTCACTACCTTAGAGACACTTGCACAACCATGTTTATTGCTGCTCTATTCACAATAGCTAGGAAATGGAACCAGCCTAGATGTCCCTCCACAGATGAATGGATAATGAAGATGTGGTACATTTACACAATGGAATTCTATTTAGCAGTAAAAAAATGAAATTATGAAATTTGCAGGAAAATGGAGGAATCTGGAAAGGATGATACTAAGTGAAGTAACCCAGGCTCAGAAAGCCAAATGTCACATGTTCTCTCTCATATGTGGATCCTAGCTACAAATGTATAGACTTGTGTGTGAACTGGAACCAAAAATTGGTAGCAGAAGCCAGTAAGCTGGTAAAAGACTATAAGAGAGGGAGGAGAGGGAAGGACTTAAGTGGATGGTATTGTATATATGTAAGCAGAAGAACAGATTACAGGGAGGGGAAAGGCCTAAGAGATGCCACGGTAAGAGCATAAGTAAAAGAAGGATGTGGGAGGGTCAATCAAAATTCAAGATAGTCTGAATTAATAAACCTACTTTTTTGAATAATGGCACATCCAGAAGCTACAGATTGTTACTAGAAAATTTTCAGTACCTGGGATGGGATACCTTCCAGTGAATTGTTGGCCAAGGAGGTCCCTGTAGCCTCTAAAACATTAAAGGCTATTGCCAAAACCCTTGGTTTCCCTTGAGAAACAGATGGTAAGACCCTATTGCTGAAGTCATCTCTTGCCTGAGAGGCAAGGTCACTGAGAAAGCAAGCTGGTGCTGAGCAGAAAACCTTCTCCCTGTAGACCAGCCAACTGAAAGCTGGAAAAAGCTGCATTGCATGCAGCGTATGGGAGACAGAGGTTATCAGCAGTGAAAACATTGGACACTGGAAAATTCAAGTTTGGCCAGACAGGCCCAATGACTGAAAGGTTGCAATAGTGGCATGTCTGCTCTTGGGGAAACCAACTGCTCCTGAATTGGACTGAAGGCCCTCTCTATGGGAGGGAATACAGGGCTGGTACTGAAAAAATTAATCAGAAGTCTACGGCAGGTGAGGTCATGAGCCTTAGGGGTATAAAGCCTGCTCTTGTCTGCCTAATGTATACATTATTCCCACCAAGCTGCCCTGAAAACACTACACTTAATGTTCTTATTCACATATTAATGCTACTCTCACTTCTGGTTAGAGAAGCTTCTCCTTTCAGATGGCGATGACCACTGGGACTGACCCAAAAGGCAACATAGTGCTGAGAGGAAGGGACAGAGGAGTGTCCAGCACTGAAACATCTCTGTCACACCCTCCAAGGCTTAGGGTCCATTGTGGAAGAGGGGGCAAAAAGAATTTAAGAGCCAAAGGAAGGATACAACTCCTTATAATGCAACTGTCCAGCCTCAATATCCATGACCTTGCAGTGCCTAGTAATACCTTTGCAAGACCCTGATAATAGGAGAAAAAGATGATGACATCAAATTAAAAGAGAGACTAATGGAGAGAGGGAGGGGATATGATGGACAATGTAGTTCTGAAGGAGAATGGGGGGAGGGGAGGAAAATATCATGGTTTATTGTCTGTAAGTATCGAAGTTGTCAATAAAAAAAAAATTTAATGTCCATTTTAGGGTTGGAGAGATGGCTTAGTGGTTAAGTCACATGTCTCCAAAGCCTAAGGACCTAGGTTCAATTCTTCAGGTCCCACGTAAACCAGATGCAAATGGTGGTGCATGTGTCTGGCACACCCATTCTCATTCTCTCTCTCTCCCTCTCTCTCTGACTGCAATAAATAAATAAAAAACAATTTAAAAATGTCCATTTCAAGCACAAACATACATGTTCAAATGCAATGTATAAAACTATGATTTTTTTCTCTCCCTCTTTCCTTCTTTTTCCTTCATTCTTGCTTTCCTCACAAATGAGAGTGCATCCCTACTCCAGTTATGCTAGAGATCCTTTTCTTCATCCCAAAGTCATGATAGAGGAAGATCTTTCTACAATAGTATATGAGCTTGCACCATTTAAAAGATTCTCTTGGCATTCTAGAACACTAATGGGTATTTATTTAACTATTCTGTTATTGGGTTGTTAGCAGTTTTTTAAGGTCACCAGTAATGTTGCAAATGGGAAGAAAAAGAGAGAGAAAGCAGGATCAATCTATGTCATTATACAATCTAAGAACTCAGTGTTAGAACACTGTCAGAGTGTATTTCTGTCAGCCTTTGATAACTAAGAGCCGATTTCAGTCTGCCACACTTCAGACAGGTTGCTGGCAGGCGCACTTGCTGGCTGAAGGTTGCAGTCTCATGGGTGTCCCGAAGTTATCCCCTGGGCAAAAAGGGCACTTTCAGACTTGTCATCCTCAGAAGAAGGCATGAAAGACAGTGCTTTGAGAGTACCTCAGGGAGGGCTCCAAAGCTAGTCTGTACCTCAGCAGGTCCTCCAGTATTCTGTTAAAAATTCCAGATCATGTGTGCTTTTTAAAGGTATATATATATATAGTAGTTTGCAGTCTTCTTTTAGAAAACAAAACTTGTTTAAATTTTCATGTTTTGTAGTATCTAGTCCTTTATTTAAATGGTGGATTTGTTGGTACAACATAAACATAATTTGAATGTAATTAAAATGCTGTTTTAAAGAAATGAACTTTAAATATTCTTATTAAATGAAATTCTATTAAATTATTAACATCTTGTGTAAAAATTCCATTCCTAGTGGCTTTTTAATATTATATTTATTTGAGAGAGAGATGCAGATAGAGAACGGGAGCATTTGCACCTCCAGCCACTGTAAACAACTCCAGATACATGCACCACCTTGTGCATCTGGCTTTATTTGTGTACTGGGGCATCAAACTGGGTCCTTTGGCTTTGCAAGCAAGTGCCTTAACCACTAAACAATCTCTCCCTAGTGGCTTTTTGAAAAGGCCTGAGGCCTGTGCTTGCCTCATATCCCACTCATCCTCAAGGTCAGTTGCTTTTACCAGTGCTTCTCATCTTTACACCAAACACAGCCTAAATGCAAGTTCCTCCCCTTCCTCAGCCTTTGTCTTCTGCCCCTCACTTCATCCTTCCCACACCTTTCCACTGGTGCTCTGGAACTAAGAGTCTTCAGTCTGAGAGTGGAATAAGGAAGATAGGTGGGAAGTAACAAGACAATTGGCATTCCAAAGAGTTACCTGATTCTTTTATGCATAGTTCCTTGTCATTTAGGCTATAGTCACTCGTATTTAAACCATTGGCCATGCCTTCAAATTTATGGAAAACTTTGGTGCCTGTGAGCATAATTTCCTTCCTATCTTTTTAAGTCCCACCTTTATCTTGGGAGACACTTATAATGTGAGTACACACTGAAAACACTGGTTCTCTTGGCTCTTGACCTTCTAAAGTTCAGGCATCCTCAACTCTACATTCCTATTTCCAACCACCCATACCCATGCTCTCATGTCCACCCATCTCAAGTCCGTTCCTCTAAGATCTCAAGTGCATATATTAAACTCTGCCTTCATTTCCTGTCCTGCAGTTCAATCATACCTTCTCTCCCACCTGCTTTGTACCTTATCTTCATCCTCTTGTGGTTGTCCTAAAGCAAGAGCAGCTCCTTCAACCTGCCAAGTAATGCGATTGTAGACTTTCCTTGTCACTGTCATCCCCTGTCTAACTTTACCCTACTTGCCCTCTTTTTCAACAGTCTGCCCTTCAGCTAGGTCTAAGTTGATTCTAAAAAAGATACTATATAGTATTGCCCAAGTAATCTTATATTCATGGGTCTCTAAAGCTATCATTTCCTATGCCCATGGTCACTTTTAGGATATCTTTTGAATTCTCTTATGAAATCTTATGGCTTGAGTACTGAAATCAAAATAGAATGAATTGATGTCAGTATTAATAGTTTGCAGAGCAATATTGCTATGAATTACACCAGGGAGGAGTATGGGTAATCATGACAACACTTCATAATTATTACGTGAATAGGACATTTACTAGTCACTAAAGGATTTATATCCAGATGCTGTTTAATATATACTGGTTCAAGGGAGTAACATTCTTACTTTTGTATAAATAGGAAAGACACTATGATATTAAAATGACTTGTGTTGGTTTATATATCTAGTCTAGGGGCAGAAATGGTTATCAGAACATAAATTTTGAAATCTAAAGCTTATGCTTTATACTTTGTTGGCATTAAAAAAATTAAATGTATTCCAAAGGAAAAAAAGACAAGCAAGGTTTGAATGGAAAAGGTCTAGGGATTTGTGACCCAGAAAACCTCTGTTCTTGGTAATAACACTCAGGAACATCAAGATTTCTACTGTCCTTGAACCATCCTAAAGTTTAAGCCAGGACATGATTAGCAAAATACCAGGTCTAATTTTAGAAAGGACAAGAGGGGGAACAGGCAGTGCTGTGAGGTTTAATCAAAAGTGCTATCATCTGGGGATGTTAATAAGCCTGTTATCAGGGCCCTGGCAAGTCTAACACATCTGACCTCATTAGCTGGGGAGGCACATGATGTTGGATCCCAGCTTCTGGTCACCAGGCATATGATTCAGAGCCATAACTGCTAAAAGCCTATTGGAAACAGAATCCCAGGATTCAAAAGGAGCCAAGTAACCCTTCCACATTCTCTAAATAGCATGTGATAATGACTTCTATCAAACCAGAATGACACCTGGTTTTTCTCTGACCCATTAAGATTGGGTGCTTGGAGGGTATAGTAAACAACTTGTCAAAAGCATCTTATTTATATTTATCATGTTGTTTTAAACTTTGTTTTTACAGTGCTTTTAGAAAGCAGAGTTTAGACTATTTGTAAGGTGAATCTTGTTACAAAATATGCAGGATGGGAATAAAAGCAATTCAGTGACCTGGTGGTACTTGGGCATGAAAGATAGGACATATAAATATTGCAGAGCTCCTTGGACCATATATTAGACCTAGGCAGAGGATTCCAGAAGGCCTTGATCACAAAATCTTGTTTGATGACATATTTAATCATAACTTTCTGCAAAACTTCATACTTAGTAATTTCGGATTATTTAGGACAAAGACTAATCCTGTGGTGGTTTGAATGTAAAATGCTCCCTATAGAAATATGTGTTTGAATATTTAATCACAGTTGGTGGCACTGTTTTAGAAAGCTGACACCTCAAGCCCTACCTCTAGTGACACACAGGCCTTGCAAGAGGAAGTGTGTCACTAGGTGTAGGGCTTGAGGTGTCCTAGACCAGCCCTGCTTGGCATTTGCCCCTCTACTTCCTCCCTGAAGATGTCAGCCCAGCTATCTGTTCCTGTCACATTTTTTTCCACTGTGATGAAACTTTCCCTCAAAACTGTATGTGAAAGTAAACCTTTTCCTTCCCTAAGCTCTTTCTGGTTGGATATTTTGCCCTAACAATGAGATGGTAACTGATACAAGGTTCAAAAGATTCTGGGCCAGAAGAGAGCATTCTTCAGTCCTCCTATCTGTCCTGCTGCTCTTAGGTTCTTTCTGCACTCTCTTCCACAAAGTTCCTCCAGCCCTAGAAGGGTATTTTAGATGTCTTGTTTGAAGCTGAGGACACAGTAATCACTTATTCTCTGCAATTTTGCCAGCTATGCATCTCTGCATTAACCACTGCCAGTTGTAGTGAGAGACTTCTGTAAGTGAGGCTTCAAGCAGTACTAACTTACAGTAACAAAGATAAATAGCTACAAGGCAATTTGACATGTTGTCCATTTAGCATAACCATAGTAGTAGGTTTTCCCCTTGGACCTAAGTCCCCGGACATCGGCTTGTTGCCAGGTTTATAGGTATAAAATTGCTCCTGTGGATTGAGTCTGTCAGTATGTCACCATTGATTAGGGAAGGATACATAAGACCCCAGACCTTCCAAACTACCTAATGGCAGCTAATGGTTGCTTGGAGAGTGGGATCAGGTTCACCAGTGGTGCTGCCAGTGGTAAGTTGCTTATTACACAGTAAATCATCTTCAACTCATAGTCAATCAAGCAATGAAAATATAACTCAATTGGTTAAAAAATAAAAAGGCATGAAAGTAAGATAGGGATAATGGGGAAGAACAATGTTAATGGGAGCAGGGAGGAATAAGAGGGGAATTGTTGGGGGATAAGATCAAAATACTTTATGTGCATGTATGAAAATGTCAAAAATGGAAAAAAAATTATGAAAACAGTCTGGGTCTTTTCTAGCTCCAAGAAGCCCAGGTCCAGGCTGGAGGGGACTGAGAGAAAGATGGATGGCTTTCGTGGCTTTTTTGTGCATCCAGAAGGCTCCACAGTATGTCTACTTTTCCTGGTATCTAAGAGCAGTCTTGGCTCTTGGGAAATTCAGCCTCTTCTCTGGAATGACCTGGATGGGCCTCAAGGATGTTAGCGGTCAGTGGAGTTGTGGGAGCCCAGAATGGAATTGGTGGCAAAGGCACTCAGTGTGGTGCTCACATGTTGTTCACTTGGGGCTGACATGTCTTTGATATAAAGGGTCACAGTGTTTGTGGTTTTCCCAGCACTCAGTAGGAAGGTGTGGTGATTTGAATGTACAATGTCCTCCATAGCCTCATGTATTTGTTGTTAAGCCTCACACCATTTGAGCCTTTTGGAAGTGGTATCTTGCTGGGGCAAATGCATCACTGGGGGCAAACTTTGAGGGTTCTTAGTCCAGCTCTACTGGATGTTCATAGCAAGCTCATTTATACTGCTTCTTCACTGTTGGTGTGATGACCAGCTCTCTGCTTGTGCCATACTTTCTCTGCCATGATAAAACTTCCCCTTGAGACTGTCAGTCAAAACAAACCTTTTTCTTCCACAAGCTGCTTCTGATGAGGTGTTTAGTCCCAGCAACAAGAAAGTGATGTGTGAATTCTTGATTCACAGGATCCTGGAGGAGAGATCTGAAATGAGAACACAGGGGCCAGAAGTCTTATGCATCTGACCCTTTATTGCAGAGAGCCTGCCATTTTTATATCCAAAGCAATTAGGGAACACATCTTGATGAACAAAGTTGTTTTTACAGACTCACATTCCATGGAAGTTAGTCATTCTACTCAAGGGCAAACACAAAGTCGAGAACAAATGTTATCTTAGAGACAGCAGGAAACAGGGCAGCATGAACACACTGTACACCATGACTCAAGAGACTGATCATTACGTTCCGAACCCTTTGTTCCAGGAACTATATCTTAGGAGAGCCTTCCTCATCCTCATGGTCATTAACTCCTTCAGTCTGGTGTGTATGTTCCAACATCTCCCTTTTTTATTTTGTAAAGATAACGTTGCCAAAGCAACAGTTAAAGAATCATGATGTGTTTGGCCTATTTTTCTTTTTTCTAAATATTTTTGTTTTTATTTTTTTATTTGAGAGAGGGAAAGAAGGAGAGAGAGAGGGGAGAATGGGTACACCAGGGTTTCCAGCCACCACAAATGAACTACAGATGTCTGCACCACCTTGTGGATCTGGCTTACGTGCTTACTGGGGAATTGATCCAAGGTCCTTTGGCTTTGCAGGCAAGTGGCTTACTCACTAAGCCATCTCTCCAGCCCCTGGGCCTGTTCTTCTCTGCCTTCTGAGGTACCTTAAGATAAACAGAAAACAGACAACAATTAATATTAAACCATAAGAAGGCAATGTGTTCCACCATGTGATGGGGTTAGTAGAGCTCAGGCCTTGAAGAATTCCTGCCAGTAAGTTTTGTCCAGTAACAGAAGGTAAATTGTCTTTAAACAATTTCTCTATTTCCTTCTGAAGCTCTTGAATATTTAAAGTATCATTCCCTGATAAGTCTTTTAAATGTGATTGTATAAGAGTCTCATTATATTTTAATGGTGTGATACAAAATTGTGTAAAGTTGCAGTTACATTTCAGGGTTAACCAGTGTTACAGTTCCATTACTTGTTCTCCCAACCATTCAACTGCATTTTGCACATCTTGTATTTTTGATTCTAAGATAGCATCAATTTCTGCTTGATGTATCCATAGGTTATGTGAGTCATCATGCCATTTTGTAATAAAGTCATGATTCTGGATGGCTATATGCAAAGCTACTCCTCAAATGGCAGCGGTGGTAGTAATAGCTATCAGTACAATTATTCCTAATATAACCCATCCAGTAACATGCTTAGTCCATTTCAGGGATGTATCTACTCATTCAAAAAACAGGTTAGAGGTAGAAGATTCCTGCCAAGGTCATCCTAATTGAACAGGTAACCACAGTTTTGATCGTTGTTTTAAAATTAAAACACTTTGAGTAGTTTTGTTGAAATGGATAGAATGATTGAAACAGGCAGAGTTTACATTCATTACAATGAACACTCCATAACGTTTCATTAAATGAGATGGTACCTACTGCTAAGACATAGGAGAAATTTACACATGCTCTAATATGTCCTGTGATATTTTTGGTAAAAGTATAATTTTGAGGTTTGAAAGTACGTGCTTCTCCTGTGTATAACACAAAGCTAGATAAGGCTGAAGGTATTTTCCAAATATGTCATTGTTCAGACCCTAATTTATTATTGAGTTGATACAAGGGCAAGGAGGTCACAGTTCTCCATTAAACCATGTAAGCAAAGGTTGTTGTTCATTCCAAAATCCTGACTTAGATATATTAAAAGAGACAGTACTATTGTCACAACATTCATAACTTTCTTTCTCACTGCAGCTTGTTACAAATAAGCATGGGGTCCCCAATCCACAAAAGTATAATCCTTTAGTTTAGATAATTCTCCCACCCACCCCTACAAGTACTCCAATGAGTTGATGAAAATTCTTGTTTCTTCCAAGAGACAGCAGCACAGAGGGATTCTGGAGGTTTTCCTAGAAAACTAGTAACTAGCAATGAAATGAGAATAATTTTGTTCTGCATGAAATAAAAAGGTACTGGTTCCAAATACTCCCATATGAAATCCTGTATGATTCTGTGCATAATATCCCCATAATTGTGACCATATTTTTAGGCATTGCTAATGTCCACCTCCAAAACATATAGGCAAAGTTTCATATCCCAGGGATACATTAAGACTCTTCCCTTCCTTGGTGGGAAAATCTGGTCCTTCTCTGCTCCAAGGACTAGGAAAATGAGTAGAATCATTAGTACAGACAATAGGAGCGATCATTGCCCAACCCACCAATTGTAGTAAAGGAGGATGTGGAATATATGTCCAATAGGTATAATTAGCACTTACCACAGTACATGAAAGGATTGCAACCATGGCTAGCAACAAATTTTCAGGTTCTATTTATGCCTGTATTTGCAATAGTGGCTCAGCTTTGTGAGAAAGAGCCTTAATTTGACCCCGAGTTGGCACCTCATTTTATTTTGGTAAGGGCGATATCACCTTCTCTTGAGCAAAGTGAGGGCAGCCATCTTCTCCGTTACTTCTTTTATTGGTCCATGCCCCAGTGTCATCAATTTTGGGGGGTCTGGTTCTCCTAAGTAGAACCCATAATTCTTTGGAGGATCCATATGGAACAAGAGCATAACCTTTCCCAACATGACGAATATGCCCTTGCACCCAAGTTTCTCCATGTTTAAATCAAATTGAATATTGTTATCATAAGGCATAGTAACAGAAGAAAAATGTTTTTCAGCCCATATTTCAGCCTGATCACCCACTGGTAAATTTAAAAAATTAAGTGTAAATAATGATAATGCTAATACATCTTGGGGACTAGGTTCCCCCTTTTTATTTTTAATAACATTTTCTTGACAGTGCCAGGAGCACATTCTACAATACCCTGTCCTTGAGGATTGTAAGTTATACTTGTTATAGGTTGAATGTGCCATTCTACAGGTTCAGAAAAGTGTGCTAATAAACCTGTAGCTGTACGAGGAGTGGGGATATTAATAGAGAAAGGGATAAGGAAGAATCTATCTGTGTCAAAAAGGCATCTTTTAGTTGCTGTTCAAAAAACAGAAGTTTTTGCTCAGCTTCTTTAGTTAATTTTTGGGTATACTATTCAGAGCTTTGTTTCCTTCCAACAGAGAAAATAAATGTTGCAGTTGATAATTTGGTATACCCAGAGTAGGGCAAAGCCAATTAATGTCTCCCAAGAGTTTTTGAAAGTTGTTTAGAGTTTGTAATTGATCCTTCCTTATACTTATCTTTGGAGGTTTTACTGTAGTTCTTGTTATCACATATCCTAGATAATTATAAGAAGTTAATTGAATTTTCTCTGGAGCAATTTTTTAAAAATTATTTTATTTATTTTTGGAGAGAGACACAGAGAGAGACAGACAGAGAGGGAGACAGAAAGAGAATGGGCACACCAACAGTCTCTCAGCTGCTGCGAGCGAAATCCAGATGTGTGCGCCCCCTTGTGGGCAAGTGCAACTTTGCGCTCTTGCTTCACTTTGCATCTGGCTAAACGTGGGACCTGGAGATTGGAACTGGGTTCTTAGGCTTAGCAGGCAGGCGCCTTAACCACTAAGCCATCTCTCTCTGGAACAATTTTTAATCCTGTTTTGTAAATCTTGCTGAGTGTCCTCATATAATTTTTGTAGATCTTCTTGAGTTTCCATTGTTAATAAGATGTCATCCATGTAATGGATTATATATGCTGATTGGTATTTCTTATGAACATTTAATAAGGCTTGAGCAACAAAGTATTGACATATGGTAGGGGAATTAGTCATGCCCTGGGGCAGTACCTTCTATTGATATCTTTGGGTAGGTTCCTTATTTTTGATATTTGGGACAGTGAAAGCAAAAAGAATCTTACCTTCTCGATGTAAAAATAGTATAAAAGCAGCCTGCAAAATCTAATACAATGAGAGGCCATTGTTTAGATATCATAGGTGGTTGAGGTAAACCTGGTTGTAAAGCCCCCATAGGGATGAAGGAAGCATTAACATTACATAAATCTATCAACAAACTCCATTTCCCTGATTTATTTTTTTATCACAAATACAGGGGAATTCCAGGCAGAAAAGGATGGTTCTATATATCCTTTGCTCAACTGATCTTGAACTAAGTCATGAAGAGCCTCTAATTTTTCTGCAGTTAAGGGCCATTGAGATGTCCAAATAGGGGCATTAGATTTCTGTTGTATTTTCAAAGGAGTATAATAAGTCACAATGGCTCCTATGAAAAATCCAGCCCTTGTCAACCCAAGTTACTTTTCATGTCTATTGGTGCAGTGATTCCTTGAAGTTGTCTTCTTAGCCCTTTTCCATCTTTATAACCTTGTTTTTTCATGATATTATATTAGGGGAATATTTATTTATAGGGTCTGTATTATCATCAAAGCTAAGTCAGGCATTAATTTGCTGTCAAAAAAATCTCTTCCCCATATACTTATAGGAACATTTGTAATAAAAGGTTTTAACATTCCTTCAGGTCCTTCTACTTTTAAATATTCAGTGCTGACATATGTATTATTAACTTCACTTTGCCCTATCCCTATTAGTCCATGGGGAGCCAAATCTTTAGGCCATGTAGAAGGCCACTATTGTGTATTATTGTATTATTATCACTGTATTACTGACAAATCAGCTCCAGTGTCTAGGAGACCTGTAAAACTTTTCCCATTAAGTTGTGAATCTATATTTGGCTTTGCTTCTTCTAAGAGTAGTATATGCTACAATAGGATCTGTGCTACCAAAACCTCCTGTGTATAACTTGTCTGTATGTGGAAGTTTTATATGTGGTAATAGTAACAGCTGAGCAATCTGATCTTCATTTTTAAAATGCCATGGCACTTTGACAGACATCAAAACCCTTTAAAGGTAAACTGCTTCTCCCCAATATTAACCCTACAGTGTTTGAAGCAATGGGACCATAATATCCTAAATTTATTTTATGTGGGTTTTCAGCTGCATGTAATTCATGATCAGAGGGACTAGGAAGATCAAAAACAGCAGCACTGCCAGATGTATTCCATGATATTAGGCCCTCCTTGGTTTACGGAGCTACAGGGGAACCCCATACAAAGTTTCCCTGGTAATTGCAAGGAGCTTGATTTTGAGGAGCTGATGTTGGAGCATTAGCCCCATAGTAGATTCCTTGTTTATCAAATTTTGAGTGACATTCATTTAACCAATGCTGCCCTTTCTTACATCAAGGGCACATTCCAGGAGGCATTTTGTTCATATTAGGTGGAGGTACTTTATTAAAACTTTTTTTAATTTGTAATGGCAATTTGCATTGGTTTTTAAGGTGTCCCAATTTTCCATAGTTATAACATTTCATAGAACTCTGTTTTTGAATTGCATATGTTTCAGCTGCTGCTACCTTAGTTTCATGTCCTATAGTTCCCACATTCCTACATGCTTTTCAATATTCCACGTAAATATCCATTTCCCTCTTCTTTTATGGGTCTTAATAGAGCTTGACAACCTGAATTAGCATTCTCATATGCTAATTGTCATAATAATAGTGTTTGGACTTCACCCCCTCTAACGTGTTTTTCTCTCACATCCTTCAAGCAGCTTATGAAATCAGCCTAAGGTTCTGTAGGTCCCTGCATTAGTTTTGTGACTGATCCTTGAAACTTAGTTCCTGATTGAATCTTTTCCCATGCAGCGAGACCCACATCTCTAACAATGCCTTATTACTGGGAGAGTAATATTAGCCACTTGAAAAGCCATATTAACCCATTGTCCAGTACCTGTGAGCATCTCATAGGATAGCCTAGCAGGATTTCCATTTTGAGTCTGTTGTCTCATCTTTTCTCGAGTCTCATCACTGAGCCACATCTGCCATTGTAGAAATTGCAATTTACTTAACACCATTATAGCAATAGCAAAATAATCATAAGGCATCCCATTGGATTTTTGGCACCAGGCTTATAAAAGTTCCATGCAATATGTTGAAGTAGGTCCACATTTTCCCCATTAACACTAAGAATTACACACAAATAAGGGCCCATTGTCATACAAAATTGGATGGGAAATTTTCTCTCTTTGTCTATGCGCCTTAACAATATTTTATTTCACTCTTTCCCATACATCCAGGTCTAATGTATTTTCCTCAGGACATCAGGGATTGTATTCAATTATTACTTCCCAGCATTCTCTAAGCTTTTGATATTGTAGCTCCCTGCTGTTTAAGGCAATGGTGAACAATTTCTAGAAAAGGACTTTTACTTACCTTGTGTCCCATGATTGTCTACTCACCTCTTTCTGTACAGAGCTCTCCCCTGCTCAATCAACCTCTTTCAAGGTCCCTGTTCAGGTGCCAGCTGTGAAGTCTTGATTCACAGTATCCTGGAGGAGAGAAATGAGGACACAAGGGCTTGTGCCCATAGAGGAGATGAAGGAATAAGAAAAAATATAATGACACCCATGCAGGAAGATGCTCTAACAAAACTTATATTTTGTATGATAAACTAAAAGAAATATTTAAAAATAAAGAAAGATATTAAAAAATAAGAAACAACCAGATGTTTTGCTTTGTTTTTCTGCCATTTATTATTTTGATTATAATTATTATAAGTCATATTCATACATTTTATTTTACATTTTTTTTACTTAGCACACAGTCTCACCTGCCATTCTGTCTTTCTACATGTAATGTTTTGGAAAAGAAAGAAAGACAGTCATGGCTTCATCACATATGGTGATAGAGATATTATGGGTTACTGATAAGGTAAGATCTAACTTACAAATCAAACTGTACCTCTCTGTGAGCTAGTTTTTCTTATCCATTAGCTTATAGCTGTTCCATGAAAGCTTGGGAGGTATAAGCTGATGAACGTGACTGCAGAGTTCAGTGCCTGTGAAAAATGAGTGACTATTAGAAAGACTTCTGAGACCACCTCCTTTTTCTCTTATTTCTTTGAATTTGGAAGGATACAAATACACTGGAAAGGGCTGAGGCCATAGCTCCCCTGGGAAGGCATATGGAAAGAGTGTTAGCCTATGAAAGCCTTTCTTTCCTCCTTCCCTCTCTTCCTCCCTCCCTTCCTTCCTTTCTTTTTTCCTTTCTTCTTTCCTTCCTCTCTTCCTCCATCCCTTTCTTCTTCACTCCCTCTATTCTTTTCCCCTGCTTTCTTGTGCTCTCTCATCCCCATCCTACTTCTCCTTTTCCCATCCTTCCTCTCTCTTTTTGCATTTACTGGGCTCTAGCCTCCTAGATTTTCAGAAAGCACTGTGTGAAATTGTTGTTACTTCTTCCTATAAAATTTTCTAAAACACCCTATAAAATCACCTAGGATTAGAGTTCATGGACAGACTTGAGGATGATCCCATGTCTATAAAATACAGGGTTATTAAGACTTTATAGTTCATGATATATCTCAAAGTATAATTTCATCTAAAGTCTTGAATATTTTGACATGAAGTTCTAACATATATTTATTGTGATTTTATTTTAGTAAATTTGACTTGTGGCCTTTTGTTTATTCCTTCACCTCCTGAAAAGCATCTGGGCTGCTGACAATTTTTAGTAAATATCAGTAAGGCTATTGAAAATATTGTGCACAAGTTGCTGTGTAGATATATTTTCTATTGAGTTGGGATTTGGATTTTTAAGGCAGGGTCTCACAATGTAGATCAGACCTGGAACTCACTATTGTAGCCCAGGATAGCCTCAAACTTGCAGTGAGTGATCCTCTAGCCTCAGCCTCCCAAATTCTGAAATTACAATTGTGAGCTATCATGCCTAGCTTTTACTGGCATTTTGCTTTGGATTAGATTGGTTCTAAACTAAAGTTGAAAGGACCAACTTGAGTCATTCTTTATGTGTGTGGAATAATGTCTCTATTTATATTTTTAATTTTTCATCACAATTTTATGCTTCATTCAGAGCTTGTGTACATTTTGTTAAGTTCAAGCCAAATTATGTATTTTATGGTGTCATTAAAATATGTTCCAGTTTTTAACTTCAAATTCTAATTGCTGGGAAATAGGAAGGCAACTGACTATGTGTATTAACCTTATATTCCACAACTTGCTAGAACTTACTGCTAATTTGATACAAGACTTTTTGATTCTCTGGGGGGTTTGATCTGGTAAATTGTGCTACTTATGAAACAAGTTTTACTTTATGCTCCCCAACCTGCATGTTTTTTATTTCCTTTCTTAATATTATTGCCATGAGCTAGAGATTCTAGCATGTTAAATGGGAAGAGGAAGAGGAGACATCTCATCATCTTCCTGGTCTTCCCAGGAAACATCTAGTTTGTCACTATTAAGTACATTACCAATAGGTTTTCGTTTTTAAATAGATGTTTGTCAAGTTGAAGAAATTGTTCTCCATTCTTTGCATGGGTGTTAGATTTTATTAGGATCTTTTCCTGTGTATATTGATATGGTTATATGATTTTTTTTCTATTTTATCTTGTTAATGTGGTGTGGGTTACTTTAATGCTTTTTGTTTGTTTGTTTGTTTTGTTTTGTTTTGTTTTAGGTAGGGTTTCGCTGAAGCTCAGGCTGACCTGGAATTCACTATGTAATCTCAGGGTGGCCTCGAACTCACAACGATTCTCCTACCTCTGCTGGGATTAAAGGTGTGCGCCACCACACCCAGCCTTTTAAGACAATTTTCATGATGAAACAGCAACACCTACTTGTCTCTTTTTTCTTTTTAAAATATATTTCATTTATTTATTTATGAGAGAGAAAGAAGCAGACATAGAGAATGGGTGTGCCAGGCCATCTAGCCACTGCAAACTCCAGATGCATGTGCCCATTTGTGTATCTGGTTTACATGGGTTCTGGAGAATTGAACTGGGGTCCTTTGGCTTTGCAGGCAAATTCCCTAACTACTAAGCCATCTCTCCAGCTCCTTGTCTCTTTTTTCAAGTGTCAGCTCCCTTCCAAAATATACTTGCTTTCTTGATTATTCAGAATCCCCTGCTTGTTTATAATTGTTATATGTGGCAAGGTCAGCCTGGTGGGAGTTCATTTAGCAGACATAGAAAGAAATAGTAACTCCTGGGTCTCAGTCACTCCTTAGTTTCACAAATTTCCTTGAAGTTGATGGTCAGCTGTAATGCTTATTGTATAGGCAGATTACCAACCTCCACTGTAAACCCTGGGGTCTAATAATTTTGAATTGGGAACTAGTAAGCTGATACTCCAGTAAGGTGCTCCAGTTATGTCATTTGTCAAGGTAGTTCAGGGAAGGGCAAGGACCTTGCTCCTCTTCCTCTTTTGTGGCTTGGTAGGAGTGTAGAAAGTAGCTCTTTTCCACACCATACTGAAGCTGAATCCACATTTTAACAGGTCCCTAGGAGATTCCCAAGCACATCATTCCTGGAAAAGCTTGAGTTTAGTCTATTTTTTTACTTTTTATTTTTTATTTTATTTTATTTTATTTTATTTTATTTTATTTTATTTTATTTTATTTTATTTTATTTTATTTTATTTTATTTTTGGAGAGAGATACAAAGAGAGACAGACAGAGAAAGAGGGAGAGGGAGACCGAGAATGGGTGCGTCAGCAGTCTCTCAGCTGCATTGTGCCCTTGCATCACTTTGCGTCTGGCTAAAAGTGGGATCTGGAGATTGGAACCGGGTTCTTAGGCTTAGCAGGCAGGCACCTTGATCACTAAGCCATTTCTCCAGCCCTAGTCTATTTTTTTAATGTAGTATATGAAATGCTCACATAGATGTTTCTTTCGATTATATATATTAATTCATCTGCATTTAGAGATACATTAAACTGGCCTCTATGGTTGTCCATCAATAAGTGAGCATATGAGCATATTTTTAAGTCTCTATTATAATCTACAAAATACTTAACAGCAAATTTTAATTTAGGTTTGTGGTCATACACTAGGGCATGATGGTGGACATGCATGACAGAAAAAAAATTACTCACTGCAAAGCCAGGAAGTAAAAGAGAGAAGAGATGATGACTAGAGGCACACAGTCTCCTTCAAGGGCATACCTCTAATGACTGGTGGGACCCACCTCTTTTTTTTTTTTTTTTTTTTTTTTTTTTTTTTTTTTTTTTTTGAGAGAGCCACAGAGAGAGACAGAGAGAGACGGGGAGGGGGGGCAGACAGATAGAGGTGGAATTCACTCTGTATTCTCAGGGTGGCCTTGAACTCACAGTGATTCTCCTACCTCTGCCTCCCGAGTACTGGGATTAAAGGCATGTGCCACCACGCCTGGCTTCACAATTACTTTTAAAACTGCATTAAATTTCAAGCAAACAACCTTCCTCTACTTTAATCTTGCTCTTCCTCTGGGTTCTTGGTGCCTGTGCTCTATGCTGATCTGACAGTGAGGTTTTATTTATTTCTCTTTTTCGTACCTGTGCTGGGTTTCAAAGCAGGTCAGTGCTCTTCTCAGCTTTATTTCTTGTTGCTGTTAATTTCCATTCATCATTAATTCAAAATTCAGATTTCATCACATCTGTTATTCAAATCCCCACAGATAAATATCAGGTGAAAGTTTCATATGCACTTAACATGTAAACTGGCTACTGTGTTATTAGACTGTGGAAATCAGAAGACAGTGCCTCTTGGGTACCCATTATCAGCTCCTCTTATGCTGGTGGGAATCACCAGCCACATCCTAGCCATCAGCAAACATTCACCCCGCCCTCTTGCCTTCAAACACCTCCCAAATAGACCAGTCATAAATTCCAGGGACTGGCTGACTTTATTGCAGCAACTGTCTCTTGTGGCTAACTCATGTTGTTATCCATCTGTATTCTGATTTGTATAATTAGCATATTTTCCTTAGTCTATTAAAAATATTTCCTGAGTAAATAAAATTAATAGCAAAATGATTTGGCAAGGATTTTTATTTCAAAATTTGAATCAAATTGCTGAATTTCTTCCAATAAAGTTATTGCAAATTTTTACCTTCACCAGAGATGTTTGAGCACCCTTTTTCTGGCAGGTATTATTAAGAATAAAATAATACTGTTTAATTTTTTTAGGGGGAATGATCTCACAATAGCCCAGTGTGACCTTAAACTCCCTCTATATCCCTGGCTGACTTCAAACTATGGTGATCCTCCTACATAAGCCTCCTGAGTATTGTATTACAGGAGCTAGGTACCATACTCAACTCCTTATTACATGCATTTTATTTAGTTTTTATTTTTATTAGATATGGACATATTTAGCATATAAACAACACATGCTGGTACCATCCTTTCCCTCCTCCCTGTCCCTTTTCTGAAAAGGCTTTCCTCATTGGGGGTGCAGGTCAGCCCATTGGGGATTGCGGGTCATGCATTATGGAGGGGGGAGAGGGAATATCTCTGTGCAAAATGTCCCAACTTGTGGCTCTAACAATCTTTCCACCCCATCTTCTGTAGAATTCCCTGAGCCATGCTGGGAACATTTTGAGTCTTCTTCAGTGATGGGCACTCAGGCACCTCTGGATCTCTGGTTTGGTAGGTGTTGAGTGTCCTTTATTACGTACATTTTAAATTCTTTTTCTTACATACTTTTTGTGTATTTCTTTGTTTTTTTGCCTATTTTCCTTTTGAATTACTTATGATTTTAAAGAACTATTTTGATGGAAGTGTCAGTAAGCTGTCACACAGTATAAATATCTCTCTTTGTGCTTGGTAGTGGTTTTAATGTAAAATGCTCCCCATAGACTTGATCCCCAGCTGGCAATGTTAAGGATGTGGAACTGTTAGGAAGTGGAGCCTTGTTTGATTAAGTGTGTCACTAGGGGGTGGGACTGAAGATGTTATAGTAGAGTTCACACTCTTTTTTCGTTCTGCTTCCTGACTCTGGCAAGACGTGACATGGGCTTCCCATGCTAACCTATCATGTCTTTCCCACCATGGTGAAACTTGCCCTCAAAGCTCAAGCTAATCAAACACTTTTCTTTACCTAAGCTGCTTCTGGTTGAGTATTTTGCTTTAGCAACAAGAAAGTAACTGATACATGCTATTATATTTAAATTTTGATTGTCTTATATGTCTTTGTTTTGAGAAAGGATCTCACTATCCAGGTCACCTTTGAACTTCCTAGAGGAAGCCAGACTGGCCATATCTCAATTCTATTGCCTCAGCATTCTTTTATTTTTACTTTTTATTTTTTCTTGACAACTTCTATACTTACAGACAATAAACCATGGTATTCCCTCCCCTCCCTTCTCCCCTTTGTCATTCAGAACTCTATTCTCAATCATATCTCCTCCCTCTCTCCATTAGTCTCTCTTTTAAATTGATGTCATCATCTTTTTCTTGTATTATCAGGGTCTTGTGAAGGTATTGCTAGGCACTTGAGGTCATGGACATTGAGGCCAATTTCTGTCTGGACAGTTACATTGTAAAGAGTCATACCCTTCCTTTGGCTCTTACGTTCTTTCTGCCACCTCTTCCGTGATGGACCCTGAGTCTTGGAGGGTGTAATAGAGATGTCTTACTGCTGGACACTCCTCTGTCCCTTCTTCTCAGCACTATGCTGCCTTTTGGGTCATCCCATCTCTTTTCTTTTTCTGAAAAGAGAAGTTTCTCTAAGTACAAGTGAGAATAACATAAATATATGAATATAAACATTAAGTGTAGTGCTTTCAGGGCAGTTTGTGGGAATAATATACACATTTAGCCAGACAAAAAGCAGGCTTTATGCCCCTAAGGCTCATGACCTGCCCTGCCATAGGCTTTTGATTAGGTCTTTCAGTACCAGCATGTATACCCTCCTGTAGAGTGAGCCTTCAATCCAATTAGAGAGCAGTTGGTCTCTCCCAGAGCATACATGCCACTATTGTACCTGTTCAGTCATTTGGCCTGTCTGGCCAAACTTGAGGTTTCCTGTTTTGACTATTTTCACTGTTGATGACTTCTGTCTCCCACAGGGCTGCATGCAGTGTAGCTTTTCCCAGCTTTCAGATGGCTGGTCTACAGGGAGAAGGTTTTCTGCTTAGCATGAGCTTGATTTCTCAGTGATCTTGCCACTCAGGCAAGTGAAGTCTTCAGCAATAGGGTCTTACCATCTGTTTCTCAAGGGAAACCAAGGGCCTTGGCAATAGCCTGTAATGTTTTGGAGACAACAGGGACCTCCCTGGCCAACAACTCACTGGCACTGAAAATTTTCTAGTAATAATCTAATGGCTTCTGGATGTGCCATTATTCAGAAAAATAGGTTTATATATGTCTTAGTCAGAATATCTTCAATTTTGATTGACGCTCTCCACCTGCCCTTCTTTTACACATTCACTTCCTGTGGCCTCACTTAGACCTCTCCCCTCCCTGCAATCTGTTCTTCTACTTACATATATGTAATACCATCCCCTTAAGTCCTTCCCTTCCCTCCCTCCCTTATAGCCTTTTTCTAGCTTACTGGCCACTGCTACCAATTTTTGGTTCCAGCTCACCCACAAGTCTATACATTTGTAGCTAGGATCCACATATGAGAGAGAACATGCAATGTTTGGCTTTCTGGGTCTGGGTTCCCTCTCTTAGTATAATCCTTTCCAGTTCCACCCATTTCCTTGCAAATTTCATAATTTCATTTTTATCTACTGCTGAATAGAACTCCATTGTGTAAATGTACCACATCTTTATTATCCATTCATTTGTGGAGGGACATCTAGGTTGGTTCCATTTCCTAGCTACTGTGAATAGAGCAGCAATAAACATGGTTGTGCAATTATCTCTAAGGCAGTGAGAAGAGTCATTTGTATATATGCCTAGGAGTGCTATGGCTGAATCATATGGTAAATCTATTTTTAGTTGTCACAAGAACCTCCACCCTGATTTCCACAATGGCTGTACCAGATTACATTCCCACCAACAGTGTAGAAAAATCCCTCTTTTTCCTCATCCTCACCAACATTTATTGTCATTTGTTTTCTTGATGGTAGCCATTCTGACAGGAGTGAGACAGGATCTCAAAGTACTTTTAATTTGAATTTCCCTGTTGGATAAGGATGTACAGCACATTTTTAGATGTTTATATGCCATCTCTATTGCTTCTAATGAGAACTCTCTATTTAGTTCCATAGCCCATTTTGTAATTGGGTTGTTTCATTTCTTATTGTTCTGTTTTTGAGTTCTTTGTGTATTGTGGATATTAATCCTCTGTCAGATTTCTCTGGCAAAGATTTTCTCCTATTCTATAGGTTGCCTCTTTGCTCTATTAACAGTGTCCTTTGCTGTACAAAACCTTTGTAATTTCATGAGATCCCAGTGGTTGATCAGTAGTTTTTTGTTTTTTTTTTTTTGGTTTTGCAAGGTAGGGTCTCACTCTGGTCCAGGCTGACCTGGAATTCATTATGCAGTCTCAGGGTGGCCTCGAACTCTCAGCAATCCTCCTACTTCTGCCTCCTGAGTGCTGGGATTAAAGGCGTGCGCCACCACGCCCGGCTTTGATCAGTAGTTTTATTTCCTGAGCAATTGGGGTTAAATTCAGAAAATCATCATCTATGCCAATGTGCTGAAAGGTTTCCCCTACCTTTTCCTCCGAAATTTCAGAGTTTTAGGTCTCATATTATGGTCCCTGATCCATTTGGACTAGATTCTTGTGCATGGAGAGAGACAAGGATCTATTTTCATCCTTCTACATATAGATATCCAGTTTTCCCAGCGCCACTTGTTGAAGAGGCTGTCTTTGCTCCACTATTGTCAAAACTCAGATGGCTGTAGCTAGCTGCCTGGATTAACATCTGTGTCCTCTATTCTGTTCCATTGATCTACATACCTGTCTTTGTGCTAATACCATGCTGTTTTTCTTATTATGGCTTTGTAATATAACTTAAAATCAGGTATGATGGTACCACCAGCCTGATTTTTGTTGCTCAAAATTGTTTTGGCTATTTGAGGATTTTTGTGCTGCTAAATGAATTTTAGGATTGTTTTTTCTATTTCTATTTCTTTTTTTCTTTTCTTTTCTTTTTTTTTTTGGAGAGAGACACAGAGAAAGACAGAGAGAGGGAGAGGAAGACAGATAGAGATGGGAGTGCCAGCAGCCTCTCAGCTGCTGTGAATGAAATCCAGATGCACGCGCCCCCTTGTGGTCAAGTGCAGCATTGCGCCCTTGCGTCACTTTGCATCTGGCTAAACATGGGACCTGGAGATTGGAACTGCTGGAGATTGGAACCAGCGTTCTTAGGCTTAGGAGGCAGGCACCTTAACTGCTAAGCCATCTCTCCAGGCCTGTGTTTTCTGTTTCTGTGAAGAATGCAATTGGGATTTTATTGGGAATTGCATTAAATGAGTAGATTGCTTTCAGTAAGATTGACATTTTCACAATATTGATTCTTCCAATTCAAGAACAAGGGATGTCTTTCTATTTCCTAGTGTCTTCTGAAATTTCTTACTTGAGTGTCTTAAAGTTCTCACTGTGGAGATCCTTCACATCTTTGGTTAAGTTTATTCCTGGGTACTTTATTTTTTTGAGGCAATTGTGAATGGGAGAGATTCCCTGATTTCATCTATATCAGTAAAAATGAAATAATATGCACACATTTGTGGGTTAAATCCTTCATTCACAATAACTGAGTACTATATAAAATATTAAGATGAATTTTAACTACATATCTACAAGTCCTAAATGAAAAGAAAAACATAAAACTTTCACAAAATACATTATTTCCCTAAATTTAAATTTAAAAGTCATTATATAAAACAAAAAATGAGGGGAGTCACTGAATATTTTCTTTCATTCTCAGAGTAAATAAGAGACTTTTTAAAATTAAATTTGATTAATTAATTTATTTATTATTTAAGAGAGTAAAAGATGCATGGACACATAAAGAAAGAAAGGGAGAGTGAGAAAGAGAGAGAGAATGGGCACACCAGAGCCTCCAGCCACTACAAACGAACTCCAGGTGTAGGTGCCACCTTGTACATCTGGTTACGTGGGTCCTGGGGAATCAAACCAAGGTCCTTTGGCTTTTCAGGCAAGTGCCTTAACTGCTAAGCCATCTCTCCAGCCCAAATAAGGGAAATTTAAAACAAAAACTAAGTCATAGAGAAAGGATTAATACAATTCACAACAAGAAAGTTTGAAATTTAAATATTTCCTAAAATTTTAACATTTGAGCTGGAGAGATAGGTCAGTCAGTAAAATCCTTATCTTGCATACATAAGGATTGGAGCTTGATCCCCAGGCCCATATAAAAGGATCTATGTGTGATGGCATGTGCTTTAATCCCAGAACTTGGGGGTGGGGAACTGGTGACTCTCTGGCACTTGCTGGCCAGCCACACTCGACTACTTGGTAAGCTCCAAGCCAATGAGAGACCCTGTCTCGAGAAAGGTGGATAGCATCTGAGAAATGACATTATGTAGCTTATGGCTTTTCTTGCATATTCAAGTTTTGTGTGTGCATGTGTTTGTGCATGTTCATGTGTGTGGCAGGTGTACATGTATGTACATGAGTGTGGAGGTCTGAGGACAACCTTGGGCATCATTTCTCAGATGCTATCCACCTTTCTTGAAAGGAAAGCCATTGTGGTAGTGTGAATGTAAAGTATATTCCATAGATGCACGTGTTTGTGATTAATACTCATACTTGATCCCTAGCAGGCTGCAATTTGGGAGGCAAAGCCTTGCTGGAGGAGGTGTGTCACTAGGGATGGACTTTGGGTTTATTGGCCCAGCTCCAAGCCCACCCAGATATGTAATAGCTCACTTTGGCTGTTTCTTGCCAGCTGTTGTGGTAAAATGTGATGCCCAACCGCAGCTCATCCACTCTTCCCCCACCATGAGGAAGCTTCCTCTTGAGACTGTAAGCTGAAAGAAGCCCTTTCCTCCCATCCACTGCTTTGGACAGGTGTTCTGTCCCAGCAACGGGAAGCTGACTACATTAGCTACTTTTGTACTTACCTGCTTTGCTAAGTTCCTTAGTAAGTTTAAATGCTTCTTTATTGATTTTCTCAGACATAACTATCATCTACTCATATACCTTATGACCATTTTTGATGTCATATCCTTATAACAAATCATTGGTCTACTTATTTCTGTTTCCTGTTTTACTTGCGTGGAATAAGGTTTACAGGACAGATTTAAAATAACTGTGATATGATTGTGCAAGGATACCTGTCTGCTTTTTAATACCATGCCTCTGATGTTATACAGCCATTTAAAACTTTGATAGGGCTGGAGAGATGGCTTAGAGGTTAAGTGCTTGCTTGTGAATCTTAAGGACCCCAGTTCTAGGCTCTATTCCCCAGTACCCACGTAAGCCAGATGCACAAGGTGGCACATGCATCTAGGATTTGTTTGCAGTGGCTGGAAGCCCTGGTGCACACATTCTCTCTCTGTCTTTTCTTTCTGTGTCTTTTGCTCTCAAACAAATAAATAAATAAAACCTTGGCCATTTACTTTTTTGTATTTATATTTTTCTGAAATTCTTTCTTTGATTCATTCATTCTTTCTTTTTGTTTTTTTTTTTTATATTTTTTATTATCTTATTTATTTTTTTGGAGAGAGACACAGAGAGAGAGACAGACAGAGAGGGAGAGGGAGACAGATAGAGATGGGAGTGCCAACAGTCTTTGCTGTGAACGAAATCCAGATTGTGCGCCCCCTTGTTGGCAAGTGCGGCATTGCGCCCTTGCGTCACTTTGCATCTGGCTAAACGTGGGACCTGGATATTGGAACCGCTGGAGATTGGAACCAGCGTTCTTAGGCTTAGCAGGCAGGCGCCTTAATCGCTAAACCATCTCTCCAGCCCTCTTTTTTGTTTTTTTGAAGTAGGGTCTCCCTCTATCCCAGGCTGACCTGGAATTCACTAAGTAGTCTCAAGGTGGCCTTGAACTTATGGCAGGCCTCCTACATCTGCCTCCTGAGTGCTGGGATAAAGGCATGTGCCACCACACCCAGTTTCCTACAGTTAGCTAGTCTAGTGTCAGAGGGTGCTACACGAGCAACTGGGGAAAAATGGCCTACATGGGTCCAAAAAACTTCCAGTCTAAGATACCCAGCAGGAAACAACCTGATGTAATGCTCAAACAAGTGAGTAGTGGCACACAGCCATGGTGGGCAACCAATGGCTCTTGATTTGGCTAATTGATCCACTCAGTGGAATGGAACTCATTGCTGGAAGTGGGAAATAAGTCAAAACCATGTACAAAAAATGAGCTCAGTCTCCAACCAAGATACCATCAAATGTGGGCTAGAAGAGGGCCTACCCATATAAAATTCCCTCCAAGCTATCTATGGCCATCCCATCTATCTAGTACTAACTTCTCTCTCTGTTGGAGAATTCGCTTATTTTTTCCAGATGGACAACGAACCTGAAGGGAGGATCCGCCAATCACACCTCACCAGGGCTCCAGCTGAAACCATAGAGTAATGTGGAGGAAGGGCAAGAGTTCAGCGCTCTTGGGGATCACGACACCAGAAAAAGGTTGAAGGAGATAAACACAGAGAACATCTAACTCCCACTAAGCCAGATATCCAGAGACACAGAGGCTCCCAAAACCTCATCACTGAAGTAGAGTTAAAATGACCCCAATGTGGCTCAGGGAAATTTGCGGAAGAGGGGGCGGAAAGAATGTTAGAGCCACAAGTTGGGGCATTATGCACAGAGACTTGGCCTAACCCCCCATAACTCCTGACTACCTCCACAATGCATGACCCACATTCCCCATTGATGAGGGTCCCTTTGGAAGAGAGAGGAAAGGGAGGAGAATAATGGAGTCACCATTATGAATGTAAAACCAGAATAATATACATAAGAATAAATAAAATTTAAAAAAAAAAAGTGGAGAGCCTGGAGAGATGGTTTAGTGGTTAAACGCTTGTCTGTGAAGCCTAAGGACCCTGGTTTGAGGCTCAATTCCCCAGGATCCATGTAACCCAAATGCACAAGGTGGCACATGCATCTGGAGTTTGTTTGCAGTGGCTAGAGGCCCTGGCACACCCATTCTCTTTCTAGCTATCTGCCTCTTTCTCTCTCTGTCCATCTGTTGCTCTCAAATAAAAAAAAAAAAACAACATAAAAATTAAAAAGAAGTGGATATCTATCTGCTCAGTTTAAAATGCCTAAGAGAAATTAAAACATTTTCTCATATTTTATTTATTGATAACTGTATTATATTTCTTAAACATTTATATTTTCTCACATTTGTGGAATAAATAATGCTTGATTATAGATAATTATTTTAAAATGTGTTTTGAAATTATTTTTCTAGTGATTTACTGAAGATATTTTCCATCATTAATACATATATTACAAACATTTTTAATTTTTGTTGGCCAGAGAGGTCCCTGTTGCTTCCAAAATATTATAGGTAGGATTTCACTCCAGCCCAGACTAACCTGGAATTCACTCTGTATTCTCAGGGTGGCCTTGAACTCATGGAGAGCCTCCTACCTCTGCCTCCCAAGTGCTGGGATTAAAGGTGTGCACCACCATGCCCAGCTTCTTTTCAATTTTGTATGTGTCCCATTTTGGAAAATATAGTATCATTTTTGTGTGACTCTGTAGATGTTTTGTGCCCTAAATTCATAAGAAATAGTACAGGTACTAATTCTTATTCACACAGTATTAAGTTGAAATTTATTGAACTGAAAGTTCCTTGAGACTTGTACTTTAAAAAAAAAAAAGCAGTCATTTTCTGAGGAAAATGGCTATCCTAGACTTATGGCCACTTGTATTGCTGGCTCTTTGCACACATCTAGATTCAGGGTCCTGCATCTGTCATCTCATGAGATCACCTATTTATGGATGAAGATAGGAAGCTGGCAATATGATTGTCTAGTCTAAACAAATAACAAATACAAAGTCAAAGAAGAAGGAACCTGCTTGTTGTGTTGAGGAAGAAACTAGGAGTCTGAGACTAAAATAGAGTGGCCGGGGAGAAGAAGCAACCATGAGACTGCAGATTTAAGGTTTGGAAGGCCACTGTAGGCTTTGGCTTTGGCTCTGACACTGAGTGCACTGGGAAGCCACTTTTGCTCTTTACTGTGCAGGGATCAAACCCCAGAGCACTGAGAATTATAGGCAATAGCTCTACCACTGTACTACAACCCCCAACCCTCAGGGGTGTTGAGCAAAGGAGTGACAGGGATGGTAAAGGATCATTTTAACTGCTGTAGACTGAATGGCAGAATGGGAACAGGAGGGAGTTTCATTCAACAACTGAGGAAAAAAATTACAGTGGCTTGGATCATGGGTGGCCATGGGTGTACATGATTTACATACTGGATAAATTTTGGAGACGGAAGTAGCTTGAGCCCCATTTCTTTGGTGAAGCAAGGAAAAATAATGGGGTGTTAGTTTTATACTTGCTTGAGATGTCCCCTAGGCACTTAAGAAGAAACCCTCCAAATATACAAAAAAAAAGAGGCTACACTGAAAAACATAGATCTGATAAAAATTTGAAAATTGGCAATGATGTATAAAGGCAAGGAAATGTGTCTTTTTTGTAAGCACAAAGAAAGGATTTATTTACATTTTTCTATTTTGTTACTAAAACAAGTCACATTTATTTATAAACAATTATATTTTTTCTAGTTTCAATTTTTATCAACTTGTGTTTTAATCTCTTTCTACCCTAGCAAAATTAGCTTCCACCATTAATCATAATTTTAGGAACTGAGATTATAAAAATTTCAAGATACTTTGGCTTGTGAATATTTCTTAGAATTATCATCTCTATATAAAAAAATCTTGGTAGTACTTTCTTTGGGATAACTCTAATTTTTGGATTAATTCAAAGACTTGACTTAAAAATTTTTTTTACTGATAACCTCTATACTTACAGACAATAAGCCATGATAATTCCCTCCTCTCCCCCACTTTCCCCTTCACAAGTCCACACTCCATCATATCCCTCTTTTTCTCTGTTAGTATCACTTTTAATTTAATGTCATCATCTTTTTCTCTTATTAAAAGGGACTTGTGATAGTATTGCTAGGCACTGTGAGGTCATGGATATCAAGGCCAATTTCTGTCTGGATGGTTGCATGTAAGGAGTGGTACCCTTCCTTTGGCTCTTACATTCTTTCTGCCACACTTCTGCAATGGACCCTGAGGCTTGGGGGGTGTGATATAGATGTTTCAGTGCTGTTATTTCTTCTGTTATTTCTTCTTTTGGGTCATCCCAGTGGTCACTACCATCTGAAAAGAGAAGCTTCTCTAATGAAAAGTGAGAGTAGCATTAATATATGAACATGAACATGAAGTGCAATGCTTTCAGGGCAGTTTGGGGAGAATAATATATGCATTTAGCCAGAGAAGAGCAGGCTTTATACCCCTAAGGCTTATTCATGACCTCTCCCTGCCATGGGCTTTTGATTAGGTTTTCAGTACCAGGCACGTATCCCCCCCCCGCCACCATCTACAGAGCAGGCCTCCAGTACAATTAAAGAGCAGTTGGTTTCCCCCAGAGCAGACATGCCACTATTGCATCTGTTCGTTCATTTGGCCTGTCTGGCCAATCTTGAGGCTTCCAGTGTCCACTGTTTTCACTGCTGATGACATCTCTCTCACATAGGGCTGCATGCAGTGCAGCTTTTCCCAGCTTTCAGGTGGCTGGTCTACAGGGAGAAGGTTTTCAGCTCAGTACCAGCTTGATTTCTCAGTGACCTTGCCACTTAGGCATGTGACATCTTTAGCAATAGTGTCTTACCATCTGTTTCTCTTGGGAAACAAAAGGCCTTGGCAATACCTGTAATGTTTTGGAGGTAACAGGGACCTCCCTGGCCAACAACTCACTGGAAGTTATCCCATCCCTGACACTGAAAATTTTCTAGTAGCAATCTGTGGCTTCTGGATGTGCCATTATCTTAAAAAAGTAGGCTTTCATATGTCTCATTCAGAATATCTTGAATTTCAACTGACTCTCCTTCCCTCCCTTCTCTTACTCATTCTCTTCCCCTGGCCTCACTTAGGCCATTCCACTCCCTGTGATCTGTTCTTCTTCTTACATATACACAATATCATCCCCTAAAGTCTTTCCCTCTCCTCCCTTTCTTATAGCCTTTTTCTAGCTCACTGCCTCTGCTATTGATTTTTTGTTGTTGTTGTTGTTTCATTCTAGCTCAGGCTAACCTGGAATTCACTCATTTGCTTGAAATACCCTTTTCCATCCTTTCACCTCCTTCTCTGCTGTGGCCGATAAAAACCTACACACCTACAATCAAAAACAAACAAACAAACAAAAACCCACATATATACCTTCACTTTTGGACAAAGAGTATATTTTGATTGCTGTGGTTTTGCTTAAATCTCTCCTAGACTGGATTGGTCTGACTCCTAGCAGCTATCTTACTGGAAAGTCTGACTTGACATTTTTAGTCAACGGATGGTGTGTGACTTTTCTTTGTTTATGAACAACTTTCAAAAAAGCAAAGTCTTCTTTTGTGTCTCTCAGGAGAGTTTTGAATTTTCCTTCTTGTATATTTTATATGCATCTTTTTAGTTAATTTCTTTTATCTTCTCTGATCATCTTTTGCTAGTATATAAATGAAACTTTCCTTCATAATATCTGTCCACTTTCTTGTATGTGTTAAGCCATTAATATATTCATTTAAAAATATTTTTTTATTTATTTATTTGAGAGAGAGAAAGACGCATGGGGGGGGGGATGGGTGTACCTGGGCCTCTAGCCACTGCAAATTACTCCAAACACATGTGCTACCTTGTGAATCTGGCTTATGTGCATCAAGGAGAATTGAATCTGGATCCTTTGGCTTTGCAGGAAAGCACTTAACTATGAAACCATCTCTCCAGCCCCTAATGTATTAGTTTTATACCTTGACATATTACTTAATTATCTTGTTATTTCCAAACTGGTTCTTCTCTTAAGTTTGTGGTTTGGGGAGGAGAGATTCTTATATTTATCTTTCTCATCTACCAAAGATAAATTATTTATCTTTTTACTTTTATTTATTATTTGTATTTTTATCTAATTCTACTAGATCTCAACCTTCAGGACAGTGTTAAATAATAATAGAGTGAGTTGACATGCCTTACTCGTTTCTAACTCTGATGGACATAATTCTAGTATTTTCCTATTTAGTCTGATTATTTATGGGTCGAAATGGCCATATTTTAATTCATAAGTATATTTTTTAAAATATAATTTTATTTTTATTTATTATTTGAGAAAGATAAAGATATAGATAGAGAGGCAGACAGAGATAGATAGATAGATAGATAGATAGATAGATAGATAGATAGATAGATAGAGAGAATGGGTGTGTCAGGACCTCCAGCCACTGCAAACAAACTCCAGATGCATGTGCCAACTTGTAAATCTGGCTTATATGGGTCCTGGGGAATTGAACTTGTGTCCTTTGACTTTGCAAACAAGCACCTTAACTGCTAAGCCATCTCTCCAGCCCTTATGAGTATATTTTAATGGGCTGCTCAATATATTATAAATTAGAGTTTATTCACTGCTTGTTTATTCTAGAAATTTAATGTACTTAAATGTATATGAAGAGCTCTCCCCCATTTACAGACTTGTCTGATTTTATGAGCACAGTTTTGAAAAATGTACTTTTTGTCAGGGGAAAGAGGTGGACAGAAATGTAAGTAGAAACAGATGCTATGAAATATAAACTCCTATCCATAGAGATATTTCTGTTTTATTTAGTATAAAGTCTTATGTGATCAAATCAAATCAAATGAAATGAAAAATGTTCAAGCTCATTAAAGTCTTCTTTTCTTTCTAAACTTCCCATTTAACAGCTCTGGTGGTCACACCCACCCTGGGTATGAACTTAGGTCCATGTTACAGACATTAGCCAATTCAAGCCAGCAGACTCTTTACCATATTCATCCATAGAAACTTGACTCTTCTTATGGTTCTAATGGTTTCCAAGCAGAAGGCATATTTTCTAGTTTTGCAGTTATGTGGCATATACCAGATGGACATTTTTTGAAGACTTCTATATTTAGGAACATTCCTATTTGGTTCCTCCTTCCCTAATGTAGGAGTTAGAATTCAGTTTCCAGCCTGTCTTGAACCTAAAGTCTGACAGTGAACCACCCATACAAGCCTTCTTTTTATAGTAGCAGACAGTAGGCACAGAATGGCTGGTGTGACAGTCCACAGCTTTAGAGGCATCAGGCAGCATGTCTTGTTGTAGGTCCTATGCCCAAGCCTGCTATTCCTGGCTGGTGAAGAATGGGTCCTGTTCCTTTGTCTTTCCGTAAATTCTGGATAAGATACCAAGTGATTGCTTTTCTGCTTAGGCAGTGGCAATGGACTCTGCTTTGCAACAAGAACCCTAATGAGCACCTGCACTTGAAGGAGAAGACCTCAAAGTGCAAAATTCATCAAATGCACAGGAAAAACAGCTACTGGTTACTACCCAGCCTGCTGCTCTTTGCAGATAATCTTGCCTTTCTGTTGAAACACATACACACACAGACACACACAAACACACACACCAGATACAAAAGTACACAAACACACATACCACACACAGAGAGACACACAAACAGAGGCACAAAGACATACAGGCACATACCACATAGACACAGCACCACACACACACACACACACACACATACACACACAGACACAGAGTCACACAATCACAAAGACAAAATGGCACACACATACAACAGATACAAAAGTACACAGACACACATACCCAGAGAGATGTACAGACACAAAGACATACAGACACACACCACACAGACACAGACAAGATGACACACACACATAGCACATAGCACATAGGGAAGCTGAGTTTTCAAGCCTGACTATTTTGGTTTATTTTGAATTGTCTATCTGTAAAATACCTGAAATAGATTTTTAAAAAGAATAAAGATGCCAGGCATGGTGGCATACCTTTAATCCCAGCACCAGGAAGCAGAGATAGGAGGATCAGCATGAGTTCAAAGGCTACCCTGAGATTACATAGTGAATTCCAGGTCAGGCTGGACTAGAGTGAGAAACTACCTCAAAAGAGAGAGAGAGGAGAGAAGAAAGAAAGAAAAATGAATGAATGAAAGAAAAAAAGAAAGTTTGGCGAATCCTACCTTTGTTGGAACATGGTCTACTGTATAATTTGATAGATGTCAGACATGAGGTTTAATTATTTTTTATAGTCATTAAACTTACCCTTTGTTTTGGCACCCAGGCAACATAGCCCACAATGGAGAGACACTGTAGATTCCTAATGCATTTTTGTATCTGGGCCAGGATGAATTTTATAAGTGCAGATAAACAAAACTCATCTGCTTATAATTTGATAATGGCCTGGAGCTCACATCTAGGATGAGCCCTTCATGGTCTCCATGTGGGCTTGTTGCTGAGGAGAAGCATGTGACTGTTCATGATGCAGCATACAGTTCCTAAAATGCAGTCTGCAAAGCATGTCTCAGTGGCCAGGGACCTTTCTTTAGCTTCTTACTCCAAAGAAACATCCCAGGGGATTTTCCAATTCATTTTGTGATGTTTGCTAACACTGCACTCCATGGTAGCCCTTGCACAGTCCTGGTATATCCAAAGCATCTTCAGGTCTCCATGCAAACCACAGTCTATCTTCCAAAGGCTCTTTCTGCCTATCAGGGCATCATGCCCTTCTTCATTCCACATTTCAGCAGCAGCTCCAGGAATCATGTGCAATTCATGACTACTCCACGCATTTTTCATGCTTCCAAAACTAATACCAGGTGTGCAGGACACCGCCATATTCTTAAGTTAGGGACAAAATAAATCATAGCCTTGAAAAGCAGGTTCCTTCTCCAGTCAACTCTTTCCAAAAGAGTTTGCATTTCTAACAGTCTTTCCTCAGGCATCCTCTCCATTGTTTTAATGTCAAGCATTTGGGCCACCTTCCTTAAGATTGCTAATGTGTTTGACAATAGCAGCTCTAGTAACCTAAAACCAGTCTCAGTGCCTCTAATTTTAACTTGCTTGAGGTTTTCCAACTTGAAATCTTAAATCTCTCAGTCCAATATCTTTAGCCAAGCACATCAGTCCATTACAAATTTAACGTTGATCAAACTCTCTGGGCCTGGGCAGTAGGATGCAGCCATCCCTTATGCCAGTAGCCCAGTTCCAACAAAGTCCTTTGCAGTCTTTCCTTCCCCTTAGAAAGCTCATAAGCCAAGCCTCGAAGTTCAATACTGTCTGCATTTAGCATTCTCAAACTCTCATCAGAATAGTCCATAATGCATGGCTTACCACTCCAGAAGGCATCTTCAGTTGCTAGCACCAAGTCCATGTCTGTGCATCCAAAACAAAGGTTCCAAAAGATGAAAATCCATATGGTTAGGTTCATCTCACCCCACTCTTGGTACCAACTTCTGTAACAGCTTCAGGTTCACTGAGATAAACTTCCAGACCAGGCACAGTTATGGAGGAAGGGATATAATTTATTGAAGCTAACAGATCCAGAGGAAGTTCCATAATGGCAGACGAAGCTGGCCTGCCTTCACAGGACCAAACACAGAGAGCAAAGCCACAAGCCAAAGCCACACAGCACAGCACAACTCAGGCACACTTTGCATATTTTTAGCTTGAAATCCTAAACCCACCACCACACCTTAAGATCCGCCCAGTGACATTGCCTCCAGCCAGGTGGATGCAGATGTAAACAACAAACTAATAAAACACTGAATATATTGGGGGCCATCTATTCAAACTACCACATATAAATTGCTATCCTTAAATAGTAGCTATTAATAAATCAAATAGCTTCTAGCTTGAAAGAGCATGTGTCTGAATTTAGATTGGTTGGGCCAGGAGGGGGAAGGTTTGGTCAGACTTCTTCCTAATAAGGAAGCATTTATTCTATTAAAACCACGTGAGGCTGGGTGACAATGGCCAAACTAATGGATCTGTAAATGTCAGGAGTCACTTGACAATAGAATCTTTTCTCTTAGCCTTGACCTCTCTTCCCACCTTCAGTTCCTGCACCATGTTAGTTCAGGGAGGGGCTGATCTGGACTTTGTATAGCCTTCTGCTACCCATTTGACCCTTAACATTCAGCTATGAGGGACGTTAGCTCTCCTGTGAAGTAAGTATTTGATTTTTAAATATTCAGGCTTTCTCTGAGTTTCAGAAGCATATTTCTGTAGACGTTTCCTTAAAAAATATATCTTCTTGGGCTGGAGAGATGGCTTAGCAGTTAAGGCACCTGCCTGCGAAGCCTAGGAACTCTCCATGTCCCACATTTAGCCAGATGCAAAAAAGGGATGCAAGGGCGCAATGCCGCACTTTCCCACAAGGGGGCACACATGTCTGGAGCTTGTTTACAGTGTTTGAGAGGCTGCTAGTGTACCCATTCTCTGTCTGTCTCAAAAAAAGATATATATATATATCTTCTGGTTTTTAATGACCACAACTGACAAGCTAAATTCTCTAATTCATTTTGGATCCTAATTTCTGCTGCAAAACCACTCTCTCCCCAGGAAAGTGAAAAGATTGCAATCTAATCCTAGGGATAGTACCTGGGCATTCAGGACATGGCAAACTTGTTTTCTTTTTTCTCTTTTAATTAAATAATTTCTTTCTAGGTTTTTATTTTAGTCTCCAATTCTAAAGGGTTAGAGCTAGATGCTGTGAACTTTTGACAAGAAACAGCAGTTTCAAATATATTTGACTTTGAGGCTAAGGTATTCCAACACATGTAAACTATCTTTTAAACTACTTCATCAAATCCCAGCTCTACAGGAACATGGATGTTAGTGAAAATGGGGCCTTTGGATCTGGTATATTGAGGCTATTTATATTTTTTTCAAAAGCTAAATCTTTGCCAAGCACTTGAGACAGTGGTTGAGCTACACAAAGTCCCTTTGATGATGGCTTCCCTTGCCACTTCCAGCACCTCAAGATCCAGCCTGGACAGAGGCAGTCACCTTCCCTGAGGCACCCAGGGCTTTTGGTCTCCCTGACTCACTGTCTACTCACTTTCCCACTTTATTCTGCCCTTTGATGTTTACATTTGCTACTTACCTTCTGCTTCCCTGGGATAAGCAGAACCTCCTGCCTCTGAGGTTCAATTGAGCACAAGCCTAAGATGCAAACAATATCCAGGTCCTGTAAATTCTGTTTTCCAGGTTGGTCTTCAAATCTATAATTTCTTCTTGTTTATCACTGCATTAGCTCAGGGCTTAATCATTTCTCTCCAGGATAGGTGATCACAGAGCCTGCTAAAGTGGTCTCCTTCCATTTCACATAACTCCCATTTCTAACTGCTTTTGGGGAATTCCTTCATTTCAGATGTCTGTTGAAATGCCTCTAGTGGCTTACATAGATTCCTCAATATGAAGAAAATAGAGACAAAAGAGGGAAAAACAGAAGTGAGAACAAGAGATAGACAGAGAGATCTTTTTGCTGTGGCTCCTGCATTCATCATATATGTACCATTCTTGTTGCCTTCTGCTCTCCTATTCTTCCCCAGCCAGGTTACTGTGTTTCTTTGGTTGCCCACTCCTCTTTCTTCCTCCTTTTAGCTAGACATTGTGGTTCTGCTTAGCACCGGCTCTGGAAAGCAACCCCAAGCCCCATGACTCTACATAAGGAGTACCCACTCTGCCCTGCTATGGAGTCTCAAAAAGAGCTCTCTGAATAGACATTTGAAACTTCAATGTAAGGAGCCTTAAACATTGTTCAGTGGAGGAAACAAAACAGAAGAGTGGGAAAAGGACTTAGCGTCCAGGCCAGGAGGCCCTACCAAAATGAAACCTTCACTGGTGGTTTTCTAACCATGTAGGCTTCGGTTCCTGCATTTCCTCACAACCTTAGTATTTAGAGTGGAGAGTTTTGTTGGGAGAAAGCCAATGATTTCTACGGCACCTCATCTTCAACTTCATCCTGGATCATGGAGGAACATGTCTATATGTGCTCTTCATACATCCTGAAAGAACCCTGCTTGATCACTGTCTTCTAGCAGGGATGATTGACATGTGGTCAGTATATATACCTCTGTCTATATTAGTCATAGCATATTTGTTGTAAGTGTCCTTGTTTGGCTTATAAATGCCAAACACCTTCCTAAGTACTTTACATATACCATCATTGAGATACATCCTCTTGTTTTTATAAAGTTTTTGTTTTTATTTTTATTTTTATGAGAGAGAGATTGAGAGTGAGAGAGAGAAAGAGAGAGAAAGAGAGAGAGAATTGGTGCATCAGGGCCTCTAGCCACTCAATTGAGCTCCAGACATGTGTGCCCCCTTGGGTGCATGTGCGACCTTGTACATTTGTGTTGCTTTGTGTGTCTGGCTTACGTGAGATCTGGAGAGTCAAACCTGTGTCCTTAGGCACCACAGGCAAGCACCTTAACTGCTAAGCCATCTCTCCAGCCCGCACCCTCTTGTTTTATCACTGCACTAAAGGGCTTTAGTTTCCTCTGTTATAGCTAGGAAATTGAGGCTGCTAGAGGCCAAGTGACTTGTGCATCAACAAGAGCCCTCTGCTGTGGCATTAGGGTTTAACCATGGTTCTATGTTATGCTGATGCCTGATTTCATAGTTTACAGTAGAGAGGCTCCTGGGAATCATATTGTTAATTTTAGAAGAAGCTAAAATCTGACCCAAGTATATGATATTTCTCTAGAAAAGAATAATAAATGTATACTTCACTAACATGATCATTTATTAAGTCTTATGCTATAGTATATTTTCTTCTAACAACACTTTCACATCGCAAAATAAGTGAGAGTGTGTTTAGATAAGGTCAACAGCCAGATTCGGTCAGCAAGCATTTGTCAGGCTCTCAAGCATGTGGACAGAGGACACTGAGCTGTGCTGCCCTGGTCTCCCCTTCCCCTCCCCTTCCTCTCCTTCTCAGAAGTCAGTCATTTATTCCCCCAGCTTCTGGAAATCTTGGCTGCTGGAAAGTCTTAGCTCAGTTACTCTGTGAGACTTTTGCTCAGCTTAAGTCTTATACAAGGTCAGGCTCCTTCCCTAAGGGCCTGTCTCCAACTCTAACCAGAGGTGAATTTGAAAGCTCTGGCCTTTATGTAATACTACCTGCAGGTCTTCATGCCAGAGCACTACAAGTTAGTTATACTTTTTTTTTATGCCTTTGCAGGTGCTGGCTCTGTAAGTGAGCTTCTGACATAAACTTTCTGTGTGCCACTATGCACCTCCCAGTTGGCTTTCAGGAGAGCCCAAGCCTCATTTATGCATTGTGCAATGTCATACTATATTCAGTTTTTATTATAAAAAAGGAGAACCAAAACACAGGGCCTCTCTCTCTCTCTCTCTCTCTCTCTCTCTCTCTCTCTCTCTCTCTCTCTCTCACACACACACACACACACACACCTTGAGTAAACACAAAATTTTCAGAAATGGTCCTTTGGCAATGTCCATGTGGATAGAAGGTTCTCAGATCTGTCATGTATCTCTGAAAGTAAGGATGCAAATCTGTACAAAAGTCTTTTTTTAAAATTTCTTTCACTCCCTCCTTCCTGCCTCCTGCCTCCTCCTCCTCCCTCCCTCCCTCCCTCCCTCCCTTCCTTCCTTCCTTCCTTCCTTCCTTCCTTCCTTCCTTCCTTCCTTCCTTCCTTCCGTCCTTCCCCTTCTTTTCCCATTTTAGCATTCATTATTATGTGGTACATATAAACAAGAATACAGTCAGGGTCAGTGTCGAAAGAGTCTAGCAAGTCCATGGTTTGGTGGGAGGGTGGATTACTTAGCAGAAACAGCACCCTGTAGATTTTATCTTTTATCTTTTATCTTCATTTTCTCCTGCTTGATTTGATCTACCAGTCTTCTCTATATTGCTACAATAGATCCCTGGCATATTTTCTATCTCCTGTCTTATTTCCTCTAAATTAATTTCCATATTTTAGCCAGTGAGCTGCAGCATAGATTTGATGTATCATTGCACCTGTTTACATTTTAAGTGGCTTCCTGCAGCACATTTAGCAAGCTGTCCTCCAGGATCTGTGTCCTTTCCACAGGATCGAGCTGCCTTTAGAAGGTAGCAGACATTTGAAAAGTACCATGCACTAGGCACAGCACTTCATAGCAAAAGAACCAATAGAATATATGTATGGGTTATGAAAGGATTCATTGGCAGGGGTAATCTAACTATGGTCATCTACATGCTGGAGAGGAAGAGAACCAGGATCTTCTCAATCCTCCAGGAAGTGGGACACATCAGAAGTCACATGGCATCAGAATTGGATACATATAGATAGACTCAAGAAATGGGAGTGCAATGTCAGCAGATGGAAGCAGCTCAGAAAGACAGGGGTCTGTGGATACCCATATGCTGCTTTCTCCTGCTTGCTTGTTTACCTGGGCCACTAGCCTGTCGGAAGACACTATTGACAGTCAAGGTGGGTTTTCTCCTCCCACTCACTGTTCCACGTGTCAGTCTTCTCTGGACATGTCCCCACAAGCACACAAATGTGTTTCATTAGTCCTAGAGACCTCTTAATCCAGTCTGATTGACAACCAAGACCAACCATTCCAGCCTCTTGTTTCTGGGTATGACTATGTGAATTGTTCTTGCTAAAGGAATGTTGGTGAAAGCAGTGCAGGACACTGTCTAGCCATGGCTTTTAAGAAATAAATGTTTGCTTGTGTTTGGGGCATATGCTGGCAGGGCACCAGTGTGTTTGGGGCCTGTCCACTATGGGCTGGTGAGGTTCATGGTGTGTTTGGGGGTTTGTGTATGCGGGTCACCAGTGAGTTTGGGATCTGTAAGCTCCAGGAGGGTTAGGGGTGTGGCATGTGTTGGGGGTCTGTGCTTTGGAGGTCCAACGTTTTGGAGGGCTGCACACACCCCACTGGTTAAGGCCACAGCATATTTGGGGCCTGTGTGCCCAGTCTGTGCTGCCAGAGGCCCAGCAGCTCCCCCTGCCCACCCCACACCTCCTGCCAAAGCAGATCTTTTGGGTCTTGGGTATCTCTTCTAATCCTGCCAAGCCTGGCTGCTTCCAATCACCAATGCCCCTATACCAGCTAACTTCATGGACCCAAGCTCCAGCCTGGTCTGTGGAACCCGGTGACCCACACTTTCCTTCCTGTACCTACTTGCTCCCACTGCTGGTGTCTGCCTGTTGGTGCTAGCTTGGGCCATTGCTACTGCCCCAGGCCCGCAGCAAAGGAATGTCTGGCAATCACCACCAGAGTGTACCAGGGAGTCCTCTACAACCTGCTCAGATGGGTACAGCAGGGGAGCACGGTCAAGTGCTATGACCTCTGGTCCCAACAGGCAAGGCAGGGCTATGATCATGGGATGAAGAGATTCCAGACCTCCAACCACAGTTCTATCAGTCACCAGCCCAGAGCTTGTTCTTTTTTTTGTTTGTTTTGTTTTGTTTTGTTTTGTTTTGTTTTGTTTTGGTTTTGCAAGGTAGGGTCTCATTCTGGTCCAGGCTGACCTGGAATTAACTATGTAGTCTCAGGGTGGCCTTGAACTCTCGGAGATCCTCCTACCTCTGCCTCCCGAGTGCTAGGATTAAAGGCGTGTGCCTCCGTGCCCAGCTTGCAGGCTTATTTGTAATGGCCACAACCTGCACATCTATGGATACAATACCATCCCACTCCAATCTGATTCAAACCCAAAATAGAACAGTCGCTGAAGATCATACAAGGGCAAATACTTCCTTCCTCTTTTTTATGAGAGAGAGAGTGTGAGAGTGAGAGAGAAATAGAAATAGAGAGGGGGGAATTGGCATGCCAGTGACTCTAGCCACTGCAATCAAACTCCAGATGCATCTGCCACCTTATCACACATGTGTCACCTTGTGTGTCTGGCTTTCATGGGTTCTGGGGAGTTGAACCTGGGCCCTTAGGCTTTGAGGCAAGCATTTCAACTGCTAAGCCATCTCTCCAAGCCTACTTGCTTCCTCTTTAATAAAACAAGACTTTTACCCTGAGATGGGGAGATCCCAATGCAAGAAAAACAACATGAGACAACAAACTGAGAGATCTCACCAAGATTGCCTAGTCCCACAGTGGAAGTCTCCATTGAAAACATAGAGGAAACAACAGAATTTGAATCCCAAAATGAAAGCACAAAAGGCTTATTTACCTTGACCAAGCAAATTACTGAACTGGAAGCAAATGATCAGAAACCCATCAATCAAATAAATGAAATTGAGCAGAATAATCACTTACAGCACACAGCTTCCATCATTAGGCTTAACCTAATGGAAGAAATCTAGCAAGACCTCAAAAGAGAGATAAGTGAATAGAAGGTGAGTCAGCAAATAGAGGATCTTAATAACCAGATGATTAGGCTTCATAAGACATGATTAAATACAAGAATGAAGTCCAAGAAGCATGAAGAAAATCAAACCACAACTTTAAATTGGAACTCAACAAAGGGATGAACATAATACAGAAAAATGCAACAGAAAACAACAATCAAATATAGCTTGTAAAAGCCTCTGTAGAAACCCTCACCAACAGAGTTAATCATGTGGAGAACAGAACATAAGATCTCAAAGAAAAGACAGAAGAAATGGTTCTGGAGCCCAAAAACTCTGATTAGTTCAAAATATCAAGTGAAATAGCAGCTTGAGACTGGTGCCTTAAACCACAGACTGTTACTAGAAAATTTTCAATGCCTGGGATGGGATACCTTCCAGTGAGTTGTTGGCCAAGGAGGTCCCGGTAGTCTCCAAAACATTAAAGGCTTTTACCAATGCCCTTGGTTTCCCTTGAGAAACAGATAGTAAGACCCTATTACTGAAGACATCTCTTGCCTGAGAGGCAAGGCCACTGACAAAGCAAGCTGTTGCAGAGCAGAAAACCTTCTCCCTGTAGACCAGCCAACTGAAAGTAAAATGTTAATGGTATTAACTTACCAATAAAGAGACACGATTTAACAGGGTGGATCAGAAAAACAGACGCTTCAATGTGCTATCTTCAAGAAATCCACCTCACCATTAAGGATAGATAGATGATTTTCCAAGCAAATGGAAATAAGAAACAAGTGAGGGTGGCTATATTAATATATGACAAAATAAACTTCAAACAAAAAATAATTAAAATAATAAAATATAAATATTAATATAATATTAATATAATACATGTGTTATGTATAATATAATAATATTAAAATATAAAATAAAATGAAAAATAATAAAAAGATCAAAGGTCACTTTTTACTCATTGAGGGCACAACCCAACAAGATGACATCACAATCATAAGTCTATAACACACCAAACACAGGTGCACCACAGTTTATAAAAGAAAACCTACTGGACAACAAGCCAGAATTTTTTAGCTTTTTTGTGCTCTCCAGCCTGTTGCTATGATTAAGGCCACAGACTCCAGAGCTATTCCACATGGGTGGATCCTGCTCCCTCACTAGACTGGGTAAAGTGTTAAACTTCTCTGTGTCTCCATTTCCCCCTTTATGAAAGGAGCTATTACTTGTGAAGAGTTACGGAAGCCTGAAGTTTTAACCTACTTGCCTGCTAACTTGTATCTTCATGGATGAAGAAGCCATGAGACTCCTGGTTCAGACAAGAGTACTTCAGGACTCACAGCACTGCAGACAGCACTTCATGTTGGCATTGGCTCCTCATGTCCTCCAAGATCCCCCGGGGAAATGCAAGCGCAAGCATATCCTGCAGATAGTGGGTCTATATCACAGCTGACAAACCCTGAGTTTAGGCCTTCTAACTCCTTCTAAATGGGCCCTGAACAAATACACATAAACTTTGCTCCAGCAGGCAAGAAGTTTTGTAATAGACAGCAAACAAATTTTCCTTCTGCTCTAGAGGAGACATAATCTCTGTGAAGGCTTCTTGTAATTCCAACGTCCTTGAGAAAACAACCTGGAACAAAATCTTTAAATGAACTGAGGAGAAATTCAAGAGACTTGGGGAGAGACATGTCCCAACATCATTACCCACTTTATTGGATTATTATGAGGACTGAATCAGTTACTCCCTGTGATGGCTCAGAACAGTGCTTAGTACATAAACCCCTGAGGAATGAACCATTGTTACTGCATCAAGCCCTCACCTGCCTCTTGATGTTAGTCAATCTGAACTACTTTCATTCCTTCAACATTTCGTGCTTTTTTTTTTTTTTTCTTTTGGGTCTCAAACTAGTCATGGCTCTCCTCCACCTGTACTCCATTCCTGCTTCACCTCCCCTTTTTGTCCCAGTCTATGAACTTTGATGCCTCTGGTATGTGCTCCTACAGTCCATCACTCTACTCACCCCCCCTTTTTTTCCTTTCAAAGCAGGGTCTCACACTAGTCAAGGCTGACCAGGAAGTCACTCTAGCTCCAGGCTGGCCTTGAAATCACAGCAATCCTCCAGCCTCACCCTCCTGAGTGTTCTACTTCCCCTCCTTTTTCTTTCCTATAAGACTTAGCAGCCTTAAGTGGTGATATTGTTTGTTATTGCCTTACATTTCCCTGGAATTTCTTCTAGAAGGGTACGGAAAATATAAAGCAACAAAAAGTGACTATAGTAAACCTTCTCCCTGTAGACCAGCCAACTGAAAGCTGGAAAAAGCTGCACTGCATGCAGCCTTATAGGAGACAGAAGTCATCAGCAGTGAAAACAGTGGACACTGGAAAATTCAAGTTTGGCCAGACAGGCCCAATGACCACATGGGTGCAATAGTGGCATGTCTGCTCTTGGGGAAACCAACTGCTCCCTAATTGGACTGAAGGCCTTCTCTATGGGAGGGAATACATACCTGGTACTGAAAAACCTAAAGAAAAGTCTATGGCAGGGGAGGTCATGAGCCTTAGGGGTATAAAGCCTGCTCTTGTCTGGCTAAATGTATATATTATTCCCACCAAACTGCCCTGAAAGCACTACACTTAATGTTCACATTCACATGCTCTTTTTAGATGGCGATGATCACTGGGATGACCCAAAAGGCAACATAGTGCTGAGAAGAAGGGACGGAGGAGTGTCCAGCACTGAAACATCTCTGTCACACCCTCCAATGCTCAGGGTCCATTGCGGAAGTGGGGGCAGAAAGAATGTAAGAGCCAAAGGAAGGGTATGACTTCTTACAATGCAACTGTCCAGAGAGAAATTGGCCTTGATATCCATGACCTTGCAGTGCCTAGCAATACCTTCACAAGACCCTCATAATAGGAGAAAAAGATGATGACATCAAATTAAAAGAGAGATTAATGGAGAAAGGGAGGGGATATGATGGAGAGTGGAGTTTTGAAGGGGAATGGGGGGGAAGAATTATGGTTTATTGTCTGTAAGTATAGAAGTTCAATAAAAAAATTTTTTTAAAAGAAAGTGATTCTGGTTAGTATAAGGAAAGAAGAAGTTATTGAGGGTTTCTGGCTTGTGTCATGGAGTCAAAACTAGAAATGAACAATTAGGAAGTGGGAAGGGAAGGGCCAGGTCAGTTCCAGTGAACTCCTGAGCAGATGTCTGCAGTTTCATTCAGCGGGCTAAGCCCTAATGAGCTCCAGATTTTATGTGCCTCTTCTACATATTTCAAAGACCAGAAAACAATCTGAATACAGTTTGAATGAGGTGAGTCCTGTGGGTAATCAGCTGTGGTCAGTGAATGGAGTTACATAATACAGGCATGGCTTTTAGTGACTATCCAGGCTGAGATTCCCTCCCATAAATTATCTTTGGGGACATGCCAAGCATGCATTTTATTCATGACTCCAGTTTTACCTCTTCTTTTTTCTCTCATAGCTATAGGACTGTTTTAGTAGTACATGATTGTCTCTCAGCATTGAACCTATAGTTCTGTTTTGTGATAGAGGGGCTGGGACTCTGCAACCCACACTTCTGCTTTGCTGATTCATAGGCTTTGGCAGTGGAGGCACTGGAGGTGGGGGTAGGGACTTGTTCCTTCCGGTTCCTTCCTGTCTTTGTTAGTTTACTTCTTCCCCCTCCCCCTACCACTTCTTTCTAGTAGAAGCATTTTCATCTGCTTCCAGTCTTCTCTGTACTCATAGAACCAGTCTCATCTGACCTATCCAAGGACAGCAGCCCAGGTGAGGCAATGTCCCCTTCAGAGTGTTTGGTCCTCAGCTGAAGTCTCCTGCTCTGAGCTCAGAGGAGTACCAGCTGACCTGAGCCCGAGTCACAGTGTGGATTCTAAGAAGGCCCTTCCCTAGGCTTGTGTGTTGTAGCAACCCTAACCTTTCCCTAGATCTAGGAGTGGCAGCTGCATTCTTCCATTCCTACCTCTGTGAGAATGTATTGACTTCCCTTTGCCTTTTCATTTCACTTGGCAATAATTATCTGTGTGAACCACTGGCATGATTTTTGACCATTGACTATATGATGAAGGCTGAGTTTTCCAATTGAAATCTGATCATATCACTCCTTCACTTAACATGCTCACAGCAACAATATTCACAATAGCTACAGGGTAGAAACATGAGATGCTCATCAATGGGTAAATAGACAAAAAAATACCTAACCAGGACTGGAGAGATGGTTCATCAGTTAAGGGGCTTGCCTGCAAAGCCAAAGAACCCAGGTTGGATTCCCCAGGACCCACATAAGTCAGATGCACAGGTGGTGTGTGTATCTGGAGTTGGTTTGCAGTGGCTGGAGGCACTGGTGTGAGCATTCTCTTCTCTTTTTATCTGTATCTCTCTCTCTCTCATAAATTTTTTTTTAAAAAAATACCTAGCCATAAGCAGCTTAAGAAAGGAAAGGGTTTATTTTAGCTTAAACTTCAAGAGAAAATGCCCATCCTAGCAAGGAAAGCATGGAAGGAGCAGAAGCCAGTTGTCATATCTTTACAGCACCATGGAGGAAATAGAAAGAAATTGCAAGTAGGGAGCCGGGCGTGGTGGCGCATGCCTTTAATCCCAGCACTTGGGAGGCAGAGGTAGGAGGATCGCCGAGAGTTTGAGGCCACCCTGAGACTACATAGTTAATTCCAGGTCAGCCTGGACCAGAGTGAGACCCTACCTTGCAAAACCAAAAAAAAAAAAAGAAAAAGAAATTGCAAGTAGAGCTAAGCTGTAATACCTCAAGGCTTGTCCCCAGAGACACACTTCCTCTAATAAGGCTTTAATTCCTGAAGGTTCCATGACCTTCCCAAACTGTACTACCAAAATTATTCAAATACAGTTATCTATGGGTGACATATTACATTCAAACCACCACATGGTATATCTATGCAATGAAATATTACTGAGCCTTGGGCTAGGGGGATGGCTTAGCTGTTAAATGTGCTTTGTTACCAAGCCTGACAGCCAGGTTCAAGTCCCCAGTACCCGTGTACATCCAGATGCACAAAGTGGTGTATGTCTCTGGAGTTTGTTTGCAGAGGCAAGAGGCCTGGGTACACTCCTTTTCTTTCTCTGTCCCCATCCTCTCTCCCCTCTCTCTGCTTGTAAATAAATAAACATATTTTCTTAAGTGGACTATGACTTGGCTTTGAAAGGAACAAAATTCCAATATATATTACAACATGGATGACCTTGGACAATATTGTTCTAGTCAAACATGGAGTAAAAGGATAAATATTGTATGACTTCATATAGGTCTATCAGAGTAGGCATATTCATAGGAACACACAAAGGTGACTAAGGGCTGAGGGTTGGAGGAATTGTTGGAGGAGTTATTCTTTTTTTTTTAATCATTTTTTTAAATGGAGAGTGGCAGAGAATGGGCGCGCCAGGGCTCCTGAGCTGTTGTGAACAAACTCCAGATATGTGCGCCTCCTTGCACGCTTGCGTCATTTTTTTCTTTTTTTTTTTTTTTGAGGTAGGGTCTCACTCCAGCCCAGGCTGACCTGGAATTAACTATGTAGTCTCAGGGTGGCCTTGAACTCATGGTGATCCTCCTACCTCTGCCTCCCAAGTGCTGGGATTAAAGGCGTGCACCACCATGCCCAGCTCTTGTGTCATTTTTTTGTGTCTGGCTAAACGCGGGACCTGGAGATGTGAACGGACATTCTTAGGCTTTGCAGGCAGGTGCCTTAACCACTAAGCCATCTCTCCAGCCCTGGAGTTATTCTTTAATGAGTATATAGTTGCTCTTGGGAATTATGAAAAGTTTCAGAAATTGATGGTTTCACAATAACATGAATGTGGTTAATGCCACCAGATGTACATTTCAAAATGGTTAAAAATTGAGGCTGAGAAGGTATCACAGTCAGTAAAGCTCTTGCCACAGAAGCATGGCAGCTGCTTGTAACACATACCTTGAGAAGCAGAAACAGGGGACCCCCTGGGCAAGCTGGCTAGCTACATTAGCAGACTTGGTGAGCTCTGGGTTCAAGGGAGAGACTGTCTCAATAAATAATATGGAAAGTGATTGAGAAAAGCCTTCACATGCTTGTATATACATGTATATGCACACTCCTATACACATGTGTCCACACACATGTGAACAGACATATACCCATGCCTGCAAAACACACATATACACATAGCAAAAATGGTCAAAATGATAATTTTGTTTCATATTTTACCACAATAAGAAATCCTTAAAAATTCTTGACTGGCTAACATTGATCAAATATTGGCTCATTGATGAAAATACTGTGAAGCTTTACTTTAAACTTGCCTGAGCAGCCCGTGGTTATGATTTATGTGACGGTCACAGTTGGTGGACAGACCCTCTGTACTGGGCACTGCATAATACCTACTGCTGCCAAAGTCAGAATTCTCAAAAGAGCTATTTGTTTTTTTTTATTTTTTTCTTTTTATACATTTTTTATTGCCAACCTCAATAACTATAGACAAAAACTCATTGTAATTCCTTCCCTCCCCCCATTCCCCTTCAGAACTCCATTCTCCATCATACCCCTTCCCCCTCTCAATCAGTATCTCTTTTATTTTGATGTCATCTTCTTTTCCTACTATTATGATGTTCTTGTGTAGGTAGTGTCAGGCACTGCGAGGTCATGGATATCCAGGCCATTTTGTGTCTGGAGGAGCTCATTGTAAGGACTCCTTCCCATTCTTTGGCTGTTACATTCTTTCCACCTCCTCTTCCACAACGGACCCTGAGCTTTGGAATGCGTGATAGAGATGTTTCAGTGCCGAGCACTCCTCTGTCACTTCTTCTCAGCACTGTGCTACCTTCTGAGTCATCCCAAGGTCTCCATCACCTGGAAAGAGAAGCTTCTTTAACCAAAAGTGAAAAGTGGAAAGGGCTAAGGGAGGTCAAGGAAAGACATGGAGTAAAGGAAAGGTAGGGGGAGAGCTAATCAAAATCTAAGAGGGTATGAGTAAGTCATGTGGAAACAGAGCTAGTTTTTAGGGTCTTCTGAGATGCTCTGTGTTCCCTGACTTTCCACTAATCAGTATATCTTTGATGTTGTTTCTTTTTGCAGTGGCCATATATTTAACTTTAGTGTGGATGTTCTTCTTCCTTCTCCTCCTTTTCTTTCTTTTTTGTGAAGATGAAGAAGGAAGAGCAAGAAAAAGAGGAAAAGGAGGAAGAAAAATATCCACACTGACCACTGCAGAGAGAAACAATGTCAATAAATATGCTGATCAGTGAACACAGGGCATCTTCCTGAGTGCTGGGAAGTACAGGCATGCACCACCATGTCTGCCTATTCTTTTAAACTCATTTCTGAGTCAAGATAGCCTTCCATGTGTCTTCTTTCTGTTTATCCCATTGACAGTACACTAAATTTCTAAGGTCAAAGCCCTATCAATACTCTATGAGCAGGAAAAAAAAAAAAAAAAACAAGAGTAGAGGTGGAATTTCTCTGGCCCATGAGTTTCTTTGTCTTAGAAGACTCACTCACTCTTACATGAGAGATTGGGATTATGGATTGTGCTAGCATCCATGGCTGATAATGGTACTGGAGGATTTGGGGTTACATGTTGTGCTGGCATCTGTGGCTGATAAAAGTATTTGAGGATTCAGGGTTACAGATTGTCCTTAGCATCAGTGTCTGATAAAGATACTGGAGAAGAAATATTACTATAAGTCCCAGATAATTTTTATCCCTAAGTTTCCTTCCTTCCTTCCTTCCTTCCTTCCTTCCTTCCTTCCTTCCTTCCTTCCTTCCTTTTTCTTTCTTTCTTTCTTTCTTTCTTTCTTTCTTTCTTTCTTTCTTTCTTCTTTCTTTCTTTCTTTCTTTCTTTCTTTCTTTCTTTCTTTCTTTCTTTCTCTCCCTTTCTTTCTTTCTTGTTTGTTTGTTTTTCAAGGTAGGGTCTCACTCTAGCCTAGGCTGATCTGGAATTCACTCTGTAGTCTCAGGGTGGCCTTGAACTCATGGTGATCCTACTACCTCTGCCTCCCGAGTGCTGCTATTAAAAGTGTGCACCACCACGCCTGGCCATTAGTTCTCTTTCTAAACTCCTCTTGTGGTGAAGGAAGCTTCAAGAAGAAAAAGCTTGTTTTCTCTCTCTTCTATCAAGGAATGTGCTTGTAGCAGACAGCTTCAGGTTGGCTGAGATGAACTTCCAGACCAGCATAGTTATGGAGGAAGGGATATTCATTGGAGCTTACAGGTTCAGGGGAAGTTCCATAATGGCAGAAGAAGCTGGCTTGTCTTTTACAGGACCAGCAAGAGAGAGAGAGAAAGCCACAAGCCAAAAAAGCCACACAGCACAGCACACCTCAGGAACTCCAATTAGGCACACTTTGCACATCTTTAGATTGAAATCCTAAACCAACCACCACACCTTAGGGCTGGACCCTAAGATCTGCCTGGTGACTCTGCCTCCAGCCAGGTGGCTGCAGATGCAAATTATAAACTAATAAAACACTGAATATATTGGGGGCCTTCTATTCAAACTACTACAGTACTCAATTTGAATTTTTTGCCTAAGAATGAAATAATAACAATGAACAAATGTTAAGCCATCCTCATACATTCATTTTCTTGGCAAAGCACATCAAGATATGCTAGTTTGCATTAGAGAAGATGACTCTAGGTATTCTTCCTCAAAATGCTTTTTAATCTCTCTTTCCCCAGCTTGCAGAAGACTCATTTCCTCTGTGAAATTCAGTGTTGGGCTAATTGGAATGGCTGTGTAAAATTCAATTGATATCATTTTCTTAGAATTTACTTATACATTTTATGGCTTATGTAGCAACAGAGTTAGATAGTACCTTTTGAATAACTACTGTGGTTAATATGCTTAAAAAATAAAATGTGTTTAGAGCACTTTTAAAGAAAATATAGTCACAAATTAGAGGGGAGAGAAAGCTAATTTAACTTAATAGTTAATGTTAGGCTTTGGGTGGTTTCTGAGGAAACTACTTCCCAGGTCTTTCAATCACAGATTCCTACTGACTAAGGACATGTTGAATGACAGGATAACAGAAAGGAGTCCTTATATATTCACAGCCTAATATTAAGTACTTTCCTTGGCTCCTCTCACAATGCTATGTACCCCATATGGTTGGGGGCTTGCATGAGGAAATCACAAAGGCTCATGAAATGACTGAGGCAAAGGGGCAGGGGATAGAGTTTGCAATGGAGTGCTTGCCTTGTAATTGTAAGGTTTTGGGTTTGATCCTTAGCAACTCAAGGAAAAACAAAATAAAAATCCTGGACTAAGAAGATGGATCAAGGGTATAAGACTCTTGTGCAAACATGAGGACTGAGTTCAGATCCCCAACACCTACATCAAATACTGTGTGTAGTGGTGTATGCCTGTCATCCTAAACCTTGGAAGGTAGATCCCTAGACTACTGCCTTTGCAAGACTAGATAATTTAGTGAGCCCTAGGTTCCATGAGAGACCTAAATATTAATCAAGTCTGAAAAATGTTAAAGTGTTTTATACCCTACAGTATCAAATATTTATTAATAACTTTATTGTTTTTATAAAAATAAGCACATCCATGTCATCAACATGCAAATTTGCTTTCACCTTTAATAAATGATAACATCATGTGTATAGCAATACATTGTGTTAAAAAATGGGGTGGGCCAGGTGTGGTGGCTTACACCTTTAATCTCAGCGCTTGAGAGGAGGACTGCCAGGAGTTTAAGGCCAGCTTGGGACTACAGAGTGAGTTGCAGGTCAGCCTGGCAAGAATGAAACCCTACCTTAAAAAAACCAGGTGGAGCCGGGCGTGGTGGCGCACGCTTTAATCCCAGCACTTGGGAGGCAGAGGTAGGAGGATTGCTGTGGGTTCAAGGCCACCCTGAGACTACATAGTTAATTCCAGGTCAGCCTAGGCCAGAGTGAGACCCTACCTCGAACAACCAAAAAAAAAAAAAAAAAAAAAAAAACAGGTGGATTTATCAAAATGGTTTTACTATCTAGTTTTTGTGAGCATCTGGATGTGACATGGTTATTACAACTTGTGCACTCAGCAGCTGTAATGTCCAGTACAAGACTGAGCCTGTAAATGCTTTACCATCAATGGTGGAAAGATGCATGGGAGTCCAGACCGCCTGACTTCCTAATGACAGAGAATGGCTGTTGGGAAAGAGGAAATCAGGTTCATCAGTGGTGTAGCCACTGGTAAGTTACCCATTCTATAGCAAATAAATTTCCACCCATTATTATGTAAGCAACCCTAATTTAACTCAGTGTGTTTAAAAATGGCAAGAAAGTAAAATAAGGGATTAATGGGGAAGAAGAAGGGTGTTTCCATAGGAGGGGGAAAGGTATAAGATAGAGTAAAGGAGAGGGATAAGTTCAAATACGTTAGATATACTATATACAAAAATGTCAAAATGGAACAGTGAACATGTTTTAAAAGGTGAAAAGTGCCCAAGGAAGCCACCTGATGCTGATCTCTGGCCTCCACACGCATGAATACACATATACACGCTAAACAAACAAACCAGCCAACCAACAAAAAATGACTGAGGGGAGGAAGCTGACATATTATTCTCCAGCCCTGGGATGCAGCAAGTGGCAGGTGCAGAAAGAGCTGCAGTATGGGAAGGGAAGGAACAGGGAGTGCAGGGGGGCAAGGAAGGCTGACTCAGCAGCAGCCCATAATGCTAGGTGGACATGAGTCTAGATATTGGGGCCAGACCCTAGTGCTCACATTACTGGCAATGAATACACCTAGCCTTGTGTGTTTGCATTTTCACACTAATACTCCGAGTGCCCACTGGTGTTCTACCTGCTAGAATCAAATTGTCAGGCACAAGTAAGGAAAATAAGATCTTCTCCTACTTGATGTGAGCAAGATAGGACCATCCAGAGAAAACAGCAACAACTTGGGGGTTCTCTCTTCTACCACCTACTTCCTTATTTCGTGATATTTAAGATTCCTTCCAGATCCAAATCCCATTATCTCCCCACACTGCAGCTCTAGGCTATTTTGGGTGGCAAACAGCTCATGAACATACCTTCTTGAATGTCAGCAGCCTTTCTCAGCTTCTGGAGTATCTTCTCTTGAGGATATTCCGTAACAGTGCCTTCTGGAAGTGCTTGCCTTCCATAGCAAAGGGTGACTCTTCCCCTTGCTTGGCCTTTCTGGTTTGTTGTGTTTTATAATGTTCTCTGCTTAGAATACCAACTCTATAGCTCCTTCTGCCTTCATCTTTAAAACAAACTTACCTGTTTTAGAGCTCCCTTCCCAAGCATCCCCAAGGTCCTGAAAGTGAACCCTAGCATGCATAAAATCCTTTATGTGACCTCTAGCATGCACAAGCCCCTGCATGTGATCCCTAGCATGCACAAGGTGCTTGGTGTGATCTGTAGCATGTACAAGGCCCTGCATGTGGTCACTAGCATGTGCAAGGCCTAGCACGTACAAAGCTCTGCATTTGATCACTAACATGCACAAGGTGCTGAATGTGCATGCTAGTTCCTAGCATATATAAGGTCCTGGGTATAATCCCCAGCATTCACAAGGCTCTGGGTGTGATCCCTAGCATGTGCAAGGCTTTGATTTCTAGCATGCACAAGGTACTGCATGTAATCCATAGCATGTTCAGGGCCCCGAGTGTGGTCCCTAGCATGTTCAAGGCCCTGGGTGTTATCCCTAGCATGTAAAAGACCCTGAATATGATCCCTAGCATGCACAAGGCCCTTGGTGTGATCCACAGCACATACAATGCCCTCCATATGATAGATAGCATGCACACAGCTCAGGATGTGATGCACAGCATATACAAGGGGGCTAGGTGTGGTCCCCAGTATGTACAAGGCCCTAAGTGGGATCCCTAGCATGTACAAGGATCTGCATGTGTTCACTAGCATGCACAAGGTGTTGGGTAAGATTCTCCAGCAAGCCCAATGCCCTGTATGTGTTCCCTAGCATGTACAAAGCCCAGCACGTGGTAGCTAACATGCACAAGGTCCTGGGTGTTATTCCTAGAATATACAAACCCTGCATTTGATCACTAGCATATACAAAGCCCTGCATGTGATGCCCAGCATGTACAAGGTCCTGCCTGTGATTGCTAGCATGTGCAAGATCATGCATGTGATCCCTAGCATGCACACGGTCCTACATGTGATCCCTAGCATGTATACAGTCTTGCCTGTGATCCCTAGCATGCACAAAGCCTGGCATGTGATCCCTAGCATCTACAATGCCCTGCATGTGCTTACTAGCACCCACAAGGCCCTGGGTGAGATGCTTAGCATGCACAAGGCCCTGGGTGTGATCACTATTATGAACAAGGCCCTATATATGGTCCTTAGCATGCATAGGACTCTGTATATGATCCCCAGCTTGAACAAGAGTCTGGGTGAGATGCCTACCAAGTGAGTTCTTAGTGCTTAGTGCATGTGATTCCTAGCATGTAAAAGACCATGCATGTAATCCCTAGCATGCATAAGGCCCTGGTTGCCATCCCTCACATTCACAAGGCCATGGGGATGACCCGTAGCATGCAAAAGGCCCTGAATGTGATTCCTCACATGGACAAGTCACTGGGTGTGATCCCTAGCATGGATAAGGCCCTGTGATCACTAGCATGCATAAGACCCTGCATGTGATAGCTAGCATGCACATTGTCCTGGGTGTGATTCCTAGCATGTTCAAGGGCCTGGGTTTGGTCCCTAGCATGTACAAAGCCCTGCACATGATTGCTAACATACACAATTGCCCGAGTGAGATCCCTATTATGTATAAGGCACTGGGTGTGATAGCTAACATGTAAAAGGCCCTGCATGTGATTGTTAGCATGCACAAGGCTCTGAGTGTGATCCTTATCATTACTCATACCCTTAGTGTGATCCCTAGCATATACATGGCTCTGGGTGTGACCCCTGGTATGCACAAAGCCCTGGGTATAATTCCTAGCATATACAAGGCCCTTTATGTGATCGCTGCCACACATAATACCCTGGTGGCTCTGGGGGGGGGGGGCAGGGTATTGCTCTGTGTTTTTTTTTTTTTTTTTTTTTTTTTTGAGGTAGGCTCTTGGTCTAGCCCAGGCTGACCTGAAATTGACTATGTATTCTTGTGCTGGCATTGAACTAATGGCGATCCTCTGATCTCTGCCGCCCCAGTGCTAGGATAGGTTTAACTAGGGAGGGAAGATCCACCATGAACGTGACACCACTTACTGGGGTTCTGGGTGAATGAAAGGAAAGGAAAAGAAAATGAGCTGCATACTAACATTAGTCTCTCTTTCCTGATCGTGGATGCAGTGGGACCAGCCATTTCATACTCCTGCTGCCATTCCTGCTACACCATGATGGACAGTATGATGCAATAAGAAAAGTAATCCAACAGCCATGTCCTTATCTCAGTCAGATCAGGGTAGCTCTACCTACCTTCATGTCCAGAGGGAGCTTTTCATTTTAACTCCTCAGTGGCAAATATATAAAATAATTATTTTAAAAATGATCCTGAACTAGATGGTAAGACCCATAAGACAGTGAGAAATCAAGCTGGAGCTGAGCTGGAAGCCTTCTCCCTGTTTACTAGTTTGTCAGGGGAGAAAAGTCATTATCAGTCTTAACAAGCAGTGAACCTGCAGGTTTATGGCTGTCCATCCAGGCCAAATATACTAACTTGGGCCATGGTGGCATGTCTGTTATGTGGGAAGCTGACTGCTTCTCTGATTGGATTTGAGGCCTACTCCACAGGAGGGAATTCATGCCTTGTACTGAAAACCTAATCAAAAGCCTATGGCTGGGGAGGTCTAGGGGGAAAGCTACTACTATTATCTGTCTAAATGGATATATTATGCCCACCAAACTGCTCTCTAAGTGCTTATGTTTATGCTCACATATTAATGCTCTACTCTTACTTTTGGTTAGAGAAGCTTCTCTTTTCAAATGATGGTGACCATTGGCCTACTTGGACCTCATCAAAGGCTGAGAAGTGAGATAACTCTATCACATCCTCCAAGGTTCAAGGACCACTCACTGTAAAGGAAGTGGTAGCAAGAAGAAAGAGCTAAAGGGAAGGGGAGGAGTGGTTTGCAATACTATCTTCCAGACAAAAAGTCGCTGTTGCGTTCACGACTTCACAGTGGCTGACCTGCATAATTGGAGGGGAAAATGATGACATCAAAAAGGAGACTACTTGGAAAGAAGAAGGGATTGAGTAGAGAGGGGATAAGAAAGAGGGGAAAAGGAGGGTGGTGGTAGGGGATTATGATCAGGTATATTGCTTATACATACATGGAGGTGGTCTAAATAAAAAGTAAAAAGAAATCAGCAAAAATGAAACAAAGTCCCATTTTCTAAAGATGCTACCCTTATTTTTATTTATAGCACTAAAATATATTTCTAGCTCTTGTTTCCTTGTTTGTGAAAGTTAAAGTTCTCTATATTTATGGGTAGGAAATAATTCATTTAGTATAATAGGTATTTTAACATTGGAACTCAACCTACCACTATTATGTTGTTTCAGATTATTTATAAGCATGGTCATTTTCTGCTCCAAAGTTTGGTATTACCTGGTTTTCCCATATTTTAAGGTTATATATATATATATGATGTATATATGTATTCATATATATATATGATGTATATATGTATTCATACATATATGCATAATCTTGAAACTCTTGAAGAATGTGACTGACTGTAATGTGCACTCACATACATTTTTTTTTAAAAGGAAATTTTGTATATGCATTACCAATTATTTCTTTTTGTTTTTGTTTTTTGAGGTAGAGTCTCACTCTAGTCCAGGCTGACCTGGAATTCACTATGTGGTCTCAGGGTGGCCTTGAACTCATGACGATCCAAGGCATGTGCCACCATGCCTGGCTACCAATTATTTCTCAAAGTACAATCTCAAGAGACAGAGGATGCAAAAATTACAGTGAGCTCCTGCTATAGACCACCTGTGATTCCCAGGATTTGACATTTCCTGAAAGACCCAAAATTATAATGTGGGAAAATTATGAGATATATTGTAAATAATGAAAAGTTTGTCCATTGTTTATGTCCATGCATTCTTGTTTGTCATGAAATTTGTTACTATTCTTTTTATTCATCAACAGCAACAGTACTATAAATGAATCATATAATGAAACCCTGTGTTTTTGATTTTTTTTAAAGCATTTTAATTTTTTTTATTTTTATTTATTTTTGGAGAGAGACATAGAGAGAGACAGACAGAGAGGGAGAGGGAGACAGATAGAGAATGGGCGCGCCAGCAGTATCTCAGCTGCTGTGAACAAAATCCAGATGTGTGCGCCTCCTTGTGGGAAAGTGCAGCATTGCGTCCTTGTGTCACTTTGCATCTGGCTAAACGTGGGACCTGGAGATTGGAACTGGGTTCTTAGGCTTAGCAGGCAGGCGCCTTAACCACTAAGCCATCTCTCCAGCCTCGTCTTTGATTTTTATTTTTAGAGTTTGTTACTTACAGGAAAACTTCAATGCCAAAGTATTATATTTCAATCCTACTATTATTATTATGTAATAATTGGAACACTACTATGAAAGAACACCCATGTTCCTTCCAGACATTATTATTCCCAAATGTATGCTGTGCCAGTGTCAAGACCATATCTAATAAATAAGAGTTCTTATGTTGTATTACAAGAATTCTCTGTTGACTTTTGCACTTAATTTATTTAAAAATAAATTTCAAGCTTTATATCAAGGATTAGATTGTGTAATGGTTAAGTTTTTGTCAACTTGATTTGTTTAGGAATCCACAGACATTCCTCATAAGTGTGTCTCTGAGACTGCCTCTAGGAAGAATTAACCAAAGGAAGAATCCTTCCCCCAGGGGTAAGCCCTTCCCCCAGAGTGGGTGGCCCAGAGTGGGCGGCCCCTCTTGGAGGAGGGGGCTGGTTGATAAAAAGGAGCTCTGGGAAGAAAAGCATCCTCTCCTCCCACCTGGCGGCCAGTGCTGCTTGCTGTTCTCTGCTTGGTGTTTGATGCTTTCCAGTGTGGACTGAAGACCAGGGTGGACTGAAGAGCAATGTCTCTCCAGGTCACTTTCAGGCCTTCAGTACTGAATCAGGACTGCTGAGGCATCCAGCCTTGTGGACTGAGCAGCTACTGGGTTCCTTGACTCTCGGGCCTGCAACCTGCTATTGCTGGACTGTTGTAAACTAATCCAATAAATTCCCTTTTAATACAATTCATTCTATCAGTTCTGTTCCTCTAGAGAACCCTGACTGATACAGATTGTTTCCTTTTTTTCCTTGGAGCTCATTTTATTTTTGCGAGTTCAACATTCTAGTTGAGCAAGCAAAAGACAATACTTGTCAACATGTATTTCTCACATGATTTTTTATTTCTTCTCTTAAAAAAATTGTTTCCTTAGCTGGGCATGGTATGCATGCCTCTAATCCCAGCACTTTGGAGGCAGAGGTAGAAAGATCGATATGAGTTTGAAGCCCACCCTGAGAATTCCAGGTCAACCTGGGCTAGATCGAGACCCTACCTTGAAAACAAACAAAAAAATTGCTTCCTTGTGCCCAGCTTTATTGGCCCAGCTGTTCTTTCATCCTATAAATATGAGTAGCTGTTCTTTCTGCTTTCAGGCAGTAGTTCTTATTGTCACAGATGCCTCCTCATCCAGGCTTTGTCTTTCAAACGTTTCTGGGATTGTTCCAATGGCAGTCAGGCTGTGAAAATTCTACTGCCACAAGTGAGAACCTTTCCATTGAATTTCTTTTACACTTTAAACTGGCTAGAGCCAGATTTGGCTGCTTCAAGCAACAACACTCACCCAATGTTCTTTTCAGCCTCACAGAATTCCCATTCCAATGGAGAATTTAAATGGATACAATAAGACATAATAGGTGTTCAAATCCATAGCCCATGATTTGGCTTCTAGAAATTTACATTTATCAAAATCAAAAGGAAGGGGAAAACCTATCGTGCTAGAAAAAAATCTCACCTCATGACTGCCCCCAGTTCCTGAGTCACAGCGTGCAAGGCATGGGTCTGGTCCAGTGCCCCATGGGAAACTCAAATCTAATTAGCTTTCTTCCTGCCACACCTACCATTTTTCCCATGTTCCACTACTAGCTGAATCAGGAGACCCTTACTGGGTCATCTGTCAGTTTGAGGAAATCCTTCCTCATGTTCTGCTGAAATTTGTGTTCTTGTAACACTCCCTTCTTTGCTTTAGTTCTAGTTCTGTGGCTCAAACAAGTCATTAGTAATTTTTCCTTCTTCATTAAACAAATGCACTGATTATATACTAAGGTGAGACATGGTGGCACATTGTGCCTAATGGATTGCTTTTGTCCTAGGCTTGGGAGGGAGAATATTGACATTGCTGTCCTTACAAAGAAGACAAGGTCTCAGAAAACTGAGAGTCACAGAAGTATAGCCTCATCTAGGAGTGAGGACAGGAGTGTCTGGGGGGAGGGGGAGGGGCAATGTTTAACCCGAAACCTTGGACTGTGAAAGCACCCATTTTTTTGCATGACAATGTGGCATGATATGGTTATCTATAAAAGTTCATGATGAGCAACCACACCATTGAGATCCAAGATAAAAATCCCCAAAATTTGCTTCTAAATTCCAAAAACATTCCAAATTCCAATATTCTAAAATAAAGCTCCCCCAAATTCATAATGTTTTAAGTAAGTTTACAATTTTGTATTTGGGTACATTCATAGCTATCATGGACCATGTACAGTCCCTGGGTCAAAGGTGGGACACTTCAAATACTGATATTGATCCAAACTCTGAAACATGAGTGGGAGTTATCTGGGAAAAGAAGAGGAAGGAAAAGTTTTCTAGCAGAAAAGAAAGCAAGTAACAGATTGTGGGGAGGGAAGAAGCTGGGTAACTACACAGAAAAGTGGAAGAATCATGAGGAGACACCCAGGAAGAAGAGGCTGGAAAAGAGGGTGGGGCTCTCTTGTGCTAGCCTATGTGCAATGCTAAGGGCTTTTGGAAACCATCCATTTGTTCATTTATGAATTAATTCATTTGCTCATTCAATAGATATTTGTCAAAATCCTTAGTGTGCTGAGGAACTCTTTCAGAATAGAGGAGGGAACAAAATGGACTTATATTGAAGGTCAGTGTCATGGTTAATCTCTGGTTCTTAACTTGTCAGGATTAAGAATCACCATTAGGGCCTGAGAGATTGTTTAGCAGTTAAGGTGCTTGCCTGCAAAGCCAAAGGACCCAGTTTCAATTCCCCTGTACCCATGTAAAACTGGGTGCACAAGGTAGCTTGTGTATTTGACTAGTTAGTCTGTGTTGGAGTTTGCAGTGGCTAGAGGCCCTGGCATGCCCATTCTCTCTCTGCACCTCTGTCATAAATAAATAAATAAATAAATAAATAAATAAATAAATAAATAAATAAATAAATAAATAAATAAATGTTTTTAAAAAGAATCACCATGAAACAAATCTCTGGAAATGTCTGTGAGGGATTTTCTAGATTAGGTTGGGATGGGAGGACCCACCCTAACTGTGGATAGCACCAATGCACGGGCTGGGGCCCCAGACTGAACACAAAGGAGAAGGAAAACTGAGCAGCAGTTTCTCTGTTTCCTCTTTGTAGACTGAGCATGACCAACCATCTCAAGCATTTGTCTCCATGTCTTCCCCACAACAATGGACTGTAAGTTGAAAGAAACCCCTCCTTCTTTAAGTTGCTTCTGGTCAGGTATTTTTGTCTTATCAATAAGAAAGTAGCTAACACATTGGGGGAGATCAACATAAACAAAGAAAACAATGCATAATCAATGAGAAAGTGGCAGAGAAAAAGAAAGTGGAGGATGGAATTAAATATATAGGGCTCAGACTTAGATCTTAAGGCATGTAAGTAGCTTCCAAGATTTGTGGAAAGGTTGGGAAAGGTGATAAGCTGGCCAATGACAAGGTTGTTGGGTCTTGCTAGTAACAGTCTGGGCCTGTGAGGAGGCTGGCCTGAACTATTGGACATGGCCAGGGGCCCTGGGCTGCAGGGTTGCAGCTGGCCCTCTGTCAGGGGTCCCTGGAGACGGTGATCACCTTCCCTATGTTGTAGGGTGTAGTGAGCTGTCATCGCCCAGGGTGGGCAGAACTGGCAAGGCGCTCCCCCCAGACCCAAAAGGCTGTGACCATTCCATAAGTCAGACTTTGCCCACCACAGTTCCTGACCTGTAGCTAGCTGCCCAAGAGACCCTCATGTGGCTAAAATTACGTAGCCTTCTCACTCCCCACAGTTCTGAAGTCAGGGCCTCCTGTTAATCTCTTCCGCCCTTCCCCCTACCTTCCCTTATCCTTCCCCCATAGCTTTGAAGTTACTAGTCCTTCCTCTACCTAGATAACAGCCCATAAACTATGCATCCAATTGCCATACAGTGTGTACGTGCTGTCTCAACCTTCCCCAAGTGTTTATAAACCCACCCACCCTTTCAATAAATGAGTGCTGTCCATCAGACGGTCTCCCCGGTGCTCATTGCCCTGTCATGTGTTCGTACGCACTCACCCGCCCAGCCAGAATGACCCTGCAGCTCACCCGGGACGTTGGTGGCCAATGACCCCGGGGAATGGGAACAGCACAAGGTCAGATCTATGTTTTAGCTGCTGTTTGAAGGGATCAGAGGGAGACTGAATAGAAGGCAATTGTTCAGGTTAAAGAAAAAGTGAACCGAAATTAAGATTAAGCAATCTGGCATGAGGAAAAGGGGACAGTTTTTAATTGATATTTAATGAGGTAAAAGTACCTTGTCTGATTAGCTAACTAGGAAATAAACAGTTCACTTTATTTAAAGCCTTGTGCATTTGACTAGTCTGGAAAACACTGCAACAATACTGACGTTTGTGAATAAAAATATTTATGTATGTGTTTATTTTCATAATTGCTATTGGGTATTCAAGATCCTAAGGATATATAAGAAATAGAAGTTAACTCATCTGACCCCATATAAGTGGAACTTTAAATAAAAATGAAATTCCCAGCACAAGGTCATTATTTCTGGGTAGAACTTTCTAAATCTGGCCGAGATGTTTATCTTCCTTGCCTAGCAAAGAGGTTAAGGAGACTCAGTGTTAGTTCCTGGCTCCAGCACCACTGCTTATTCTTCCTCTGCTTAGGTTCATTTGTCAGCTGGGGTCAGTTCTGCAAGATGCAGGCACCTTGGCCTGGCAATGGCCCCTTGCTGAGACTGGGAAGCAGCGCTGGGGTCAGGGCCACAGAAAAATCAGTGCTACGTGTGAGCTTCCTCTTTCTCCTGTGAAGGATAGGGAGGTGAGCAACATGGGAATGGGTCCTCCTCAGTCGGGGGTGCTGGTGCAGGTACTCAGGAAGTGGAGGCAGAAGGATTGTGAGTTTAAGGCTGCTGCAGTCAGGTTAGCATTGGTGGCAGAAATCACCCAACCAAGAGCAGCTTGTGGTTTATTTTGGCTTACATACTGGAGGGGAAGCTCCATGATGGCAGGGAAAATGATGGCATGAGCAGAGGGTGAACATAATCCCCTCACCAACATCAGATGGTCAATAGCAACAGGAGAGTGTGCCAAACACTGGCAAGGGGAAACTGGCTATAACATCCATAAGCCTGCCCCCAATAATACACCACCTCCAGGAGGCGTTAATTCCCAAATCTCCATCAGCTGGGAACCTAGCATTCAGAATACCTAAGTTTATGGGGGACACTGGAATCCAACCACCACATTCAGCCCCTGCCCGTATAAACTGATAACCATCCATGATGTAAAATGCAATGCATTCAGTCCAGCTTTAAAAGTCTCCATAGTTTTTATCAATCCTAATGATGCTCAAACATTCCCTTAGTCCAAGATCTTTTAACTGAGCCATAATACCCCCCCAAAAAACCCCAAAACCCAAAAAACCATATAATGGCACAGACTAAACGCGCATATTGCAAAAGATGGCATTGGGCCTAGCAAAGAAATTCAACCAACACAAGATTTAAAAGGACAAACATCAAACTCTGTAGCTCCAAGTCCAAAAACTCTAGTCAATCACAAATCTCCAAGTCCAATTCTAACCAGCATCAATTCTCTGGAGTTCCAATTCCGCCCCTCCAGCTAGGCTACTCACAGTCCTGGAAAACTTCATCTGGAGTTGGTAGCTCTACTTAGCAGCCATCTCATGGTCCCGGCATCTCCACTGGGTCTCCATTAAAACCCTTGGTCCATCCTCATGGCTCCATTGGGTCTCCTTGCATTCAATTCTGCCCATGGCCATTTCCAAAACATAAGACCATGTTGCAGATTCAATGACCCTCTTTTTCCTGCATTCCTTATACTCCATAATACCAGGTGGGGTGCCAATTTGTTAATCCAGGCAGGAATAAAGCAGACTTTTAAGAACAGGACACTCATTTAGCATTCAGGCCCCTTCAAAAGTGTCTGGATTCTTTCTGTTGTTTTAATGCAGGTCAGCTGGCCCAATCTCAATGGTTGTAATCTCACATATAATTGAAGCAGAATGGGCAGCAGTTTGGGCCCAAAGATTTCATTTTTTTTCTATGCCATATCTCTCTACTCACACCAGTCCATTTCTACACAACACAACCATGCACAAGTTCTCAGGATACTGGCATAACAGCAAGCCTCTCACACAAACTGCTTCTACCCCAGTCCTCACAAAGCTCTTTTTCACCCTCATCAGCCAAACCTCACAGTCCGTAGTTCTTACTGCATTCAGATCTTTCAACTCAGACTAGAATAGTCCATCAAGTTGTAGTTACAGCAATGCAAGGTGTCTCTTAAGTCAAGATTTAAAATTTGTCCACATTCCTCCACAAAGCAGTTTCAAAAGGCCAAAAGTCATGGAGTCAGGTTTCTAGCAACGATGATGCCACTTGTTTGCATTGCTGGCAGAAATCACTCAACCGAGAGCAGCTTTTGGGGGAAAAAAAAAAAAAAAGGTTTATTTTGGCTCACAGACTCAAGGGGAAGCTCCATGATGGCAGGGGAAAACGATGGCAAGAGCAGAGGGTGGATATCACCTCTGGGCCAACATCAGATAAACAACAAAGACAGGAGAGTGTGCCAAACACTGGCAAGGGGAAACTGGCTTTAATAACCACAAGCCTGCCCCCAACAATACACTGCCTCCAGGAGGTGTTAATTCCCAAATCTCCATCAGCTTCGAACCTAGCATTCAAAACACATAAATTTATGGGGCACACCTGAATCAAACCACTACAAAGGCCAACCAAGGTTACATAGCGAGACTCTGTCTCAACAAAGAAAAACAAAACAAGCAAAAAAGAAAAGGCAGGATGAAAGAAAATGGAAGGAAAAATAAAAAGGAGAGAGAGAAAAAGAAATTGGTAAGCATGAATTCCCACCTTACTCCATGCTTCTGTGTGGTACGCAGCCTGCATTACTTACAGGCAGGAGAGTACCTATCTTGTAGAATAGAGTTGGCAATGAACCATTTTTGCTACAATCAGATACTATTCTGCTTTACATGTCTTCTTACTTAATCCATGAAGTAATTCTGCCAAGATTACATTATTACCAACTTTTCAAAAATGAGAAAATCAGGTCTGGAGAGATGGCTTGGCAGTTAAGGCACCTGGCTGCCAAGCCTAAGAAGGCTGGTTCCAATCTCCAGGTCCCATGTTTAACCATATGCAAAAAAGTGACACAAGGGCATAATGCCACACTTGCACACAAGGAGGAGCACACATCTGGAGTTTGTTCACAGCGGCTGAGAGGCTGCTGGTGTGCTCATTCTCTCTCTCTAGCTCTCTACCTCTCTCAAATAAAAAATAAATGAGAAAATCAGTTTCAGACAAGTTAAACAACTTGCCCAAAGTTCCTGATCAGTAAGAAAAGGCAGTTTATTTGTGCATAGACCTGTGTGCCTGACCAATTATGACACTTTACTCCCAAGACAGAAGTGCTGGTGCTGTAGGAAAATTCTGTCAACTAGTTCAGCTACATCCCAGCTAATCACGTGGAAGGTATGGAGTCATGCAGGCCTCTGCCAAAAATCTCTTTGTGCATGCTGTTTTTGCTCATAGTCTCTCCCTTCACATCTTATCTTTCTGGCCTTTTCTCCCTTCATTACTCAAGTCAGAGAGTATGTTTTCCCTTCACTATTCATCACTGTCCTGTCCCTTATTATTTATTTTCTTCATGCCACTTATTAGTATTAACACTTCTCTGAGGTTTATTTTTTTATCTTCCTCCACTAGAACATAGAATCAAGTTTCCTTTTGCTACATCTCTCTCACTATCACCTTGATCTGTGTCTGATACACAGAAAGTGATCAATAATTGGTTGTTCAATAAAATTTGACTTTCTCAAAGAGGCTGTCCATCCTTGCCAAATCTAAAGTAGCTGACCATTTATAGGCCTCTTTTTAAAAATTATTTTACTTATTTATTTGAGCGAGAAGGACAACGAGGCAAAAAGAGGGAGAGAGAGAATAGGTATGTCTGGACCTTGAGCCACTGCAAATGAACACCAGATACTTGCACTATCTTGTACATCTGGCTCATGTGGGTACTGGGGAACTGAACCTGGGTCCTTAGGCTTTGTAGGCAAGCACCTTAACCACTAAGCAATCTCTCCAGCCCCTGGCCACCTTTTGATATCAGCATGTTTTCTTTTCTTTATCCTGATTCTCAACTCATGGGAATTATGCCTGGGATATATTTTGTCTTGCACTTTGGACTGAGTTATCCTTTCTTTATTTGTCAACAAGAAGATCAGGCAGCCAGTTGGGGAGGAGAGAGATTTGTATGCTTGATGAGTTTGTGAGTGTGTCTCAACTGTCCATGGAATGGTTAAAGAAAGGAATTGTGGCTGGTTTCTGGGGAAAGCTGGTAGAGAGGCAGGAAGAAATTAAGGGAAGAAAGATAGGAGTAGTGCATATGAGTAGAGTGTCAGGGGACAAGATTATGAGAAGCAAATAAGTAAGAGAAAAATCACCTGTTTTTACCTATAGTCTTAACTAGCAGGCCTTTAGCTCTTGTTGGCAATTTTGAATTTTGTACTGCATGTTCATTGTTAATGGCTGCTGAATGATACATTTTAATAGAAATGAAGAACAATCTTTGGTTTTTTTGATATACACCCAAGCTAAAGGCCATCTCTGCATGTAGGTGGCTTCCTAATATGTTAATTTCAACTTGTCTAAGTCTGCCCCAATACTTCCCCTAATTAATTGCTATTACCTGAAATTTGATGTTTCACTACTTAAATAGGAATTGAGCCTTAAAATCTAGCTGTCTTATTCTATCATCCTCTAACCAGATTTAGATTGGCAACTATTAAGCCTGTTTTCGAAGGTCTGATCATGTTTCAGGTGAAATTTCACATGCTGAGGAATCAGGAGGGAGCAGAGTACAATGTCTCCAAATACATTTCAATAGAAGGTGATTTACTATACATAAAATAAATAAAAATATTTAAAATAGTAAGAAGTGCCATGAGGAAACTAGTGTACTCTTCCATTATCCTACTCTAGGATACTATTCTATGTAGGGGCAATGAAAGCAAGCCATTTAGGGTGTCTATATGCTTACACAGTCAAAACCTTGTGTAAGCATGCAGGCCAATGGCTACAGGGGCTGTGAGGTGGAATGAGCTCAGTCTATTGCAGAAATATCACAGGCCAGGGTCAGTGATGAACGAGTCAGGGGAAAGGAGAAACATCAATTGTCAACCAAGACAGGATCCATTCTTGGTGAGTGTAGAACATAATGAGAAGGAATTCAAACTTTATTCTAAGGACTGTAAGAAGACACTGAAGGGATTCATGTAGGGAAATGATAGGTAGTAATTTATATTTTTAAAAAGATCACAGCAAGTAGAAGATGGATTATAGAGAGACAGATATAGAGGGTATATAGGAGGAAGTTTCCATAGATAAGAATACAGATGCAGGTGGCATGCAAAATAGCAGAAACCTCTGTGGCCAGGAGTCAGAATCAGAGCCAGGTTACTTGCTGGTAGAGGGAATGTGGATGCTGCTGGAAAGAACACAATTAAGGAAGAATCTGGGGCATTTGGCTCAAGTCACCAGGTGGATGGTGGTGCTATTCAATTAGATATGACATACTAGGGGAGGGCCAGGTTTGAGGGAATAATGAGTTATGTTTTGGATAAGTCGATTTGGGAGACCTGTTAGATGTCTAAGTGGACACAGTGACCAACCAGAGAGATCTCAGCCAGTGATGCTTAAATGTGAGGCACTGACATGAAGCTGGTGTGTAAAGCCATGGGAGTGAGTGTGAATTAAATGGTGGGGTGAACTAAGGACAGAGCCATGGGAAGTTTGAACAGTTAGTGATGGAAGCAAAGGAAAGATCTGACACTAACTCCTGCAGCTTTACATGACCCCACCCTCTTGGCGACAAAGGAGCCTGCTGTAGTTTTAATGTGGAAATTTCCCAGAGGTAAAATGCGTGGTCCCTGAGCATGACATGCCATTGCCCTCTTGAGCTTTCAATAGCTGTGATCACCCATACAAGACTAGCATAAGACTGGGCCTGATGGAAGGGCTTTGGGAGTTAGTACACTAGACCCATGAGGCTGACTCCTTTCCAAGGACATATACACACTTAAAGTTTGGTCACTGGGGTTATAGGGATACTTTTCCATGGCGGTACAGCTGCCTGTAAATTAGTTGCCCAAGTTCTCGTGGATAAGCCCTCACAGATACTCCTCTGTGCCTCACAGACTAGTGTTAGACATGTGAGGCCACACCTAGCTATTTACATTAGTGCTGGAGAACTCAGGTGTTCTTGGGCCCTCATGTTTGAGAAGTGCTCTTACCTGCTGAGCTATCTCTCCAGCCCCCAATTTATAATGTTTTGAACCATTATTTGATTTTAAAATTAGTTAAGTTTAAAGTATTTAAGTATAAATATGCAGTATAATATATTTTTAGAGTCCTAATTCTATTCTTGCTTTTAAAACAAGTGTTCATACAGCCTGGAGACACTGAGATATGATCATTCATGATCAGCAGACTTTTCTTCTCCCTCTGATGGCTTTAAAGACAAAAGATCAACAAGAGTTTCATTTAAGTTCTAAAGAAAATCATTTTCCCAAGAAGCTTGAAGAAGCTGCTATCAAAATGAGCTAGTGAATAGAAAGGCCAAGCTGAGAAGATGACAGTAAAAGTACATGTGGAGTGTTTCAGTGAAGCTATGCCAATCACTTCAGGAGGAATAGAAAGAAATAATATGAATATGCCCTATAGCAGATGTATTGTAATCTCATTAGTAATGAATTTATCATGACAAGGGAAAATAAAAGTTGCATTAGTATATGAAAGCCTATTTTTTAATATAATGTTGAATCAATATAAAGAGATTGTATTAAAATTGGCAACAATCTATTCAACCAACCAAGATCAATAGTATATGGGAATTTCATAGGAAAACAAAAGCAAAGAAACCTTTCACTAATCCAGAGATAGAGGGTGGTGAGAAGGTGGTGCCAGTGTGAAGACCAGCATGTACTTCTTGGGGCAGGCAGGGGCTTTTAATTTGAAACTGTCAAAGATGTAATGATATCAACCTCTTGGTTAATGATTTTTATTTCCCCATATCCTTACCTTTCAGGGGCCACTTGCAAGACTGAGAGTCCCTTGTAGCTCCAAACTTGGGAGGAAAGTAAGTTTCTTGTAGTGACGGTTGAATTGTTTTCCAAGGCCAGAAGACTCATGATGGTTACTGACCCAACAGTTTCTTGGAGAATGTAGTGACAGCGAGTGCATGTCAAGGGGAGGAATCTTTCTGCGGAAGCAATGTGCCAGTAGTTACATAACTATTGCAGCTCTAAGCATGTGTCTATTAGTGTTTGTGTGCATGTGTGTGTGTGTGTGTGTGTGTGTGGTTGTTTTATGGGAAAAGACAGCCCCAAGTCTTACTTGTGTGTTGAACCAGAGTGGAAGAGGGACAGTTTCCCATCTGCAGATTCTTCCAGAAAGACTCAGGCTAGGATAAGACAATTTATGTTGTCCACACGTCATGTGCTTTTTCTCTCTCTCTTTGGGATTATGTTTCAGGGGTTTGTTGATTAAAGGATTCTTCCTCAGGATCACCTATCCAGGCTACCTTAAAAGCTGTTCTGGCCCCTTAATGGGAAGACTGTATATCTAGCTCTCAGATCCTGGTTTCTCTTTGACTGAGAAATGCACTGTTGTATTGTCTGCAGAATTTCCTCATCTGTGACTCTAACTCAACCATCCCATGATGTAAAATGACTCACATGCTAAGAAGTGCTTTATGATTTTCAACAATACAATCTCCAGTGTTGCCTTGAGTTTTAAAATTCTGTTTTGGGCTGGAGAGGTGGCTTAGCAGTTGAGGTGCTTGCCTGTGAAGCCTAAGAACACATGTTTGAGTCTCCAGGTCTCACATAAGCCAGACACAAAGTAATGTAAGCCTGCATTGTCCCACATGTGCCACAAGGGGGTGCACACATCTGGAGTTTGGTCACAGTGGCTGAAAGACCCTGGTATGCCCATTCTCTCTCTCTCTCTCTCTCTCTCTCTCTTCTTTCTGCATCTTTTTCTCTCTGTCTCTCTCTCTCAAAAATAAAATAATAAAAATAATGCTTTAAAATTCTCTGTCTCAGCTTAGGACTAAAATGGAAATTAACTTCTTTCTTGTTTGAAAGTCATAATTGAACTGAAAATGGAATCCAAAGTGAAATGTCATTCTTCAACTATGGATACCAAATTCCCCACATTAAGTTTTCCTCCATCCCTGACAAATTTCCTTTTTAATTAAAATGGAGTCTGATAGGCAAAATCTTGGGAACATAAAGCAGTTATGTGATTCACTCAATCATTTTATGCATGTATGACCTACTTAGCTTTTAATATCTTACTTAATGCCAAAAACTCCATTACAGAATTCAAACAGAGGCTCACAGGGAACCCCATGATGAGACTGTTTTGATTTTTCCCGTGATTAGCCCTATCTCTAGTAATTTCATTTAGAACAGTAGTCATTTTAAGAACAAGTAGATTTTTTTATTGCTTTCCTACTATTATGTGAAATTGGCCAGTGGCCAACCATCTGTGAAACTGCAATTATTACTGTTACTTAGAATTTATTGAACCTCTTCAGGTGCTATGGAAGTAATTCTTGCCTACAGAGCCAAGGGCAAGAAAAGCAAGTCGACCCACCTTATACAAAAATAAGCATTACCACCCATGTTTAAGTCCGTTATCTGAAGTACTAGAAATAATACTTGTGGGCCTTGTTGGGAAAATATCAAGTGAAGAATGGTTTTGCTGCACTGACTTCAGGCACGCACTCTTTAGCCCAGGAGCCCCCTTCTTACTTCACAGGGAACAGGACTCAGTTATGCATGTACTTGCCACTCAACGTTCCTTGCAATATATGGGTGTCTTGGCTTCTACTGTAATTTATTCTAAGTCTAGAAAAACTGCCTCTTTGAGGTTCACATGCTTTTTAATTTCTTGCTTTAAAAAAAAAACACCAGTTTATGAAGGAAACAGTACTGAGGGCACTTACCTGACCAAGGAGCTACCATGACCAAGCAACAGTACTGAGGACATTTACCTGGCTGTGAAGCTACCATGATCAAGAAACACAGTTCCATTAAGATGGACAAGTGGTAGCTTTGCCTTGCTATTCTATCTCAGACAGTGACATCTAGTGACAGGAAGACATTGGTTATCCACTGTGCAATCAGCCCTTCCTGGGGAGGGACATATTGCCTATTGGTCCATGTTTTAAAGCAAAAGCAACCACACTTCCAAGTTACTTGGTGCAGAATGGATCTACTCCTATTGTCTAGAAAGAATTGTGAATAGTGCCTGCTTTACTGTTTAAAGTGTTCACAGACTAAATAAAAAATGTTATGCTTAGCCTGCTTAATGTACCATTTAGTTCTTGTATGTATTAGATGACCTAAACCATTTTAACTTGTGCTATCAGTTAGGGATAATGATTTCAGAATGATTAATTTTGAATACATAAAGTAATATTTACCTTTTCTCTTTAAAATCATCCCCCAAGTATTATGGGATTTGTCTTAGCTCTATTGCTGAAGCTTGATAATACTCTCATGTTTTTCCAGACTTTAAAGCACACCAGCCCTTTGTCCGTCCAGATGGATGGCCCTAATTTTATAGTTTATTCACAGAGACCTGTTCAGTCTGACCATTAGTTTTCCTTGTCAACCAGGCTGCTGTAGTGTTTGGAGGAGACTTGACTAGCTGTCTGAAGAGTTATAACATAATGGCTAGTCTTTTCAGGCCCTGATAAAAAGCCATCTGAAAGGGGAAGGGCTTTCCAGCTGTACTGTAATGTTTAATTAATCATTTTTGATCACATAGACAATGAATGTTAAGACAGTATCTAGGTGACCTATAGTGAACCTGCTGTTTATGCTTATAAAAATAAAAACAAGACAGAAGGTTAAAAAGATTGGTATGTATGATTAAGAAAGCATGGTATGAATTAAAAACTATTTGTGAAGAAATAATTTTCTTGTTTCCTACTTCAGCTCTGAACCTGAAGGACTAAACACTGAAATTTTTATTTTTATTTGTTTATTTATTTGACAGAGAAAGAGGAAGAAAGAGGGAGAGAGAGAGAGAGAAGAGAGAATGGGCACACCAGGGCTTCCAGCTACTGCAAATGAACTCTAGATGCGTGTGCCCCCTTATGCATCTGGCTAACGTGGGTCCTGGGAATTAAACTTGGGTCTTTTGGTTTTGCAGGCAAACGCCTTAACCACTAAGTCATCCCTCCAGCCCAAATTGTAATTTTTAAAGGTCTCCTAGAAGCTTGAATTTCCATGGATATGTTTATTTTGTCCCTTCCAAAAACAGGAATTTTATAGGAAAAAAAAAATCCTTGAGAAGAAAAACAATTTCTTACCTTCGTGCTTTATATTTATGGGTTAGAAGATAAATCCTATTGAAGTACAAATGCCCTCTATGTGCAAGGTGTTCAGTTGGGCAATAAAAACAGATAAGCTGGAGAAGAAGATACTCACTCCTGTTACTTCACACATCGCAAATTACAGCCATCCTGCTGAAATTAAGCTTTCTTTTCTTTTTTCCCCTCTGCTAGCTACCAGGGAATTTGAAAAGTTCCTTGTTTTTTTGCTGCAAAAGCTTTCAGATATTTAGTAAACAAATTTCTTTCTCCTAAGAAAATGATAATTTAGTGGGAAATATACATTGATTGTCTATGCTACTTGGACCCCAGTCATTTGCCATTGTAGACATTTGTATACAGGTTGGGCTGAAGTTCATGTTTTTTCATCTTCGATCAAAGAGCTTGCTAAAAGAAATGAAATAATGCTTCAGAGAAAGATTGATGTTTTTCAAGGATAAGTACTTTTTGACACTATGAGCCACATTTTTCACATAAATTATTTATGTTAAGTACATATTGCTCATTTCTGAAAGCAGATCATGATGGGTCTTAAGACCACTTTGTAGAGCACTTTACAGCGCACTCTGCATGAGGCTGGTCCTGCTTTGAAAAGGGGAATTTTGTCTTAAGTAATTTGAATATATAACTCACACACGGTCATCTTGGTTTCCTTGATTTTTAAAGTTTGATTGTGAACACAAGACAAGAACGTGTAAGTGATACTGATGTATACAGTCTATTCTTGGCACTTAGGACATGTCAGGGTAACCGATTTTTGCTGGGAGGTGATGATACTTCTGATTGGAACTATGGTGATAGCTCCTGGGTGAATGTTCCACTCAGCAGGAAAACACATGCTCAGAGCTCCTGTGAGCATAGGGCACATACACAGAGTTTTCTTCTCCATGAGAAACTTTCTGAGAAGTTTATATGATCCTGCATGTGCTTTCAGTATGGGTTTAGAGGGTGAAGTCCCACAATGTTTTTTGGTACCCTAATAAATAATTAATTTTACAAATTACTAGTGTGCTTAATTTGGCTTATGGAAACTATAGTTCTGAGGCCAACTGTGCCCTTCCTAATTTGGGAATATTTTCTCTCTAGTTTTTGCTTTGACATGTACCCAGCTATTTGGTTGCTATTTCTTGCTTCCCAAGGGAGCTGCTGCCATGGCTGTCATAGTGTAGATAAACATACCAACAATGAAAAACTCAGTGCTTTCATAAAGCATTGCTTTTTATTTGAAAACATTATACAGGCATCACATTGCCACAGCCAGTCCATAGGGGAGCATGCAAATATCAAAAATGGAAAGTCCATTTGCTTATTGGTGTAAATTTCTTTTTTTGGTTCATATTTTCCATTTGCAGTGTCAAGGTTTGTGTGCTCTGTTACATGGTGTGATGATAGTATCCTACCCATGGGGTAAAATCTGTACTGGTAGCTAGTTGGGGAAGACTAAATAGTTATAAATTAAAAATAAACCCAAAACAAACAGTACTGTAGCTTGTCAAAAGGTTAATAGCACAAGTTAGCAATACCTAAACTAAACATTGAAACATTTTATGGGGCACAGTGGTGTAAATTCTTCCATTGCTTGGTCTACCTGGGTGTGTGTTTCAGGTCTGAAGCTTTAGGGAGGTCTGACCAAGGCAAGTGCTGCTCCCAGTGAAAGTTTCCATGGTTGATGTAAGAAGCACCACTTACCTCCAACAGGGGTTAGGAGAGCTGTGGTTTGCCTCTCATCAGATTTTATACAAACTGTTAGTCTCATTCACTGAGGAGAGAATGATGGTGGAGTGAAGGGCTGAAATTCTTGCTGGTGTCTACTGAGGTTATGAAAGCTCAGAAACTAAAACTGCTACAGTTAATATTGCCCTAGTGCTATTTCCCACCCAACTCCCAAAGGATCAATGTTTTCACACTGAGGCAAACATTGTTCTTTGCTGCTTTTTGTCTTGTCTTTTGTCTTTGAGGGTCAGTCTGGAACTCTTGCTTAGGGATCCCAGTGACATGAAAGTTTGATTATAAGGAGACGAGATGACAAAGGGTATACAGTTCTTGATATTCATACTTAGTTTCCATACAATGGAGTCAATTAAAATATCCTATAAAATAATTAAGATGGCAACCTTCAGCCATCACTTGATTGCAAACCTTTTTGAAATTGAAATTTAAAAAATATTCTAAGCCCACTAAGTGGACTTGAAAATAATTTCAGACACTTGTTTCTCATAAGAGCTTACTGAGTGCCTACAAGTCAGTGTCATAAAAATGAATAAAAAGACAAAAACATTTGGCTTAAAATAAATACTAAAATTAAACAAATCAAGCAAATTATGCAAACCAAAGGAATGTAAACACAAAAATAAAACCATGGTCTTTAAAGGTCTTCATATCTGAATGGATAAAATATTCAGAGAAAGATATTTAATTGGCTTAAAAGGCAGTAAAAGCAGATGTTGGCAAGACTTTCATGTAATATATCTTTACTGTGAACCTTTCCCCTTCCCCCCAAATAAAATGAACCATGTTTCTGAGGCGACTGAATTGAAAGTGAAATTGGAGAATGTAGGTTTTATTCCTATGTTTGAGGGCAGAACTAAAAAATACTTTAGAGAGAGATTCGCATTTTTCAGGGAAAAATACTTTTAAGATTATGAGTCCCATTTTTCAAGCAAATTATTTCTAGGTCATATAAGTTTTACAGGTTGTTCTCACAATTTATCAAAGTGAATTGTGATGGATTTGACTTTGACAGGGCCCCATGGGCGCTGGTGGGTAGCATGGGTGATTTGTGCTTCTGTTTCCTCGTTCAGGCTCTACTTTTCCGTCTGTTTCTGCTTTACAGAGACTCTCACTGGTGTTTTGCTTTACTTGCTTGATTGTGATATATTGATTTGAATTGCCACAAATGTCGTAAACTTTTATACAAATTCTATGACTCCATCAAGGATTCTATTAAATGGTATTGAAGTCAGCCAAACATAAAGAGTACTTCCACACTGACACATAGAATCTATTCTAAATGACAAGTATCTCTGCTGATTCTTAATTCCCATGTTTGGGAGATAAAAGGCATTTTTTAGGGCAATAGGTTACACTAATGACATATCAAAGACTTATCAAGACACTGCAGTATTCTCTGTGTCTATATGAATGTAGCAACATATGCAGCTAATGGACAGATATCAAACATGACCAATATGCCATACTTTTCAATGTTGACATCTTTGCTACTAAAAAGTGGCCAGAGCAACTGAGTTTCCATCAGAGACTGCTCTATACTCACACCTTTGACTTGAGGAGGTAGCATAGCCAGCGACACTCTACAAAAGAGTTTCCATGCTGGTGTACTTCTAAAAGGTATCAAGGAAATGAGAGGGCAGAGGACCGTGGCTTTTCCAGTGCCTTGATTAATTTCCATGTCATCACTAAGAAACTCTAGGAAAAAAAAGTTTCTAAAGAGAAGATATTGGGCGAGGCAGAAAAAAATTAAAAACAATATATAACCCTAAACAGAACTGATAATATTTCAACGATTTCCCGTAAGCCACAGAAATGGAACAGTCCTCATCCTGCATCACAGGGTGTGGTTAGCTGAGTCATGTGGCCCAATAGAAAGGCAGTGGCTTAGAATAATCAGAGATTAAAATATAAAAAGTCTAAAATGTTTGCTTTATATCTATTCCTAGAATAGAGAATTTTATGATCAGTTGCCCCTCCCCACAAAGGTCACAGCACAAAATCTTTATTGAGCAGGCAATCCAACAGGTAACAGAGGAAACCCTAGCCAATAGGTCCCTAGGATGAGCAAATTCATCGGGGGAGCTCCTGTGGCACACATCACACTATCATCTTTGCAAAAAAAGTATGATTCTTAAAAAGTGACTTGCCATAGAAAAGTGACTTATGTTGACTACATGTGAGTCTGACAAGAGATCCTATCAGGAGTCCAGAACCTCCTCCTGAAAGTCAGTGTAACAACAGTAACAATAATAATATAAATCATGATAACAATAATCCTCCTTTTGATTCAAAAATTTTCACAGTAATTAATGTAGGGGGTGTGGTCAGGATACACACTAGCCAGGCATCTCTCTGAGTCAGGTGGATTGGAGCCTGTGTCTCCTGTGGTCTTTAGCTATTGAAGGATGAGCTACCTTACAGTCCACCTGTGTGACTGTACCTACTAAATACCTTTCTCTATATACAATACAGAAATGATGGGCAAACATTTGGCCTCTGAGTTGTCCTCAGTGGGCAGGGTGGGCCTCATCCTAGGCCACACGTACGTGGGGCTCCTCTTCAGTCTCCTGGCCCAGGCTTGTGTAGGTGACCGAAGGCTCCACCTGGGCTGTGCTTGGTAAGTCCACAACAGGTCCTGAAGGATTGCGGAACTGCTTGTACACTCGGGGGTCCTGGGCTATGTATGTGGAGGTGGAGGAGTAGAGCACCAGCCCGATGAGGATGGTGAAGAAAGACAGGAGATAAAGTCCTGAAAACTAAAACACAACAGCAAAGCGATTTAGTGGCAGAACCCAACCACTGACACATAATGAAGCCCAGGGGTAAGAGCAATTGCTTCTAGTAGGAACAGGCATGATGAGGTGGCCAACACTCTCCATGGAAAGTGAAGTTTCTCCTGAACTGTCTGCCTCCTATTGATGATCCTCCTTATCTCTTTCCTAGGCCCTATGGTTAACAAGAGAACTTAGCTAATTGTCCCTAAAATGTCCATTGGAGTACCAATGTTTGGGGAGGCTAGTTAAATACAGATTAAAATACATCAAGTTAAAAGCAATAACCTGCAACTTCAGTGGAGCATTCATTGTTTGTGGCCTCATTAAGCCCAGAAGAAATATAGATACTCCATTTATGGAAGTAATGAAGTAAAAAACATCGAACCCCTCACAGATAGCTGTATCAGGGGACTTGTGTTTCATCTTAATCCAATGCACAGACAATTTGTCTTCACAGTAGGACTGTTATTGACTATAGTAATTACCTTTGCAAGAGACTTTGGTAACTATCTTGGAAATATTACATTTTATGCTAATAGGGAGAAAAAGTAAAAATTCCATTCCTGTTCTACTCATCAAAAAGCCAACCAAACCAAAAAGGTCTCTCTATATATGGCACTCTTCCGAAACTGCTTTCTAGACAATGTAGTGTGTGTGTGTGTGTGTGTGTGTGTGTGTGTATGCACATGCACACATGCATGCAGGCACACACATACGTTTATGTGTATTTGTTGGAGGGGTCTTGGTATAGGTTAACACAAGTCCTAAGAATGTTTTTGAAAAATTACAACTTGTGATTGTTTTTGAGGTATTACACTAGAAACAATTACTTGTATGGTTGGTAGGGGGAGCAAGGCAGATATATGTGTTGCCACTTTTCTTGCTTCACTTATTCTGTAATTCACTCATTCCTTCATTCCATGAATAAATGAAGGTGTTCTTGTACTGCCTCATATGTATGAACTACGTATTGGCAAAGGAGAAACAAAATACATGGTTGGTCCCTTCCATCAAAGACTTAGTAGTCTCAATGGAGACATAGAGGTACATATATGCAAAAGCAATACAATGTGCTTATGGCATGCCAAATATCATTCCAGACCATCGCTTTGAACTCAGTCTTGACCACATCCTGCAACCATAGGACTAAGGGATTTCTTTTAATTTTTTTGTTTGTTTTTTACTTATTTATTACCAACAGACACACAGAGAGAAACAGGCAGAAAGAGAGAGAGAGAGAGAGAGAGAGAGAGCATCAGGGCCTCCAGCCACTGCAAATGAACTCAAGATGCATGCGCCACCTTGTGCACCTGGCTTACGTGGGTACTGGGGAATCGAGCCTCTAACAAGGGTCCTTAGGCTTCACAGGCAAGTGCTTAACCACTAAGCCATCTCTCCAGCCCCTTGTTTATTTTTGTAGTTTTTTTTTTATGCTCATAGTCTGGAAGAATTAGCAACTGATAAAAGACAAAAATTCACTGGAAGCTGCAAGAAAGGAAGACAGGAAAGGTAATTTACATGGCTATTATAAAAGAGTGAAAAGGGGGCTGGAAGAATGGCTTAGCAGTTAAGGCGTTTGCCTGCAAAGCCAAAGGACTCAGGTTTGATTCCCCAGGACCCACGTTAGCCAGATGCACAAGGTGGCACATGTGTCTGGAGTTTGTTTGCAATGGCTGGAAGCCCTGGCATGCCCACTCTCTCTCTCCCCCTGTCTATTTCCCTCTCTCTTTCAAATAAATTAAATAAATAAATTTAGAAAAGTGAAAAGGATAGATACCATTGGTGGTTCAATGATAGGAAAGACAGCCTGGGAAATGACATGAAGAAAAGTATGTCCGTGGCTGAAAGTCTTGCTATAGTGTCCCACTTCCTTTCTACAGAATCACCATGCCTAAGACTAGAGGGAGTTTCTGATGTTTCCCTAGCACACTCCTCTCTCACTTCCTTAATTCTTTTTTTTTAACCTTTAAGCAATACAAAGCTTCCCTATGTACATTTATATATTGGACTCAACTTGAAGCAGATTCACTAATAAACTTGAAATTATTCCACTTTCCCTTATGAAAATACATGTGCCTTTTCCTTTGATTCATGGACTTATAAGATAGAATGAGGAGAGAAGGGCAGTAAGGCAGTGAGATTGCATGTGATTTCAGAAAAGCTTCATTCTTTATCTGACATATTAGTGCATGAAATGGGTTTGTTCCTAATCTTATTTAAAATATTTTGTTAATGACCTTTGAAACTCCATTTGTGTGTGTTTGTTTTAAGACACAAGCCTTGCATAGTCCTGGGCATGAGCCTGCCCAGGGGCTTTGCAGTTACCACTGCCTTCTAACTGCCAAAATAGGCCATATCCTAGCTGCATTCCTTTCTAGTTTTAATTCAGGACAAATTGCCTGTGATTTCCATGTCTAAGCTTATTTATCAGCTGAGATCACCTACAAAGTATGATGGTTGTAAAGACTATATTTGATACAGAAAATACAGCACTTATCACACTACCCATTTCACCACAAGCATGCAATTTGTAGTAATCTCACTTTTTTTTGTACCATTAATAAAGGTCACCTCTCTTTGGACATGGCCCTATAAGGTTGAGAGAAATTTACTACAAGGTACTTTCTTGGGCATAGCTTCTGAATGATGGTACATAGTATATTTATAATTCGTTTATATTTAATTCATAAAGAATTCACTCTAAAAATGATTAAAAGATTGATAGCATGGGATTTTATATGGCAGAGGCACCTTGGAAGTCATCCAGGAGGTTTTATTAATAGTTAGTAGAGAAGTTTTTCATTTCCCCAAAAAGGGAACAGCCAGGCAAGCATCACTCCCAGTCAGGATAAATATTGAATGTGACAGAAAAGTTAGACATAGTTTTTAAAAGAAAGTAAGGGTTTCACTTTCTCCTGTCTTTTTAGCTCCATAGGAAAAAAAAGAAAGAAAGAAATTCCATCAGGGTACCTAACAGAGTAATCCCTTATTCTGGATGCTATACTTATAAAGCTTCTGCTTCAAAACCAATCAATCAAACAAACAAAGCTTTCATGTGGTCTTGGCTGCTTGACTTCTCTGGAACACTTAAGATGGAAACCTCTCTGCATTTCTCTCAGAAACTGAAACAGGACTGTTGGGGCTGTGAGCGCTATTGGCCATCTTCTAGCCAACATTCTGTATGTTCTGTACTGCAGACACATGGCAGTCTGCTTTTTATCTGCTTCATGCCTTGGAGAAGCTGAGAAAGAATGTGCACTATATTAGCATACCATTGCAGACCACTGGCATGGCTGCTGTTGTCTTCTATTGTGATGGGTCTTTGTGAAAAGAACTGGAAAATGCTCACTGTACATGATAAGAATCCCTGTGTGCTTGTTTAAAGCAAGCTGTTGTATGGGACGAAGTGTCTTGGAATGTTGATAATAAGTTTAAACCTTTAACTTCCAACTAGAGGTCAAACACAGTTTTTAGATAGTCGGCATTTTATTACTAGTCAGTTAATCTGGCTTTTAACACATCATTAAGGACGGACAAACTTTTCATTTTATTATAGGTATATCTCAGATGCATTTTAATAAACTCATAACTTCAGTACATACAAATAAAATTACATAATTTCAAAGTGCACTTATGAACATATGAAGGGTTCTGGAGTCATATGGTGGATTATAAGTTTCCTCCAGGCCACTATTATTGAGAAGAGTAGGGTTAAAAAAAGAGAGACTACATTCTAAGGAGTGATAGAGGACACAGCAAGATAAGAAGGAGAGAGAGAGGGAAGAGAAGAGATGACAGCACAGCTGAAGCAGATGGAAAAACAGAAAGATGATGCATAAAGATGCTGGGGTTTGGGCCGGCCATGACTCCTCCTGTGTGACAGGCCAGAATTGAAGGAAAAAGCTATTCTATCACTCCCTATAGCTCAGCAGGCTATATGCCTTTTGTTTGGATAAAACTACTTTAGGAGAACCCAAAATGAGGAACAACCTCATGTCTTAGAGGTTGATGGCTATGAGAGGAAGCTGTGAAGATACAGGGTCAGACATAGACCTGATGAGAAGTCAAGCAGTAAGAACTTGGTCTGTGGGGAGTGTGGTAGTGCTCTCACTCTCTGTGTAAGGAGTTAGCCTCATTACCTGTGGGTTATAGACAGACTGAGAGCTCTGAGCAATTGCTGGTGGACTGCTTAGCCTAGGGAGTTGCCTTGCTGTCACTTGTGGTGAATCTAAGTGCCCTGAGCTAAGGTCCCACAGCTCATCTGATTTATACAGCTTCCTTTCTCACAGGGTGGTTGACTTTTGGGCAGGATGTGAAAGCACTGAGACCAGTAGTCAGGGTGCTGGGTTCCCTCAGAGGTCTCCCTTCAGTATAGAATTCAGGGTTTTGTTTGCTTCTCCACTCAGATATATTTGGGGGACTTCCTTCAGATCACATATTTGGTATGAAACTATTTGCCATGAGTTTACAAATTGGGAGCTTCTAGAGCAAGTGGGAAACTGGTTCTATAAATCTATAAATCAGAAAGCTAATTAAAGTCAGCAATGGATCCTAGTACACCAAGAAGGGGAGCATATAAAGTGAATGCATTCTTGACGCTGACAACATACCTATTACTAGCTCAGGACTCAGAGCACATACAGCACCAACCTGCATAGTTGGAAAGGTGGGAACTAAAATAGACTTCAGCTATGAACTACTACAACACCCCAGACCTAGCAGATTCCCCATCAGAAAATGAAAGAAGCATCTCTCTTTTCTTTTTGTATGTATGTATACATAGTATGCATGCATGCGCGAGTGTGTGTATGGGGGTGCATGCACATGTGGGCACTTGCATGTGGAGGCCAAAGTTCATCATTGGGTGTCTCCCTCTCTTACTCTCCATTATTTATTTATTATTTTATTTATTTATTAAAAAATTTATTGTATGTGGACATATTTAGTATGTAAACAACACGTGTTGGTACCATCCTTTCCCTCCTCCCTGCCCCTTTTCTGAAGAAGCCTTCCTCATTGGGGATGCAGGTCAACCCCATGGGGATTGTGGGTCATGCATTATGGGGGCAGCAGTCAGTTATTGGGGAGTCAATGTCTCTGTGCAAAATGTCCCAACTTGTGGCTCTAACAATATTTCCGCCCCCTCTTCCACAAAATTCCCTGAGCCATGCTGGGAGCATTTTAAGTCTACTTCAGTGATGGGCACTTAGGAGCCTCTGGACCTCTGGTTTGGTAGGTGTTGAGTGTCCTCAGTGTCTATCTCCACCCCCCCTTGTGCTGATATCAGATTCACTAAGAAAGCAGCACTCTTTCTCATTTCCCCAATTCCTCTGTGGTTTCAGCTAGGGATGGGGTGGAGTGAACTGGGTCATTTATCTCGAATCCAGCTCCCATCTGAAAAAGAGAAGCAGATTCTCCAATGGAAAATAAAGTCAGCACTGGTTAAATGGGATAACCATTATTAATTTAGAGAGAATTATAGTCCAAGGTTAGTGGGAGATTGACAATGGAAAGCAGAGAAGTGGGGAGGAGCATGGTAGCAGGGGTCTGGCCTACTCACTCCCTTATTTATTATTTTTGAGGCAGGGTCTCATTCTAGTCCAAGCTGACCTGAAACTCACTCTGTAGCCCAGGATGGCCTTGAACTCAAGGCAGTCTTCCTACATCAGACTCCCAAGTACTGTGATTAAAGATATGTGTGCCACCATTCCCAGTTCTCTAGCTAATTCATTGAGACAAGGGATCTCACTGGACTCAGAACTTGTCAGTTCAGCTACCTAGCTATCTGGCTTGTCCTGGGAATCCACCTGCCTCCACCTCCAGAGCAGGATTACAGCAATATCACTTCAGACATTTACATGGGTGCTAGGATCCATATTAATATTCTCATGTTTGTGTAGCAAGCACTTTATCCACTCAGCAATCTCCTCAGCCCTCCCAATTCCTTTTTGAAAACTTTTTAAAGTATAATTTCTAGAATTGGTTTTACTTTACTTAAATTGTCTAAAATTTTATTCCCCTTATACCTTTATCTAATTTTATTTATGTATCTATTTTGTACTTTGATTTTTATTTATTGTTCTGCTCTCTTCCTCATACTCTTTTCCACTCTTCTAATTTTCTCTGATTAAATCTTACTTTACCTTACCTTCTACCCTTTCCATATTTCTTATGCTATTTTACTTTCATTGTTATTACTTTTACCTTTATTAATTTTTAACCTTCTACTTTCTTTTTAACTGTTTTTTTCCACTTTTATTCTTTTGGATATCGTACATAGATAACTGACAACTTTCTGAATAAGACTTAATACCTCAGAAAATTAATTGACATTTAATTGACAATTGGGATTATGTCACATTAAAAAACTGTACAGAATAGCGGGATGTGGTGGTGCCTGCCTTTAATCCCAGCACTGGAGAAGCACAGGTAGGAGGATTACCATGAGTTCAAGGCCAGCACGAGACTACAGAGTGAATTCCAGATCAGCCTGGGCTAGAGTGAGGCCCTACCTCAAAATAAAAATAAAATAAATAAAACTGCACAGAAAAAGGAAAGCTTTGCAGAATGAAGAGCCAGCCTACTGAATGGGAGAAAATCATTGTAAGCTATTTACCCAATAGTAGATTAATATCCAGAATATATAAAGAACTCAAAATTTAAACACCAAAAAAATATATAATCTAATGAATGGACAAAAACACTTAACAGAGAATTGTCAAAAGAACTACAAGTAGTCAATAACCACAATATTAGTACTCTTAAATCTTAGGCCACTAGAGAAGTTCTAATCAAGAGAATATTGAGGTTTCATCTTATCCCAGTCAGAGATATTTGAATACATATGTGTATCATGGTACTATTCACAATAGCTAAGTCGTAGACTTAGTCCAAGTGGCCACCCACAGATAGATGGGTGTGTGTGTCTACACAAAATATACACAACGTACACCCATACAGCAGAACAAAATAAACTAAAATTAGACAAATATTGCATGTTTCCTATCACATAGGGAATCTAGATTTTTAAAAGGCATTAAAATAGAAGCAAGACCATTTTGGAAGAGAAAATTAAGTGGTCCAAAGGATGCTGTTGGGGAGACAGAGTATGGGGGCTTAATTTGATCATAGTACATTACATACGTATATGGAAAAATAAAACATTTTATATAAATAATATGCACTGATAAATATCAATGAAAAACATATCACTGCAATATGTAAGGAAGAAGAAATTTTCAAGTACAGTTTTGCTTTTGTGACTTGACTAAAAAGAGAGCAGAGGTAAGCAAGGTAGAACATGGGCCATCCCCTAGGAATAAAGTATACTAGGAAGAGAACTTGGTTGAAACTCCACTCTTTCTTAATGTATGTGCTAGCTACTTTGTGTGGTGGTCTTGTTTCTTTCTTCTTTCCTTGGAAATACCCCCTTAAAATAGACCCTTCAGGGTATGTTGTCCGTGTAATAAACATTTTTGTACTGGATTTGAGTTATTTTTGTTAAACAGCTCTCTTGTATTTAATAATGGCAACTAATTATAAATTTAGTGGATAATAAAAAGTTGAAAGGCTCTTTTGGCTCTTAAAAAGAGATGTATGACAGTTTCTAGACCCAAAAATAGTTGAGCAGTGAAAGGAAAGTATATTATTCATGAGCGGCAGAAGAATAACTGGAAAAGTCATCAGTGAGGTTACTTGGGAAAAGGGTATTCAGGGGAATGACATGAGAAGTAAAGCTAATGGAGTTATATGAATTATATGAGGATAAATAGAGTGGTTGTGGGGCTGGAGAGATGGCTTGGCACTTATATTATTTGTCTTTACAGCTTAACAACCTAAGTTTGATTCCCCAGTACCCACATAAAGCCAGATGCAGAGTGGCACATCCATCTGAAGTTTGTTTGTAGTGGCTGGAGTGCCCATTCTCTCTCTGTCTGTCTCTCTTATCTCTATCTCTCTTTACTTGGAAATAAATAAATAAAAATTTTAAAATGGGAAAAATTATAAATGAATAAAATCTTTAAAAAAGAATGATTGGGGATGGTTTTTAATACATAAGAAGTACCCCCACCCTGGTTCAATCATCAGTAACTCATAAAATCAGGTGGTGGCACATGCCTCAGGAGGTGACGGTAAGAGGATCAGAAGTTCAAGTTCATCCTTGGCTACAAAGCAAGCTTGAGGCCATACTAGGATACATGAGACTCTGTTTCAAAGAAATTTTAAAAAAAGAATGGAAAATGTTTTAGATCACATTTGGCAGGTTGAGGAAACATAGAAATAATCCACTTGACATTTAGAAGGAGGGGGAAAGTTGGGTCAAATTACAAAGCTGCTGACCAGATGTGATCTAACTTCTGAAATTGCCTGCCGATATGAATGCTTTATCTTGAGAAGTGAGGCAGCTGGTTTGATCTATTTGAACACAGCCATTGCTGACTTCTTATGTTCCTCTGGTAAGTAAAGGGCAATGTTTTCAAGCCTCCAGGGAGTAAAGATGAACAGAGTGGCATGGGTTAAAATGGATAAGCATAGTTAATTATGAGAGATTTTGATGGGTGTGTTTTCTTTTTTACAGAAGGCAGCGAAAACAGAGGAGAACCAAAATCCATCAACATGACAGGACAAGATAACCTGACCAGGGTCCCGGTGAAACCACAGAGGAATTGGGAAGGTAAGCATGAGTGCTGCTCTCATGGCAAGCCTGACAACCTGTGCCAGGGAGATGATGACAGACACTAAGGACACTCAAAATGTATCAAAGCAGAATTACAGAAATTGCTAAAAACTTAACACTAAAGTAGATTTATAACACACACACCAAGGCTCAGGAAACATTGTGGAAGAGGGGGCTGAAAGAGCCACATGGTGGGAAAGAGTATCCAGAGTCATTGCCTTCCCTCCACAATGACTGACTGCTGCATTTGTATGGCACAATGCAGGTCTGGCCCTAGCCAGATTGCATGCTAAAAGAAACCAGGCTACAACCCTTGGGTTTTCTCACTATGATGGTGGGTAGCCAATGATGGGTAAGACTCCATGATATGGGGCAACCTAAGACAGGCACCGTCACATGTGATGATCCCTTGGGGCCTGGGTTCAACAATAGCTTGGCAAAGAACCATACCTCCCAGGGTTGCCAGTAATAAAAACAAAAAGGAGGATATGTATGGCGCAATGCAGGTCTGGCCCTAGCCAGACCACATGCCAGAAGAAACCAGGAAGTGGCTTCTGTGAACATGGCATCCTGCGCAGCCCTGGTGTGACAACAGTTACAGTCCCATGCTCTCAAGAAACTTGCTATGAGATGATCTGTCTGGAGGCTGGCTGTCATTGGTCACAAAAAGGGGACCACCCCATACAATGATTGGCCAGCCAAGCCCCTAAAAGCCACTTTACTTCTTTGAATAAACAAGTTTGCTGCAGCTCGCCCTCTGCCTGCTTTCACCCAACTCCCAGAGTCTGTGTCATGATTATGCGCTTCTCACCCCTAACTCAGCAGAGACCCTGCCATCCCTCCTGGGCTGACCCATAACCCCATGGTGAATACCAGTAATGCCAATGAGGATGGCTTTTAGTGGAATGGGATTGGGAAAGGGATGAACACATGATTTGTCCTTACAATAAAGTTTCTAATTAAAAAAATTTAAAATTAAAGATGAACAGAGGAAGGAAAGCCACATATCTTACACCATGGCTCAAGAACATTATTGTTAAAGCTCAAATTACAACTCAAAAAATAAGTTGTATTGTGGGACTCTGCTTGATCTGAGCCTACTGTTAAAAAGTCATATTTCTTAGAAACGTGTGTGTGTGATGTGTGTGTATGTATGGGAGCATGCATGTTTCAGAGTGCAGGCCATGATGTGAATGTGGAGGTCAGAGGACAACCTTGGGGTATATCAGTCCTCATCTTCCAATTTGTTTGACACAGGATCTTTATTGTTTGCTGCTGTGAGTGCCAGACTAGCTGGCCCATGATATATGGCCTCTCATGATTCTACTTTCTTTATTTTTAATTCTTTGGTAGAAAACATCTATGAGGTAGAGTATTAGAACCCTTAAACTCAACAGATGCTTCAGAAATCAGTGCCATCATGCATAGGCATAGGCAGAACAATACATGCAGTAGCTGGTTACTCTGAAGGTAACTCAGTACGGGCTGTGAATGTGGGTTCACAAGCTGCTGGGAAGAATTTCCATGTGGGAAAATTGACTTGCTAATTTGAACAGGCAATTATGCCTAGGAAAAATTTGACTTTTAAATATCAAGTTTGTAAAAATGCTCTTGAATGTGCCTTATACTATAAAACAGCATCACCATACTTACTGTGTGATATAAAATACACATATAAAGATAAATCTACTGCATATCTGACAGTAATTTATAAATCAGGAAAGAACAAATAAGCTTAATTATGTTCAAAATTAAAGCTGGAAGTCCTGAGTAACAAAATGAGATAAAGACATATCTGTATGGGGAGGCTGAGATAGCCTCCATGTGTTCAAGGCCAGCCTTGGGCTACAGAGTTAATTTCCAGGTCAGCCTGACCTAGAGTAAGACTCTGCCTCAAAAAAGAAGGAGGAAAAGGAGGGAGAGGAGGTGGTAGAGGAGGAAACATATCTATCTGTGACTGAATGAAGCACAATACTAATGAAAAGAGTTAATTAAATGTGACACTTCCTATACAAAATAACTAAAAGTGGGGTCCCTCAGTGCTGAAGATTGAAGTGTGGGCCTTTTGGATACAAGTTTTTAAAGGGAAATAACCAACCTCTCATCTGTCCTGGGGAATAAGTATATGCAATAAGTAGACTGCAATGGCAGTCCATCTCTCAGCAGCAATGTGATTCCCAGTGGACTAAGGACACACTTTAGCCTCTGAGAGTAACTGTTGGGAACAGAGCTGTGAGAGATTGTTGACCAGGGCTGAGCATGCCAGAAGCTATGGCCTGGTTATCATCAACTGATGAACGGCTCTGCCTGGTTCTGGTCCACTATCACTGGGCCAGTGACAATTGCCATCCAGGCCAGGAAAACCAGACAGACCTGGCTCCACAGAAACACCAACACAAACAAGACACTATGAGAGCTCATGCTCTGGGCTCTATTCTAAACTAACAAGATCATTGTATTATCATTAAGTATATTAAAAATATACAAGTTTGACCTCTTGGTTTACTGAACTGGAAATAAATTGCCTGGAGAGAAACAGGTTTTTATAGCAAATATTTTCCAACTCCCAATTATTATTCTACTCTTATCTCCATTTTATTTCTCCTCTTTTTGTCTTCATTTTCTTCCTTGCATTTTTTGGGGAGGGATAGGAAAAAGGGATAGTTCTTGTTGGTTCAATAGTGCAATACTTCTTTCTTTCTTTTCTGTCATACCATGAAGGATACCAAATGTGAGGATGGCATATAATCTACAATTGCCAAACATCAGTTGATTTTAGAAGTTAAGAATACTTCTCAATGCTATGCACCCATTTTTTCTCCAGGTAATTCAACCTTTACATTTATAATAATCTAATCAAGGCAGAAGATAAAATATCCAGTGTCTTCATTAGAATATAATATCTTTGCCCAAATCAGAAAACCAAAGCATTGCTAAGATTTAGGACTTGGAAAATGATTGATTTCTAAGTACCAAGTTGCTAAAATGAAGAGAAACGGTCATGATGAGGTTCCCTGGCCTATCTTTGGGCTGCATATTGTTACCCAGGGAAAGTCTATGCCTTGAACACAATTTAAGTTTGGTTTATGAGGCTTTCTGTGAGATTTGCAAAACCACTTCATGAATTTATTCTCTATATTCAATTCTAACACTTGGTGTTAGAATTTTTGCAGCCAGTTCCACCTAAGGCCAATGAAGTTCCTTTACAGGCAAATATCATCCCCTGTGGGTAATTTCACACATGAGTGCAGGAATAGAGAGTTAAAAATGAACTTCTGTCATTATCTTGTACAAAACAAACAGACGTTTTTACTTGGCTTGATGAATTGATAGAAATCCTTGTTCATGCAGATTTCTATTCCCTATATCTCATTTAAAAAGACCATAATAGTCATGGGGCTTACTCTGTGGAAGTATTTAATTTTAAACTCAGTTAAAACCAAGGCTATTCAATAGTTCATTTATGTTACCTTCTCATGCGTGGTTATCACAATGTAGTCAGGAAGGATTACATTTGTGTGGGAGACAAAATGAACAATAGCCGTTATGTAACTTTGGTTTTTACAGCAGAACACATCTCTATTCCTCAGAATAACAAAAGATACACCCTGGACTAACTTTGGAGGAGACTGAATGTCAAAACCACAGAAAGCCATTTCATTTGCACAAGTGAAAGTACTGTAGCACAATATGTCCCAAAGATTAGCTGTCTCCTTTCAGTGGGATCAAGGGGTGGAAATGGAAGTGCTGCCACTCATATTCAACCTGGTGACCCACTGGCAAGTTTTATTTCCAAAGAGAAGCATGCTTTCCTCAATGATTACATTGAACTGGTTGCTAAGACTGTCATATAGCCACTTCAGGCTCCTCATGCTTTTAAATCAACAAGCAAAGAAGGCAGTTGGATGTTAGCTAGGGTGATTAATCCTGATTGCTGTGGGAAAACTGAACATGGAAGTAAAATGGGGTATGTCTGGAATACAGTAGGTGCCTCTTAGTATACCACCTTGTGTGTCAAAAATCAATGAAAAAGTAACTCAATTCAGGGTCAGTCTTCTATTGTACTAGTATAAGCTATGTGTTATGAAGGCTGTAATTCTTACCGATATTTACTTCACACATCATTCATCTTCTTGTAGCCTAAGAAGTGTTCTAAAAAGAAAATTGTATTCAAAAACAGAATAACACTTTTAAATGGGCAGGGAAATTTTACTTGGCCAACAAAACTGTTGTCAACCTCTTCCAAAGAAACAGTCCATCAGAGGTGCATTCACACAAATGATTATCATGCTGAGCAATCCTGGTGCAAGTGAGAGATGCAGGAGGCTTAGCCATGCACTTGGGTATAATGATAGCTAACACAGTGCCTGGAAACTTATACTCTTGGGTCAAGTCTCTCCCCACTCTAATGACAAAGTGATTCACTTTCTTTTTGTTTCTTTATTCTCTATATTCAAACTTCTAAGGACAATGTAAATTGCTTTTGCACAAGGAAAGGGCTCAACTTTGATTCAAAACACATACACATGTGTATATTTATATTTATCTTTTATAGACATGAAAGCTGTCCTTTCTCAATTCATAGGAATGATCAATGACCAAGAAATATAGTGCTGGCTTAGGGAGGAGGAAGTATCTTGATAAAATGAAAAATACCCTCCTTCAACCATATTGATATCCTGTATTTTCTTCTCTTTTTTGTACCTCATAGTGACAGAAAAGATGGAAAAATTGACAATTGGATGAGGAATTTATCACTGAAGAAAATGATGATGTGTCAGCTATGAAAAAATAAATCATGTTATGGTTTTTTTTTTTTTTTTTTGAGGTAGGGTCTCACTGTAGCCCAGGCTGACCTTGAATTCACTATGTAGTCTCAGGGTGGTCTTTAACTCACGGAGATCCTCTTATCTCTGCCTACTGAGTGTTGGTATTAAAGGCGTGCGCCACAACACCTGGATAATGTTATGGTTTTAATAGCCAAATTTTTCTAAATAGTAGCTTGGTTCCTGATAAACAAAATAGCTGTCTTCTAACTACACCTCAGCATGCACTTTTTAAAATCAGAATATCATGAATCAGAATATAGGCTCTGGGCACAAAATTATTCAAATAAAATCTTACAAAGCCATTACTATTGAATTTTACACTATTGTATAACCCTTAAAATACCTTGAATATTATAAAAATGTGATGTATTCAACATTTATCCTAGTTTTTCCCCTTTTAAAGTAAACTTTGGACCCATCATAAAAATCAAATAAAAATTTTCTAATTTCTTAAGAATCAAATAAAGTAAAAACTGCATTCTGTTACTAATATATAAACACATTCTTTTTGAAAATCTAGAGGTATCATCACTGTTGGAATATATATATATATATATATATATATATATATATATATATATATATATATATATATACATGCACACACACACATTCATACATACATAAAATATTTACCTCTCTACATTTTTAAATAATTCTTTTTACTTTTAGTTACTTATTTGAGAAAGAGAGAGAGACAGAAAGAATTGGTGTGCCAGGGCCTCCAGCCACTGAAAATGAACTTCAGATGCATGCACCACCTTTTGATGGGATTTTCCTTTGTCCATATTCCCATGATATTGCATACAGTTATTGTGAAATTGAACTTATTTTCTAATTTCTAGATTCTCTTGAAAGGTTCCTTAAGCAACTGACAAATTCCACAAGAGAAGGTAGCACTGGGGTAGGTCTGAATTCCAGCTCAAAGGTGTAACAGAGCAATTTGAACTCGGGGTTCCTGCTTGCTGCATGTTTGTGCTGGCTGCTTTTTAGTGTTTGCTGGCTGCTGGTGGTTTCTCTCTCTGCTTCTTCCACCACTGATGGAATTTCCCTGGATCTATAATCTTGAAATAAATCCCTTCCTTTCATAAAACTGTTTGGTTGGATGTTTATTCCAGCATTGTAGAGCTGCCTACTACAGAAATTTGGTACCAGAGAAGTGGAGTCTTGCTGATATGAATCTGACCATGTAGAGTTTGGTTATTTTAGAACTTGTGTACTGGAGAAATGTTGATGGAACTGGTACCTCCAGAGTGGAAAGCCAAATTTTATGGGTTATTCTGCTAAGAATTTCAAAATGATAATTGCAGAGAGAATTGTGTTGGCTTTGGGACTTTTAAAAGAAAAGGAAAGACATCAGAGAACTTTGTTGGAACTGGGCTACTGGCATAAGGGATGGTTGCATTCTTCTGCCCACACTCTAAAGAGTTTTATCAAGGCTGAATTTGAAAGCAATGGACTTGTGTGCTTGGTGAAATATATAGAACTGAGAGATGTATAATTTAAGGTTGGAAAAATTCAAGGAAGTTTAAAATTATTAGTACTGAGACAGGTTTTATGTTATTGAAAATGTTATTGTCAGGCCTGGAGAGATGGCTTAGCAGTTAAGCACTTGCCTGTGAAGTCTAAGGAGCCTAGTTCGAGCTTGATTCCCCAGGATCCATGTAAGGTGGTGCATGCATCTGGAGTTTGTTTGCAAAGGCTGGGGGCCCTGGCGTGCCCATTCTCTGTCTATCTATCTGCCTCTTTCTTTCTCTGTCTGTCTGTCTAAACAAAAGTGCTATTGTCACACAGACTACTACCATTAAGGATGGTGCAATTATTTTACACTGGGAAAAGGTGTCAGAGGTGATTCCACCCAGGAAAGACTGAATGGTAAAATGCAAACTCTTTTTTTAAAAGGAGATGACTAAAAGGAAGAATTCTGAAAAGATAATCTGCTCTTCAAGGTCATAATTTATCTCCTCCCTTGATTAACAAATGGCTGCATTGCTGAACACTTGTATTGGTTTTGGAAGGATGAAGAATTCATGGAAGTAGGTATTGAAGTGCACACAGTTTCAGGAGCTGATGCTGACTTATGGCATATGAAGCAGGGTGTGGTGTCCCTTGTCAAAAGGCCAGTGAGGCCATTGTAAGATGGACGATGGTTTGCAGTGGAGATCTGAAGTTGTTTTGGATGTACCAGAACTGTGCAAAGGCTACCATGGAGTGCTCACGGCTCAGGATGGAAGTTTTCCCTGGCTACTCAGAGCAGCTAGAAAGATGGAAATTGGAACTCCAGAAGCTGTTTTCACTGGTTATTAAGTATAGATATTTGATGTTTACCTGGTGCTTATTGATTTTACATTGGTCTGGGCTCTCCTTGTTATTCCTTATAGCAATGGAAATGTTTATTCTGTGCCATTATATGTTGGAAGTATGTAACTTGTTTTGATTTTTATAGGATTCACAGTTAAGGGACAGTTTTAAAGTTGGTAAAGACTATGGGGATCTTTAAAGTTGGAGTAAATGCAATGTGCTATGAGATGATTATGAATGTTGGGGTCCAGGAATAGAATGTGGTAGTTTGAATGTATGTCCCTATTGACATTGGTGTTAAAATTAAACTGCTACTTGCTTTCCCATTTCAGGGGATAAATTCCTTATAAATTAATAATTTTTACTGTGTATAGCTTGTATATCCTGATAGTACTAGTTCTGCAAAATCCAACCTAAGCAATCGGTCCAAACAAGTATTCTGAAGTAAGAAGTTGCATTCAAAGGTCATGAGCATGACCTTAAATCAACAGGGGTAATATTTACAAAAGTAAAAATGATAGTGTACAAAAGTTTGGAAATAAGGGAGGGATGGTATTAATTATTTTGTATAGAGTGGATTAAATAAAAATTCTTAAAAATTTAAATACAGAGTTGAAAAATAGTCTTCTTTGGTGGTCTTTAAAGATGTAAATTGCAGTGCCTTTGTTTTACCTTTTAAATAAACACAATCTGGTTTCTGCGAGTTTGACAAATATTATGGTCCATGGGAGATTAATCCATGCAGGTTTTCTGGGATAATTAGGTATCTGAAGTGCAAGATAGAGGCCAGTACATGCATTCTGGTGATAAACATCTGCTGCCTTACATTTTCTTGGAACACAATTAGCTGTTTATTCTTAACTATACTTACTCCAACTATAAGTTTTTCCATTTGAAGTTTCTGTAACATCTCTAGCCTGCTCCATTTTTTTCTGACAGCTGGTCCTGATATGATTTCAATATGCCTCTTTTGTGATGTGGAGTTCATGAACAGAATTATATGGAAGGAACTTTGAATTTGCATTGAGCCTTTGGACTGCTTTACTTATCCATTCCTTCTAGTATTTCTGGTAAGTGGAAAATTTTAATGTGGCAGAAACTATCTATCTGTTCAGTAAACCTGTTTTTTTTTTTCTTTTTGCATGCATGGCTTAACTACCTTTATCAGTCTCCCTTGCAATTACATGTGGCCATGTGACTTAATTCTGGCTAAGAGAATGGGGAGGAGCTTATTGACACTTCATGCTATTTATAGTCACATGTCTTTAAGTTGTCTGAGAAGAGAGACCCACAGAAGGTGTGGTAATTTGAATGTGTGTCCCTCATGACTCATGTGCTTTGTTAAGCATGTAACTTGCATCTCCAGCCTCCTGGCTGGAGGTGTCACTGGGGGTGGATCCCCGGGACCAACCCTAAGGTATGTTTGAAGGCAGATCTGGTTTCTAGCTCAAAGGTATGCAGAGCACTCTGAGCTCTTTTGGGGTCCCATCTGTTTGTTGATGGTTATATGCTTGTTGATTTTGGTGTTTTCTGGCTGGTGATGGTTCCTCTCTGTTTGGATGTATGGAAGCAGTTTCCACAATTCTCTACTCACCAGGGATAGTTTTTTTAAATTAAGGAGACTCATTAAAGCTAAGTATTAATTTTAAATCTTCCATTGGCAATTAGGTTTGATTACTAGGAGTTTAAAATCCACAATTATTGAAGGTTCTTACAGAAAAAATATAACAGACTGCTTATGAGAGAATTTTTATAAATAAAGTATGTGAAGACATACTTTAATGCTCACTGGATGTCACAGGTTGGGGCAGTATGCCCTAGCTTTTTTCATTGTTCTTGTCATCTTTATTTATAATTCAGAAGGTAAGGAACCACACAGTGGTTGGCCCATAGTAGGCACAGAATAAATAAATACTTGTTAAATGAAATGCTTTTCAATGTAATGCATAATTAGAGTTGTTAAGATTTTCTTGCCAAATCTCTTACAACACAAACCATCAAGAAACTGACAAACATGGGCTGTACCATTAGTAGAAGACATGGAAGGTCACAGAGTGCTACACCTGACCTTGTGAGATCTAAATGGAAACGTTGGCATAGGCAGTCACTGAAAAATGTTTCTGACTGTTTTATAACTCCTAGCAATTATAGGACAACTCATACAGCATATGAATGAGAAGAAAACATTCAGAATGCATTCTAAGGAAAATGTACCAACAAAAGTCTACAAAATTGGCACCAATCAAACTTTACAGAATAGTTGTAGTAGTTTTCTTGGACAAATATTTTGAAAAGTCCTCTTTCTATTTATTTATTTATTTATTTATTTATTTATTTATTTATTTATTTATTTTAAATTTGAGAGAGAGAGAGAGAATGGGCACACCAGCGGCCTCTCAGCCGCTGTGAATGAACTCTAGATGTGAGTCCCCTTGTGGCGCATGTGGACACTGCATGCTTGCATCACTTGGCTTTGCGTCTGGCTAAACGTGGGAGCTGCAGAATCAAATGGAGGTTCTTAAGCTTTGCCGGTAGGCACCTTAACTGCTAAGCTATCTCTCCAGCCCTCTCTTTTTTATTTAATAGTGAATATTTGGATGGCAAAAACTTCTATTTTAGAGCACCCTTTCCTAAGATACTACTCTGGGATCTAAAAGAGAGTAGCAGGACTAGCAGTTACATGTGTAGCTATCACGTCTAAACAGGGAGAAAAGGGCCAGAAGATGGGGACGCAGGCAGCCTTCAGAAGACGGGGACGCAGGCAGTCTTCAGAAGACGGGGACGCAGGCATCCTTCAGAAGATGGGGACACAGGCAGCCTTCAGAAGACTGGGATGCAGGCAGCCTTCAGAGGAGGGGATGCAGGCAGCCTTCAGAAGACGGGGACGCAGATAGCTTTCAGAAGACGGGGACGCAGACAGCCTTCAGAAGATGGGGACGCAGGCAGCCTTCAGAAGACGGGGACTCAGATAGCCTTCAGAAGACGGGGACGCAGACAGCCTTCAGAAGATGGGGATGCAGGCAGCCTTCAGAAGACGGGGACTCAGATAGCCTTCAGAAGACGGGGACGCAGGCAGCCTTCAGAAGATGGGGACGCAGGCAGCCTTCAGAAGACGGAGATGCAGGCAGCCTTCAGAAGATGGGGATGCAGGCAGCCTTCAGAAAAAGGGGATGCAAGCAGCCTTCAGAGGATGGGGATGCAGACAGCCTTCAGAAGACGGCGATGCAGGCAGCCTTCAGAAGACGGCGATGCAGGCAGCCTTCAGAAGATGGGGATGCAGGCAGGAATACAGACAGAAGCCAGACATGGCAAAGAAATGAATTCTTTCCCAGAGTTTCCAGAAGCAACAAATCTGCTAAAATGTTATTTTAACTCTATGAGATTTCTGACTTCAGAACTAAAGAATGTTATATTTTCAGTTAGCCATTTAATTTGTGGCAAGTTATGACAGTAGCACTTTTTAATCTCAAAAGTATCCTTTTGGTACTATACATATAGAGCCTGTAACACATTCAGCTCTGACTTTAAAAGCCGAGACCATCTAATTGAAAAACTTTCATGTCAGTCTCTTTCTGAGTTGGGTTTTAGGGGTCTATGAAGGTCAACAATGCTATTGTTTTACACTTTGCATGGATTATTAGAGACTTACTATTCTGATGTTGTAATAAAGAATAGAAACTGTTTTTTAAGTCATAACATCAGAGATTACAAGAGCCCTATTTCATCCAGATAGTCTGATTCAGAATAAGGGTACTGTTTCTAAGATACAGCACTTTCTCAGTTGGTCAGCACAAATGAAAGGCAAGATGCTGCTGTGGAGGGGAAGAGTAGATTTCTTTCCAAGGGTGTGAAGTGAGAAACAGAGAAGATCCTCCTTTCATCTTGTAGTGCTGTCTGAGAATGCAACATCTGTGAGAAAGCCACCTTTTCTCCCAACTTACAGACCAGAAGGTGATATAAACACATCATGGTCAAGTAAAAGAATAATTGATGGTTGCAGGCTATAGTAAAACTGAATGAGATCTCAGAGATCACTGGTCTCATCAGCTCTGAAACATGAGGTCTCTCTCCAACCCTTCTCTCGGATTCATGTCCTGACTCCTGCAGTGATGGAAACTCCTGATTCCCAAGACAGTACATTCCACATGTAGATACGTTTCCATTTGTCAATGATTTATCATCTTCACCATTTATTTGCTCCATGTGCTTGTAGTCAAATATAGTCTCAATGAGGTGCTTAATCCTGGCTGCACTGTGGAATCTTCTGGCAAATCTTAAAACATGACACTCAGAAGTCTGAATCAATGATGGTGGGAATCATACCCCAGGAATTTGAAAACTTCCACTGGTACCATTTTGAAAATTACTGGCTCAAACCCTCTATATTAGTTAAAGAAGCCTTATCTAAATTGAATCTTCTTTTCCTTGGGCAGTGACTCTTAATTGTTCCCTTTAGACCCAAAAATGAAAACCAAATTGATTGAACTGGGGAGATGGCTCAGAGGTTAAAGGAACTTTCTTACAAATCTTGCTGGCCCGGGTTTGATTCCCTAGTATGCACATAAAGCCAGTTGCACAAAGCAGTGCATGCATCTGGAATTCCTTTCTTTCTCTCTTTCCTAACAAAAAATAAATTTAAAAAATTAAATTAAAAACAAAAGCTTAAAAAAGATAAGCAATTTGAATCCTTTTGCAGCCCCAGGGAAGAGAAGCCATAGAAAGCAACCAGGGAAGACCTGGAGGCTCTGAGACAATGGTGCATTTACTCGGTTTCTTTCATGGCTAAAAAAAGTTAATTACCAATAAATAAACTCAACTTCATCAAAATAAGGGAAAGCATTTGTAATTCAAAGGTAATTAGAAGGAATGTTAAAAGATACCCAGAATATTTGTTAACCATATATCTGATAAGCATTTAGTGCCCAGAATATGTAAATAATTACTAAAACTCAATAATAGAAACAGAAAGAGTACCGTTAAAATCAATATGAAACTATCTCAGAAAAGTAGAGATAGGCTGGGCATGGTGGCACACACCTTTAATCCCAGCACTTGGGAGGCAGAGGTAGGAGGATCGCCGAGAGTTTGAGGCCACCCTGAAACTACATAGTGAGTTCCAGGTCAGCCTGGGCTAGAGTGAGACCCTACCTCAAAAAAAAAAAAAAAAAATAGAACTAGAACTCCCATACAACTCAGCTATACTCTTGGGCATATGCTCCCAGGATGACACACTCTACTACACAGACACCTAATTAGAAGAAAGGATAGAAGGATGGCAACAAATTAAAATCTTCCTAATCTATCCGCCTTCACAGTAAATGTGAGGAACTCATGGTCTAACCCAAAGTCAGTGGAAGTAAGAGAAGAGGCAGATTCAAATGGAATGGACACTGTTCAGGAACTCTACCTTCTACCCCCTAAAGAAAAGAAGAGAAAAGAAAAGAAAAAAATTGGTTTTCAGTTCTGAAAGCTTTGGACTCATGAGGAGCCTGTTAAGGCAAATGTCCCTAGACATGTAACCAAAGACTTATTCTGTGGCTTTGGGGTGCAATCCATGAATGTGAATTTTTTGCAGGTGCCTATCATGGAACCAGACCTCCACAAACACTGCTGTTGCTGTAAGGGAGACTGGGAGCTGAATGCATCTGAACTGCCCATGAAGTGACCTCTGTCCTCAAAACAGAACAATGGATTTTGCCATCTTTCTTAAAGACAGATTAGATATTCTTCTAGTTTGGGAGCTGATAAAGCCAATTACAGGGTCAATTTGTAAGAAATGTGCTCATTCTATGGAGTGGACTAGATATAAAAGCTTAACTGTAGGGGACAGAGGGAAAAATAGTGCCACTGTGTTCTACTGGTAAGAACAGATAGATGGCTTGAAAGCTCTGGAAAATAATTGGGATCTTGAGGGAAACTAGCCTTCCAAGCACTGTGGTCAAGAGCAGACTGAAAGGAATATAGTTTGCCATTGTGAGAACTTGGGTGAGGTCAGGACATAGACATTTTACTGTGCATACAAAACACATTATAATGATAAATATTGTCCAGTCATAGTCAGTTTGCCACTGCTCTGGTCTAAAGGCTCTGTGTAAAACAAATTTGTGGGCAACTGGGGAGATTTCAGTTATGAGATGAGTAAATTCTGGACACTTAATGTTTAGCAGGGTCACTGGAGATAATGAGAATGTATATTTGAACTGTACTAAGAAAAAACAGATCTTTCTAAGTCCTTTTTCTATTTTGATGTAGCATTAGTTATTTCCACTTCCTTCCTGTATGTCAAAATGTTGATAGGTTCTGAATTGTAGTGGTCTTGTAGGGGTAGTAAGGTCTTGAATGCACTAGTTATTTCACTTGGAAAGAAGAGGCTTAATAGAATGGTGGAGGGGGAGACAAAAGAGAGTAATAGGATTGGGAATACAATCAAATTAAAGTATGTTCATATATTAAAATTTTCAATTAAAATATTAAAAAAAAACTCAAAATGGATTCCCTGCACTGGACAGGTATGGTGGTATGGAGTGAGTAGGAGTGTGTAGTCCAGACCCCTGTTTCCCTGCTCCTCCCAGTTCCCTGTTCTGAGTTCCCTGAACCAGGTGGTATGTTGGCGTGAGTGGCAGCATGGAGTGAGCAGGCCAGACCCCTGCTCCCCAGCTCCTCCCAGTTCCCTGGTCCAGATCCCCTGTACCTGACTGTGTGCGGGCAGGCCTGATGGCATGGAGTGAGTAGGCCAGAACCCTGTTCCTGGCACCTCCCAGCTCCCTGGTCCAGATACTCTAAATGGGAGTGTATGCAGGCAGGCACAGTGAGGAGTGAATAGGCCAGATCCCAGTTCCCTGGCTCCTCCCAGTTCCCTGGTCCTGGTAGGTGCCTTGCTTTGGGAGGCCTGGTCCCTATGTGAGATGTGGAATCAGGCCTTTTATTCTGGTATCTTGACTAGCCACTGGATACCAACATCCCTGTTCACTTGAGTTAGAGGGTGCATGGGCCAAAGGATAAAAGCATGCCTCCTCCTCAACAAAATAGTCTTCCTAAAGTGGATAGACAACAATGAAAAAAGCCAACAAAAGTCAGAAAACTGAGAGATTGCCACCAAGGATACCTAGTCCTACAATGGAAGCCTCCAATGAAATCATAGAGAAATCAACAGAAATTCAATCTCAAAATGAAAAAAACCACAACAACGAATGAGACTCTGATCAAGAGAATCACTGAACTGGAAGCAAACCCTCAAAGAACCAACCATATCAATGAAATTGAACAGAATGGTCTCTTAGAGCATTCATCTTTTGACAGTAGGCTTAACTTGATTGAAGAAAACATTAGAACCTTCTAAAGAGATATGAATGATTGAAGGTGAGTCAAGAGATGGAAGATCTTAACAACTGGTTGATTAAGCTTAATGAAGACTTGGTCAAATTCAAGAATGAATTCTGCGAAGTATCAAGAAAATCAGAACTAAAACTGAAATTGTACCTCAAAAAAGAGATGGACACCATAGAGTTATAGGGGAAATGAGCAAGCCTTCTGCTTTATTGGTGAACCTGGGACCAGCATAAGGGAAAAGGAGACATAAAGAACACTCAACCCCTACCAAATCAGATATACAGAGACACAAAGACTCACAAAACCTTGTCACTGAAATAGACCTAAAATTAACCCAACATGGCTCAGGGAAATTCACCAAAGAGGGGGCAGAAAGATTGTTAGAGCCATGAGTTGGGTCATTATATACAGAGTCATTGCCTCTCCTGCATAACTGATGGCTACCCCCATAAAGCAAGACCCACATTACTCATGGGGGGAGGATAGGGAGAAGGCTAACAATGGTACCATCATGGCTATATACACACTATATACACAAATAATAAAAAATATATTTAAAAATATAAAAAGTTTTAAAACTAAAAAAAAAAAAAAAATGAAAAAGTGATGGACACAATGCAAAAATAACATAACAGAAAACAAAAATGAAATAGAAATTATTTAAAAAGTCTGTAGAACCCCCTCACCAACAGAATTACTATGACCTCCAACACATGCTACTCTACCCAGCAGAAGTATCCCTCACAATGGATGGTGGAAGGAAAACTTTTCATAAAAAAGTCCACTCTATGATTATATGAACACAAAGCAAACCTACAGAGAATACTTGAGGGAATACTCCACACAGAAAAGTCAAACAACTAATCTCATGATCCAACAAGAAGAAGATCACAATAATCAAAAATAGACCAGGCTCAAAACACAAGAAAGCACCAAACCCTATAAAACACCTCGTCATTGTAGAGATTAATTCAAACCTCACAGTAATAACCTTAAATATTAATGGTCTTAACTCACCCATCAAAAGACCCAGGTTATCAGGATGAATAAAAAAACTGGACCTTTCTATGTGCTGTCTTCAAGAAACTCACCTCATCATTAAAGACAGACACCTCCTCAGGGTGAAAGGATAGAAAATGATATTCCAAGCAAATGGAAATAAAAAACAAGTGGGTGTTGCTATATTAATATCTGATAAAATAGACTTCAAACCAAAAGTAACCAAAAAGGACAAAGAAGGCCACTTCTTACTCATCAAGGGAATGATCCAACATGAGCACATCACCATCATAAATTTATATGTGCCAAACACAGGTGCACCACAGTTTATAAAACAAAACCCATTTGACAACAAAACAGAAATAAATGCCAACACCATCATAGTTGGAGACCTCAATAGTACACTATCATCAATAGACATCATCCAAGCACCAAATCAACAGGGAATAATAGAACTCAACAACATCATAGATCAACTAGACCTAATGGATATCTATAGAACTTTCCACCCCAACTCTACAGAATATACATTCTTCTCAGCAGCCCACAGAACCTTCTACAAAATTGACCATATATTAGGCCATAAAGCAGGCCTCCATAAAGTAAGAAAAATTGAAGTAACTTCCTGCATCATGTCAGATCACAATGCTTTAAAGCTAAAAATTAACAACAAGAGACACATAAAGAACTCCACCAGCTCCTGTAAACCAAATAACAAACTTTTAAACAATGAATGGGTCATGGAAGAAATAAAAAAGAAATTGTAAAATTACTAGAATTGAATGATAATGAAAACACAACCTACCAAAACTTATGGGACATAATGAAGACAGTCTTAAGGGGAAAATTCATAGTGCTAAATGCCTTTATTACAAAGACAGAAAGATTCCAAATTAATAACCCACCTAAAGGCACTGGAAGAACAAGAAGAATCCAACCCAAAGAGCTCCAAATGGAAAGAAATAATCAAGATTAGAGCAGAAATTAAAGAATTGGAAACTAAGAAAACAATTTAGAAAATTGATGAAAAAAAGGATCTGGTTCTTTTAAAAGATAAACAAGATTGATAAATCCCTGGCCAAATTGATCAAGAAAAAAAGAAGAAAAGTTGAAATTAACAAAATCAGAGGTGAAAAAGGAGAGATCATAAAAGACATCTATGAAATTGCAAGAATCATCAGGGCATACTTCCAAAACTTCTACTCCACAAAATTAAATAATCTGGAAGAAATGGACGAATTCCTAGACAATACCATCTACCAAAACTAAACCCAGAGCAGATAAATCTCCTAAACAAACCTATCAAATCAATGGAAATTGACAAGGTAATCAAAACCTCCCCCAAAAGAAAAGTCCAGGACCAGATAGCTTCTCAGCTGAATTCTATCAAACCTTCATTGAAGAACTGATCCCAATTTTTCTCAAACTGTTTTGCATAATTGGAGTCCAGGGAATCCTCCCTGTGGTTGTTTGTTTCAGGAGTCCCCCATAAACGTAGGTGTTCTGAATGCTAGTTTCACCAGGTGATTGCAATTGGACATTAAAGCCTCCTGGAGGTGGTGTGTTGTTTGGGGGCAGTTTTATGGCTGTTAATGCCAGTTTCCAAATTCCAGTGTTTGTCACACTCTCCTGTTGCTATTGTCCATCTGATGTTGGTGAGGGGGTGATGTCCACCCTCTGTTAATGCTATCATTTTCCCCTGCCATTATGAAGCTTCCCCTCCAGCCTGTAAGCAATAATAAGCCTTTTTTCCTCACAAGCTGCTCTTGGTCAGGTGATTTCTGCCAGCTATGTGAATCTAACTGCAACAGTAAAGTTGGTACCAAGAGTGGTGTTGTGGCTAGACACCTGACTGTGTGGCTTTGGCCTTTTGGAGCTGATTTTCCCAAGGAATGTGGAAGAATTTGAAACCTTGGCCTAAGATATGCCTTGAAGTGCTGCAAGTATGGCTTGATGGACCATGGACCATTCTGGTGAGAGTTGAAAGACCTGAATGTAATAAGAATTATGGACTGTGAGGTTTGGTTTGTGAGGGTGAGAAAAAGCTTTGCCTGGAGTGGACTAGAAGCAGTTTGTGTGAGATGCTTGCTGTTATGCCCATGTACTGAGAATTTGTGCAGGGTTGCATTATATAGAAATGGACTGGTGTGAGCAAAGGGATATGGCACAGGAAAAATCTTTAGGCTGAAACTGCTGCCTGTTCAGCTGCAATTGAGAGATTGCAACCATTGAGATTGGGCCAGCTGGCCTACATTGGGACAATAGAAAGAATGCAGTCTTTTGAAGTGTCCAGAGTGCTGAAGGAGTGTCCTGTTCTTCAAAGTCTGCTTCATTCCCCCATGGATTAACAAATTGCCACCCTGCCTAGTATTGCGGAAAGTAAGAAATGCAGGAAAGAGAGGGTCATTGAATTTGCAACATGGTCGTGTTTTGGAAATGGCCATGGACAATGTGAAACAGGTTTTCTGGATGCCTTCATGTAGACCCGATGGAGCTGTGAGGATGGACTTTGGGTTGCAGTGGAGTCTGGGTGGAGATGCTGGGACCATGAGATGGCTGCTAAGAAGACCTTCCAGCCCCAGATGAAGTTTTCCAGGACTATGAGTTGCCTAGCTGGAGGGTGCAATTGGAACTCCAGAGTCAGTGGGTGGTTAGAATTATCAGATTTGGAGACTTGTCATTGACTAGAGTTGTTGAACTTGGAGCTACAGAATTTGATATTTTCCCTGGTTGTTTTAAATCTTGTTTGGTTGAATATTTCTTTGTTATTCCAATACCATCATTTACAGTGTAAATGTTTATTCCATGCCATTATGGTTTTTGGGAGGGGGCATCTTTTGGTATTATTGCTCAGTTAAAAGACCTTGGATTGGGCTGGAGAGATGGCTTAGCGGTTAAGGCACCTGTCTGCTAAGCCTAAAAACGCCAGTTCCAGTCTCCAGGTCCCATGTTTAGCCAGATGCAAAGTGATGCAAGGACACAATGCTGCACTTGACCACAAGGGGGCGTATGCATCTGGATTTCATTCGCAGTGGCTGAGAGGCTGCTGGAGCACCCATTCTCTATCTGTCTTCCTCTCCCTCTCCCTCTGTCTTTCTCTGTGTCTCTCTCCAAAAAAAAAAAAAAAAGACCTTGGATTATGAGGAAGTTTGAACATCATTGGGATTGATAAAAACTATGGGGACTTTCAAAGATGGACTGAATGCATTTTACATCACTGATGGTTATCAGTTTGTGGGGGTCAGGGACAAAATGTGGTGTTTTGATCCAGGTGTCCCTCATAAACTTAGGTGTTCTGAATGCTAGGTTCACAGCTGATAGAGATTTGGGAATTAACACCTCCCTGAGATGGTGTATTTTGGGGGGGGCAGGCTTATGGGTGTCATAGCCAGTTTCCCCATGCCAGTGTTTGGCACACTCTCCTGTTGCTATTGTCCATCTGATGTGGTGATGATGTCCACCCTCTGCTTGTGCCATCATTTTCCCCTGCCATCATGGAGATTCCCCTCTAGTCTGTAAGCCAAAATAAACCTTTTTTTTTCCCACAAGCTGCTCCTGGTTGGGTGATTTCTGCCACCAATGCTAACCTGATTGCAACACTCCTCAAATCCTTTTATGAAGCTAGCAACACCCTACTACCAAAATCAGACTGAGATGCAACAAGAAAACTATAGACCTATATCCCTGATGAACGTAGATGCAAAGATCCTGTTCAAACTCCTTGCAAACCAAATTCAATAACACATCCAAAGCATCATCCACCTTGACCAAGTAGGCTTCATCCCAGGGATGCAGGCATGGTTTAACATATGGAAATCAGTCAATGTAATACACCACAAAAATAAACTGAACCATAAGAACCACATGATCATCTCAATTGATGCATAAAAGGCCTTTGACAAAATACAACACCAATTCATAATCAAAACGCTGGAAAGAATAGGCATGGAGGATTTATATCTCAACACAATAAAGGCCATATATAAAGCACCCAAAGCCCAAATAATACTTAATGGGGAAAAACTGAATGAGTTCCCACTGAGCCCTGAAACAAGACAAGGGTGCCCATTCTCAGCTCTGCTCTTCAACATCGTACTAGAAGTACTAGCCCTATCAATAAGACAGGAAAAAGAAATAAAAGGGATTCAAATTGGCAAGGAAGAAGTCAAGGTAGCTGTATTTGCAGATGACATGATCCTATACATAAGTGACCTGAAAGTCTCCATCTCAAAACTTCTAAAGATGATTAATTCCTTCAGTACAAAATTCCTTCAGATACAAAAGCAATGTACAAAAATCAGTAGCTTTTCTATGCAAAGGATAAATATACAGAGAAAGAAATCAATGAGGCTATCCCATTTTCAATAGCAACAACAAGAACAACAAATACCTTGGAATAACACTAACCAAGGATGTGAAAGACCTATATAATGAAAACTCAAGAAAGTAAAAAAGGACTTGAGAAGATGGAAAGACCTCTCATGCTCCTGGATAAGTATAATTAATATTGTGGAAATGGCAATTCTACCAAAAGCAATATACAAGTTTAATACAATACCAATAAAAACACCAGCATCATTCTTCACATAGATTGAAAAAAATGATCTCAAAATTTATAAGGAATGGCAGCAGGCCTCAGGTATTCAAACATATCCTCAGCAAAACAAAACAAAACAAAACAAAAACAGACACCTCTGGAGGTATCACCATGCCTGATCTAAAGCTATATTACAAAGCCATAGTAACAAAAACAGTATGGTACTCAAATAAAAACAGAAATATAGATCAATGGAACAGAATTGTAGTCCCAGACCTTCAGCTATTTGATCTTTGACAAAGGTGCCAATAATGTAGAGTGGAGAAAAGACAGCATCTTCAACAAATGGTGTTGGACAAATTGGATAACCATAAGTATAAAAATGAAAATAGACTCACTCATCTCTCCATACACAAAAATCAAGTCCAAATGGGTTAAAGACCTCAATATGAGACCTGAAACTCTTCAACTACTGGAAGAAAAAAAATAGGAGGTACACTCCATGATATAGGACTGTGAAAAGACTTCCTGAACTACATGAACTACAGGGGGAAATTGGCCAATATCTGTCTGAGAAACTCAACGACTAAGCCACTCAGAAGCAAGCAACCTGATGTGATGCTCATACAAATGCAATAGTGGCACACAGCCATGGTGGAGAACCAATTGATTTTGGATTGGCTAATGGATCCACTCAGTGGAAAGAAAATCATATCTGGAATGGAGAAACAAGTCAGAATGATATCCAGACAATGATTTTGCTTTCTAATGTCAAACTCCCACTAATCTTGGGCTATAAGTGGGTTTACACCCTTTAAATTCTCTCTAAATTAATAATGGTTATTCCATTTTACTGATGCTGTCTTCACTCTCCTTTGGAGATTTTGCTTCTATTTTTCAGATGGGATAGGGATCTGAGGAGATAAACGACCCATCACACTTCACCCCAGCCCCAGCTAAAACCACAGAGGAATTGGAGAAATGAGCAAGAGTGCTGCTTTCTCCCTGAACCTGACATCAGCACAAGGGTGAAGGAGATAGACACTGAGGATACTCAACACCTACTAAACCAGAGATCCAGAGGCTCCTAAGAGCTCATCACTGAAGTAGACTTAAAATGCATCCAACATGGCTCAGAAAATTTTGTGGAAGAGGGGGCGGAAATACTGTTAAAGCCACAAGTTGGGACATTTTGCACAGAGACAATACCTATCCCCCATAATTGACTGCTGCCCCCATAATGCATGGCCCACAATCCCCATGCAGTTGACCTGAAACCACAATGAGGAGGGTCTCTTTGGAAAGGGGGCAGGGATGAGGGATACTATGATACCAACATGTGTTGTTTACATACTAAGTATATCCATAGCTAATAAAAATAAATTTTAAAAACCTCAAAATGGGGCTGGTGAGATGGCTTAGCGGTTAAACGCTTACTTGTGAAGCCTAAGGATCCAGGTTCGAGGCTCGATTCCCCAGGACCCACGTAAGCCAGATGTACAAAGTGGCACATGCATCTGGAGTTCGTTTGCAGTGGCTGGAGGCCCTGGTGCTCACATTCTTTGCCTGCCTCTTTCTTTCTCCTTCTCTCTCTCTCTCTCAAATAAATAAATAAAAATAAAAATATTTAAAAAAACAAAAAAACCCTCAAAATGTTGATCTTAAATAATCTCACCATACAGAACGAAAATATTGGCAATAGATATGTTAATTAGCCTGATTGTGGTAAGCCATTCACAAAGTACACAAATATCAAAACTTTGTATTGTACTCTTTAAATAAATACAATTTGAATTTGTCATTTATATTTGTCATTTATATTTGAAGAACATTGTGAGAAAATATTGAAACTCTGACACTTTGCATCTGTCCACCACCATAGTACTTCCTCCAATGTGTAGGCCTCCATTTGGTCCTCCTAGCTACCAGCCTTGTTTGTGCTTTGCTCTATCTGTTCAGGTTGGCCTTCTGCTTCTTTTAATAATTCTCATTATTCACTTGAGCTTCTTTGCCTCGTATCACCTCAGGCACCTCCCCTTCTCAGCTCATCATTTCTCCTATGTACTATGTATTCCCCCAAGCCTAGCTTCACTTGATTGATGGAGCTCTGCTCATCAACACCTCCATCAGCTGGTCACACTGTGCACTGCTGATGTCAGCTTTATTTCTGCTAGTACAACACTTGGCTGGCAGTGACAGACAGCCTCTTGTTTTGGCTGCTTTTTCTTCTTTTGCCTGTCCTACTTTTGGACTTATGTGCTTGGGCATTCTACACTTGGCCACATTGTTTTATATCTCCATTGACACTTACCTTATAGGACTAAAGAAGAAATGGAATGGTCTCTTTCTACACGCCAGTTATTATAACTGGTTATCAATGGATATAAGTGTGATCTTAAGAAGGATAACAGCAGACTTTGCAGTGTCATTGTCAATTAGTCCTGTTCGCCTCTGTGAAGATGTGTGTAGGGTCTTGCATTCTAAGACATGACCATCTTTGGAGGGACAACAGTTTCTTCTTTTGTTTAGTACGAATACATTGACTGCACATCCTTGGTAATATGTCTTCACCTCCTTTTACTAAACCTCAATCTTTCGGTAAAGAAACTATATTAAAACAATAAAGTTGGTAAAGTGCTTGACATGCTTGAGTTTGGAGCCCCAGATATATGCTGAGTGTGGCAGTGAATGCCTATAATCCCTGTGCTGGGGAAGTGGAGGCAGGAGGATTCTTGAGGGCTAGCTACTTTAGCTGAATTGGTGAGCTGAAGCTTCAATGAAAGACCCTGTCTCAAAAAATAAGGTGGACAGTGACTAAAGCAGACACCTGATGTGGGCCTTCTGTCTTCCATATGTACATGCACAAATACAGGTACTTGCATGCAACCAAACACGTGTGTGCACACACACACACACACAGTTGCATGAACACAATATACTCATGAAAAATACATATATTGCCTTCTACAATTTATAGTTGCTATGAAAACATTGGCAAATCAGAAACTAGGGATTGTGTCTTTCCTCCAAAGAGAACACAATATGCCAATGTCTTCAGAAGAATCCATTCTGTGGCTATAGCATAGGAATTATACCAATCTTCCTAAATTTTAGTTGGGAATAGTAGCTTCTAGGCTGAACCACATAGGAAAATCTTGTCCCTACTTACTCATCTCTGAGGACAAAATGTTGCCTTTGTCTTGAGTTGAAATGTGAATATATAAATCTTAGGAGTTAAACACAGAGCTGAATTCCCACTCTATGCATAAACTCAGGGCACTCTTCCCATACAATCCCACCAATGCTTGCTATACCATACAAACTTTCATTGTCACAAAGGAACTTTGAGTCAACTTACCTTGTAGTGGAAGAGAAACAGTCCACAGAATAGGCTGTACAAATCTGCAGTGAGCAGAGAGAGATTGACGGAGGTGGCACTGGTTTTCTTTATGACAACTGGCATAAAGCTGTAGAGACCAAACATGCAGGCACTGAAGCCCACATAGAGCAGTCCTAGGGGCAAAGACAGAGAACATCAAGGCTTCCTCCATCATCTTCAGCATCCATACTGAGATAAGGAAGTGAAGGGCATATACCATCTGTGACTCACCACAAGTGGCTTTTCTTTCACCACATTAACTGCTGTTTAATATTGGCACATTCACAGATGAACTATAGAGTGAAAAGTTAAAAATTATTTGTGGAAAATAAACATTCTGTTTCTCCCTCCATATCTGACATTTGCATCTTGTGGAAGAAGAGCCTCTTAGTAGCAATATTCCGAGACTTCTGAATTTTTTTCCAAGGGTGCTGCAATTATTTTTGCTGTCCACATAGTTTTAAACATTTTAAACTTCTTGGATTTTTTACTTCCAAAGCAATAATAAAACTGTGTGGTATCAATGTGTTCATAATGATGAACAAACTAGGTAGTTGTTGAAAAGATTACATGTCAGAGGGAGCTAGAGTTGGAATACTAAACTGGAGACCTAACTGTATGAGCAGAATACACCATTGCTTTGAGCACAGGGTATCTGTTAATATCTTCAAAATTCTTAAATTATATTCATCTCTACCCCCAAACACTGTGCCCTACTCTTATGTCAGTGTAGAAAAAATATATTTACGTATTTTCTCACTCTGTCTCTCTGTGCACAATTATGCAGACACAGTAATTCCATGAGTTTTGGATGGAAGGCAGAGGTTATAACTAGTTCTAGACTCTTTTCCCAGATTTTAATATAAGTGCAGAAAAATAATGCTCATTTCTCTACCTTGAAAGAATAAGGCATAGAATAAGCCTGAGTAATACAGTGGCCCTTTGGGTATTATAAGTGGTCTTTGCAAAGGCACATTGATGGAAACATGTCTGGTATGGGCTATAGGCAGATGGCTTCCTCTGAATCCAGTGAAACTTGTGGGACTTGGTGCAGTTCCTCTGACCATGGAAACCAGCATTTCCTCAACAACAAATTTATCTTTGCTCCTATGAAAGCTATTTAGGGGCATAAACTTTAATTCTTTATGTTTTAGATCCTAAGTTCCAAAAACACCACATCAGCTCTATATAACAATTGTTCTGAACATTAAGCAAACAGTACAACAGCCCCCTCTAGTGTGGCGGACTTGCCCTCCATGCTGACACATGGGATTGCTGCTTTCCAGTTTCACTAAGACAGGACACCTCTTCTCAATGTGCATTCTGTCATACCAGATGTTTTTAGATTCCCCATTAGAAAATTTAATTCCCTAAAAATAAATTTCCCTGCACCTGAGTTTTACTCTACTTATAATTCATTTTCCTTTTAACCAAGTAAAAAATGTAATAAATACTAGATAGTTTATGACTAATATAAAAAGGCATAACAATTAAATCCAGTATTTCTTTTTAAATCTGTGATTAACAGGATAGGAACAAAATTTACTTTAAAATTTTTCCACTATAAGTATTCAATTTGGATAAAATATAGTCTAGACACACGAGGACCTTCTCTGTTTGCTTCCCCTTCTTTTTCCACCCTCCTTCCCATCATTTCAAGCATATCACTGACTTAGATCATATAATGACTAGGCTTAGTTCCAGAATCCAATATAAGAGAATTCTGAGCTGTGGGCTCTGGTCTTTCACATTTCATCATTTATTCAGTAATTTCACTGAGAGCTCACTTTGCCCTCAGCACTGTGCTACTGGCTAGGAATCCCATAAAATGAGAAGAAGCTTTGCTCAATATTGGTGCCATGCAGAAAGAAAATAGTTTCTTTTAGAGAATGGCAGTGAGCTTGTTTTAGGTAGGATGCCATGTAAGGCTGCTTTGTCAGATAGCATTTACCACAAATGCTGAATGTCTAAATGGAGGTCAGAGAAAATAAGGGAAGAAAGAATATTCTGGGCAGAGAAATCTATATGTAAAAGATCCTTAAGGAGGAAGAAGACATGGATTATTTTAGAAGCTTACAGAGACCACAGTGGCTGAATGGTCATAAGTAGAGTGAGGCAGGAAAATGAGGAAGGGGATTATGCCAAACCCTGTATATATTGGAAAGATATTTATCTTCTTCTAGTTGCAATAGGAAGCCACTAAGTAGCTTGTAGCAGGGCCCTAACATGATCTGATCTACAAAAAAAAAAAAAAAAAAAAAAAAAAACCAAAATAATCAGCAACTGCAACATCAACAGTGAATAAAAAGCTGGGCATGGTGGTTCACTCTTGGAATCCAAGTATGTACAAGACTGAGACTAGAAGATTAGTGAGTTTGAGAACAGCTTAAGCTAAATTTATAAGAAGGAGATCCTGTCTCAAAAAAAAAAAAAAAAAAAAAGAGCCTGGCATGGTGGCACACCCCCCTAATCCTAGCACTTGGGAGGCAGAGGTAGGAGGATCACCGTGAGTTCAAGGCCAGCCTGAAACTACAAGGCCAGCCTGAAACTACATAGTGAATTCCAGGTCAGCCTGTCTATATCAAGACACTACCTTGAAAAAAGTAAGTGAAAAAAATCCTTCCATGCTACAAGCCTCTGTCAACTGACCCCCCACCTACTACTTTCCTTTCTTATGACACATGATTGCACATTAGCTCACACTTGTTTACACACCCATTAACACAATAAGTGGGAAAAGGGAACTTAAGTTCTTTATTAGATTTCTGGCTGTGATTCTAATGTGCCTGCTCCAGGGAGGACACTTTAGCTATATTAAGTCATACGTTTTTCTTGAGTTTACTGATAATCACAACCTGCCTTTCTGTTCAGTAGAATAAAACAAAGGGATAAAACAAGCATAACTATTATCTTCTTGCTTTTAATTACTCTGCATTTTAAAATTAGTCCACATTGTAGAAAAATACTAATCTGTTTTTTAAAAATTCCATCAAATCCAGAAAATGCAAAGCAGTTACTTTCCTACTTACCACATAAGAGAAAGTCTTTCTGTATTGATAAGGGGATAACATGAGTTGCTCCAGAGATGGTGTGGTGGTTTGATTCAGGTATCCCCCATAAACGTAGGTATTCTGAATGCTAGTCTCCCCAGGTGATGGCAACTGGAGAATTAAAGCCTCCTGGAGGCAGTGTATTTTTTTTTGGGGGGGGGGTGGCTTATGGGTATTATAGCCACTTTCCCCTTGCCAATGTTTGGCACACTCTCCTGTTCCTGTTGTCCATCTGATGTTGGCCAGGGGGTGATGTCCACCCTCTGCTCATGCCATCATTTTTCCCTGCCATTATGGAGTGTCCTCTCCAGTCTGTAAGACAAAATAAACCCTTCCTTTCCCCCCAAACTGCTCTTGGTCAGGTAATTTTTGCCAGCAATGCGAACATACTTGCAACAGTAATGTTGATACTGAGGAATAAGATTGTTGCTAGACCATCTGACTGTGTGGCTTTGGCCTTTTGTAGCTGATTTTCAAGAGGAATGTAGAAGGATTTGAAACCTTGATCTAAGAGATGCCTTGCAGTGCTGTAAGTACAGTTTGATGGATTATTCTGATTAGACTTGAAAGATCTGAATGCAGAAAGAACTGTGAGGTCTGGCTTGTGAGGGGTGAGAAAGAGCTTTGCCTGACAATTTGTGTGAGAGGCTTGCTATGATGCCCATGTCCTGAGAAGCTGTGCAGGGTTGCATTGTGTAGAAATAGACTGGTGTGAGCAGAGGGATATGGCACAGAAATGAAATCTTTTGGCCCAAACTGCTGCATGTTCAGCTGCATTTGCATGCGAGATCACAGCCATTGAGATAGGGCCAACTGACCTGCATTGGAACAACAGAAAGAACAGAGTCTTTTGAAGGGGGCTGAATGCTCAAGGAGTGTCCTGTTCTTCAAAGTCTGCTTTATTCCCCACCTCCCCCCCGCTGGATTAACAAATTGGTACCCCACCTGGCATTATGGAGTGTAAGAAATGTAGGAAAGAGAGGTTCATTGAAGTTGCAACAGAGTATTGTGTTTTGGAAACGGCTGTAGGCAATGTGAAACAGGTTTGCTGGATGCCTGCATGGAGACCCAGTGGAGCCATGAAGATGGACTGTGGGTTGCAGCGGAGACCCAGTGAAGATGCCAGGACCATGAGATGGCTGCTAAGGAGAGCTGTTGGCCCCAGTTGAAGTTTTCCAGGTCTGTGAGTAGCCTAGCTGGAGGGGAGTAACTGGAACTCCAGAGACTTGTTGCTGGTTAGAATTACCGGACTTGGAGACTTTTCACGGACTAGAGTTGTTGGACTTGGAACTACAGAGTTTGATGTTTCTTTGCTATGCCCAGTGCCATCTTTTATAGTATGAGTGTTTATTCTGTGCCATTATGGGGATTTTGGTTTATTTTTGGTATCATCGCTCAGTTAAAAGATCTTGAACTATGGGAATGTTTTTGAACATCATTAGGATTGATAAAAACTATGGGGACTTTTAAAGTTGGATGAATGCATTGCATTTTACATCATAGATGGTTATCAGTTTATGGGGGCCAGGGGTGGAATGTTGTAGTTTGATTCAGGTGTCCCCCATAAATTTAGATATTCTGAATGCTGGTCTCCCCAGCTGAAGGCAATTGGAAATTAAAGCCTCCTGGAGGAAGTGTAGTTTGGGGGGTGGGCTTATGGGTATTATAGCCATTTTCCCCATGCCAGTGTTTGGCACACTTTCCTGCTCCTTTTGTCAACCTGATGTTGGCCAGGAGGAAATGTCCACCCTCTGCTCATGCCATCGTTTTCCCTGCCATCATGGAGTGTCCTCTCCAGTCTGTAAGACAAAATAAACCCTTCCTTTCCCCCCAAAACTGCTCTTGGTCAGGTAATTTCTGCCAGCAATGCAAACCTGACTGCAACAAATGGCATGAGGTAGATTATAGTTGTGCAGAGAAAGGAGAAAAACTCACTGGCCAATCATAGCACCTGAAGACTGCCATGGATTCTCTCTCTCTCTCTCTCTCTCTCTCTCTCTCTCTCTCTCTGTGTGTGTGTGTGTCCTCTTAACTAAAGCAATGTGAGCTTCTTACCAGCACACAGAAACCAGAGCTGGGTGTAGGTGTGGCTCTTGTCATCCTTGGGTGACTTCCTGACAGGATGCTAACCTCTGCTTCTTTGGATCATGACTTTCATTTACTTATCTGCCATCTCCCAGCTCCCCAGAAGTAAGCACAATGTCAAGCCTAAACCCTGCTACTGTTTCCACCACTTCCTTTTTGTTTAATGTGTGAGAAGCGGTGAGGAAGAGTAGAGGCACTTCTGCTGTCATTCATGCACAAGCTCATTTAATTAATACTGATTTGTGGGATGTCATGTGGTTAGAACTGAGCTAGGCAACTAAACCATGCAGTTGGTCAGGGTGACCTAATGAGGACAAAAGAGGGTCTGGTATTGAAATCTCAAGCTCAACCCTACAAGTCCTTCAGAAGAAAAGGCTAAATATATGATTTACTTTTTAGGCCATTTTGGTCATATTTCCAGTCAGAAATTAATCTGATGGCTCTGTAACCTGTGCCTTTTACACTGTCTTCATCATCTTGGACTGCAGGAGACTGAGGTCTTAATGGAAATCTGAGAGCTCAGGATAAAACTCTCTTTTGATAGTGCATTTAACTAACACTGAATTATAATAGAATCTCAATGGACATGCACACAACATCTGCATAATTAGAGGACAAATTCTTTTTGATTACTGCTATTACCTCACTATTAAATTTTACTCACACACTACTTCATGAGAGGTGCAAAGCACGAGGGACATTTGAGAGTCCTGACTTCACTAGCCACTAAGGCGCCTGCTTCTATACCTTGCAGCTGGCTACTTTTCCAGCTGTTCTTCTTTTCTCTTCTATTTTCATTTAATTATAATATTCTGTGCCCACACTTGAGATACAAATATGTGGAGAGACTCTGGACAAACACAAGGGCTAGTCAGCCCTTGAAGCCACTGAGATAACCCATCAGGAAGGCCATGCCAACTTCTGTTACTCTGTATGTCTTCAGAGGGAATGACAATGGCAGTGACTTAGCTCCTGATTCTCATGGGCTGGTCATAGGTAAAGTGATACAAGTGAGTTTATCATTGATGTCTTTGTGTTCACTGCTGGGACCCTTATAACTCAGGATAAACCTTCTCAGGTACTAAGTGGTAGTCCCTTTTGGGTTTTCTGTGTGATCAATCATTAGAGCACCTCTGAGTGTCTCATTGCTGAGAGAAAGCACCCAACAAAAAGCAGCTTATGGGAAGACAGTTTTTGTTTTGGCTTACAGTGTCAAGGGGAAGCACCATCATTGCCGGGGAAAGTATGTCATGAGTAGAGGCTGGACATCACTTATGCCACAGCAGGTAGAAAATAGCAGCAAGAGAACAAACTAGATTCTAGTAAGGAATTGCTGGCTATAACACTCCTAAGTCATTCCCCAACAACACACCTCTTGCAAGGTTCCACCTACCACATTGTCGTCAGCTGGGGACCAGGCATTCAGAGCACATGAGTCTATGGGACACATCTTATTCAAACCACCATACTGAGCACCTGAAATCCTTGACTTAATTTTTTTTAGAGGAAAGTGACTTTAGAAACAATTAGAATGTGAGATGCTCTGGGTAAGAATTAACTAGCTCAAAGTGTGTCTGGTGTTTTCCAAGTCCATTTGGAGATCAATTAACCATTTCTTATGTGCAAACTGCTCCTTCTGAAAATGGACCCCAGATACCTATTACATTGTGTCTTTTCATGCCTTTTTGCTAAATTCAGTTTTTTCCCTTTACTAAAATGCCACTTTTCAATGATCACATCAGTTTTGTGTTTCCTGACTAGAAAATTGCTGTTATTTCTGTGCTACCACTGCCTCAAGCATTTTCTTTTCTGGTTGTTCTTTAGCCTCATTACCAACTTCTATGTCACCACGAAGCACCTCGACAGTGCTAATAGGCAGAGGTTCAAGTACAGGACAAGCTGAGCTATGCAATCCAGACTCAGTATGTGTGTGTGGATTCCTCAAATAGCAAGGAATTTCATCTTCTTTTGTACCCTGCCATTCTAAGTCCCTTTCTTCTTCATACTCCCTACCTAACTTACGTCACTTTTCAAACACATTTTTTCAGATTTCCTGAGAAGTAGCATGTGAGGTGAGCAGACACCTTACCTATTTGCCAGTCCCAGGGCACCTTTAACAGTTCCTTGTGCTCCATGATGGCTCTGCAGATTCAAAGATAGTAGAGCTGATGAGCATGACATGTGCTGTGCTTCCTCTTCTCTATCTATACCATACTCACACAAATGTTAAAAGGAGACAAGTGACTTTCAAAAACAATGTCTAGGCAGAGGCAGTCCATATTCTACGATAGATATAGGTTTTCTAGATGTGGCCAGCAGCATGGAAAGCAGCTAGTGGTATGATGGAATTCAAATCTTACTGTTTTTATCCAAATAAGCTATCCAATTTAGTGTGTTTTTCTTTTTCTATTGCTCAGATGCCTTGTAAGAAGCAAATAGTGAGGTATAGAAATTTTCTGTTTACAGGATAAATCAATTTGCTGACTGAACATTCTTATGAGCAGTGGTTCTTAGAGAATCACCTGGAGAGTGTAGTAAAACACCATCTGATGAGTCCCATCCCCAAGAGATTTAGTTTCAGTAAATCTGGGTTGGGTCATGGAGGTGAATTTCTGACAAGTTCTTATGTGACATCTATGCTTTAATTTCTAGGAGTGAACTAGTGTCTCCCAACGAGTTCAATCAGTACTAACAGATGATAACCAAAAAATGAGAAGTAGATCTTGAAATATATATTTTGGAGTTCAAAGTAATAATCTATTAAATAAGCCACTTGTCTGTAGAATGTTGACTATGATAGTTGAACCAAACAATCTCACTTCTTCTCACAAATATGAAGCATCACATTTAGGGGTTTTCAAATGTCATTAAGCTTTCAAAATGAACCCAAAGTAAATCCTCAGTCTTCCCATTTCAGTTCCTTGTTTGCTATAAAGTTTTCCACCAGTATTTCAGGACACTGAGATTTGGAGAGATGCTGGATAGAGCCTTTATGCAAAACATGCTTAATGTTATAACCAAACATCTTGCATTAATAATTTCAGATACTGAACCAATACAATTATAGAGAATTGTTTGTAGAAAAAAAATTGGTGAAATAAGAATTGCTTGTTCATGCAAAAGGATTGATGAAATTCAATTGTACTCTTTATATGAAGCTAAAATATATGTTTTTTTACTGGTGGAAAATTATGCTTTGTTTGACACAAATTCTAGGCACTAGATGATGCATTAGGTGATGATGTATGTTCCAATTCCAGAATTATGTCACTTTTCACTTTGTGATGCTTAGTGCATGTCAGTGTTATATCTTTACCTTCTTAAGGAAAATTCAAATATTAAATTCTGAGAATTGAATTTGATTTTTTTAAAGGAGCTAGGGGTGGTGGCACATGTCTTTATTATTTATTTATTTGAGACACAGAGAAAAAATGGGAGTACCAGGGCCTCTAGCTACTGCAAATGGACTCCAGACCCATGGACCACCTTGTGAATCTGGCTTACATGGGTCCTGGGGAATTGAAACTGAGTCCTTTGGCTATACCAGTAAGTGCCTTAACCACTAAGCCATCTCTCCAGCCCTAAGAATTGAATTTGAAATATGGCTCATTTACACATATTTATGGGGAATAAAATAACACTTCTTATGAAAAAGAACTAGGAAAGAGAATGCCATCAAATCATGACCTTTGTAAGTTACTTTTTACTTCTATAAATAACTCACTCCCTGGTTTCAGAGAATGCATGTACTTTAAATACTTTTTTTGCAAAGGATTTTCAAGGTCTAGTAAATGTTTTGTGAATATTTTTACATTTATTTTTGTGTTTGCAAGCAGAGAGAGAAGAAAATAGACAGAAAGAGAGAATGGGTGCACCAGGGCCTCCAGCCTCTGCAATGGACTCCAGATGTATGCTCCATCCTGTGAATATAGCTTTACATGGGTATGGGAGAATCCAGCTTGGGCCGTTAGGCTCTGCAGTGAAGTGCCTTAACTGCTGAGCCATCTCTCCAACCCTAATAAGTGTTTTTATAAGAACTTGTGATAAACTTATTTAGTTCAGAAGTAATTTACTAATAAGGATATTGAGTTTTCAGAATTTATTAGACCTCTCTATGGGAGGTTAATATTACTGTTCTATTTTGATTTTTTTTTTTTTTTGGGAGAGTGAGAGAGAGAGAGAGCGAGCACCAGCAGTCTCTCAGCCACTGTGAACAACTCCAGATGTGTGTGCCTCCTTGTGGGCAAGTGTGGCATTGTGCCCTTGTGTCACTTTGTGTCTGCTAAACGTGGGACCTGGAGACTCAAACGCTCTCTTGATTTTTACACTCCAAGGATGAAACTCATAAAAATAAGATCAACTTACAGTTTTTGAATTTCTTGTTATTTTTACTCACAATTGAATTCCACTAAAAAATGCACCGAAGAGACCAATCATTCCCAGAAATTCCACTCGGCTCAAGGTTCGGATAATGTATTCTTCCCACACATTTGAAATACCATAGAGTGTGGCTCCTCCTAAGACCAGAAGGTCCCCGACCAGCTTATTTTCCCCTAGGAACCAAAGAAAACAGACCGAGTCTCATTAACATTTTCTTAACAATAGTCTAGAACCAGCAAGTTGAGCTTTCTTTATTATATTCTGACATTTTTGCCAGCAGTTCTGCAATCTGAGATTGAACAAAAATTTTAAAAACCTGTTTTCCAGATGTACTTGGATATAAAGACTACTATGTAGATACAACTGGAAGTTAGCCTTCCCTATTTGAGGAGACAAGCTTTTTTCAGTTTATTCTCCCCAAATCCATGTCTTCTACTTAGCAGTGTGTCTGCAAATAGATGTTAATATACATACATGATATGTTTATTTCAAGGTATTTTATACCTGTTTAGTAAACCAGTTATAAAACCAACAAAATCAAGTTCTACCCTCTACTAGTCAGAGAATGAAGATATAACAGAATACTTAAGACTACATTTTGACCACATGAAAAGTATGTACATGCTTAGATAAGGAGACTGAAAGGATTTATGGGTTGAAAGTACATGTAATTTGCCATTATATTAATATTTTCTTCTTTTCAAATAAAAACATTGTTTTAAATTTAGTTTTAGTTGATTATGGTTTATACCCAATTATGTGTGAGTGAGTGTGTGTGTGTGCATGTTAGTATGTGTGTGAAAGCATGTTCATGTGCAGGTGCTCATTCATGGGTGTGCATGGGAGTGTGAAAGGCAGAGGTTGACATTGGGTGTCTTCCTCAGTCAATGTTTACCTTACGTTTTTGATAAATAGTCTGACTTTTTTTTCAGAGCTTACAAGTTCTAATAGTCTAGAAAGGCAGTCTAGGAATTTTCCTGTCACTACCTCTCCTGTGCTGGGATTATAGGCATATGTCACCATGCTTGGCTCTGGGACCTGAACTTGGGTCCTGAGGCTTCATAGCAAGCACTTTACCCATTGAGTCATCTCTCAAGCATGCTGATTTTAAATAAATATTTCCTATATTTAGGCAAACTCTTCCCACTCCAGGAAATACGCAGCCATGGAAAGAAGAGAGTGGAAATAACCAGGGGGCACAGCCTCACTGATGGCCTCTCTACCCAAGTGGTCTCTGACTCTATGCTGCACAAGTCGGCTATCCATCAGTTCAGCTGACTTGAAGCTCTGGAGCAGTAGAGGCACAGGATGAAAAGGGTACACACTCCAACAAGGTCCTGAGGAAATGACTCACCTGAGATTAGCTTCTAATTCCTAGATTATTTTAGAATTCCAAGATTAGCTGGAAGGTGAAACTGTGGAATTTGGCTTTTACTCTTCTGTTGGATGTATTGAGTGCCTTTCAGATAGAGAGTTCACATGGAAGAATCTAGGCAGGGCTTGGATGGACCTGGTCACCTCAGAAAATTATATCTGCAAATGGGACCATTTTATTTCAAGGCAACATCTCACTCCTGGTAAAATTTGAACAGGAGAGGGCCAGACTGGAGACTCAGAAAGGCAACAGTTTGTTGGAGTCACTGTCAAGGTAATGCAGTGAGAATGTGCTTATGGGAGGATCAGGAGCTTTGCCTGGGTCTGGGGGAGTTGCTGTCACTATTCAGCATATGAACTGAGAACTTAATGAAGCTCTGATGAGAATCCAGACCTTGTAGGAGCTGTCTGGGTATATCTCCTATAGAAATGAAAACTGCTGATTAACCTTTATATGTCAACTACAAAATTATAACAAACTTTTACGTTTACATAGTTCATGCAAGGAATAACCCATAAGATAAAACATACCTACTTGCAAAATTATAGAGCATTATTTCATGTATTTTCCTTCAGAAGACATCCAGAAGAGTCTTGTGAAGACGTATAGGAATTATTATGAATGTCAATTATTATTGCACTAGTGATGTGTGAAAGGGGTGCTTAATAGAATTTTTGATTAATGAAATTCATTTTATATGAATGGATTCAGGAAAGCTAAATCATAATGAAATGTTTTAGTAAGAACTAGAGGAACATCAATCTATCTTTTAAAAGTCCTTAAAAGTAGACATTCTTTTTGATGAGAAGTCTCAGCCATGTTTTTAAGGCTTTATATCTATATGGTTATGCTATTTTCTGTGAACTGGCCTTCTACAGCATGAAACCTACTCATCAGTACTTTGAGTTTTAACTTATCTATATAAAACTAATTTTGTGTAATCTCAAGTTTGGAAATATTTCCCAAGTTATCAGTGACAATATATCAAATATTGTTTATTATAATTTACTGGCAATCACATTTGTTCATTTTAAAATCATTTTAAAAGTGGATGGGCTGGAGAGATGGCTTAGCAGTTAAGGCACTTGCTTGCAAAGCCAAGGCACTCAGGTTTGACTCTCCAGGACCCATGTAAGCTAGATGCACAAGGTAGTGCATGTGCCTGGAGTTTGTCTGCACTGGCTGGAGGCCCTGGCATCCCCATTCTCTCTATCTGCCTCTTTCTCTCTCTCTCAAATAAATAAATGAAAATTTTTTAAAAATTTAAAAAGTGGATACATGTACATGTAGAATGTTTGGATCTTAAATGTCCTCCAAAGAAGGCATGGTTCTCAGCCTGGGCTACTGCGAGGTGGTAGAACCTTTAGGATCTAAGGTCTAGAAAAAGGAAGTTAAGTATATTGGGGTTGTGGCATTGCTTCATTCTGTTTTTGGCTTCTTGCATGTCTTAGATGAACAGTCCCCTTCACCACATATTTCCACCAAAAGCAACAGAGCCCAATATTCATGGATTGAAGCCCCTAAAATCATTCACTAAAATAACTCTTTTTTCAATTCAAATTGATTTATCTCAGGCATTTGTTACAGAGAGGCAAAGCTGACTAACACAGAAAGTATGAAAATGTAGGTGGTTAAATGTAATTGAACTAACCTGAATGTAATTGTATAAAGTTATATTATACAATACAGTGTTAGATACAATAAGGAAATGATCTAAAATTTGTATCTAACAGGAAATCACACTACTCCACATTTTATGCAATAAATAATGACATAGCAGTACTATTTTTCTAAAATGTCTGTCAGTTAAAATTAAGCTCTGAAAAGTTATCATTTAAGTGTATGAAGCTAAATTAAACCATCAAATTTTACAAATGGGCACATTTGAAGTTGTGAAATGACCTCATACCACTGGTAACTATGGCATCCAGTCCATTCCTCTTCATTCCTATGACTTAATCTCCAACTTGTTCTCTTGGCATAGTCCATGACTTAGCTTTATATCTGTATGGCCCAGAACATGGATGTTGGAACATTTTATGTTCTCAATAGATGTCAAGTTGAATTGAGTTGACTGAATTTTCCAATGATATGGAAAATAGTTTGAATGGCAACAGTTTTCAATACAGGTGGATTTGAGTATTATCACTTCTATGTCACTGACTGTGTTATGGGGTGCTCTAAACTTTGTTTTCCTTATCTTAAAGACTGGTTATTTTGTGAATAAAATAAACATGTGAAATGCTTAGCATAGTACCTAACATAGCATTCACAATAGTGGTTAAAAAGAATGAATGTATCATTCCTTTAAATTTCCACCTGGGAGGTGGAGAGACGGATTAGTGGTTAAAGCATTTGCCTGAAAAGCCAAGTGACTGAGGTTTGACTCCCCAGGACCCATGTAAGCCAGATGCACAAGGGAATACACACATCTGGAGTTTGTTTGTAGTTGCTAGAGGCCTTGGAGCACCCATTCTCTCTCTCTCTTCTCTCTCTCTCTCTCTCCCTGCCTATTTGTGTATCTCTCTCTCAAATAAATAAATAAATAAATAAATAAATAAATAAATAAATAAATAGATATTTTTCAAAAATCCACCTGTGTCTTGAGTCTAGACATTCCTCATACAGGATTGCTCCTTGATTCTAATCAAGCCAGTCTTAATTTCTTTGTAAGAAACTTCCTTTCCTTATTAGATTGTTGTTTATCAGAAACATTAGATTTATATGACCATTGTTATTTATTATGGTAAAAGGAGAAGATGGAAGGTTATTTAAAATCACTACTTATTACTAATTTAAGAATCAAACATGAGTTAAACAACTGTGGAGTATTGAAAGATTATTCATGCAATTCAGGAAAATGTGCTCATCTATTGAAAGCATTCAGAGTCCAAATAGGGACCAACTGTCTTGTTTTCCTGGTGCTTGTTTTTAACTCTGGAAGTCACATCTATGGCTACATTATGGGCAATTCAGGATAGTTGTTCTTTTAACTTATTATTTTAAAACAACTCTACATTTCTTATATGACACAATTATATAGCAATGAGAATTAAATGGCATAGAAAAACAAATGCTGACTAGATTTCACAACTGGGCCACACATTTTAGTAATTATATGACTTTCCAATCTTCTCAGAGACTTGATTTCTTCAGTTTCAAGAAACTAAAAATAATTTTTGCATAGTTATTAAGATAAAATGAAATGATGTATTCTCATGTTCTTTTCTTTGAAATAAATATAAGGTTACATAAAATAATAAATTGAGATGAATAACTAACATCTTGACAAATGAGCTAAAAGATACACGAAATATATTTTGGTAAACAGGATATTTGGACCAGAAGAAATCTTGATGGTCTAGTTTCCACAATAGTATTATTTTTGGAGTCCCATTTTGGCTAACATTTATATTTTATATGGAATGCCCTGAGGCCATCTGAGTTTTTTTTTTTTTTTTTTCCATCCAGGCTGAAATCAAGGAGGAGTTTGTAGATAGATGAGGACAAAACACTCTAACAAAATAAAATGAAAACAATTACTTTAACTGTAAGGAGGTCAAAGTAACTGAATGTGCCAAAATTCATGTTCCTGGGGATAGAATTGCCATCTCCAGGCTGGGGAGACAGGGCTTAAGCAATCTCCTGGTCTCCTTTTCCTTTGAAAAGCTCTTGCTTGCTATGGCAATGACAATTTATATGAGTTGAATACATAATTAAATTCTGGCAAGTATATGAAATATTTTTTAATAAGTCTGGTGTTCTTGGCTAAATAATACAATTGAATCAACTATACTATACAGGCAAAAACAAATGCTATTTTAATAGCAATTCATGACAATTTTTGAATTATGTTGATCTCAAAATTAATGTGAATTTTTCTTTTTAAAAATAGTTTATGTGATGTTTTAACAATGCTTATGATGGTTAACTTGAGAGCATCTAGAATCAGGTAGGAGACATATATCTGGGTATGTCTGTGAGGTAATTTGTAGATTAGGTTAATTAAGGTGGGAAGGCATACTCTAACTGGGGGTGACATCATTCCAGAGGATTGGGTACTAGATTAAATAATGAAATTGATATACAGCTGGAGAGATGGCTTAGCAGTTAAGGCATTTGCCTGCAAAGCCAAAGCACCCAGGTTTGATTCCCTAGCACCCATGTAAGCCAGATGCACAAGTGACACATGTGTCTGGAATTCATTTGCAGTGGCTGAAGGCCCTGACATGCTCATTCTGTTTCTCATCTCTCTATCTGTCTCTTTCTCTCTCCTTCTCTCATGGTCTCTCACTCAAATAAAAGTAAAATAAATAAAAAGAAAATGTCTTTGCAATCTAAGCACAAGCATTTATCGCTATTTCCTGACTGTGAGTGCAATGTGACCAGCTGCCTCAAACTCCTGCCACTTTCCGATCCCACTTGAACCTCCAGCTGTGAACCAAAATAAACCCCCTTTCAAATTTCAGGCACTTTATTGCAACAATGAGAAAAGTAACTAGCACACAAACCAATTTCCCATTTTATAAAGGTAAAGTATGTGCAGCTGCCATTTTGTAAAATGAGCCCTTATATCCCACATCTGGAAGGCCTTATAGCATCATACTTTATCTGAGTGGGTCTTATAGCATCATACCTTATCTGGGTGGGCTTTATAACATCATACCTTGTATCCCACATTTTGGTGGTCTTATACCATCATACCTTTTCTGGGTGGGCCTTAAAGCATGTGTTGTATGTGGGCACCATTTTGGTAGCATAGGAAGTACTCTGCACTGACAAGTGATAAGGTGTTCTATGAACACAAGTACTTTGTATGTCACAAAAGCAATGCTGTGGGATTCAATAGATTCACATGAGCAGATATGCAGGTCATTTCAGCCATATTTACATTTAAACACTAAGAACAATAATGAAAGGTAGCCACTTTGGAAAGGCTCTCAAAGTTTATCTTTTTCTTAAAATACTAGCATTTCAAAGCCAAATAATATTTTCAATTTAATAAATCAATGCAAACCTAACTTGCCATTCTAGTTTTAAACATTCAGATTTACAGGGCAACTGTATTCCTTGTTAGTGGAATGTAAGCTGATGGCCATCACAAGTAGCTAGGTTCAACAGGCAGAATTTGTCTAATCAAAGGTACTGCTTCTGTTTAGTCTGTGTTCATACAGTGCCCAGAAAGCTGGAACAAAAATGCTATCTGATGAGTTCCAAAGAGGTCATTTATATCATGATCACTGATTACATATATAAAGCATGAAATCAGCCCTTTCATATGCCAGGTACTGAGAGGCCATGGAAACAGTGTTTCACAAGGAGGATGCTTGGGTATGTTAAGTTCATATGTTCAGGTGGGAACATGGCCTTCATAGGTATAAAGCTCTGTAATACAACATGAATGGCATTGCTTCAGAGACTGCATATGACATGCTCTCATAAAAAATGAAATACTCTATTTTTACTCTTTATTTTATCTTATTTTTTTGGAGAGAGACACAGAGAGAGACACACAGAGAGAGAGAGAGAGAGAGAGAGAGAGGGAGGGAGGGAGGGAGGGAGGGAGGGAGAAAGACAGAGATGGGCGCGCGAGCAGTGTCTCAGCTGCTGCGAACGAAATCCAGATGTGCGCGCCCCCTTGTGGCCAAGTGCGGCATTGCGCCCTTGCGTCACTTTGCATCTGGCTAAACGTTGGACCTGGAGATTGGAACAGCTGGAGATTGGAACCAGTGTTCTTAGGGTTAGGAGGCAGGAGCCTTAACCCCTAAGCCATCTCTCCAGCCCTATTTTTACTCTTTATTATCTAATTTATTAGAAAGAACAACTTAAAGAATTACAGAAAAGTTGGGATATTCTATTCCATTCCTGATCCTAATAAAAAGGATCATTTTTTTTCTCTTCCAGAACCTTTGCTATAGCATAAATACTAGATCCCTTTAACATGAGTTTTCTGGAAACCACCCTAAACAGGGTTATCTCCAAAGAGTTAAAAAATTAGATGAGTTAGTCACAAAATTTTACCTCCTAGATATCTAATCTGTGATTGGTAAAATAACTCTTTCCATCAAAACAAATAAGCAGCAAACCATGCATGAGGAAATGACACTTGGTCTTGCTCAAACCGATAAAGACATCAAGTATCTGAAGATACATTCTTAACCTACCTTCATTCAGGAATTTGAAAGCCTAATCATTCTCTGCCCTGGAAGAGCCAGGACTGTGTAGGCAGAGGGGGGAAAGCCCACTGTGGCTATGTTGCCAACTGGCTCATTGCCAGTCTTTAGCCAGCTTATCTAAGCCAGCAGAACTGGCTGTCAAAATTTCCTTCAAGTACATGGTGACTCAGTTGTAGACTGTCAGGGTGTTACATCTTTCATTCTTTCAGAAAGCATCTCCTAGGTGCTGCTATTTTAGGTGTGGGTAACAAATATGACAGGACTCAGACACAGGGAAGACCAGGCTCCTAAGATTCTTGTTTTTATGCAACTATAGACATTCATGTCTTACCTTGGCCTTACTCACAGAGGTGAGTGACCTGGTGATCATTTAGAAACTCACCTGCACCCTGGTGTCTTCCCACTAGCACATCAGCTCCCACCATGCAGCCCATCCCTAGGATGCAGACAACGATGCCGATGAAATGCACAGCCTTGTACCGGATCAACAGGAAGAACCAGGAGAGCAAAATCACCACTGGGATCACGAAACAGTCCAAGAGCTATATGGGGGTGGGGGGACACAGCAAGAGGCTGTCAGCAAGAGAGAAATGTAACTCAGCTCTGTAGAAAGTACTTCCAGAAACCACTGTGTGTGTGTGTGTGTGTGTGTGTGTGTGTGTGTGTGTGTGTGTGTGTGTGTGAACTGTTGCAGTTAAAGCAGACTTAGAGTTAAGCACATGATTACTTTATTTTTAAAAATATTTTATTTATGAGAGAGAGAGAGAGAGAGAGAGAGAAGCAGATAGATAGAGAGAATGGGCACACCAGGGCCTCTAGCCACTGCACACAAACTCCAGACGCATGTGCCCCCTTGTGCATCTGGCTCACATGGTTCCTGGGGAATCAAACTGGGGTCCTTGGGCTTTGCAGGCAAATACCTTAACTGCTAAGCCATCTCTCCAGCCCTACTTTATTTATTTATTTTTTTGGAGAGAGACAGAGAGAGAGGGAGAGGAAGACAGATAGTGATGGGCGCCAGCAGCCTCTCAGCTGCTGAGAACGAAATCCAGATGTGTGTGTCCCCCTTGTGGTCAAGTGTGGCATTGCGCTCTTGTGTCACTTTGCATCTGGCTAAATGTGGGACCTGGAGATTGGAACCACTGGAGATTGGAACCAGTGTTCTTAGGCTAAGGAGGCAGGCGCCTTAACCGCTAAGCCATCTCTCCAGTCCCCCTACTTTATTTTTTAAAACATCATCACAAACATCTCCTGAGCCTTGAGAGAAAGGGAAGAAGACAAGGGGGGATGAAGATTCTCCTGTGTTCAGGGCAGCTCTGCCTCCCATCTTCTTCAGAGCTCTGCAGGTACAAGGCAGCACCTTGAACAAAGAAGATACATTGACCCTTTCACATTGCTCCACTACTCAGGAGTAAATGGAAGGTGAGAACTTAGAAGTTGTACTTAATTTTTCCTAGATAATTGTCTCCTTCCTTACAGTAAAAGTTAGTTTATTTAAGCTGTGTTCTTAAAAAAAAAAAATTCCTGTTGTTATTAGAATATTAGTCTTATAAACATATTAAAGATAGTTGTAAAATATTTTTAAATTGAACAAGGAATAGAAAAATTAACATCAATTTCACTTTGTATAATTGCACAAATATGAAGCCCTGGGAGTTGGTGCAGATGCCCTCAGGGACCTAAGAGAGAAAACATGGTGACATGAGAAATGAGAGGAACCTTGTGTCAGCAGCCATAGCTGGATTGGAGAAAGGTCTGGTAGCTGGTGGGCTCTATTTCCTGTCAGAAAGGAGAGAACAACCCTGAAAGCTCTTCCCAGGAATCTCAAAGCTCAGTGTTAACAGTAAGGATAGGGTTTTGTAGCTGGAAACTCTTGGGAGGCTGAGGCAGGAAGATCACAAGTTTGAGCTGGAAGGAGACCATATATGAAAAACAAGAAATGGCTATAGATATAGCTCAGGTGGTACAGTGCTTGTCTAGAATGCACAGAACCCTGTGTTCAGTTCCAGATGTGATAGTATTTGACTGTAATCCCAGCACTTGGGAGGTAGAGACATGAGAATAAGAAGTTCAGTTACACTAAACCTGCCTGGGCATTATAAGACTCTGTATCCAAAATAAAACAACAAGAAGAAACAAGTTTGACATAGCTTTCCTACAAAGAAATACAAGGAAAAAAGGAATTTTGTAAAGTATGAGGCTCTCAAAGCCAGGCTAGAGTTCCATTCCTGAGCACATTCTCTGTGCTCCCAGAGCTGGCTCAGTCTCTACTACCTTGGTGAAACTTCTAGAATACACTATCCAAAGCAGCATTTCCACCAGACAAACCTCCATGTGTCAAGTGAGAAATCTGTGATTGCTCCGTTGCTCAGCACAGCAGGGACTGGTGATGGTGCTCCACCTTCACTGCCTAGCTCCATGGCTCAGCAGTCAGTCTGTCTACTTGTCCCATGTCTGATGCCTATACTGAGCTCGCAGTTCCTACTGGGAACACATTTCCTGCCTGCTTCAGGGCCTTCATTTCTGCATCTTCCTCTTTCGGGAATGACCTACCCCAATCCTTGATCTTCCTGCCTCTGTTTCCTTCAGGCCTGCATTTATGTTTTGCCTCCTCAATAAAGAAAGCCTCTTGAACCCTCAAATGAGGTCAGGCCCCATGTGATAATTTCCTTGACCCACATTTCTCTTCCATAGTGCAATTGCAACAGTACTTATATAACACAGAATTACTAACATAAGGTTTGACTTTTCCACTTGTCTGGAGTCTATACTGACCAGACTATGTTCCCAGAATGCAAGAAGCTACTGGGCACATGATAAGTATCCACTAACAGTTATGAACACCTGAGACTATATAGTGAAGTCCAGGTTAGTCTGGGCTAGTGAGACCCTACCTTGAAAAACAAAACAAAACAAAAACAAAACAAAACAAAACAAAACAAAAAAATTTTTTTAAGTTAAAAAAAGAAAAAGAGCTGGAGAGATGGCCTAGCAGTTAAGGCACCTCTGCCTGCAAAGCCTAAGAATGCCAGTTCAATCTCCAGTTCCCACGTTTAGCCAGATGTAAAGTGATGCAAGGGTGCAATGGTGAGCTTCCCCAGAAAGGGGCACACACGTCTCGAATTTGTTCATAGCAGCTGAGAGGCCTCTGGTGTGCCCATTCTCTCTCTCTCTGCCTCTTCCTCTCTGTCCTGTCTCTCTCTGTCTCTCTGAAATAACAACAACAAAACAACAACAACAAAAGGTTAAAAAAAAATCAAATGACAACAAATGTTGGTGAAGATGTGGGGAAAGAGGAACTCTCATTCACTGTTGGTGGGAATGCAAACTTGTACAGCCACTATAGAAATCAGTATGGAGATTCCTGAAAATGAATATAGAACTATCAACAGACCCAGGTATCCCCTTACTGGGCACTTCCCCTAAATGCTACACACTTTACTACAGAGATATTTGCTCAACCATGTTGATAGCTGCTCAATTCTTAATAACTAAGAACTGAAATCAACCCAGGTGCCCGTCATTAGGTGAATGGATAAGGCAGTTGTGGCACATTTACACAACAGAATTCTACTTAGCAGTAAGAAAAAAATGATACAACTAAATTTGTAGGAAAATAGATAGACTTAGAACAGATCATAGTCAGCGAACACACACAATCACAGAAAGACAAAAGCTGCATGTTCTCACTCATCTGTGGTTCCTAAACCAGATCAGCTTGAGTTTCTGGCATACCTGATAGGCAACTTGAGGCCCAGAAAGTAGGGGTGTAAAGACTTGGGGGGAGGGGCTGGGGAAGTTGGGGGAAGATAAACATAAAACTAAACCCCAAATTAACTGGTACCATAGAAGCCTTTCTCCTTGAAGGTAGACAAAAAGATTTAACCCTCAACATGAGTTTAGGAGGAATGTCTATAAAGAAGGGCCCTGGAGAGGGTAGGATGAAGTTTAACCTTACAAAATTTTGGCTCTGGCCTATATCACCCAGTACCAGAAAGCAGTATTACCCACATTGAGCTGTCTATCGGAGAACCCTGCAAGGTCCCCAAAACAACACAGGCTTCTGTCAAAGCACTTGATTACTCGCCTGAGGTAAAAGGTAAGACATTATTGCTCAGAAACCATATGCTGCCAGCACAAAACATGGAGAGACCTGGCTGGAATCCAGAAGAGATCCAGTCCTCAGATGGTTAGCATGTCCAGTGGTGAAAGGACTATGTGAGATACTGGGGGAAAGCGGCCAGCAACAGTGTGAGCAAGCCGAGGTCTAAGCTACTCAAAAGCAACCAGCCTGACAAGAAGTACACAGCAATGCAATGGTGGCACACAACATTGGTGGGTAACCAATGGCTTTCTGATTGGCAAAGAGGTCCTCTCAGGGGAAAGGAGCCCATGTCTGGAACTGGGGACCAGGTATGAAGTCTATGTAGACAAAGATTATGCTCTCCAATGACAAGCTCCCACTAAAAGAGGGGCTCAGCCATCAAAATCTCCCTAAATTAATGATGCTTATCCCACTTAATCTATGCTGACTTCATTCTCCATTTGGAAAATGTGTTTTCTTTTTCAGAATAAAGCGAGACTTGAGGTGATAAACTACCCCCTCACATTTCAGCCAAGGCCCAGGTGAAACCACAGAGGAAGTGGGGACATGAGCAAGAGTGCTATCTTCATAATGAGCCTGACAATCACCACCAGGAATTATACAGATGAAGAGGGGGTGGAAAGATTGTAAGAGCCACAGTTTGGGACAGGAGGGCCCCCATCAGAATGGGAGCAGGGAGGATAGAAAAGACGGTACTAACACATGCTGTATCCATACAAAGTATATTCTTTTTAAAAAAATTTTTAATGATTTTTAATTTTTTAATTTTTATTTGCTTATTTATTAGAGACAGAGAGAGAGAATGGGTGCGCCAGGGCCTCTAGCCACTGCAGATGATTTCCAGATGCATGCTCCACCTTGTGCATCTGGCTTATGTGGGACCTGGAAGAGTGGAACCGGGGTCTTTAGGCTTCTCAGGTATGCGCCTTAACCACTAAGCAATCTCTCCAGCCTACAAAGTATATTCTTTTTCTCTTGATTTTTTATTATTTTTTATTTTATTTTTAGAGAGAGGCATAGAGAGATAGACAGAGAAGGAGAGGGAGACAGAAATGGGCGCGCCAGCAGTCTCTCAGCTGCTGTGAAAGAAATCCAGATGCGTGCGCCCCCTTGTGGGCAAGTGCGGCATTGCGCCCTTGCCTCACTTTGCATCTGGCTAAACGTGGGACCTGGAGATTGGAACCACTGGACACTGGAACCAGCATTCTTAGGCTTAGCAGGCAGGCGCCTTAGCCGCTAAGCCATCTCTCCAGCCCCAAAGTATATTCTTAATAAAATAAAAATAAAAATGAAATAAAAATGAAAAAATTTCTTTAAAAAAGAAAATGCAAATAATTGCATATCACCTAAATTAAATTTTAGACTGCTGCCAATTTTTCTTTTTAAAAAAATTAATTAATTTATCTTATAATTTATCTTATAAATTATTTATTTATATTATAATCTCTCCCCAGACCCACTTTCTCTGAGGGTTATTCCCGGTGGGTTAGTGGTAATCAGGTTAAGGCCTCAGTCAGTCTCTGGGTGGAGGTCTGTGCTTCAGGAAGTTTTACTCTGCAGTTCTTACAATCTTACTGCCCTCCTCTTCTGCAATGTTTCCTGAGCCTTGGTAGGTCTGTTAGCCATCTGATTTAGTATTAAGTTTTCCCTCTGAGTTTCTGCAATGATGTGTTTTGATTAGTCACTTTGTCTTTCACCCTTTTCTTGGAAAGGTAGCACTGGGAGTCAATACTTGTCTCTCTGCTTTCTCTGTAAATTTCTCCTAGGCTCTATAGTTGTGGCACAGGTAGCAAATCTCCTGGAAGGCAGCCAGCTATCTTTACTGGTCCTACTAGTGGATCTTGGCTCTCCCCATTATTCTCTGCTATCTGTAAAATAAAACAGAATATCTGACCAAGGGTGAGAGCAGCTTTGGTTTAGGGAATATATATAGTGATTTGAGAGACGTCTTGATGTATATACCCACTCTACTTATCCATAGAGCACTGAAGTCTTCTCTCTGGGGTCTATGAGACTCATGGCCATGAGGTTTTGCCTTGATTTCCAGTACCATATATATGTTCTCTCTCCTCCCACTGTGAGGATCTCATATCCAATCTAAGTGCTCTTGGTTATGAGCATGGGCTGTGTGCCACTGTTACACAGGTGAGTGCCTCTTGAGGGGCTGGTTGGCCCCCAGCAGCTCCTATAGTACTTTCCTGCACCATGACGATTTGCTAGGAGAGGACTGAGTTGCCTCTCATTTCTGATGTGGTCTCTCAGTGACTTGGGACAGCAGCCTTTAGAGTATTCAGCAATCAGGTCTTATCTTTTATCTCTGGGATGTAACCAAGTGCTTTGGCAAGAGCCAGCATTGTTTTGGGGACCACCCAGGCTGGCCCTGACCAACAGCTCAGTGGGTGTAAGGGTGATAACCCAATTCTGATCCTGAGATTCACCAGCCAGGGCCCATGGCTTTAGGATTAAGCTTTCTCCATCTACTTCTGGGCACTTCTGTCTAGACTATCCACCCGTCCACCCTTTACTGGGGGATTGTAGTAGTTTGAATGTGTGTCCCCATTGGCTCAGGTGTTAAAATTAAACCTGTAACTTGGATATCTAGCTGCCTGACTGGAGGAGGTATCTCTAAGGGAGGATCCTGGGTTCTAGCCCAAAGGTGTTTTTGGGAGAAGATCTGAATTCCAGCCCAAAGGCATGCAAATGAGCTCGGGGGTGAGGTGGGATCTGCTTGCTATCAGTTTGTCCTTGTTGCTTTTGGTGTTTGCTGGGTGTTTGGTTGTTTCTCTCTGCTTGGATACATGGAAGTAGCTTCTTCCACCATTGATGAAACTTCCCCTTGGATCTATAAGCTTGAAATAAACCCCTTCCTCCCATAAACTAAATCTGGTATGGATTATCATCCCAGCAACATGAAGCTGTGTACTACAGATGTTATATCTTGTGTGATTCAGGAGAAAGGTTTTTACTATATTCATTGCTTTTGTCTTTAGTTTTGTGTAATTCCCCTCCCCACTTTCCCTGCCCGCTTCCCTCCTCTCCCCCTACCTCCTCCCCTCCTGCCCCATATATATCTTCTTTCCTTTTACTATTCTGTCAGGAGTCTCCTCCTCTCCCTCCCTATTTCTGCTTTCCCCTAGACTCATTCTAGTTCTATGCTCTAATTCCTAATGCTAACTCCTGTTTATATTCAGCTCCAGCTGATCTCACCACATGAGAACCACATATGAGAGAGGGCATGCAGCTTTTGTTTTACGTAGCCTGTATTACCTTGGTTAGAATGATGATCTCCTAGTCCATTTACTTTCTTATAAATTTCACTATTTCACTTTTCCTTACTGACAAACAGAATTCCATTGTGTATAGGTACCACATCTTCAGTATCCATTCATCAGTAGATGAGTGTGGTAGTTTGAATATATGGCCCCCAATATATTCAGTGTTTTATTAGTTTGTAGTTTGCATCTGCAGCCACCTTGCTAGAGGCAATGTCATTGGTGGGTTTGAGATTCCATTGTAAAGATATGCAAAGTGTGCCTAGTAGGAGTTCCCAAAGTGTGCTGTGGCTTTGGGCTGTAGCTTTGCTCTGTGTGCTGTGTGCCTGGTATCTTTTTCTCTCTCTTGCCTGGTCCTGTGAGAGCAGGCCACTTCTCCTGCCATTGTGGAACTTCCCCTGGATCTGTAAGCTTCAATAAATAATATCCCTTCCTCCATAACTTTGCCTGGTCTGGAAGTTCATCTAAGCGAACCTAAAGCTGTCTGCTACAATGAGCATTTGGGTGATTCCAATTCCTAGCTATTATGAACAGAAATAAGACAAACATGGTTGAGTGTGTATCTCCGTAGTAAAGAGTGGTGTCTTTAGGGTACATGCCTAGGAGTATAATATCTGGATCAAATAGATTCACTGTCATCTTTTTCAGGAATTTCCATACTGATTTCCATACTGGTTTTACTGGTTTCCACTTCTGCCAGCAGTGAATGCAGGATTCCTCTTTCCCCACAGCCTTCCCAACATTTGTTGTCCTTTGACTTTCTGATAATTGCCTTCCTGACTGGAGTGAAATGGAATCTCCAAGTTGTATTAATTTGCATTTCCCTGATGACTAAAGGTGTTGAAAATTTCTTTAAGTGAGTATTGGCCATTTGTATTTCTTCCTTTGAGAATTCTCTATTCAGGTCTCTGCTCCATTTATATATATAAGTTTTCTGAGTTCTTTGTAGATTCTAGATGCTATACTTCTGTCAGTGGCATACCTGGTGAAGATTTTTCTCCCATTCTATAGGTTGTCTATTGGTTGTGTTGATGGTTTGCTTGTCTGTACAGTAAATTTTTAGTTTTATAAGATTCCATTGGTTGAGTATTTGCCTAACTTCTTGGGCTACTGGTGTTTTACTCAGAAACTCTTTCCCCGTGCCTATATCTTGGTGTTTCCCTATTTGTTTTTCCAATTGTTTTAGACTTTCAGATCTTATATTGAGGTCTTTAATCTATTTGGACTAGATTTTTGTGCAGGGTGAGAGAAATAGGTCCTACATTCATTCTTCTATTTGTGGATATCCAATTTCTCAGCACCATTTGTTGAAAATGCTGTATTTTCTCCAGCTTGCTTTTTGGCCCATTTGTCAAATATCAGGTAGCTGTAATTGATTGAACTTAAACCAGGATCTTCTATTCTGTTCCATTGTTCTATATATTTGTGTGTGTGTGCCAGTACCATGCTGTTTTTTTTTTTTTTTAAACTATGGCTTTCTAGTACAGCTTGAAATCAAGTATGATGATACCCCTGGAAGTATTTCTACTGTTGAATACATTTTGGATATCCAAGGCCTTCTGTAGTTCCGTATAAAGCTTGAGGTTATTTTTTTCTCACTTTGTGAAGAAAGTTATTGGGATTTTTGTTGAAATTACATTGAATCTGTATATTGCTTTGGTAGGATGACCATTTTCACAATATTAATTATTCCAAACCATGAGTATGGGAGGTCTTTCCATCTTCCATGTCCTCCTCCATTTCTTTCTTTGTGTTTTTATATTTTTATTGTATAGTTCTTTCCCTTCCTTGGTGTGGCAGTCAGCTTCAGGTTCTCTGAGATGAACTTCCAAAGCAGGCACAGTTATGGAGGAAGGGATTTATTGAAGCTTACAGATCCAGGGGAAGTTCCATAATGGCAGAAGAGGTTGGCCTGCTCTTATAGGAACAGGTAGAGAGAGAAAGAGAGAGAGAGAGAGAGAGAGAGAGCCACAAGCCAAAAGCTACACAGCACAGCATACCCCAAGAACTCCAGCTAGGCACACTTTGCATATCTTTAGATTGAAATCTCAAACCCACCACCACACCTTAAGATCCACCCAGTGACACTGCCTCCAGCCAGGTGGCTGCAGATGCAAACTACAAACTAATAAAACTCTGAATATATTGTGGGCCATATATTCAAACTACCACACTTGATTAATGATTTTCCAAGATATTTAATTTTTATGGCTATAGAAAACACAATATCCTCTCTAATCTCTTTATCCATATGCGTATCTTTGATATTGAGTAAAGATACTGATTTTTGTATATTGATTTTGTATCCTACAACTTTGCTGAAAGAATTTATAAGCTTTAGGAGTTTTTTGTTTCCAATAAGCAACAAATCGATGGATCAATTTTTCTGATCCAACCTGCTCACCTGTGTCTTTTGATTGAGGAGTTGAGTCCATTTATTCTTATAGTTATAACTGTGATCTTTGTGTTAATCCCTGTCATGTTGAAAGCTTAGTGGAGTTTGGTGCTTTTTTTGAGTTTTGGAAACTTTTATGATTGTTCTAGTTTTAGTTATTATTTTTTCTCTCTTATAGCCTCTTGAGATTGGTTATTCTTTTCTTCAGTATGGAATATTCCCTGACCTATTCTTGGTAGGGTTAGTTTTGTGCTCATATTCATAAAGTTGGCTTTTACCATGTAAAGATTTCCTTTCCCCACCTATTATGAATATAAGTTTGCTGGGTATAGTATTTGGTTTGGCAGCCATAATCCATTAAGCTTTGGAGCATTCCATTCCAAGTCCTTCTGGCTATTAGAGTTTCCATAGAAAAATCAGAGGAAATTATGATTGGTTTGCCTTTGTATGTAATGAGCTGTTTTTCTCTTGCTGATTTTAGTACTCTCTCTTTGTTTTCATTGTTTAGAGTTTTAACTATATGTCATGGAGAGTTTCTTCTTTCGAACAGTCCTGTCTGTTTGGGGTTCTGTGAGCCTCTTCTATATAGATGTGTCTCTGTTTGGTGAGAGTAAGAAAATTTTCTTTAATAATTGTGTTGAAGATGTTCTCTATGCCTTTACCCTGTATTTCTTCCCATTATTTTATGTCTGGGTCCAGATATTTGGTATTTGTAAGGTGTCCAACAAGTCCCTCATATTCTGTTCACATTTTTAAGAATTAGTCATAATCTTTAGACTCCTAGTCAATTTCCTCTGTCTTGTCTTCTAGATCTACAATTTTATTAACTGCTCTCTTGGTAAGGCTAAGGTTAGTAAGGATTTTTATTATTTTGTTCTCCATTGCATTTTCTCCAGGATTTTCACCCCCTTGTTTAGTTATTAAAATGTTTTATTTATTTATTTGCAAACAGAGAAAAATAGAGAAGAGATGCTGTCAGATAGAATGGGTGTGCCATGGCATCTAACTGCTGCAAATGAACTCCAGATGCATGTACCTCTTTGTGAATCTGGCTTTACTTGATTACTGCTGAGCCATCTCTCCAGCCCTCCATTCCTTTCTTAAATTACATTTTCAGATACTGGCATTCTGACTTTCTTGTTGTTTCTTGGATTTGTTTTTGTATTTTATCATGTCCTCATTAAACTTATTCCACTGAATAATGAGCTCTTTTATTTGTTTACTCTCCTTCAAATCATTTATCTGTCTCTTACGACCTTTTTGGTTCTCTTCAATTTTGTTAATGCGAGTATAGATAACTTTTTGTTGTTGTTGATTTCTTCCATGAGTTTTTTTATTTTTTAATTATGCATTTATTTATTAGAGAGAGAAGTTTTGGTGATTCACTTCCATTTCATCCATCATTTTGGCCATGGATCCATTAACTTTGTTTAATATACCTATGATACTTTTATTTTTCGATTCTATGTCTGGAGAATCCTCTGTGTTTTCACTGGAGGCTTCCATTATGAGAATAGATATCCTTGGTGGGTATCTCTTGACTTGATGTCTTGCACTATTTATTTTGCACTGGGATTTACCCATCTCTAGATCAACCTCTTTGCCATTTAATCAGTTCAGAACCCTATGGGTGCGAGTCCTGCAGTACTTGTATCTGTTGTGGCACTTGTGTTGTGTAGCCTGGTCAGCTTTGATTAATAAGGGTATGGGTAGGTTGTTCACTTGATTGGGATCAGTGTTATAGGGTTTGAGCAGGGTCCTCCTTGTGTGTATATCCTCAAGATGGGTTGGGTGTGACCCTAGCCCATTTGACCTGCTTCCTGTACAATTAGGCCTCTATTCTCCCAGTGTTATTTACTGCCTGAGGACTTTGGAATGTGATCTAAATCAGGCTTAGGGCTGTTCCCCAAGGCCTGACAGGAAGGTTGGTCTGCACTGAGGCAGTGTGGATGCTCCCTGATCACAGCAATTGCTGGATACCCAAGGTAGCATATTCTTCTGGGGTTGACTTTCTAGCCTTGCCCAGCTGCTGACCTTTGACATGTAATCAGCCCCAGGACCCTGTGGGTACTAGGTCTACACAAGCTCAGTTGGATGGGTGTTCCACTTTAGTGTGTTGGAAGTACAAGCAAGTACAGATCAAACACCAGTGGTGTTATGCTTAGACCTGAATCAGAGAAGGCAGACTTGCCTCCTACCTGCCACTCCAATGTTAACATCCATTAAATATGCATGAAGACATATTGGAGAAAGGGTCAATGGATCTCACAGCCTGTCTCGGGACTCTATCCAGCCATGGGCCCTCCTAATTGAACCTCAGAGCTAGCAGAAATAAAGCGCTTTGAAGACTGGTTCTCTTCCTTTTTGCTTTAGGGTTTCATAATCCTACCAAGTGGTAAAATGTCCTAGTAGATGTTGAATTAGCTATTTTGTCTTTGGGGTGGAGCAAACATGGAACGGAGAGCCAGTTTTCTCTTTCTTTGGGAATTTGGAAACTATCCCAGACTCAGTGGTATCCTGGGGAGAACAGGGATCTGTACACTCCTTTTACATCAGGTTTGGTGTGGGTGACATACACCTTCATGTAAAAGCTTACTTCCTGGGGACTGGGAGACGGCTCAGTGGATAAAGTACTTACCATGCAAGCATGAGTACCTGAGATAAGATCTTCAGAACCCACATAAAAGCTAGGGATGCTATGGGGACATCAGTAATTCCAAAATGCCTAGGATGAGATGAAAGGCCAGCTATCCTGGTAAATACAGTGGCAAGCAACAACAATGAGAGACCTTGCCTCAAAACAAAGTGGAAAATGAGGAATGACACCCACAGTTATTCTCTGAACACCATACACACATGTGCATCCACACTCACTTACATGAACATGAACACACACAACAACAACAACAAAAACAACAAAAGTTCATTCTTGACCAAGCACCTACATTTCATTACTAGGCATGAAAGTTAAAAGTCTTCAGATGGGGAATGAGAATATAGCTCACTAGGTAGAATGTTTGCCTAGCAGTCATGAACCTTGGGTTCAATTTCCAGCACCACATAAAACTATGCATGCCTTTAATCCCACCACTCAGTAGTTGGAGGGGGAACAATTAGAAACTCAAAGTTATCTTCAGCTATATAGAGGGTTCAAGGACAAGTTGAACTACATGACACCCTATCTTAAAAAAATCTCCAGAAGAAGAAAATCAGAATCTGTTATTGTTAACAATGGTAATCATCAAATGGGATAGCTGAATTGCCAAAATCCCATGACCAAAATTCTCCATAGTTTCCAAATTTCCTCTTCTGAGTATATGCTACTTTCAAAATAAGTATTAAAAAATCATGTTATAAAGACCACAAAAAAATCCACCAGTCAGAAAAGTCCTTCTCAGGGGAAGTTGATAGTTTGCAAAAAAAATTAAAAAAATTAAGAAACCCCAAATCCAACTGCTCCCACTTCAGTAGAGCATAATGAAGTGACCTCATCCTTCTGTCAAATGCTACCTGCCCAAAGGGGACTTCTTCAACACCCACTAAATCCTCATTAGCACTCCCCTCCAGCTATTCTCAGGGCAAAACTCCCCTCACTGTGCTATCCGAAGCTGAACCTGAGGCAACTGGTAGGTGATTCCAGGAAAGGCACTGCTTCCCATTTTTAATGCTTCCCTCCTCAAGTCTAATTGGCAATCTTCCCTGGTTTCTAAAAGTGACATATATTATAAATTCATCCCTGATGAGTACAGTGGGGACACTAACCAAGAAGAATTTGAGCAGGCAAACTTCTGAAACAAAAACAGTTGGCAGAAGTCTTTTTCAGGCTGACAGTCCTGCTGGAGATATGATAATTTGAAAAGTTTGCATTTACATAGAACTGTGGTCTGCTTGCCTCAGGTACCTTAAACATCCAACCAGAAGTGTAACATGAGGTAGCAGTGTCTTCCATCTGGAAAAGAATTTTCTGATAGAAAACCTCTGACCCTGTCATATCCTCTTACTAGACCTTTTCATACCCAGGACTTTTTTCTTCCTTTTTTTGCAGTGTGTGTATAGTGTAATGTATACACATGATCATAAGCCAAGGGAACTTGTTGGGTACCTCTACTCTTGCTCTTCCACCTTATTTCTTTGCAACAGAGTCTCTCTTTAAACCCGGAGTTCCCATTTTTCCAGCTAGTCTGGCTGACTGTGGAGCCCAAGCCACTCCTCCCTGCACTGGGGTTGTAGGCACACATAACAATGCCTGACTTTTCACATGGCTTCTAGGAATCAAACTTGGGTCCTCATGCTTGTGCAGCAAGCACTGTTACCCACTGACCCATATCCCCAGCCTCCTATTTTATTCAAACTGTTCTTCCCCAACATCTACACAATGGGGCTTTGTACTTAGGTTTTATTGTCTTCTAATACTCAGGCTGGATAAAACCACTCTTCTGCTATATTGCTAACAGATCCAAACAAACAAGATGTGTCACCTGTCACCACACTTGCATTATGAGAGCTGTTTTCAGGAAATGCCCTCTTTCCGTGATGTAGAAAAGATTTTCACCAAAATGTCTTTCTCATTTTCTACCAATAAGGACTTAAATAGGTGAATTTTATGTCAACTTCTGCTAGCCATTACAACTTAGTAGTGGCTCAAATATTTTCATTTTACTTTTTTTTGTTTTCATTTGGAAAGGTGTGGTATTGGAAAGAGGAAGAGATGCTGCCATGCACAGGAAATCTGGGACAAGTGCTTAGAAATATAGGTGATCAGAAGATACAGCTAATTAGAGGCAAGCTTTCTAGCACCATTGCAGGGAAATTTACCTCCAGAGTAGAGCTGTCCCAGAGGACAAAACCCTTCTGAGTGTCACATCATGGGAGCTTTAATGACCTTTAACAAGCTCTAATTATTAGCAAAGTGGATTCCACAATAGAAAGCAAGGCATTGATGTGGAATGATCAGTTCTTAATTTTCCCATTTTACAGATAAAGAAACAGGTTTCTAATGTCAGGTTAATTTTCTTGACATTACCTCGTAGAAAGTGTGAGAGTCAGTGATTTCAAATCTACGCATTTCCTTACACAAAAGTATCTTAAGTAATCAAGGTCTAGGAAGAGCAGAATCTATGGGATCCAGTTCCTCACAAGGCTATTGAGCTCCCCTCAATGTGGCAGGCTCAGAGTCTCTCACAGAGGAAGAGAACAACTCTAGTGCTACTGAAAGTGAGCACTGATGGGAGTATCACCCCATACTTTAATTTTTTTAATGTTTTTAATTTTTATTTATTTATTAGCAACAGACAGACAGAGGGGGAGAGAGAGAGAATGGGCACACCAGGGCCTTCAGCCACTGCAAACGAACTCCAGATGCATGTGCTACCTTGTGCATCTGGATTATGTGGGTCCTGGGAATTGAGCCTCAAACCAGGGTCCTTAGCAGGCAAGTACTTAACCGCTAAGCCATCTCTCCAGCTCCCAACCTCACACTTTTATATGAAGGAAAAGATATAACACATCAGAGTCAGGGTGCTTAGTGTGCTTAGTGATGCATCGCTGCTACTGTGGACTCTCTTTTGAGTGTTTTGCTGAAGTTGTTACATTAAGTTAGCTGGGCCCTAACTTGTATTTCTTATTGACAGAATTCATGAACACAGAGCATTAATGATAACAGTAAAGCAAATATACATTTCAAAGCACATATTGAAGGAACTAAAAGGTTTCTGATAAAATATTAATTCTACTTTAATTTTGCATTGCATTTGATTTCTCCCAGCATTAAAACAGCATGGCAGGGGAAACAATTTTAAAAGCTACAGGAAAACAGTTCATACTTTTGAGGTCTATTTCTAGTTCTCACTATTCTGTATTTTGTTTTTTTTTTAAGATAAAATAGGGCTGGAGAGATGGCTTAGCGATTAAGGTGCCTGCCTGCTAAGCCTAAGACCCGGTTCCAATCTCCAGGTCCCACGTTTAGCCAGATGCAGTGACGCAAGGGCGCAATGCTGCACTTGCCCACAAGGGGGCATACATCAGCAGTTCGTTCACAGCAGCTGACGTGCCCATTCTCTCTCTCTCTCTCTCTCTCTCTGTCTCTCTCCAAAATTAAAAAAAAAAGACAAAATAAGGTTGCCATCATCTCATTCTAGTCATGTCCTTGTTCATTCAGCAGATAATTACTGTGTGCCTACTATGTGCTCAGCATCCCAATAAAGGTAGAGGAATATCAAACAGAACAAAAGTGTCTGTACCTAGGACCAAGGGGACAGTTGCCATTAGATACACATTTCTTTCCTATAGTTCACTCAGTTTCTTCCCCTAAAGATTTACCTGATGCTGAAGGTCATTCAGTCCTGTTTTCTTAAAACCTAGGATCCATGCCTTCTGCTTCTTGGACCTCATTCCAGCTGCTTTCCACATGCCCCTGGCCTTCATCCCTTTCTATGGGAGATTTTCCTTTACAATATTGGTTCATCCTGACTCTGCTTTTGAAGTCAGACTGCTCTGTTTAGCTCTTTATATGATATTGTGAAGATCTTCCTACAGTCATCATCTCTGACCTTCTGGTCTCATCAGTTCCACTAGATGTCCTTCAGGGATAGCTCATTTTACCAACATCAGCAAAGCTAAATTTCAGAACTGCCTTGGACTTTTTACTTTAAGAATCCCCTGCAGCATTTGGCTTTACTAACCCATCTCTCCTTGAATTTTATCCTCCTTTGACTTTGACTTATCTTTTTCTCCATCAGTATATCTGGCCCTTCCTTCTGTCTTTTTTTTTTTTTTTTTTTTTGACTCATCTTATTCTTTTGGTTCCTCAAAACTGATGTGTTCAGGCTGGAGAGATTGTTCAGTGGTTAAGGTGCTTCTTGCAAAGCCTTACAACCCAGGTTTGAGATCCTAGTGCTCATGTAAAATGTTTCTACCAATATTTATCTTAGTGCAGATTCTGATATTCCTTCCTTCTATGGGTGGTCTTACCCATAGTGTCTCCACTCCATGTCTTTCATTCATCCCTCATGACACCTCTCACAGTCCTCTGGGTTTCTTGCCCTATGGGCTTTTGAATTCAGCCTTAGCTCCTAGTGTCACTTCTCATTTCTCTCTATTTGTCCTCAATCCTCCCATGCACTGTGCTGGCTTTGGACATCTTCTATTTTAATGGTATGTGAACTTACTTGCTTCTCCATTCTAGACCCTGCTCCTGAACTTCAGAGCCACAGAACCACCTGGTGACCTGATGTGCCTACAGGGCAGCTAGATCAAACAGAACCCAATATCTTTGTCCCCACATTGTTCCTCCTCCTTGACAAATGGGACCCCAAGTTGCTCAGTCACTCAGGTGTGACCTCAGTGAGTGGCATTCAGGCCCTCTTGAAGCTCCCAGGTTCTTCTAGTTTTCTCACAATACTGGCTTCTTCTTTCTTGACCTATTTCCCTTACTCTTTAATATTGTTATGCCTATCAACTTAGTTCTCTTTTCTAGTCATATTTCACTGTGCTCTTATCAGACCATGACCTTCATCACTGTCTATTTGAGAATGACATCCATGATCGTATTTCTAGTTCCCATCTCTCTGCTGAACTCCATACACACACTAAATCTCCAGTCCACACCTAGCCTAGAGTTACCATCATCCTTCAGTGGTGGACTCTTTCCATGCTTAACCCCTCACAGTCAGTTCCCAAAGCAGCCACAGTATTCTAACAGTGCAGGTTATGTCACTCTGATGCTTTGCTCTGTACACAGTCTCATGACTGTTGTAAAAACATATCTAATCTCTCTAACTTGATATCCAGAGCCTTATAACCTGTCCCCTAACTTCCTATTCAATTAAATCTCTTGTTTTAAAGTTTTTAAAATATAACATGTTTATTGAAAGGCCTAAGTGAGGCCAGAGGAAGAGAATGTATAAAAGAAGGGTGGGGGGTAGGGAGGTCAATCAGAATTCAAGATATTCTGAATAAGATATATGTAAAACTACTTTTTTGAATAATGGCACATCCAGAAGCTATAGATTATTACTAGAAAATTTTCAGTGCCAGGGATGGGATACCTTCCAGTGAATTGTTGGCCAGGGAGGTCCCTGTTGCCTCCAAAACATTACAGGCTATTGCCAATGCCCTTGGTTTCCCTTGAGAAATAGATGGTAAGATCCTATTGCTGAAGACTTCACTTGCCTGAGCAGCAAAGCCACTGAGAAAGCAAGCTGGTGCGGAGCAGAAAACCTTCTCCCTGTAGATCAGCCAACTGAAAACTGGAAAAAGCTGCATTGCATGAAGCCATATGGGAGACAGAGATCATCAGTGGTGAAAACAGTGGACACTGGAAACCTCAAGTTTGGCCAGACAGGCCAAATGACCAAAACGGGTGCAATAGTGGCATGTCTGTTCTGGAGGAAACCAACTGCTCTCTAATTGGTCTGAAGGCCTGCTCTATGGGCAGGAATACATGCCTGGTACTGAAAAAAATGTAATCAAAAGACTATGGCAGGGGAGATCATGAGCCTTAGGGGTAAAAATTCTGCTCTTGTCTGGCTAAATGTATATATTATTCCCACCAAACTTCCCTGAAAGCACTACACTTAATGTTCATATTCATATATTAATTCTACTCTCACTTCTGGTTAGAGAAACTTCTCTTTTCAGGTGATGAGGACCACAGGGATGACCCAAAAGGCAACATAGTGCTGAGAAGAAGGGACAGAGGAGTGTCCAGCACTGAAATATCTCTATCACACCCTCCAAGGCTCAAGGTCCATTGCGGAAGAGGTGGCGGAAAGAATGTAAGAGCCAAAGGAAGGGTATGAGTCCTTACAAAGCAACTGTCCACAGAGAAGTTGGCCTCGATATCCATGACCTTGCTGTGCCTAGCAATACCTTCACAAGGCCCTCATATAGGAGAAAAAGATGATGACATCAAATTGAAGAGAGACTGATGGAGAGAAGGAGGAAATATCATGGTTTATTGTTTGTAAGTATAGAAGTTGTCAATAAAAAAAGGGAAAAAGGGAAAAAAGAAAAAAAAATCCATACCATAAGACTACCATTTCAACTATTGTTAAATGTACAATTCAGTGGCATTCAGCCTGTTCACATTGTTACTACCATTCATATCCAGAATATCTTCACTGTCTCAAACTGAAACTCAGTTCTTTCTGACTAAACAGTAGTTTCTCATTATACCCACCTAAGCCCCTGGCAGTAACTATTCTACTCTCCATCTTAACAAATTTCACTATTCTAAGTGTGCCCTATAAGCACATAAATAAAATGTGTTTACTTGGACTTGTGTGCTATGTATTGATCACAAGGCCTGCACAGGCTAAGCACAAGTTCTTTTGTTGAGCTATATTCCCAGTCCTTTTGTCCCTTTTATTTATTTGACAGAGAGAAAAAGAGAGAGAATGGGCGTACCAGGGCCTCCACTCAGTGCAAATGAACTCTAGATGTATGTGCCTCCTTTTGCATCTGGCTTACTTGGGTCCTGGAGAATCGAACTGGGATCATTTGGCTTTGCAGGAAAACGCCTTAACAGCTAAGCCATCTCTCCAGCCCCAGAAATTACTTCTTTTTAAATATCAGATCATTTCTATGAATGTGCATGCCACATTTTGTTTATTCATTCATCTACCAATGGATGATTGAGTCATTTCTACTTTTTGGATATTGTGAGAAATACTTCTATTCTGCTTTTTTCTTTCTTTTGCTTCCTTCCCTCCTTCTTCCCTTCCTTCCCTCCTCCCTCCCTCCCTCTCTCCCTTCCTTCCTTTTCAAATTAGCATACAGGTCTCCTCATGCCATTTTCATACATATTTTTGATTGGTTCTTCCTCACCCTTGCTCCTCTCTCCCATCTTCATGCCCCCTCCCCCATCCCTATTGTACCACATCACCCCCAGTATTCTCCCTTCCACTTTCATATCACATTCAGTTTATTTTCTCACCACCAGGAACTTCATCACTCCTTCCATGTTTCGCATATGCTATGCTACAAGGGCTCTTCTCTGCAATTGTTCTCTGCTTAGAATTCTTCACCATGTTTTTGCATATTTTACTCCCTCACATTCTAATAGGAGAGACAGAAAATAGACAATCAAGTGATCCTTAGAAAGGAAGCTTCATCAGGGTAAAGATTATCTTATCCATGTTCTGTGTCTAGGGCCCATGGAATACATTTGAAAATATTTTTTGAGCACATGAATGAATAAGGCATGACTCGATCCTTCTTCCTCACTCACACATAGGTCATGTCTGGCCTTTTCAACAACTTAAGCATCTTTGAATATCTTCTCCTGCCCTGTTCTGTTGTTCCTTTGATAAGATCATGAAACTGCTTCTAAAGTACAAATCTCATAATGTTATACCAACATTAGAATCCCTTAGAATTAAGTCCAATCTCCCTTGTATGGCTTATTAATCCCTTTGTGATCTTTCTCTGGTCAGCTTCAACCTCTTCCTTGTTTCCTCCTTCAGACTCTATGATTTCAGGTTTACATGACAGTAAGTTCTAGCGATCCATTGAACTATAGTTGACAATACTGTATTGCATGCTTAAAAACTTGTCAAGAGGGGTTGAAGAGATGGCTTAGCAGTTAAGGTGCTTGCCATAAAGCCTAACAACCTGAGTTTGATTCCCCAGTTCCCACATAAAGCTAGATGCACAAAGTGGCACATGTATGTGGAGTTTGCAGCAGTCAGAGGCCCTGATGTGCCCATTCTTTCTCCGTGCTGGGCATAGTGGATACACCTTTAATCCTGGAAATTGGGAGGCCAAGGTAGGAGTGAGTTTGAGGCCATCCTGAGACTACATAGTGAATTCCATGTCAGCCTGGGCTAGATAGAGATCCTACCTCAAAAAACAAAAACAAACAAACAAAAAAACTTGTCAAAAGGATAGACATTATGTTATTCTTACCACAATTAAAATTTAATAATAATTAATAATAAAACTATACAACAACTCATGCTAAAGGACTTACAGCTTTTAAATGTGCTATGGTCTCTTTTGTCTCATGGCACATGCTCTTCCCCTACTTGGAGTCCTCATGTTCCTTTCCATTACATAACCCACTTAGACTTAGTCTTTCAAATTCAGTTTAGCCCTTAAGTCCTCCAGATAGCCCTCCTTTGCTTCCTAACTCTAGAATAAGTGAACCCAGGGGGTCTCTCATAGATCTTTGGGATTTGTACTTAGGCTAAAACACAATTGCCTTCTAAAATATCAGGAATTTTTCTTTTGTTGTAGTTATCTTCTCCTTGCTTGGGTACTCAAACAAAAGCAGCTGATAGGAGGAAAGCTTTTTTTTTTTTTAATTTTGGTTTATAGTCTCTAGTGGGAGCTTCATGATGGCAGAGGAAAGATGGGTAGAAAAGAAGCTGGACATCACCTCCTTGCCAAAAGCAGGTGGACAACAGCAGCAGGAGAGTGAGCCCACTAACACTGGCAAGCTAGGAGCTAAGAAGCCTCAAGGTCTACCCCTAGGAATGGAACACATCTCTTCCAGCATGGTTCCGCCTCCCAAATTGTGACCAAACATTCAAAATACATGAGTTTATGGGGGACACCCAATTCAAACATCACCCTCATACTCAGTGTTATCTCCTGCAGCATGATCAGTGGGTAGCATGCAGTAGGCTTCCTGCAAGTACTTTGTTAACTCATCTAGACAGATTTACGGAGCACCTTTCACGTGCTAGGCCCTGCAGTGGCAAACACACTCCCTGACCTTATGTGCTTTCCTATATGCAGGAAAAGACAGACAAGTAAAATACATAGGAGGCTGGTGATGATAAGGATTATGGAGAAAAAGAAAATAGGAGGGGTAGGAAGAGTGGGGCAGCAGATTGCAATTCCACATGGGGAAAGTCAAGAAGAGCTCACATGAGCAGTAACAGCTAAGTCCTGAGCAGCTTAGTGAACTGCCTGGAAGATGGTGGCTTTTGAATGAATGAATGAATGAATGAATGAATGAATGAATAACACAGGAAGCAATTACTAATTTCTATTTTCCTGAGTCACCTGGAGAGATTTGCTGCCTTGGAGAAAACCAAAAAGGTAAGAAGTTGCTTGTTGTGATGGTATATGGCATGAGGAACTGCAGGTGAGCTTCCTGTGTAATTCCTAGTTTCCACGGTCATTCTCTGGCCCAGATCATATCACAGTGCCTAAATTTCTCACAGAGCTTCTACCAGTTGGCCTCGGAAGATGCCTGCCCATGTTTCTCTTTCTATTCGACAGCTCTGAGGTTAGAAATGCATAAAGAAGAGGGCAGAAAGGAAAAAGAGACAAAAACAACTTCTGCTATATTTTCAGATGTTGGAGACTTTGTGAACTCTCATTGTCTCATTAAAACATCTCAGCAGATTTCACTGTCACATTTCCTACTCCAACTCTGTCTCCTCTTCAAAGAACCATTGTGATTACACTGAGGTCACCCAGATAATTCAGGATAATCTCACCATCTCAACATCATTAATTTGATCACATCTTTAGTCTCTTTTGAAATTTAAAGTAACACATTTGCATATTTCAGGGATTAGAACATCATCATCTTTGGGAACCATTCTTATGCCTATTACTCCAGCCATGTTCATGCATAATGAAAGGTGTGCTTTGAAATAATGAGAGACATTTTTAAGGCAAAAAGAAAATTTCCACTTATTGAGAAGGGTATATAGGTGTTTAAATATCTAATCTCCTGTTATGCACTGGAATTCACTCATCTGAACATGGCTATCATTCAAAAAAATTACTCTGGAAGTTCATGGTTTTATTTTAATGCAGTTCTCATTACTCAAAACCATTTTGATTCCTCCAGACGCAAAATGGCCTGGATATCCATGACCTCACAGTGCCTGAAACTACCTACACAAGACCATCATAACAGGAGGAAAAGATGATGACATCAAAATTAAAAGAGATTGATTGAGATGGGAAAGGGATATGATGAAGAGTGGAGTTTCAAAAGGGAAAGTGGGGGGAGAGAGGGAAGTACCATGGGATATTGTCTACAATTAAGGAAGTTGTCAATTAAACATTTTTTAAATAAAATTAAATAAAATCCGCAAAAACCCCCAAACAAACCATTTTCAGATGTATCAACAGTTAAGAGCCCTTCCTGTGCAAGCACGAGGGACTGAGAAGGCCTGAAAGAGCATTTGAGTTCAATTTCTAGGACTCACATAAAATAGCTGGGTTTGGCCACACATATCTGTCACCCCAGTCCTGTATGGAGCAGAGACCTTGAGCTCTGATGTCAACAAGAGACTCTGGATCAAGTAAGAAGGAGCAGAAGAGCAAAGGAGCAGGAAACCCAGCATTCTGCTGCAGCCAATGCAGGCAATGGAGCAGGACACCCAGCATTCCTCTGCAGCCAACACAGGAAATGGAATAGGACACCAAGCGTTCCTCTTCAGCCAATGCAGGCTATGAAGCAACATGTAGCATTCCTCTGTGGCCACCACAGGCAATGGAGCAGGACACCAAGAATTCCCCTGCAGCCACCAGAGGCAATAGAGTAGGACACCAAGCATTCCTCTGCAGCCAACACAGGCAATGGAGCAGGACACCACGCATTCCTCTGCAGCCAATGCAGGCAATGGAGCAGGACACCAAGCATTCCTCTGCAGCTAATGCAGGCAATGGAGCAGGACACCCAGCATTCCTCTGCAGCCAACCCAGACAATGGAGCAGGACATCAAGCATTCTGCTGCAGCCAATGCAGATGAACAAACACAGCTGCCTCAGTGTAGGGCACTGCATGGGCATACACAAGTGCATACACCACACATAAAACACCCCTGATCACACATATGGAAGCAAAAAGTTTTTCTTAACTCTTTAAAATTGCTTCCTGAGTACTCTGCAATGGAAACAATTGCTGGATTAAGCTAGATAATACTTCCTGAGGGGTGGCGAGAGACAGAGAGAGGAGAAGAGCATGAAGAAATTTATATAACTTAAAATTGTCTCTTGGGGCTGGAAGAATGGCTTAGCAGTTAAGGCATTTGCCTGCAAATCCAAAGGACACAGGTTCGATTCCTCAGGACCTATGTTAGCCAGGTGCACAAGGGGGCAAACGTGTCTGGAGTTCGTTTGCAGTGGCTGGAGGCCCTGGTGAACCCATTCTCTCCCTCCCACTCTCTCTCTCTCCTCTTTCTCTGTCAAACAAACAAACAGACAAATAAATAAATAAAAGTACAAAAATTTAAAAATTTCAAAAAAATTGGCTCTAAAGGAGATGTCAAAAGAGTAATTCTAAAATATTTTGAACAATGAGAAGCATATTTAGAATAAGATTATAATGTTTAAAGATAAGTTCTGAATGAATACATGGATACAGATGTATAAATTTTACTGTTAAACCACTTTGTTTTTGTCTTACATGATAAAATATTGTTATTATTTAGAGGATTTTTGATAAAAAGTGAATAAAATTTTTATATGGGAATATATTCCTAATTAAATCATTCATATATCTGCAGTGTATGTATATGTATGTCCAAATATGTATGGAAACACATGTGGGTGTGTGTGTGTGTGTGTGTGTGTGTGTGTGCATGTGGAAGCCAGAGGATGATGCTAGGTGTCTTATTCCATCATACTCCACCTTACTTTTTGAGAAAGACTCTCACTGTTTCCAGAGCTGAGCACCAGTTGTGCTAGATAAGCTAGCCAGCAAACCTCAGATATCCCACATCTCCTTCTCCAGAATGCTAGTTTTATAGGAAAATGTAACACACCAGGGCTTTTATATAGACTCTGGGGATCCAAATCCAGGTCCTCATGTTTGTGTGGAAAGCACTTTATCTGCTGAGCCAATTCCTGAGACCCTCAAGTTTTCTCAGTTATAAAGATCAGTTAAAAGTGCCACATGTTCTTCCTCATCTATAGTTCCTAAACTGGAACAGCTAGAGTTGCAGGCATACCTGACAGATAACTTGAGGGACAGATAAAAGAGACGGAGGGGTTTGGAGGGAGGGGAACAAGAAGGAGGGACAGATATACACAGAACCAAATCCAAAATGAATTGGTTCAATAGAAACCTTCCTCCTTGATAACATAACAAAAGATATAACCTTCAATACAAGCATAGAAGGATCATCTGGTAAGAAGGACTCTGGAGAGAATGGGATGAAGCCTAAACTTAAAATGTTTGGCTTTGCTTTGTAACTCCCAGTACCAGAAAGTTGTGCTACCCACATTGAGCTGTTGATTGGACAGACCTACAAACCCCAAAACAAGACAGGTTTCTGTCAAAGCACTTGATTATCCACCTGAGGTAAAAGGTAAGACCCTATTGCTGAAGACACCATATGCTACTGATGCAGAACATGAAGAGATCTGGCTGAATCTGGAAGGAAGCCTATTCCTAGATGGTTAGCCTGGATAGTGCTGAAAAGCACTATATGAGCTACTGGGGGGGGGGGGGAATGGCCAGCAATGTTGTGAGCAAGCAGGGAACATTGCTATATGAAAACAACCAGCCTGACAAGATAGACAGACCTGTGTGACACACAACCTAGGTGGGTAACCAATGGCTCTCTAATAGGCTATGAGATCCACTCATTGGAAAAGAACCCATAGCTGGAACTGAGAACCAAGTCAGAATCCTATGGAGGCCAAGATTATGGACTCCAATGAGAAACTCCCACGCACACTAGTCTTTGGGCAAAAGTGAGAAAATCACTTTAGTCCCGCTCTTTTTTTTTTTTTCCTTGATATTTTGAGGTAGGGTCTCACTCTAGCCCAGGCTGACCTGGAACTCACTATGTAGTCTCAGGGTGGCCTTAAACGCATGGTGATCCTTCTACCTCTGCCTCCTAAATGCTGGGATTAAAGGCATGGGCCACCATGCCTGGCTGAGAAAATCACTTTTAACAATGCTTATCCCCTTTAACCTATTCTCATCTCTCACTTTCCACTGGAGAATCTGTTTTTCTTTTTCAGAAAGCAGTTAGAACCAAGAACAACCAAAATCTATCAACAAGACAAGAATAAATATCTGACTCCCTGGCAGGAGCTGAACCCCCCCTCGCACAGCAGCTAGGGCCCAGGTGAAATCACAGAGACATTGGTGAATTGAGCAAGAGTGCTGCTTCCACAGCGAACCTGATAACCTGCACCAAAGTGATGGAGACAGACATTGAGGATACTCAAAATGCACCAAAGCAGAAATCCAGAAGCTGCTGAGAACCCAACACTAAAGGAGACTCAAAGCACACCCACCAGGGCTACGGAAGTTTTACAGAAGAGGGACTGGAAAGATTGTACTAGCTCAGGGTAGGAAGGAAAATCTAGGGACATTGCCTCCAACCCACCCCACCCACCCCACAATGATTGCTGCTCTCACAACTCATAACCCACAACTCCAATAATTCCACTAAGTGAATACCAGCAATGCCACTAAGAAAGGCCTTCAGTGGGCTTGGAGGAGGGAAACAATGGTACCAACATATGATGTGTCCATACACAGTTTCTACTTTAAAAAAATAGAGTGGAGAAAAACAAGGACTGAGGAAGGGGGGCAAAAGGTGTATTACAAAGGGAATATATCCAAATTACAGTATAGTCATGTATTAAAATTCTCAATAAGAATATTTTACAAAAGGAAACAAATCAGTTTAAGAACAAATGAATACTTTTAGCCATTGAGTATGCCTTAATTGTCATGAACTCAAAATGTACCTAACTGGAAGGCTTCAAATTTCTTTTTTTTAAAGTTCACTTTTATCTCTACTGTTTATAACAATTATCCTTAAAACTTTTGGCGAAGATCAAGGGTGGTTTCCATGTCAGTTTACTTTTCACCAGATGGACAGACACAGTAAATTTTTTTTATTAGTTATCTATATAATGTGTATACAGCCATGATGATACCATCATTAGCCTTCTCCCTGCCCTCCCCCCTTGGAGATTATGGCTCTTTAGCCATCAGTTATGGGGGTGAGGCAATGTCTCTGTGCATAATGACCCAACTTATGGCTCTAACAATCTTTCTATGCCCTCTTCTGAGAATTTCCCTAAGCCATGTTGGGTTCATTTTAGGTCTATTTCAGTGATGAGGTCATGGTAGTCTCTGTGTCTCTGGATGTCTGGTTTGGTAGGAGTTGAGTGTTCTCTGTGTCTATCTCCTTCACCCCTGTGCTGATACCAGGTTCCCTGAGAAAGCAGCACTCTTGCTCATTTCGCCAATTATTCTATGGCTTCAGCTGGTGTTCTGGTGAGGTGCTATGGGCTGATTCTCTCCTCAAGTTCTACATTCATCTGTAAAAGAAGCAAATTCTCCAACAGAGAGTGAGGTCAGTGCAAGATCCATGGGCACCCAATATTGTTTTAGAGAGAATTTAATGGATGTAGCTTTAAGAGATCCCAATGGTTGAGTGATTGTTTAATTTCCTGAGCTACTGGGGTTTTGTTCAGGAAGTCTTTTCCCACTCCTATATGGGAAGTTCCACCTACATTTTCTTCCAGTAGTAGCAGAGTATCTGGTCTTATACTGAGGTCTTTGATCCATTTGGACTTAATTTTTGTGCATGGTGAAATGTGTAGATCAACTTTCATTTTCCTGCATATGGTTTTCCAGTTTGTCCAGCACCATTTGTTGAAGATGCTGTCTTTTTTCCAGTTTACATTGTTTGGGTCTTTGTCAAATATCAAGTAGCTGTAGTTACTTGACCCAAAGTCTGGGTCCTCAATTCTGTGCCATTGGTCTATAGTCTTGTTTTTATGTCAGTACCATGTTGTTTTTATTACCGTGGCTTTGTATTATAGCTTTAGATCAAGTATGGTGATGCCTCCAGAGGAGTTTCTTTTACTGAGGATATGCTTAGATATCTGAGGCCTTCTGTCATTCCATATGAATTTTGTGATAATTTTTTTCTATCTCTGTGTGAAAGATGTTGGGATTTTTATTAGTATTGCATTAATATATATATATATATATATAAAATTGCTTTTGGTAAGATTGCCATTTCCACAATGTTAATTCTGCCTATCCACGGCATGGGAGGTCTTTCCATTTTCTCAAGTCCTCCTCAATTTCTTTCTTGAGTGTTTTTATGTTTTCATTGTAAAAATCTTTCACCTCCTTGGTTAATGTTTATTTTTTTATGCTATTGAAAATGGGACAATGTCACTTATTTCTTTCTCTGTATCTTTGTCTTTTGCATATAGAAAGGCTACTGATTTTTGTGCATTGGCTTTGTATCCTGCTACTTTACTGAAGGAGTTAATCACCATTAAGAGTTTTGAGATGGAGGATCTTGGGTCACTTATGTATATAATCATGTCATCTGCTAATAAGGCTAACTTAAGCTTTTCCTTTCCAATTTATATCCCTTTTATTTCTTTCTCCTGTCTTATTGCTTGAGCTAGTACTTCCAGTACTATGTTGAAGAGCAGAGGTGAGAGTGGACACCCCTGTCTTGTTCCTGATCTCAATGAGACTTCCTTCAGTCTCTCCCCATTAAGTATTATTTGGGCTTTAGGATCTTTATATATGCCCTTTATTATGTTGAGATATAGACCATCCATGCCTATTCTCTCCAATGTTTTGATTATGAAGTGATGTTGTATTTTGTCAAAGGCCTTTTCTGCATCTATTGAAATAATCATGTGGTTTTTTGTATTTAAGCTTATTTATGTGATGTATTACATTGACAGATTTCTGTATGTTGAACCATCCCTGAGTTCCTGGGATGAAACCTACTTGGTCCAGGTGGATAATGCTTTTGATGTGTTGTTGAATTCAGTTTGCCAGGATTTTGTTCCAGATCTTTGCATCTAAGTTCATCAGGGAAATGGGTCTGTAGTTTTCTTTTTATACTAGCTGCATAGAAGGAATTGGCACAGTTTCCTGCGTGGAGCTCAGGCAGGCTAGGGCAGGACCTGCCCAGCAATGGTGCATGGGGCTCCGGCTGGCTGGGGGTGGGGGCTGACTGGCGATGGGGTTTAGGCCGGCTAGGGACCTGACTGCCTTGGGCTAGGGCAGGACCTGACTGGCGATGTCACGTGGGGCTCAGGCAGGCTAGGGCGGGACCTGACCAGCAATGGTGCCTGCCCAAGAGTATGGGAATCAGTGGATTCCCTATTTTCTCATCCACACCCTCCTTCTGAGAGCATACTAGAGCCAGCAAACCCCTAAAAAATCACTTGAACCTTAAGGGTCTTGCCTTTACCTCCCCATGAGGTGCAGCAAGGTTAGGCAGATGCCATCTTGACCAGAAGTCCCCCAAAGTTCTTATTTAATGCAAATTATTTTTATTTTTAGTTGTGGATCCAATCTATCAGTTTCCAAAGTAAAGAAATTTTTGAGTTTACATTTTTTATTTACTGTGTATTAGATAAGTTTTGGTGTCTTTCTTTCTGTTTGTCTCAGTCTCTCTCTTACTCCCCCATATGTACTCCACATGTGTTCACTGAATTTATTTGCATTTCTTTCCTCAAACAAATCTGCCATTGATTTAATCATGTTGTTCACCCATAATTCCTCAACAGTTCTGTGGGCGATACCTGTGGCTGGGAGGATAACATGTTGTTAATGGCTCTAAATTGAGCTATATAGGACGCTTAAGGAACCCAGGCTGGGCCTTCTATTGTTTCCTGTTTTATGTGTTCATCCTTACCTACCAAATATGCCTGGTTAGGCAACGTGGCTCTAAATATGTAAATAGTAATCTTTTTAAAAAACACTTCATTTGAGAGAAAGAGAGAGAGAGAGAGAGAGAGAGAGAGAGAAAGAGGCAGGGGGTAGAGAAAAAAGGAGGGTGAGAATGGGCACACCAGGCACTCCAGCCACTGCAAATGAACTCCAGATGCATGCATTACCATGTGCATTTGGCTTACATGGGTCCTGGAGAATCAAACCTGGGTCCTTAGGTTTCACAGGTAATCACCTTAACCACTAAGCCATTTTTCCAGCCTAGTAAATAGGAATCTTTGTTTGTGGTGTGATCTTGCCTTTCCACAGACTTGATATAAGGGTGAGCATCTAAGGAAACAAGTATTAATTTTTATACATACTGCAACATAAATTTTCCATGTATAAGAAATAACTGATTATTTCCTAGTATGTAAAAATGTAAATCATTGACCAAAATCTGTTTGAAAACATTGTTTCAGGAAGTTTTATTGCAGTAAGATAATGCATCTGTTCTTTTTTTATCATTTCAGAGCTCTAAGAAGTTTTTAGACCTTGGTACTATGCATTTAAATGCTCTATATCTGAGCTATAGCCCCAAGACCCTGGAACTATGAAAACACCTGATTCCAAGTAGGGCATCATTGTACTTGATTGTGAAGTGTTAACTCTACAACAGAGTAGACTGAAAGTAGTTTGTTCTAGAACCAACCTCATTATTCTTTTTTTTTTTTCTTTTTTGGTTTTTTGAGGTAGGGTCTCACTCTACCCCAGGCTGACCTGAAATCCACTATGTATTCCCAGGATGGCCTTAAACTCATGGTGATCCTCCTACCTCTGCCTACCGAGTGCTTGGATTAAAGGTGTGTACCACCACACCCCCGCTCTCATTATTCTTTAGACTTTACTTCTATCACTTGGCAAACAGACTTTCTAGAGCTAGCACAATAATCAATCAACGGCGAGGCTAGTCAGAATGGGAGTTTCCTAGCCTCCTTCTGGATCTCCAGAAAATTCTGAGTCCTCTTGCATACAATGAAACAATTCATAATTCCATAATTCCTGTTAAATTTACAGTACAAGACAGAGTGAATGATAAGATGGGATGGCTAAATAAAATGATTTATTATTATTAGTAGTATTTTTTTTTTTGAGGTAGGGTCTCAGTCTAGCTCAAGCTGACCTGGAATTCACTATGTAGTCTCATGGTGGCCTCGAACTCATGGTGCTCCTCCTACCTCTGCCTCCCAAGTGCTGGGATTAAAGGCTTGTGCCACCACTCCCGGATTCAAAGGTATACTCTTTTAATTTCCTAAACTTAAATGTGGGAGGACTAACACATGAAGCAAAGGCTGGTATATGCTAAGCATATATATTGGGGTGTGGTTAAAGTGGTGGTTCTCCCACTGTCATAAGGATTTTTTTTTTTTTTTGGTTTTTGAGGTAGGGTCTCACTCTAGCCCAGGCTGACCTGGAATAGTCTCAGGGTGGCCTCGAACTCATGGTGATCCTCCTACCTCTGCCTCCCGAGTGCTGGGATTAAAGGCGTGTGCCACCACACCCAGCTTGTCATAAGGATTTTAAGTAAACTTGAGAATTTCAGAATACCATTGTAAACACTGTGGGAGGTTTGTTGGTAGGAAGGGCAGAGGAACTTCCCTGGTTATGGAGTTAGAGAATGCATTATATGTTGGTGTCAGGATAAGAAAAATGGAATACATTATTGGTGGTTGTCTTATTTTATCTTTAGGACTCGTAGAAAAGCATGAACCATCAAATGTATTATGATGTTAACATACTATGATCTCATCTTGGGGAAGGGTTTGAATTGAATTCTCAATTATAGGTAGCAAAGAACACAGAGAAAGAGGGAGAGAGAAAGGAGAGAGAGAGCGAGAAAGAGAGAGACAGAGAGAGAGAAACATATAAGGGCATTTAACTTATTTACAACCTGCCTATATATACAACTGGAGCTGAAAATCACCAGTGCCTGCTTTATTGTCAAATTCATGTTGTCAGTGAAAGCTGGGTTTACAGATACCAATCAGATGTCATCTCTAGAACCCTTCCTGTAATGGAGAGTTAGCCCGCCTCTGTAACCCCAAGAAATCTTATGTAGTTCTCTCTTCCTCCTGCATTCAATTCTTTTATAGATCTGACTTCCAGTAAAATAAGAATGAACATTTTAAAAAAATATTTTATTTTTATTTTTTTATTTAAGAGAGAAAACGAGGCAGAGGGAGAGGACACAGAGAGAGAAAGAATGGGCACCCCAGGCCTCCAGCCCCTGCAAACGAACTCCAGATGCATGTGACCCCCTTGTGCATCTGGCTTATGTGGGTCCTGGAGAATCGAACTGGGATCCTTTGGCTTTGCAGGCAAATTCTTTAACCACTAAGCCATCTCTCCAACCCCAAGAACGAACATTTTTCAATAAATCATGTACCCCTTATAACCTCATCTAGAAAGAAAAGGATCAGGTTCTTTAAGGAACACAGAGGTCACTCATCAGCTTTAAAAGCACAAAGCTGACTTTTTTGGGGCCTCCTTTATCATGTAAAATCTAGAAAGTCAGATGCACAGAGAGGAGATTCTAATTTGGCATTTTTCTATGTTGTTGCAGAGAACAAGAACCAACATTGCTATGTCAGATTTTCTTCCAGAATGTGAGTGGTTGCCACATGTGTCCTCCCTCCCCACAGAGCCAAGTGCCTGGTATTCCTAGAGGATGGAGGATAGAGACAAGGAAGAAGATACATAGAAGTGTGTGTACCCCCAACCTGCGCGTCTCAGGATGAGCAAAGCAAACTGACAGAGAGGAAGCAGGTGTTGAGTCCATGTCCAGTGGTGTCCCCTCTAGCTTAAAGCCCCAGAGGGGAAATGAATGCCAGATAGTTTGAGAGAAAACAGAAAGCAAAGCATCCATTTTTCTCTGGGACACTGCTACCCCAAGAAACAGAAGCCAGAGTGGAGAACAACTGGAGGAGAAATATAGCTAGGCACAGTGACTCCCAGAATCTTGGATGTGGGTCAGGGGACAATCAACAAGGAGAGATAGATGCAGAGAGCAGCAGAGGCAAGTGGAATGCCAGACCTGGCCAGAAAGGAGTAGCAGCTCTACACCAAGGGTAGCAGGTTCCTACACAGTTATTGGTCAGCTGACCCACATGGGCATTAGCCACAGCACCAACATGAAGCCATGTGGGCCACAAACCTTCTAGAGACCCACATGCCATCTCAGAAATGAATATGGAGGGTAGAATGTCTGAGAGGTTGAGAATTTGTCCAAAAGCACTGAACTATCCAAAGAGAGCTCTTTAAAAAATACTTTTATTTATATATGGGGAGGGGGAAGGGAGAAAGAGAGATTGCAAAAGATTTCAGATGCATGTGCCACTTTGTGTTGGGTTTTACTAGGGAATTGAACCTGGGCTAGCTAGCTTTACCAGGGAGCACCTTTAACCATTTAGCCATCTCTCCAGTCCCACAAGAGTTCTTTGGCAGGAAGAGATTGGCTGGTTTTACAAGGAGTCAGTCGTTTTTTCTCCATCCTTTATTACTAAGCCAACTGGAGAGTGTTTAGGGGAAGGTTCACAATAAGTGGATCAACTACAGAATATAAATAAATAAGGCAGTCCATTTGAATGTCTAAGTACAGCATAAGTGAGTCTGCATTGAAGCTCTGCTTATAAATGTGAACTTCTTGAGAATGGAAAGTTTTCTACTAATCTGTATATCTCAAGAGCCTAAGAGAGTATTTAATATTTGTTTAGTATCTTATACCTGCACCCTATATGAATAAGTCTGCTTACATTGCCAGAATCCACCCATGTTACTTTGCTCAATAGCTGGTTTTTAGAAAGACATCCTCTCATTCACTAACTCATTTATTGAAATGCTTGACAATAGCATCTATCATGTACACAATGCTGTGAGTACAACAAAAATAAATTCTGTACCTATTAAAACATCAAGAATTTATTCAGCACTTATTGTGTACTAGGTATACAGGTCCCAATTTTAAGGTCTTATACACTCAAAAGGAAGAAGAAATATGTAAATAACAACTATCAATATAAAGTAGAAAGTGCAAGTTGCCATAAGAAAAGTGAAAATGGAAAAATGAATAAAATAGTGCAGACAGGATTAAGTGCATAGGCTACAGAGGGAAGGGAAAGTGAGGGAAGAGCAACACTTCTGTTGTCTCTGCTTTTATTGATGGGTCCAGGGGTCTGGCCCAGGCTCTAGTCAGTGATGTGGATTACAAAGCTCCCCTCGGACTGGGGAAATGGCTTAGCAGTTAAGGTGTTTGCTTGCAAAGCCTAAGGACCCCGGTTCAATTCCCCAAGACCCACATAAGCCATATGCACAAAGGGGGCGCATGCATCTGGAGTTCCTTTGGCTGGAGGACCTGACATGCCCATTCTCTCTGCTTCTTTCTCTTTCTTAAATAAATAAATAAATAAATAAATAATATTGAAAAATAACAGTTCCCCTCTATGGACCCAAGTTCTGCAGACAATTCCGAGCAGGTATAGAGAGAACATAGCAATGGGACTACAGGCAGGGAGTGTGTCAGCACGTGGCTCTGATGCCAGGTGGTGTCATACTTTACAGTAGAACAAAAGGCTGGCACAATTCCACAGGACATGATCAAATATTTAGACTGAAAGTGCTAGGTATTTATTTATTTTTCATCATTTTAAAAACAAGCTTTGGAATAGCTTATCTGGACATAAGAAATAAAAAAGAGATTCAGAATACTATATTACCTTGGGTTTTGTCTTAACTTAAAAGCATTTCCTTTAATTGTGCTTTAAAAATGTCTCTTGAATTGTCATTAAATGTCCACAGTACATGGGTCAAATTTCTAGTGTTCATAGGTGGGCCTCCCCTCTGGACTCACCCACCAAGGTAGAAATTCAAGTTGGCTACAGATAAAAAAAATCAGTTCAGTGACTTACTGTGACGTTCATACCTTCTTGACTGTGGGACCAGTTACTACTGAAAATAGGAAGCATTTTTCTCTTATGTCTCCATGGAGCTGTGTGCATAGTCTGATCATCAAACTAACTATGCATCCTGTGAGGGAGGAACCTTGTTCAGAGGTATGGGCCCCTCAGTATTGTTAACAAGAGCACTGGCAAAGATGAGAGCTTATTTTAATACCCAAACTATCATGTTAAAAGACACTTGTTTCCTTATTTCACAGCACCAGTTTAATCTGTTTGTGTTTTAGTAGTACATGGCTGAGGAAGATGAATAATCTTTGAGTAAGAAGTCATAAATCTAGTATTTCTAGTGAAATGGTTCATATAGCACAGTTATAAAAATAACATAGCAGTTAAAATGTATCCAAATGTCATGGCTAATCTATCCCAAAGTCACAGTCACAATCTATTCATTCTTTGCAAGTCAAGAGATTAAAAACCCACAAAAAAATGTGTCTTTAGAATAAAATTCCTTATAAATCCAGTGTGAAGATTCTACTATCTCTCTTTTTACAAGCTGACAAAGAAAGGGTTTCTGCATTCACTGTCTCTCTTTTTCTCACACAGAAAGCATTTTTTCCACTGCTTGGATTTTTAGCTTTCAACCATAAAAGCAAAGTTTATAAAAATTCCAAAGTAGTTCAACATTATTGGCTACTAAATACTTGAAGATTAAAGGAGTAATGAAATATTGATACATACTTTTCAGAGTGGCTAAAATAAGAAAATATGATAAAACCAAATGCTGATGAGGATAGAAAACACTTAGAGCTCTAAACTAAAGGAAGCTCTACTACTAAAGGAAGAATTATAAAATGGTACAGCCACTTTGGATATTAGTTTGACAACTTCCAAATAGAAATATAAACTGACCAGATGACCCAGTACTTACATTTTGAGGATTTATTCCCACATAGATGAATACTTTTGTACACACAAATCACATAAATGTTCATTGCAGTTATTTTTGTCACTGTATAAAGCTGAAACAACACAGTTTCCCTTCTATAGGTGAATGGTTAAGCAAACTCCAGTATATACATAAAAATGAAGAAACTATTTATATGCAATTATTTAGATGAATATAAGAATATTATGCTTACTGAAAAAGGCCAATCTCAAAGGGCTAACTACAGTATAAACACAAAATATATGGAGAACAAATTAAAAGTTTCTAGCTGATAGGGATAGGGGTGGGATCAATGTACTTCCTAGTGATCAATTTTTTTTGTGGTAATTACAGTACTGTATTCCGATTATGGTAGTGGTTACATGAACATGTATATAGGTTCTCTCTCTTTCTCTACACACGCACACACACACACACACACACACACACACATACATACAAACACGAGGTATGGGAAAACTGGAGAATAAGGTCTGTAGTCTGGTTAACAATATTGCATCAAGTCAATGTTTGGGATTTGACATTAAACTAACATCACATAAAATGTCACCAGTGGAAAAGCTGGTTGTAGGATTCAAAAAACACTGCACTTTAAAAAAAAGTTCTGATAAGTTTCTAATTACTCACAAATATACTTTTCCTCTAAAGCTTCATGTTTAAATTGTGCATTTAGCCATAGGTAGATGAACAAACAGAAAGGCAGGGAATCCAGAAAGGAGCAGCTCTTTGTGCCTCTTCACTCTATGTTTTTTTTTTTTTTTTTTTTTGAAAGACACAGAAAGAGACAGACAGAAAGAGAGAGGGAGAGGAAGACAGATAGATATGGGCATGTCAGCAGTGTCTCAGCTGCTGCGAACGAAATCCAGATGCGTGCGCCCCCTTGTGGTCAAGTGCGGCATTGCACTTTGCATCTGACTAAACGTGGGACCTGGAGATTGGAACCAGCATTCTTAGGATTAGGAGGCAGGCGCCTTAACCGCTAAGCCATCTCTCCAGCCCCACTCTATGCATTTTTAAGAGGTTCAGAAAACCAGAGTGTTTGGTGCCTGGCTAATCACTGATGAAGAGCTTGCTCATATATATGGGCTTGGGTCCCATTCTAACATTCCTCTCTGCTGAAATCTTCAGTTGCATTCTTCCTCCCAACACTGAAGAGCCTCTACAACATGGCCCATCATGTTTTTCACTAACACCCGCTATTACTTTACAAATATTTGTTATTTCATTTTGTCTCTATAGCACAGCTAAAGTCATCTTGGAAACTCAAATTTGTCCAGCAGAAAAATTTCTGATGTCTCACCTTTGCATTCAGACTAAAGAGCCACTAAGCTTCATCTTCTCCAGCCCATCTCATCATACCACTACTCTCTTCTACTTTCTTGCCTAGCCATATGACCTTGGTCAGATTAGCACTTGCCTTCTCATTGATGGGACAAAACACCTAACCTCATGGAAGGAAAGAGTTTATTTTGGCCTGAAGATTCAAGGGGAAGTTTCATTGTGGCAGGGAAAGCATGGCAAGACAGTTGGTATCACATCTTATCACATCACTTGGGAGAAAGCAGCAAGAGTGAGCTAGCTAACACTGGCAAGTTGGACTGGGCTACAGAATCTCAAGGCCAAACCCCAGTAACATATCTCCTCCAGCAAAGCTCTACATCTTAAAGTCTCCACCAGCTGAGGACTCTAAATATGAAGCGTTCTCACAAACACACTAGGCTATGATGGACATTTTGCATTCAAACCACCATAGTCATTCTTGTGCCTGTGATAGTTCCTCTGCCATATGGCCTTGAGCCTGTTGTTCTCTTTGCTGGATCTTGTTCACTTCCGACTAATCTTCTCTTTTACATCTAACTTTCACTCTCCATTTTCAGGAAGATCTCCCCCAACTCCAGTTTTAATCAGGACATTGTGTAATATCTTCTTGGATGTAATATTTGATTGCAACCATATATTCATTCATTTGGTCTTTCGATGAAATGCTTTCTTTCCTTCTCAGGTGGAAGTTCTGGTGGTACATGCCTTTAATCCCAGCACTCAGGAAGCAGAGGTCGGAGAATCACCGTGACTTTGAGGCCACCCTGAGACTACATAGTGAATTCCAGGTCAGCCTGAGCTAGAGTGAGACCCTATCTTGAAAAACCAAACAACAACAACAACAAAGTATCAGTGGAGCTGGACGTGACCACAGGTATCTCTAACCTTAGTGCCATAGGGAGCAAAGACCCAGGAATCTCCTGAGCTAAAAACAGACAGACAAACAAACAAACAAACAAACAAACAAACAAACAAACAAACAAACCCAGCAAGCTCCAGAATCCTAAGAGACTGACTCAAAGAAGAATGGGCGGAAAAGTAAAGGACTGGAGAACCTGACTTTTTGCTCCAGTCACTGCAGGTGAGCACACCCCACTGCAGGCAAGTGCATGGGATGCTGCAAGGCCATATGCACATGCATTTGCCACACACACACACCCACAATTAATTGAAAAAAATACAGATGATATGTATCTTTGTTGTCAAGTATGTGTATTTCCTAACACAATGTCTTAAACCTAGAAATATTCAGTAGTTATCTTTTCTAAAAATATTTTTACTTATTTGCAAGGAGAGAGAGAGTGAGAATGAATGGGTGTGCCAGAGCCTCTAGCAACTGCAAATGAACTCCAGATGTATGCACCACTTTGTGCATCTGGCTTTATGTGGGTCCTGGGGAATTGAACCCTGGTCATGAGGCTTTACAGACAAGTACCTTAACCACTGAGTCATCTTTGCTGTTCCACCAAAAATGTCATTAGCATTCCTCAGAAACCCTTGTCTAAGGTAATGGAAGAAATATCTTCCCTTAGTATTCAGGGTATCCAAATCTAATTCATGTAGCTCCCAGTACTCTTCTGGCCTTTTATGTGATCCAATCAGAATAGACCATTGAACTTCAGTAGATGTGGGCAAGCACTTTTATCTGCCTCTCATTGGTCATAAATTAAGAGGCATATTTGTGTTGATATTGATCTTCCTCATGACCATGAGAAGGGTGTACACTAGGATAAGCCAGCAGAAGGAAGAAAGACAGGAAGAAATTGAGCCCCTGATGACATCATTAAGACATTTTTCTAACTATTCTGTATGCTCCACTTAGAAGACTCAATAATATTTGGTTGGACTTTATATTATAGATGCTTTGAAAGCATCCTAAATGTACAAAGGATTTTGAAATAAATAGGATTTCAATAGTTAGGGGATGAGAAGAGAATGATATCAAAGTAATGAAAGTTCAACCAAACATACTAATTTTTTTAAAGTGAATTGTGTGTGTGTGTGTGTCTGCATGTGTATGAAAGTGGGTGTGTGCACATGCACACATGTGTTTGAAAGTTAAGGTTCTTAGGTGGCATCAGCAGCAAGAAGCAGCTGATTCTCATGCCTTGCTCCTAATGGAAGAAGGGTAAGGCAGAGAAAAGGAGCAGGATGAGGAAGCAGAAGACCATGGCACATGCAGTGGCAGTTTATATTAGTAGCAGATATGGATATAATTGCAGAAAACACTGCCAGTGATTTTTGTTTCCATGATTTGAAAAATATATTTATCATTGAAAACTGATAAAAGCTTTTACAATACAAATTTGTGGTAAAAGTACCCATTTCATTTATAAAGACTATACAAATGGTTTGTGTAACTGAGACATAACAGAAGAGTTTTTCCATTTTAAAACTTTACTGTCTGGAGTGTGAACATAGGGACACTATAAGTATTATGGCTAAGAAAGAAAAATATTTATTCTTCTATTGCAATTTGCAACTATCTTATATGTGTTTTCTTATAATTCAGTGATATTAAGAAAAGCAAATATAAATTAGACATCCTATAATCATATTTCTATTTGTCATATTTATTTTTAAATGCTCATTTATGGATAGTGCTGAACCCAGAAGATTTATAAATTATTCTAACAAGTAATAGTCCTTTTTAAAGATGTTAAAAATCTTATCAAAAGTAGTAATGATGTGTATAGAATCAAGGATGTGAGTATGTCCAAAAATTTCTTTGGTGTGTGTATGTATGGAGTGTATGATCATTTGTGTGAGTTAGAGTGCATGTGTGCCACAGTGCATGTGTAGAAGACAGAGGACAACCTTGGACTTCAGTCCTTATCTTCTGCTTTGTTCAAAGCAGGGTCTTTTGTTGCTCTCTGCTGTGTTCAATGGGCTAGCTGGTCCACAAGCTTCCACAAGATTCTCCTGTCTTGCTGAAACCGTGGTAGGATGACAGATGCTTGTGCTACAAAATCTAGCTTTTATATTGATCTTCTCCTTCCCTCTCCCTATCACAATTTATGTTTGACAACAAGAACTTTATTTGTTGAGCCAGCAGAAAAAACCCAACCCTATTTTTTTTAACCAAAAGAAGTATTATATATTGTACATGAGGCATCCTAGAAGGTTCTTTTCTAGGGAGGAAAATATGAGAAAGAAAAAGCAGAAAACAAAAGGCCAATTTAAAGATGTATAGAACCATTGCAATTAGTAAAAAGAAGGTTCCAAAAAGAGAAAGAATGTCACACATATAATTTTCTTTTAAAACAACAGAGTATATTACTTCTGGGAAGGCTTGTATGCTACAACATTAGGCCAAGCCACACAAATGTAAAGACTGAATAGAAAAGGCTTGCTCAGTTCTTTCTCGTCAGTTCACTTTTGCCTCAATCTGCATCTTCACTAGGAAGTCATCCCACAGATGCTTGCAGAATACAAACCATAGGTGGAATTGGTCCTGGAAAACAGATACCTCTAGTTACTTTTATTTCAAGCTATCCACTATGGTTAGAATGGTTGTACCCTGCAAAATTCAAGTAGATATTTAGTTTCCATTACAAAAGTAGTTCAAGAACCAGAATCTGTAAGAGGTGGTTAGGTCATGAGGGCTTATTTCATTGGTGGGATAAGTACCAACATTACAGGGTGGATTTTCCCCCTTCGTTCTCTCTCTTGCTCTTTCACCATCAGCAGCAAGAAGGTCCTTGGCAGATAATGTTAAATTCCCCAGCGTCCAGAACTGTGAGGCAATGAATTTCTATACATTATACATTATCCAGTCTTAAGTTCTCCATTAGAGTAGCAAAGGGATAAGGGAACATCATTGAAGTTCATATGGAAATCAGGAAAGTGATCAGGAAAGAAAATAAAATTAGGTTTCAATCACTTTCCATCCAAATCTGTCAGACACAGATTCTCTGCTTTCTCGTTTGTTTGGCCATTTCTATACTATTCATAGACAAATGAGTAGGGTGGTAGAAATTTTGTTGAGGTATCAAATCTTAGCTATATCTCATATGTGAATAATATGTAACTTTTTCTGGAGGTTTGAAATGCTATGAAACCAATAGTATTTCTATATATATAAAGAGAAATGAAGGTAAAATAATCAAGTTTATTTGGATATTAAGAAAAATGAGACTGGCAATTGTGGAAATGAGATTAGACTTGCATTTGTGTCTCTGTGCATGAGTATATGTGTGTGAGGGGATAAGGCAAAAAGACACAAATACAGTCTATCTTCATGCATAACACATTCTTAGCATTTTTTCTATTAAGAAATATGATGTCCCTCCAGATTGCAAATTCTATGCATTAAAAAAGCTAAAAGGGGGCTTAGTGGTTAAGGTGCTTGCTTATGAAACCCAAGGACCCAGGTTTGATTGCCCAGTACTCACATAAGCCAGATGCACATTGTGGCCCATGATTCTGGAGTTCATTTGCAGTGCCCAGAGGCCTGGTGTGCCCATTCTCTCCCTCTATCTCTCTCTTCCTCTTTCTTTATCATAGAAAAATAAATAAATAAACTACAAGAAAATATTATTAACTAACTTGCTTAGTCCAAGGCTACTAGCATTCTAAAAAAGGCAAATTATGATAAAATTATATTAATTTTATACTTAATAATTCTCTTGCTGACAAAAGCATTCAATGCCATCAATTATTTTTTTTTTTTGCCTTATCAATGATTATTGTGGTATATTCAGAACAAAGAGGTGTTCAAGCTATCCAAGTAATCTTGAGTTAAGAAAAATTAATGACATAAATGAAGCTCATTAATTTTTAAATAACTAATCTGTCAGTTGAAAAATTTATAGATTTCTGTATATACAGATTCCCAGGAGATTAAATTCAACATAAATTATATCTGGAAACCAAGGATGCTGGGAATGGAAAGGATAAATACCTGGATGCTGGTCAGAGTGGTGTACTGGTAAGCTTTGACCACCAGGTAATTGGCTTCCAAGTCTATTAGTCCTAGGATCATATACTTCCACCATCTTCGTCGTAAAATTGCCAAGAGGTTTTCTTCTCCTGTGTTACAATGTAAAAAAGAAATGGGTTAGGTTCTTTATATTTATATATATGAAATATATTATATATAATAATATATATATTAATATATATTTAAAATATTAAAATGTTGTAGCATCATATTTTATTATAAACTTACCCAATATTTAAACAAATGAGTCAGTCTATCAAAGACTAATGTTTTTATTTAGCAAATGATCATGATAGATTTTTGGGGGGCTCTTCAAGTTAGTTTCTATGGTACAGTAATATTGGGGAGGGTGTTAGCTCACCATGCAAAACATTTTCTGATGAATGTGTGAAAGAAAGAATAATTTCATCATGTGAAAAATGAAAACTAGAAAGGTTACCTAGCATAAAAATCAACACCATCCTAGGGCTGGAGAGATGGCTTAGCGGTTAAGGCGCCTGCCTCCTAAGCCTAAGAACGCTGGTTCTAATTTCCAGGTCCCACGTTTAGCCAGATGCAAAGTGACATAAGGGCACAATGCCACACTTGACCACAAGGGGGTGCACGCATCTGGATTTCGTTCACAGCAACTGAGAGGCTGCTGGTGCACCCATCTCTGTTTCTCTCTCCCTCTCTCTCTCCCCCTCTGTCTGTCTCTCTCCAAAAAAGAAATTAGCTGCCCATCTCTATCGGTCTCCCTCTCTCTCTCCCTCTCTCTCTGTCTCTCTCCAAAAAAAAAATCAACACCATCCTAAACTTCAGGGTTGTGATGAAATACATACAGACACAAAAAGAATATATAGCCAAGCGGATATGTTCAGTGTGTGGCAATGGGTGCATAGAAAGACTCTAAGATATGTCTTAAGTCACTTGAAAATCACATACACTCTAGAAGTCTGTGGGTAATGAGGGTAGTGAGGAAGCTGGAAGTCACTTTGTAATGGAAACAGCCATCTGACCATGGTCTCCATGCTGCAAACAACTGTAAGTTTAGCATTTTGCATCTGACTCTGGTAGCATCTGAGCAGATTTTAAATTTTCATCCTTCTTTTCATACATATTTCAAATTGAAATAAATCTTCCTTTTCAAGGTAGTTCAATCATGAGGATAATAATCATAGCATATGGTATCCAGCAAATTGGGAAACACAGATACTCTGAGTGAAGGGTCATGATGTATAGAATAAAATATTATCACAAAATACAACTATTCTGGCAAGAAACATTTATTATGTCAAGCATTGATGGGTTCAATAATCTGGGTACAGTTTGAATTTTTCCAGCTCAAAGCTTCCCAGTGAGCAGCACCCAAGCTGCCATCCAAGGCTGCATTCTCATCTGAAGGGCAGATTGCACAGGTCTGCTTCTGAGCTCACTCACATGGCTGCTGGTAGGTCTCTGTGCTCATAAGAGTCTTCACAGCACCAAACTACATTCCCCACTGGGCAATGTGTACTTGGTTTAGTACAGTCCTTTTGCATAACTGCAATTACTTAGAAATCACTTTTTCACTAGATTGAAGTTATTTTGCATGATAGCATTAATGCCATATATGTATTCACAGTATTTAACATACGACATACAGCTAGGGTCAATCCAGAGTTTTAAAATGACTAACTCAGCTGGCCGTGGTGGTGCACACCTTTAATCCCAGCACTTTGGAAGCAGAGGTAGGAGGATTGCCATGAGTTCAAGGCCATCCTGAGACTACATAGTGAATTCCAGGTCAGCCTGAGCTAGAGTGAGACCCTACCTGGAAAAAATAAATAAATAAACAAGAAAACAAAAAAATAAATAACACATAAAATGACTAAGTCAGGGAATTGAGGAAAGTGCAAAGGGTTATCTATGTGAAGCGGTCAAGACCCAGCTCTAACATATGAGAACATGACATTGTACTTCAGCACTTGCCTGGTGGATATTTATCCCAGATAATTTCTTCCCAACCATCTCATCTTACACATGTCCTTAAACAGATCTTTGTCTCTTTTACTGGCCTGCACATTGGATAAATTAACATACATGTTAGGATTTATCTTGTAAACCAGTGTTACTCAACCTGACTACATAGTTGCTTTCCCTGAGAGGCTTAAACAAATTTTCCAGTGCTGGGCTGGGGAAGTGGCTCAGCAGTTAAGAGCATGTGTTGTCAAGTGAGAAGCCTTCTTGGGCTAGAGATTTCCAAGTTAGACTTTATAGACTCCATGTACAAACCTTTGTGTGGTCACACACACACCTGTAATTCTAGTCTGCAAGGACAGGAAGGAGACTGGAGAATCACTAGAACTTCCTGACAGACAACAGGCCCAGGTTTAGGGAGGGACCCCTTCTCAAGAAAGTATGCAGGTGAGCACTTCCAAGTAAGATGGTGGCATAGGAGCCATGCCAAACCAGCCTAGTGAGGGATGTAAGCAAAACCATAGCAAAATACACTCTTCTTCTGAAAAGTGAAGGTGTATAGGTTCTTCTTAGACACAGCAGAGAAACAGGAGAGACCAAGATCAAACAGAAAGGAGGAAAACAGCCAGAATTCCACTGAGGTGCTTGCAGGCCCCTGATCCGAGCGATCTGTGCACCATCCCAGTGCCGCCTGCCTGGCGCTGAGCTGTAGGAACGGAGACCAATGAGGGAATTTTTCCAACCTCATCAGCCTCCTTGAAAAGTCAAGAAACTTAAAGGAAAGACAGAGGAGATTAGCTAAGGAGCTACTGAAAGGGATACAGGTGGGACTACCTGAGCAACTCCAGTACAATTCCTGGCTTCCTACACTGTCCCATCCCCCAACTGTCAGAATCGTGAACCTCTGGAAAATACATTCAGCCCCCTGTGGCAGGGTATCCAGCACAGGTGATCAGAACACCAGGTCCACAGAACTACATGGAGGGATCAAGGTGGGCACTCAGCATTGGTGAGATTGGAAGCCACCCCAAAAGGTAAAAAGGCTGATTGACAAAAAAGAAAACAAGCAAACAAAAACAGGTACATAGGCCTGCACTGAAAGTGCTAATCTCTCTTAATCTGTCTTCCATGTCAGGGTAAATTATGTGTTACATAGTCTTGGTGGGCTTTACCATTTAAAATTAAGCTGTACTTGGGGGTTGGATATTGTTGCCTTTGATGATTTCAGATTTATAGGACCATTGTCTTTTTCTTCTGTCATTATTGGGGGCAGGGTCTGATTCAGATCCAAGCTGACCAATTCAGAACAGAATTCTCAACCTCCCAGCTGACAAGAATAAGGGTGTGGAGCAACACACACCCTGAAGGATTTTCTCTTTATAAGACTATCTCTTTGTTTTAATACTCTGTACTGCTGTGTTTTTTTTGTTTGTTTGTTTGTTTGTTTTGTTTTTCGAGGTAGGTCTCACTCTGGTCCAGGCTGACCTGGAATTAACTATGCAGTCTCAGGGTGGCCTCAAATTCTTGGCGATCCTCCTACCTCTGCCTCCCAAGTGCTGGGATTAAAGGCATGCGCCACCACACCCGGCTTGTACTGGTTTTTATTGAATGTGTATATTGCTCAGTTGAAGTTTAGAATTTCCAGTAAATTGTTCTACCCAGTCTACTAGAATACTTGCTAAGCAGGCAAACTCAACACCTAGGATTATTTCTGTGATTGGATTAGTGTACAAGAGCTACACTTGGTGGCTTAAACTCATATCCTGAAGGTATATAAAATTGGATCACCACATCTAAAAACACTGAAGATAAGTAGAAAACCTGTGGTGGTTTGATTCAGGTGTCCCCCATAAACTTCAAGTGTTCTGAATGCTAGGTTCCCAGCTGATGGCAACTTGGGAATTAACACCTCCTGGAGGCAGAGTATTGTTGGGGGCGGGCTTATGGGTATTATAGCCAGCTTCCCCTTGCCAGTGTTTGGCACACTCTCCTGTTGCTGTTGTCCACCTTATGTTGACCAGAGAGTGATGTCCACCCTCTGCTCATGCCATCGTTTTTCCTGCCATCATGGAGCTTCCCCCTCGAGCCTGTAAGCCAAAATAAACCTCTTTTTTCCCACAAGCTGCTCTTAGTCGGGTGATTTCTGCCAGCAATGCGAACCTGACTGCAACAAAACCCAAGCATCAAATCAATTCAGGATGCAAAAGTTGATACATTATAATACAAGAAACACAAAGAGTCAAGACAATACAATACCACCAAAAATTATAAATCCATCAGAAATGACCCCCAATTAGACTGTGTTAGATTAAATGCCTGACAAAGATTTCAAAAAGAAATGATTTTATCTACACTCAAATGCATCAAAGAAGAAAACAAAGGAATTAAAGAAGAAAACAAAATTCTATAAAAGAACATGGGAAACCAGCTTAATGAAATAAGGTGGTTATTATAAGACATGAATAAGGACATAGAAATACTATAGAAAACCCAGGCTGAAATTCTAACTCTGAAAAACACAGTCAGTCAATTAAAAAACTCTGTGGAAAGTCTCACCAGTAGAATGGATAAAGGAGAGAACAGAATATCTAAACTAGAAGACCAGGTGACAGACCTAATACAGTACAAAGAGAAAGACAAGCTAATAGAAAGGTATGAATGGGAATTTCAAGATATCTGGGAGAGTAAGAAAAGATCAAACATAAGAATTCAAGATATAGTAGAAGGAGAAGAATTTCAATCCAGTGGCTTGGTAGGTGTTTTCAACAAAATCATAGAAGAAAAATTTCCCCTAATTGGCAAAGAAATGCCAGTTCAGATACAAGAAGCTTTTAGAATACAAAACAGACAAAAATCTGGAAAAAATCTGTCCTCGCCTGTTATAATTAAACTATAAACATGCAACCCAAAGAAAATATATTGAAAGCAGTTAGAGAGGAAAAGCAAGTCACCTACAAAGGCAAGCCCATCAGAATAACAGCAGATTATTCAATACAAACTTTAAAAGCCAGAAGGGCTTGGGATGATGCATTCCAAGTTCTGAAAGATAACAACTATCAACCAAGATTACTTTATCCTGCAAATCTATCCATCCAAATTGATGGAGAAATAAAGACATTCTACAACAAAAACAGGCTAAAGGAATTTATGACAACTAAACCAGCTCTACAGAAAATACTTGAAGGAATCCTTCACACTGAAGAGAAAGCAAAACACACACAGGAGGGAATAGGAAAAAAAATAAACCATACTCAAATAACAGTTAAAACAAGAGAGTAAAGGGAAAATAGGAAGCACTATAAAACAAGAAGAATGGAGAGAATAAATACATGCCTTTCAATAAGAACTCTTAATATCAGTGGCCTCAATGCCCCAACCAAAAGTCACAGGCTTGCAGACTGTACTAAAAGGATCCTGCCATTTGTTGCCTCCAAGAAACTCATCCCTCAATAAAAGATAGACATCATTGTAGGGTGAAAGGATGGAAAATGGTATTTCAAGCAAACGGACCTAGGAAAAAAGCAGGGGTTGCTATCCTAATACCTGACAGGATAGACCTCAAACCAACATTAGTGAGAAAAGATAAAGAAGGTCACTTTATACTGATTAAAGGAACACTCCAACAGAAGGACATTACAACCATAAACATATGTATCTAATATGGGTGCTCCAAATTTCATCAAACAAACACTGTTAGACTTAAGGTCACAGATAACACCAAACACAAATGTAGTGGGTGACTTCACTACCCCACTCTCATCACTTGACAGGTCATCCTGGAAAAAAATATACAGGGACATCTGGATTAAATGATGTCATGGAACAACTGGACCTAACAGATATTTACAGAACATTCCATCCAAATGCTTCAGAATATACATTTTTCTCAGCAACACATGGAACATTCTCTCAAATAGACCATATATTAGGACACAAACCAAATCTTAACAAATACAGGAAAATTGAAAGAATCCCTTGTACTCTATCTGACCACAATGGGATTAAACTACAAATCAGCAACAAGAAAAGCTACAGAGCATACAGAAAATCATGGAGACTAAATAGTACATTATTGAATGATGAATGGGTCATGGAAGGAATCTAAAAGGAAATTCGTAGAATCAAATGATGATGCGAATATAACATACCAAACCTTTTGGGACACAATTAAGGCAGTCCAATGAGGGAAATTTACAGCTCTAAGTGTCTATATTAGGAAATTAGAGAGTTCACAACTAAACAATTTACTGCTTCACCTTAAGGCCTTGGAAAAAGAAGAACAAGAGAAACCAAAAAACAATCCAAAGAATCAATGAAACAGTTGGTTCTTTGAAAGGATAAACAAGATTGATAAACCCTTAGCAAATATAAACAGAAGAAAGAGAGGAGACAAAAATTAATAAAATTAGAGATGAAAAAGGCACCACTACAAAAGATAACAAAGAAATTCAGAAAATCATAAAGACATACATATATGCCTCTAAGTTTGAAAATCAGAAAGAAATGGATGATTTCCTTGATTCATATGACCTACCAAAATTAAATCAAGATGAGATAAACCATTTAAATAGACCTATATCAAATATGGAGATCTAAGCACTTATAAAAAGTCTCCCAACTAAAAAAAGTCCAGGCCCAGATGAATTCACTGGTCAAGTTTACCAGACCTTCATGGAAGAACTAACACTACTGCTTCTCAAACTTTTCCATAAAATAGAAAAGGAAGGAATTAAACGGAACTCTTATGAAGCCAGCATCACCCTGATACCAAAACCAGACAAAGACAGAACAAAAAAATTAAATTATAGACCAATCTTCCTCATGAGCATAGATGTAAAACTTCTCAACAAAATATTAGCAAACAGAATACAAGAATATATCAGAAAGATTATTCACCCCCACCAAGTAGGCTTTATCCCAAAGATGCAGGGATTGCTCAACAAACACAAATTGAGAAATGTAACACACTATATAAATGGACTGAAGGACAAAAATCACATGATCCTCTCAATACATGCAGAAAACTCATCCAACAAAATCCAACATCCCTTCATGGAAAAAGTTCTACAGAAACTTGGAATAGAAGGAACATATCTCGACATAATAAAAGCTATTTATGCTAAGCCTACAACCAACATAATAGTAAATGGGGAAAAACTTGAAGCTTTTCCACTAAATTCATTAACAAGATAAGGGTGTCCACTGTACCCACTTTTATTTAATATAGTACTGGAAGTCTTAGCTATAGCAATAAGGCAAGAGACACTCATAAAAGGGATACAAATTGGAAGGGAAGAGATCAAATTATCATTACTTGCAGATGATATGATTCTATATATAAAGGACTCTAAGGACTCTACCAGCAAATTGTTAAAGCTGACAAACACTTTTAGAAATGTAACAGGATACAAAATAAACACAGAAATGAGTAGCTTTCCTATACACTAACAATAAACCTACAGAGGATGAAATCAGGGAATCTCTTACATTCACAATTGCCTCAAAAAAAAAAAAAAGTACCTTGGAATAAACTTAACCAAGGAAGTGAAGGATCTCTACAATGAGCCCTTTAAAACACTCAAGCGATAAATTGCAGAAGACACTAGAAAATGGAAAGACATCCCATGTTCTTGGATTGAAAGACTCAATACTGTGAAAATGTCAATCTTATCAAAAGCAATCTACCTATTTAATGCAATCCCATTAAAATTCCAATGGCATTCTTCACTGAAATAGAAAAAAAGCAATCCTAAAATTCATTTGGAAGCACAAAAAACCTCAAATAGCCAAAAAAATTTTAAGCAAAATAAAAATAAGGCTGGTGGTATCACCATACCCATTTTTCAGCTGTATTACAAAAGAGCATGATACTGGCACAAGGACAGATATGTAGATCAATGGAAGAGAATAGAGGACCCAGATGTTAATCCAGGTACCTACAGTCATCTGATTTTTTGACAAAAATGCCAAAAATATTCATTGGAGAAAAGACAGCCTCTTCAACAAGTGATGCTGGGAAAACTGAATATCTATATGTAGAAGGATAAAAATAGATCCTTGTCTCTCTCCATGCACAGAATCAAATCTAAATGCATCAAGTACTTAATATGAGACCTGAAACTCTGAATCTGCTAGAGGAAAAGGTAGAGGAAACACTTCAACATATTGGCATAGGCTATGACTTTCTGAATATAACCCCAATTGCTCGGGAAATAAAACCACTAATCTACCAATGGGATCTCATGAAATTAAAAAGCTTTTGTATAGCAATGGACACTGTGAATTAAGCAAAGAGACAACCTACAGAATGGGAGAAAATCTTTGTCAGCTACACATCTGGCAGAGGATTCATATCCAGAATATACAAAGAACTCAAAAAACAAACAATAAGAAATCAAACAACCCCATTAAAAATGAGCTATGGAACTAAATAGAAAGTTGTCAAAGGAATTAATACACATGGCATATAAACATCAAAAAAAGTGTTCTACATCCTTAGCCATCAGGGAAATGCAAAGTAAAACTACTTTGAGATTCTATCTCAGCCCTTTCAGAATGGCTACCATCAAGAACAAAAAAGACCATAAATGTTGGCGGGGATGCAGAAAAAAGGGAACCCTTCTACACTGTTGGTGGGAATGTAATATGGTACAGCCATTGTGGAAATCAGTGTGGAAGTTCCCGAGACAGCTAAAAATAGATTTACCATATGATCCAGCTATAGCACTCCTAGGCATATATTCTAATGGCTCTTCTCACTACCTTAGAGATACTTGCACAACCATGTTTATTGCTGCTCTATACACAATAGCTTGGGAAAGGAACCAGCCTAGATGTCCCTCCACAGATGAATGGATAATAAAGATGTGGTACATTTACACAATGGAATTCTATTCAGCAGTAAAGAAAAATGAAATTATGAAATTTGCAGGGAAAATGGATGGATCTGGAAAGGATTGTACTAAGTGAGGTAACCCAGGCCCAGAAAGCAAAATGTTGCATGTTCTCTCTTATATGTGGATCTTAGCTACAAATGTATAGATTTGTGTGTGAGATGGAACCAAAAATTGATAGCAGAGGACTGTAAGCTAGAAAAAAGCTATAAGGGAGGGAGGAGAAGGAAGGACTTAAGGGGATGGTATTGTAATGTTGATGTAATGGTAATGTTCATATTCACATATTAATGCTACTCTCACTTTTGGTTAGAGAAGCTTCTCTTTTCAGATGGTGATGACCACTGGGATGACCCAAAAGGCAATATAGTGCTGAGAAGAAGAGACGGAGGAGTGTCCAGCACTGAATCATCTCTAACACACCTTCCAAAGCTCAGGGTCCATTGCAGAAGTGGTGGTAGAAATAATGTAAGAGCCAAAGGAAGGGTACCACTCCTTACAATACAATTGTCCAGACAGAAATTGGCCTCTATATCCATGACCTCATAGTGCCTAGCAATATCTTCACAAGACCCTCATAATAGGAGCAAAAGCTGATGACATCAAAATAAAGAGAGACTAACGGAGAGAGGGGATATGATAGAGATTGGAATTGTGAAAGGGAAAGTGGGGGAGGGAGGGAATTATCATGGTTTATTTTCTGTAAGTATACAAGTTGTCAATAAAAAAAGTATGCAGGTGATGCAGAAGACCAATAAGAGAAGGGCACCTGATGTTCTTCTTGGCGTATACACATGCACGAGGCACATGTGTCTGCACACACACATGTATTGCCACACATCACAATGCCACAATACTCTACACATGTGCACACAAAATAGTAAATAAATATAGAATATATGAATATATTCAATGTTTAGTAATCTCAGCAATGACAAATACCATTGCAATTAGAGTACTTAAAATAATCTACTATAAACATTTGCATTCCATCCAATGACATTGTTTTGTTGTTAAAGTACATGTAAACACTAACTGACAAAATTAATTTGGTGACTAACTGACATGCTGTATATAGGCCATAAAATGGTCTATGGCATATTTAACCAGAAAGCTACAGTTCTAAGATCACAGGTTATTGTCTCTGTTAATTTACACAATGAACAATTGCCAAATTCAGAGCGTAACAACTACATTTCAGAACACATTACTGAAAACAGGTTATGGTGTTGCATTGCATTCCAGTAATCAAGAACTGGTTCAAAGGATAGTTCATTACATGGTCCCAAAGGAATGATGTGTTGCCTTGCTGATTTGCTGAGCAGGACTGTAAGGAAACACACCCTATGCAAATGCTTCCATCTTGTCTCATTTGTAGGGTCTAGAAATACAATACCCATTGCTTATCAGAATTATCTAGGAAGGAAAGGAACTGTATTTTTATTTTTGATGGAGTAAATGTGCAAGCCTAAAAAGACTGCTTCAGGATTTATTCACTGACTCCATCCACACTGATGCACAACAGGCTATTAAACTCTCCCTAAAATGATGACAATATGTCAAAACCCTCCTCAAACCATATGAAGTAGTGCCATAGGAAAAACCCATACAATTGTGATATGCTAATGCCCTGAAACCCCTTCCACCTTTTTAACATTAACTGCAAAAAGTGATAAAATCTATGAGTGGAAACTTTGGAATTATGGTTTGGCACTTAAATAAGTTCAGTTTATTATTATTTTTATTCTTAGTATTACATAGAAATGAAAATATTGTGGAATAAAGTATTAATATATTCTCCACCTTGATTAAAAAATCTTGACTTAGGGCTGGAGAGATGGCTTAGCAGTTAAGGCACATGTCTTGGAAGCCTAAGGACCCTAGTTTGATTCTCCAGGTCCCACGTAAGCCAGATGCACAAGGGGGCGCATGCATCTGGAGTTCGTTTGCTGTGGCTAGAGGCCCTGGCATGCCCATTCTCACTCTCCCTCTCTCTCTTTTCCTCTCTCTGTCTCAAATAAATAAATAAAAATAAAATCTTTAGAAAGAGATAGAACATACAACTTCTAGTATTTTTTTTTTTAAATCTTAAACATTCACCTCCTATTAAACCAGATATCCAGAGACACAGAGGCTCCCAAGACCTCATCACTGAAATAGAACTAAAATGAACCCAACATTGCTCAGGGAAATTCGCGGAAGAGGGGCGCAGAAAGAGTGTTGGAGCCACAAGTTGAGTCATTATGCACAGAGATGTCGCTTCTTCCCCATAACTGTTGGCTACCATAATGCATGACCCACATTCCCCAAAGAGGAGGGTTCCTTCAGAGGGGGGAGGACAGGGAGGAGGCTACCAAAGGCACCAACATGAATGTAAAATTAAAATAAATTTAAAAATTTACATTAAAAAATCTTGATTTAATAAATGTTAATATCTTGGGAAGTTTATTTCAGATCTTTTTCTTGCCTGTGTATGTGTGTGGGGTATATATGTGTGTGAGTACATTTGTATGTATGTGCATATACATGTGGAGGCCAATGGACAACCTTGGGTGTTATCTTCAGTCATACTGTCCACCTCCTTTGAGACATAGTCTCTCCTTGGTCTGGAGCTCACTGATTAAGCTAGACTTCTAGTCAGTGACCTTCATGAATTCTGTCTCCGGCTCTCCTGCACTAGCATTACAAGTGTGTGCCATCACACCTGGTGCTTTATGTGGGTACTGTGGATCAAAGTTAGGTCTTCAAGCTGCAAGTGCATACTCTTTCTTTAATCCACTAAGCAATCACCCTTGCCCATTTTCTTTTTCCTGAGGAAGTACTAAAACTGAGGTTGAAGTCTCCTTTCTTTACATACTAGATTCTATTGCAGTGCTTCTTTTCTCAAATCACCACCTTCATGTTGTTGTCTATCTTCTATGCTTCTGTTTCCAGTACACATTTTCTACATATGTAGAGATCCAAAATAGTATATGACTTCCTACATTTTAAGCTTTATGTATTGATTTTATATATATATATGTCATTCATACTTCTTTGTGCCTCTTTTATTTAATACTGTTTACAACTATAGTCATGTTTCATGTGGACTGAGGCTAGGTCTGCTCCATCAGCCTCTCTGGGCCTCTGACTTGCAGAGGGAAGGCGGGAGATTGTGGGCCTCTTCAGCTTCCATATCCACATGAGCCTATCCTTGGATCTTACCCACCTCCCTGCCCACCTGCCCTGTGGACTTTTTCCTCACACAGCCTTGATGTTGGCAATCCTCAGCCAGCTCCTCATCTGCTCTCATTCACCATGTGTGAGAGCCACTGTTAAAATAAGAAATTCCAGTTCTAATAATAAAACTAAAGCTATTATTTCTATTGAGGCAAATAGTTCAACATATGAACAATTCTTAAATATGATTTTTTTTATCATTCAAACTAAGAATTCATGTTCTGGATTCATTGTTTATTTCAAAATTTTTTATTAGCATATGTTAATCATATATAATAATGGGTTTCATTATGACATTTTTACACATACTTATGATGTATTTTTCTCATATCTTTCCCATTACCTGCTCTTGTTGCACTCCTGATAATCCCCGCCCTTTCCCCAACTACCCCCCTTTTACTTTCAAGGCATTTTTAATTCTTTGAAGGGGGATTCTTTAAGTAGTCATCGTTTATGAAGCTAAAATATGTGATTTTATATATTACATTCTTTCACAGTATCTAAAAGTTCTGTGATTTGGTGGGTCTTAGTAGAGAAAGCATAATTACTAACATTTTACTTGTGATATTAACATAAAATAAATAGTAATTTTGTTGTCCTAGACTGAGTTTTAAAAAATATTAAAAGAGCCAGTCATGGTGGTGCATGCTCCCAGCACTTGGGAGGCAGAGGTAGGAGTATTGCCGTGGGTTCAAGGCCACCCTGAGACTCCATAAGGAATTTCAGGTCAGCTTGGGCAGAATGAAACACTACCTTGAAAAACAAAAACAAAAAAAACAAAAAAATTAAAAGAAAGAAGCAAGAATGAACTTGGCAGGGCCTCTGGCCACTGCAAATGATCTCCAGACACATGCTCCACCTTGTGCATCTGGCTTACGTGGATACTGAGGCTTCAAATCTGGGTTCTTGGGCTTCTTAGGTGAGCAAGTTAACCACTAAGTCATCTCGCCAGCCCACCCAGACTGATTTTGATCTGTATCTATCTCTTGTAATAGTTGTGGCTATGAGCAAATATCATTCAATGATATTTTATTTTCATTCAATGAAATTTTTATTTATTTACTTATTTGCAAGCAGAGAGAGATAGAGAGCAGAGCGACCGAGAGAGAATGGGCTTCTAGCCATTGCAAATGAACTCCAGACACATGCTACATATTGTGCAACTGGCTTATGTGGGTACTGGGGAATTGAACCTGAGTCCTTAGGCTTCATAGGCAAGCACACCGCTAAACCATCTCTCCAGCCCATGTCCATGCAAATGCTCTGCCTTTTTTTTTTTTTTTTTTTTTTTTTGGAAGCAGGTCTTACTCTAGCTCAGACTAGCCTGGAACTCATGGTGTTTCTCTTGCAAATTTTGAATCATGGGAGAGTTTAAAGAGAATCCCCTACAACTGGTATCAGAAGGGAGAATTGTCTTGGAATGCTGTGATCTCTGAATATTTTCAGTTAGTCTAAATTCCTAAAGTTCTAGTAAGAGGGACACAGTACTGGACCTGTGCCCCTAGCCTTTGCCTTAGTTTTTCTTCAAGCACATGAATTTTTCCCCATCCTTGTTTAACAGTTTGGATGCATGAGGCATACACCATACAGCAACGTCCAAGAAGCCTCCAGGCTTGTATTCAAAGTAACACACACACACACACCTTCTCCTTTCCAAGTGATTTTTTTAAACAATATATGTGTTTATCTGCTGTCTACAAAGTGTTCAAATGATATGCTTTATTCCTAGACTTGCTCTCGTCATGAAGATATTAAAATAGAAAATACTACTCCACTAGCTCAAAATGGCTGATGATAGATAGATTGGCTGGGGAGAGCTTTAATTTGAAATTATTCAAAACAATCCTAATGTGGCCATCTGTTTCCTGGAGTGAGCCCGCTGAGAGGAAACTGTACTTGTACTTTTTTAAAAAGGGTTTATTTTTATTTACTTATTAGAGACAGAGAAAGGGAGAGAGAGAGAGAGAGAGAGAGAGAGAGAGAGAGAGAATGGGCACACCAAGGCTTCTAGCCACTGCAAACGAACTCTAGATTCATGTGCATTATGTGCATCTGGCTTATGTGGGAACTGGGGAATCGACCCTCAAACCGGGGTTCTTAGGCTTCACAGGCAAGTGTTTAACTGCTAAGCCATCTCTCCAGCCCTGTATTTGTACTTTTTACTGATAGAACTATTTTCCTTTTCTTCATTCCACTTTGTAAAAGTGACCTTATTTGCCTTCTGGAAGTGTCCTGTAATTGATGCCTCACAACATTAGGCAGATGAATCTGTCAGTTTTGTGAATATTTTTTTTTGAACAAGGAGCTATGTAGCAGTTAATGACACATTATGTGAGGGGAGGAGGCCAAAGCTAGTTTGCCTCTGGACATCTGCCACTTGCTGAGTCTACTCAAAAGACAACATGACAGAAGGTGCCAGTCTCAGCTCTTGAGGGCTGACTTGAGCTCTCAGTGGAGAGCACCTGTCATAGTGGACAGATAGGTCACACCCAATGTGAAAAACTGACAGGATGGAGTGACAATGGGCCAAATGCTTGGTAAAGCAGGAAGCTGGCTGGCCTGCCATCCCCATTCATCCTCCTATCTCCCATCTCAAATGCCACCAGGGCTACTTCTGCTGTCATTTATTTTTCAGTGGGCACTACTGTTGGGTACTGGGATAGCAGCACATGCATTAATTCTCATTTATGTGCATCTTAAACCCCAGGTGAGAAGCATGGAGCTAGAGAACTCTGTGAAGGCACCAACTGTCACTTAACTGGGAATGTTGCTTATTCATAAAATAAGAGCATGTTGCCATCACGTTCACATTGCTGGCAGAAATCACCCAACCAAGAGCAGCTTTTGGGAAAAAAGGGTTTATTTTGGCTTACAGTCTCAAGGGGATGCTCCATGATGGCAGGGAAAATGATGGCATGAGCAGAGGGTGGACATCATCCCCTGGCCAACAGAAGGTGGTAATAGCAACAGGAGAGTGTGCCAAACACTAGCAATGGGTAGCTGGCAATAATACCCATAAGCCCACCCCCAACAATACACTGTCTCCTAGAGGTCTTAATTCCCAAATCTCCATCATCTGGGAACCTAACATTCAGAGCATGTAAGTTTATGGGGGACACCTGAATCAAACCACCACATACCATTTAATTGAAAATGTTGCTATAAGGATTAAGTGAAAAACATATATATGTAGTATCTCTCTTCCAGTCAAACTTGTTATGTTATAGCCTTGTTTTTCATAGCCCTGTAAAGAAAATATTTTTTTCAGATCATGAAACTGGATTTGAAAGATGTTAAGTAAACTACCCATGGTCTTTTCTGAATTTTTAAATTAATTTATGCTTTATAAAATGGTTTTACTCCTATATCCCCTCTCCTCTGCCCCCATTCTACTGAGTCTGGTTACTGACATTCATTGTGTGGTCCTAAAGGCCTCAGTCAGTGTGTGTGTGGAGGGGCATGGGGTGGGGGGGGGTGATGGTGCCTTAGTTAACTCCCTCACTGTGAGGCTCATATAATCTTTCTTCCCCTTCTTCCACAAAATTCCCTGAGCGTTGGTTGGCATGTTAAAGATCTGATTTAGTGTTGCATTCTCTGTTGCCTCTGGATCTCTGTTTTTGAAGAGACTTTGAGTGATTATAGCTTCAATTGATCATTCTGATTTTTGATTATAAAGTATTTACTACTCTAAGTATTTACTACTCTTTATATGGTACATATAATGAAGCAATTCATAAATATTTAGTTTGCATTAATTTCTTTGAAATTAAATTGAGAAGAAAAGAGTAATTCAATACAAATATACTTCTATTGTGTGTGTGTGTGTGTGTGTGTGTTTGTAGTATGATGATGTGGTGTGCGCATGCACAGTGTGTGCACATGTGTGTGCAGATGATCACACTGTGCATGCATGCAGACAGAGAAACATTAGGGGTCCTCCTCTATTGTACCTATGCAAGTTTCCTTGTATACATTATAGTTTAAGAGGAATTGGTAATAATAGACAAATTATTTTATCAAAATTATTTCATTGAAAATAAAAAAGAAATCTATAGGTTGAAAGAACTTCAGGAAAATAGCAACCACTTGCAACATACAGATATTATTCACATCCTGACCCAAACAAACTGAAAACATATATCTATAAGACAACTGGAACTTTGAGCACTTAGAGTATTTGGAAATTGTGCTACTTTTAAGTGTGATGATGGGATTGCTGCAATGTTCCTTTAACATTTTTATCTTTTATAAGTGCATATTACAATAGTTACAGATGAAATACTACAAAATCTAAGGTTGGATTCACAACAGCAAAGGAAGGGTAAGTAGTGAGGGGACAATAAGCTGGAATGTCAGTTGAAATTTGGTAAATGTTATCACATGTATGTTCATATACTGTTATATTTTAAATTTTTATTACTTTATTTGCAAGAGAGAGAGAGAATGGGCACACCAGGCACATGTGCCATCTTGTGCATCTGGCTTACATGGGTCCTGGGAAATTGAACCTGGGTCCTCTGGCTTTAGAGGAAGTGCCTTAACTGCTAAACCACCTCTCTAGTCCCTGTTCTATTTTTTAGTATTGTAAATTTTTCATTAAAAAATTACAAAAAGAACTGCATTGTGAAGCAAAGCTTTTTGCCCATGGCCTAGCATTGCCTGAAACATATCTGTGGACCTCATTCCTCCTTACTGCTGCCTTTGTTGTATATAGTATTATCCTCTTTAGCAGCCAGAGAATGCAGAGGCTTGAACTGCATTCACTTCAGTCTTGGAGGTAGGGAGGAAGAGTTGACAACGTCCGTGACATAGGCTTTGACAAGCTCTTAATAGCTAAGAGTTCATTTCCTACCTTCTGTTTTCATGGTAGTATCTTGTCCTTGAGCTAATGGCCAAGCAGTTCCCTGCCCCCATCACTAAATTTTCAGAAAAATACTTTCTGTGTGGACTACAAAAAGCTTTGTAGGAAACCTTGTGTTTACGCAGTACAACTTTTCTATCAGCTGCGGAAGGGTCATTGAGCCACTGGTGTAGACACAACTGTCTCAAGGGTTGGCTCTGTAAGTATGGAGGGAAAATGCTAGAAAAGAAGAGGCAACTGAACAGGTGATAAGGGATGCCTGCTCTTAATTGTGACTGACAAGAATAAGAGAGGAAAAGACACAAAATAATAAGATAACACGCCAAGGAAGGCATCCAGTGCCATGCAGCACAGGCACTGGAGGCCATAAAATCATGAGACAGGACAATGAAGGCACACAAAGAATATGTTACAAGCCTTAATATCTCTCTCTCCTCTCTTTCTGTTAAACACACACACACACACACACACACACACACACACACACACACACGACAGTCAACAGTGCTACGCTGTTATGGAAGTAAAACATGTCAAGCTTGTTTATAACATAGACTCAACTCAACTGTCTAGAGAATACATAAGTGCTTATTTCCTTCTTGACTGTATCAGATTTTTGCCATTTTCTCCTCAGCTTTGTCTAGTCTGGTTCATAAACTCAAGTATGCATTAGAACCACTTGGGGAGCTTTTAAAACTGCCATTTTCTGGACTCCACTTCAGATAGGTCTGGGTTGGGGCACAAGAATCGAGTGCTTTTAATAGCCTCTTGGGGACTGTGATGCTACTCTCCTGATCACATTTTGGCAATCTTGATGCACACTAATAAATAAATTAGGCCTTTTCTCTTTGAAGCATTTTCTCTTGGACTTGCTCACTGTGGCTGGCAACTAGATGCAACTATCAAGGTTGCTTTTGATATAGGAATAAATTTAACACCCAAGGTAATCTGAGACCCAGGGAGTGGTCAGACTACTTATCCACAACTTCATTTTATAAAGCCTTTCTCTATTCCTTCTCTTCTTGGAGAAAGTTCCCTAGTTTGACCCATAATGACCAGTTCTCTAAATCCTTGTATTGTTCTATTTAGGATTTAATCTCTTCCTGATACAGCTTACAATTTAATCTCTTACATTAATCTGTTACATTGCTGTGAACATGTTATTGTCTGTTTAACAAATATTTACTGACCATCTATTATGATAAATCTTGAGACATATATAGTACAGATTTATTCCGTAGAAACTAAGATCTGTTTCTATGACATTTACTTATGTTAATGCAGGGACCTTTTAACTTCCCCCAAATTCTGTTCATTTACTTTTTACATGTCAACTATGGCACTGAGTGACTCAGCACATGTATTGCCAGTGTCTGAAAAAACCCAAGACACATCCATGATAAAACACATAGAAATGCATGCCACCCAAAAAGGTCCCTTTTATATTTGTTTTTATTTTTTAAATCTATTTTATTTTAATCTCTTATATCTATATCTATCATCTATCTATCGATCTTCATATATTATAACAGATTATACTCTTACCCCCTTGTCCCTGGTCCTGTATCCTGGTTCCCTGAAGCACTCATTAGAGGGATTATGGTAGTCACTGTTGGGTCATTAAGACCTCAGTCAGTCCCTGTGGGGTAGCAAGGGACTGTGCCTCAGGGTATCTCTACCCACTCTGTGGCTCTTATAATCTTTCCACTCCCTGTTCTGCAAAGTTCCATGAGCCATGGCAGGCCTGTTAGCAGTCTGATTTAGTGCTGAGTTCTCTGTAGCTTCTGGATTGCTGCTTTGAAAGGTTTTGATTGGCCATTGTATCTCCCACCATCGTCCAGAAACTGGTTGTCAGGCTAGCAGTAAGAGCAGTATTCATGGTGCCACTCCTACTGAAAGTTAACATTCTACAAGACATAACCACTAATAAAGGTAGAAAGGGGATATTCTGGACATTAGGTGGAAAAAGCTTAATCTTAAAGCCACAGATTTTGGCTGGTAATTCCCAGGCCCAGAATTGGGTTGCCTCCCACAGTGAGCTACTGTCCAGGAAGACCCATGAGTCCCCAAAACAATGTAGGCTATTGCCAAAACACTTATTACCTTCCAGAGCTAAAAGATAAGGCCCTATTTCTGAAGACACCATAGGCTGTAGTCACAGGACTTCAGAATATAGTTGTTCTTAACTTCTGCAAAAACAAATAAAATCACTAATGATCCATACTAACTGTCTTTCTTAAAAAATGGTTCTTTCCATTTTTGAAGATGTTTCTTAGAAGGTATGTGTCCTCAAAGAAGTGAAAAGCTAGCGTCTCTCAAGGTTGTGTGTCTCTGAGATGTTACAGTAATGTAGCACTACTCAAGAGTTATTGGCCATAGCCCTGTACACTTCTCCGACTTGGTATTATTTTCAAAAACTGGTATGAGATGAACCCTTAGGAATCAACACTGATCAGAATGTCCCACATATTAGTGGTTATTCAACAGCTTTTAAAATGGTGTTCCATTTGTCTGTGAATGTCTTGGATGTTAAGAAACAGTGGGCCGGGCATGGTGGCGCACGCCTTTAATCCCAGCATTCGGGAGGCAAAAGTAGGAGGATCGCCATGAGTTCGAGGCCACCCTGAGACTACATAGTGAATTCCAGGTCAGCCTGGGCTAGAGTGAGACCCTACCTTGAAAAACCAAAAATGAAAAAAAAAAAAAAAAAAAAGAAACAGTGGAAGTGCAAAGGTGAATAAGAATAAAACCTTCAGATTTCCAGCTAGTAAATAAGGAAAAATATCACAGGTGAAAATTAGAAATTTTAATGTATACTTCCATGACAACCCAGGCTATTCCCAAAAGTAACCCCCCTAGCAATTGTGCTCTCTTCACTTCTTACATCTTGGATTGAATTCAAGGAACCATCTTGAAGTACTCACTCCCTTATCCACATGCACCAATTTCAGTCTATTTTAAGACCTGACTTTTCTTGTAAAGGATATGACTGGAAGAAAGAAGGCTTGCTGGGAAATGAAGCTGCCGACATTGCTAACTTGTTAGTAGGAAACTGTGGAAAGGTACAGTAGTGTCAATGGACATTTAAAGTATTCTTGCCACTTGTCTAGGTTCACCATACTTACAAACACCTTGGATGATCACTTCATTCTTATTGCTTCACTGTTTTCTACAGATAATTAAGATTCACACATTATCTAATATAATTGAGTCCAAATCCCAAGAAGTGCATCCTACTTTAGAATGAAGCATGGGCCACCTGGCCAGTCTGTGCCCCTGCTGGCTTTAAGAGGCCACCTGGGCTTCAAGCTCCAACTGGGGCAGGGGAAATTAGGCTTCTTTCCTAGAGTTTCTGTGATGCCCCATGTATGAAGCTGGCCTTTGAAAATAAACAGATAAATATAATGTATTCAAAAGTTACAATTGCAAGAGAGAAAATTAAATTACTAAACTGACCTTGTCATAGCCTAGTGGGGTTATGTTAAAGGTTGTTGTGATGCCACTGCTGTACTTATACATCAGAGGACAAAGAAGAAAAAGCAGAATAGCCCAGTTTTGGCAAGGAACAATTCAAGGGGTAAGGTTAGATGACACAGTGGTATTTTTTCATGATTATTACTTTCCCTGTATATAATAAAATACACACAACATAAAATTTATCATCTTAAACATTTAAGTGTCAGTGGTATTAAGTGTATTTCCATTGTTGTACAATGATCTCTGGAACCTTTTCATCATCTTATTCTACAACTTTGTGCCTATTAAGCAATAGGATTCCTCCTTTCCAGCCACTGGCAGTTGATGAAAGTAGAACCATTGTTACTTCTTATCTCCATGAGTCTGATTTTTCTAGGTATCTCCTAGAAGTAGAGTCCTCATCTTCTTGTGAGTGAACTATACCAGCGAAGATGTTTTCAAGGGTTAGCCATATTATGATATGTATCACCATTTTATTCATTTTAAGGCTAATATTCCAATGTATGTATATAGCAAATTTTGTTTATATATTCATTTATCCTTTAGGTGTTGTAAATAATGCTACTGTGAACATTAGTGTTCATCTCTCTGTTTGAGACCTCACTTTAAATTTTTAGGGGTGTATGTAGAATGAAAATTGAGGTGATAATCTTTTATAGTCATGTGAAGTCATGTGATAAATAGAGCCACAGGTAAATTCTCCCTGTTATTTTGTAGTCATTATAGTTAGCCACATTGGTCCCTTTTTGGAATACTGGGTACTCAGCTTTTTAGAAGTAAAATGAATTTAAGTCATGTTACAGCCTCAATTTTAAGCCACTCTATGAGAAAAGAAGTAGATATGTGAGTAGTTATTATTCATTATGTCCCCACATTTTTAGAAAATGGAAAGGTGCTCTTTTGTGATTAAAGTTATGTTTAGCAATCTATCCATATATACATGTAAAAGGCATACTTTTACACTCATAAATATAATAAAATGCTACTCTACATTCAGAATTTTGGGATCTTCACATAATGATAATAAAGCTCTCATTACTCTGTTACAAGTATATTCCTGACAGTTAATGAATTCCATCCATTCTTATGATGTGGGCTTTCTTTTAAGTAAATTAGCATTGAGTCCCCTGATACAATGAATTTCAGCTATTGCCTGACTGTTTTTGTTCTTTGGACAAAATAACTTACAAGCTACCTGTTCATTTTCTCTAAGTTTTAAGGGGAGCAAAAAGGGAAGAAACATATAATTCCAATATAATTTTTAGGAGAAGGAAATATCAAATATGAATTCTAAAGTCTATGATGACCTAGAATAAAAACATGCAAAACAGGAACTGGGATTCTTAAGGGTTCTAAAATGAATAGTGTTTATACACTATGAAAAAAAAGTTATGCTATGAAATACACACTTTAACACCTACTACCAGCTGTCAAATGAATTTCACTTTTAGAAGACCACTAAAGTCCTTTGATAAGTGAATGATGGAGCACATCCTTGCTTCACATTCAGAATATACCATGTGCATATAGCTAAGATAACCAAGTTTTGTATCTGTCCATGGCAGGTGTTTATACATATACATGTATCTTTCTTTCTTTTTATCTATCATCTATCTATCTATCTATCTATCTATCTATCTATCTATCATCTATCTGTCTATCATCTATCTATAATCATACAAGCATTAGCATCTGAAATCTTACAAGTATCAAATATAAACTAGTATATAAGAAAAATACCTCCTAGGATAAACATGTCATTCTGCATTAACAAAAGCATAAACTGTATCACATAACTGCATATATCAGCCAAATACAACCAAAATGACTCACCTCAATCTATATTATCGCCACTTCTGTTATTTCCCATCACGGAAGATGCTTATTAATATGTTCCCAATTGTGATAGGAGTTATGACTAAAACACTCCTGTGTTCTTGTACTCTCATGACCCGCCATTGTCTTGTGCCTGTTGCCTAGCAACAAGACCATTTTTATCTTTACAGGGAAATTGCTTTTAACATATATTAGTTCAAAGCACTTCATGGCCTTTGTTTTATTTTTGAAATTTTTCAGAACTACCCCTCTTATCACATACATTAAAAGTTATCTCTATTTTTGAAATATAAGATGGAGATTCACATGAATGTTTTGGGTCTTTTCTGCTTCCTCTATTTATTGCTTTGGCACCTTGCAGTTTGGCCAAATGGAGAAAGCTTTGAGGCACAGAACATATTTGAATGCCTAGGAATACTGTGGTTTACAAGGTATTACCAGGTTTTCAGTGACTCCTTCCTCAAAGTCATTTTGCTTGAGCCAAGAATACCCAAGGTTAGACCAGGAGGCAGCCTAGGAGTCTCCTATACCTCCTGATACCAGGGGGAAACGTCCCCAGGGAAAGATCTTAAAAACCAAACTATTCAGAATAAACATAGAGGCTATACCTGACATCACTTACGAGAGGTGAGAAGGGACCAAAAATTAAAAAATAACTTTCACTGACTCATGAAAAGGACTACAAATGCCATTGATTCTGTCTCAATCCCATTTTCTTTTTAGTCCTTCCCTCATTCTCCATATATGTGACCTGACCTTCATACAATTTTATCTCTTAATGATTATTTCTATGTTTTTCATATGGGACCTGAATTACTTAGGAAAAGAGTAGAAGAAAGGGGACAGAGTTGAGAAAGCATATAAAAAGCCATTCTGCTAAGAGAATTTATCCAGTGCAACAATTGCTGGACATCCTTTGAGGGTGGGGCCCTGGGAACCCCTTGCCTTGCCTCCTCATTTTCCTCAGAATTAGTAATCTGTATCTACTAGAGATTTAAATTTCTTTTGATGCCCTAGAGAATTGATGCATAAGCAATGCATTCAATATTTAATCCGGGGCCTCAGTCAATCAACACATTCACTGACTTTCAACTAATGATACAGATATTCCGGGAAGTCTCTCTTATCAGTAGTTGTAGAATTCCTTTAGACTCACCACATCATTTTTTTTCTCTTTTACTGATGAATTTGGCTTTTCTCTATGAATAAAGTAGGCAATATTATGAATTTTATTTTATCTTCCAAGACTGGCCAACCCCTCTTTAAATCAGAGCAGAGCTATGATACATCCACATTTCATAGACAGCATTCTGCCACCATTCTCCAACTTTCCTCCCCACTGTAGGCATCTGCAATTATCTGTATGTTCCCTGTTACATCAACTTAGACCTGCTTGTGAAAACTTCAACGGAGAGAGATCTCAAGAACTGCTTTCTTAGTGAGTTGCCACCTTATCCTAGATAGAATTTATCCACTTAGACTTCTGAACTGGCTATGGAGTTAATAGGATGTTTTTCAGGTTCAAATTTCTAGGCAAGCTAGATTTATTTATTATATGCCAGTAGAAATTCTCCTCAGGTGAAGAAATATGATATGTCCTATGATTTACTTTATACAGTAAATATGTTGCCAAAAAAAAGATGTAAGGAGACTTACAACACTATACCATCACATTTTATATGCTCAGGGAAGAGGCCTACAATGAATCATTCTTTTAAAAGTGAATCATTCCCTTTGAAATTGCAAATCACATCCTAACTTAACTTTTTGTAAGTGGTGATTTTCCCATTATGTTTTCATCGAGTGAATCCTACCTACATGTAATTTCATGACAGTATAATAACTTCATATGATGTCTATTGAAAATGTTTCCACAATGAGGCAAGCTCAAACCCACACATACTTTTCTCAATAGGAAATTTTAAACCCGAAAGTCACAAAATTCTTGAAGGTAGAATCATATTTTATCCATTGTTATTCCTTTATTCATCACCAAATTAGTGTTTTAAATATACTAGGCAAGCGGTATATATATTTTTTGATCAATCAATCAATAAATAAATCAAGCACTTTGCATCATATTGGTCACTTAAAAGTTTGAAAATATAGGGCTGGAGAGATGGCTTAGCAGTTCAGGCACTTGCCTGCAAGCCAAAGGACCCAGGTATGACTCCCCAGGGCCCACATAAGCCAGATGCTCAAGGGGGCACACACATCTGGAGTTAGTTTGCAGTGGCTGGAGGTCCTGGTATGCTCATTCTCTCTCTCTCTCTCTCTCTGCCTGCCTATTTCTGTATCTCTCCCTTTCTCAAATAAATAAATAAAAATAAAATATTTAAGAAAGTTTGAAAATATAAACATGGGAGATCCTTGGCTATGGAAATGTCACCACAATAGATAACTGGTAATTTTAAAATTTCTTTCTAAGGACATTTTAATGAATAATGTAAAATTTAAAAATAATTCCATATGAAGATATGAAGTTAGAGCTTCACTTTCCTTTACTTCCCTTCATTTCCATTATTATTTCCTCCTTTTCTCAAAAGCAATGCTAAGGAATTTATGAGATGGCTTAAAAGCCATTTTAAGTTTATACATATTTATACACACATATGAATATGTACTAATGTACACATACAATGTTCCTGTAAGATTTTTATAAAGTATACACTGCTATCACACTCTAGCTATTCTATATATCACTTTATCACTTGCTTTTTTCATTCATTGCCATTTGTGAATTATGCATGTTTTATACAAATAAATTTTTCAAAAAATATGCAGAACTGCATACTATATTTTACTTATCCATTCTTCCCACTCTTGGATACAAAAGTTCTTTCCAATCTTGCAACATAAACAATGCTATAATGAACACATCTCCAGGCCTGCATAAAATTTACTAGTGCCCAAACTTATTGGTTCATAGAATAGTCACATTTTTCATATTCCTAGCTACAACCAAATAGAGCCCCTGTACAAATTTGCAATCTACCTGCAGTAGAAGAATTCCTCCTCCCCCCATTCTCACCAACACAAACTAAACACATTCTGCAAGGAGGGTACTGTCTCATCCATATTACAGTTTATGACCATTGCAATCATGCCCAACAGTGCTTACATGATTGCTAGTGTAGTGCCAATAGTCATAATATGCTGTAACTTGCTGGTTTTGATTCTTTGATATTAATATAAAATCATGAAGTCCTTCTGAGATACAGAAGAGAAAGGACTGGGAACTGAGCTATGGAATTTAAACAGAACTGGGTAGATCGTTATTGTGCTGCTGAGATTCAGACAATGGTCACCACATCCAAACCTGCCCATACCAGCATGTTTGAAATCAATGTGATGGAGTGTTCAACCTCTATCGACTTCCATGCATACTTTATTCAAGATTTTTGGTTTTAACTTGCCAAGATCCAGAATAGATTACTTCCTAATATAAATTATTTATGAATTACTTCCTAATATAAATGGTGTGGAGATTTCCAAAACTGAGTCATGGTATCTATATCTATATAAAATTACATTAGTATTGTCTTAAATGATTTGATGAAATAGGGCTGCTAAGAGAATATGGATAAGTACTGATCCTATGATTACTTTTACATTGTTGCTCATAATTGAAACACGAGCTATACATTTAATTAGGACAGGAAACTTCTGAGAGGGTGGAAAACTGGGTTTCAAGAAAGTCAGGAATCAGGATTTGTGGGGTGTATATGTAGTAAAAATGGATAGGATAATCTTCATTTGGGTGTTGTAATGCATACCTGTAATCCAGCACTCAGGAGGCAGAAATAGGAAGATGGAGAGTTTAAGACTAGCTGCATAGTGAGACCCTGTCTAGGGAAAATAGTTCATTGGTAGAGTCCTTGCCTAGCATGCATGTCCAAAATGAAGCCAGTGGGACATTTCATCCTGGGATCTTACATCCTTGAGTTCCACCCCAAACACTGACAAAGAAATTAACCTTTTAATGATATTGCTAGAACAAATCAAGACAATCTATGTCTGCAGCTCTCCCCAGTTGATTAAAAGTTCAAGATGTGGAAAGAAAGAATCATTAGCCTAATGTGGATCCCACTCTTGGTCAGAGAAAGACAGGGCATCTTGAGTAAGTCCACACCAAGCAACACACATAGGAAAAAGAACATATTTTCCTGAAGAGAATGAGGGGTAATGTAGCTCAACTACGGGTGACTGGATGTTGAGTGGCTCAAAACAATATGTGTACATATTTAACTCCCACTACCTGCCAGGAGGGATGACCAACGCAAACATAGTCTCTGTGCCCCAATGGCTAGTGCAAAGCTGTTGGGCCTGCAACCTAATTTGAATTTTACTATGATTTCTACTAAATCTTAGTGGCTCCCAATATAGCCAATTGCTTCCTGTAAGTATACAAAAGAATGCCTTATAAGTGATTTGATTTTTCAAAATTGAATTCAATTATCCATTGGCCTGAAGAAGCTCTTTTCCTAGTATACTCCAAATTTTTACTAACTATAGAAAGTCTCAAGCTTTAACTCCACCTCTGATTTTCCTACTTTCTTTTTTTTTTTTTTTTTTTCCTGGCTGGAACTTTTATTTCAGAAATAAGCATTCTGTGGACTTTGAAATGATTAAAATAGTTATTTCTGGATTACTAGAGTAAATATTTCTCAAAAACAGCAATCTAAATCTTCATACCGGTTTCTTTCCATTTGCTTAAGACTTCCAAAAATAGCTTCTGTATCAATAAATGCAAGGTGTCACAAGGAAGAGAAGCAATAGAGTATGGAGGGAGAGTGTTCCAAGTCAAAGTCATGAAGCAGTTCCTCATTACACTCTCCACTCAGACACAAGACAACCTGTTTTGCTTTGCTTTTTAATGTTTGGTCTGAGAGAGAATGCACAAAAATCACAGCTTTAGAGGAAAAACTACTCTGCTAATCTCAGTGTGCACCACAAACTACTTTTATAACAAAGCTGTTAAAGCTCAGCGATGAGGATGCAAGGATGCATTCAATTAGATATCCAAATATATGCAATAAGCTTCAGCAAATATATTATCTATATACTTGAAAGTAAACAAACCTCATGCTTTGAAGTATCTTATCTTGAAAATAAAGGCTTTGTTTACAGTAGACTTAAAAGTAAAACTCATATATACATAATTCCACCAGGGAGACTCCATATGAACATTCTGAACTGTCCTGACAATGGAAGGACACGTGGAGAGCAGAGGGGAAGAACTCCTGCATCTGTGTCTCCTGGCTCAGCATGATCACAGTGCTACACCCCAAACACTCAAAAACCTCTACCCCCCTTACAATATTCTCCATGCCTCAAAACATACAGATGCACTTAGTTGCTAATGTAAATTAAAAATACTTCAATCCTTATACACTAATCTTAGCTTTCACATCCATTAAAGCTTTTTAAACTCAAACACGACGGTTATAAATTTATGTGCTTATTTGGGCAAGAACTACTGAATTTATTCTCTAGAAATAGGAAGCCTGGGAGGGGGTTCACACTACTTGAACATTTTAAACATGGAGACATGTTCTTCTCTTCTAGAGCTTGACGAAAGCTGCTTACACAGAGTCTATTGACAACAAGACATCCGATGCAGCAGACAGCTGTCCACAAGTTGTCCTTTCATTTCTTTCTGCTGTTTCCAGTTGGTAGCACAGTTGCAACTCGCATAAATATATTTAATGTATCCATGTAGATTCCCAACATCGAGTTGAGGGGATCATATTTGTGAGCTCCATACGCTGGTGCTGTTTCTGCACGTCTGATCACTTTCTGAGTGTCATACAGAAGGAACATGCTGAAAAGAAGTAGCCCACCATACATTGCCACCGAGTACAGAGTGGCACCAGCCACTGTGGAAGGTGGAAGGAACATAGATCCCAATGATGACACAAGGATGACCCAGGCCTACTCCGAGAGGTGCATCCATGTTCAGAAACTTCTCACTGGGTGCACACATGGCTACAATAGAGAGGCCTCTCACAATATCAGCAGTATACCATGCAGCTCTGAGGAGCAGAGGCCCTCCTTCTTGTCAGGGGAGCCATCACTGCACCCATCACACTGGAATGCAACATCCAAGCAAGATGCTTTGGGTCCAGGCTAGGCTCATATGGTAACAACTGCACCAGCAAAATCCAGCTCCAATCATGGCCGCAAAAGTTGCACCAATTGTCACCCAAGAGCCTCTCATCATGAAGTTCATGAGTTCATGAGACCAGGAGTTCTGGTCACTGCCAAGGCAGACAAAGCTGTTAACACAATACTTCCTGCTAAGAACATATAGGTAGAATGAATTCTATCCTTCACATACTGAGGGCAAATTACAGCCTTTTCAATAGCTCCAGTTTCATTAGACAGTCCCAAGCCATAGAAGCACAGTGCTCCAAGACCAACAGCAGTCCCTCCAGCCACAAACCACCCTTCCCATCTGATCAATTTTAAACATTTTTTTCCATTGATGGTTCAAATGCTGCTTCTTTCAGGTCTTGGGTAGTTTTCCCACGGTGGATCCTAATTCTTGTCTTGGTGGCATATTCCCTGCTGGGTGTCAGGAGCCATTGATTCTCTGTGATGGAATTCTTCACAATGGGGGAGGCCTTGGTAAAAGTTGGGTGGAAAACCTTGGAAGGTAGTGTCTGGAGACACATAAACCTTGCAGCCAGCACGGTGATGCACCAGGTTTGCCAAGCCAATCTGAGTTGCTCAGTTCCAGGTCACCTCAACCACGAGGCTGTCCTTCCTGGCCTGAGAAACCCCCAGAGGCCGTCTCCCTCCAGCCTCTGTCTGCTTCTCCAAGGCCTCCACTCCTTTCCTACTTTCTTGATTTGTAAATTTTGAATCCTTGGTCCTTCACTTTCCATTTTCTATTCCTTGAATACCATGTCCCTAACTCTTGTACATAAAGCCCAATTATGTTTTTTTAAAATTAATTCTTGCCTAAACGATTGTGCTGGTCTTCTAGCTGATGTCCTCATTCCAAACCACTTGACTGCACTGTATATACTTGAGTTAAATAACGACTTGAACATTATCTAAGGAAGATAAAGGATAAATGGAACAAGGGAAGGCAATTTTATTTGAGTAAAAATGTACGTGCAATTCTAAAATCCCTGGGAAATGAGCAGTCCTGTCAATTAGCCCGAGAATGCATCACTTCTGCAAGTAACAGCTTTTACCCACTCCTGAGATGCACAGTGGGAAAGGGGAGGAAGGGGAGGAGAATTGGACCAGAACTCACACGAGAGAAAGCAGTGATCATTCTGCCTTGAAACCGAAGTATTTTGGGTCCACCAAGCTAGCTTGCTGGATTTCTATTGTAGGTAGCTTCTCCTGTGCCCTGTCCTCTGTGATCCCTAGCCTTTCCCTGATCTATTTTGTTCTGTGGCCACAAGTGTGTTCAGGGCAGTTCCTTTGTGGTCTGTGCCTCTTGTGTTCTTCTCTTCCTGGGGCTGGTGGATCACTAAGTGCTCAGAACAGCAAGAACCAAGGCAGCACAACCCCTTGCTTGGTCTCTTTTGTCAGGGCACTTCAGATGGAATGTAGGACCCAGCCATTTGTGTCTCTTATACCTTATGTCTTCTCAGAATAGCTCACAAATATAAGGTCCTAGGATGGAATGTCCCACCAGCTTCATTTTGGATATGCATCCACCCTATTGTTGAGGAATGGCTTCCCTGAGAGCCACATGGACTATGGTAGGGGATGGGGTACATCCTCTAACAAGAAATGGGCCTCTGCTGGAACTAGGTTGTGTAGGTACTTGCTGAGTAATAACAACAGTGTACCCCGGAAGGTTTTACTATAGTTTTATTTTCTTTTTATAATCTGTAGATGCATGTGTATTAAATTTCTTCTGAGAAAATACATAGTTAATAACATTGACTGGGCAATCCCGTTATTTAGGTAATGGCTTAAGTTTTCAAACTTCTTTCTATTCAGTTGTGCACAGTTCTGGCTAAAGTCAGACAAGGTATTCATTATAATAATGAACTGTTAATATTGCTTGAGCATTTAGTTAGTACTAGAGGGATAAAACAATATAACATATTGTAGTAAGCACGACACGTCCTCAATATGCTTGGCACAAATTCAACTCCTGAAAGGTTTGTCCATATGTTCCTGGTTGTTCTTCAGTTCCTCACACACTCTTTAAGAACTGTCATTCTAGGATTTCCCTAGATTTTTCCCTGTCAGAACCATTCTAGCTGTTGGGGGCACCCCTCTGAGCTTGGGAGTATTTCTGCTTTTCTTCTACTTTCTTTTATTTCTACTTTCTCTTAAAATAAATCTTTTAAAATTTATCCTTCAAAAAATTAGCCAACATTCCAAAATTATTTATGTCTGTTATCTGTCTTTAGGGTTAAAATTTATTCATTTAGCAAATCTTTATCGAGTGTCTTGTCTGTTGTATATACATACTTTATAATAGGATGCAGTAATCATTTGATGACTTCATGAGTGAATTGGGCACACTGGAAATAAATTCAACTTAGATTTTGTACACAAAGATCTTGTGATCTTAGAAGAGAGGTATTAGATACAAATACTTGATTGTAATAAAAGGTAGCAAGTAGGAAAGGCCAAAAAAGCAATGGAAGCCGGGCGTGGAGGCGCACGTCTTTAATCCCAGCACTCAGGAGGCAGAGGTAGGAGGATCGCCGTGAGTTCGAGGCCACCCTCGAATACAGAGTGAATTCCAGGTCAGCCTGGGCTAGAGAAGGACCCTACCTTGAAAATCAAAAAAAAAAAAAAAAAAATGCTGGGCATGGTGGCGCACACCTTTAATCCCAAGCACTCAGGAGGCAGAGGTAGGAGGATTGCCGTGAGTTCAAGGCCACCCTGAGACTACATAGTGAATTCCAGGTCAGCCTGGGCCAGAGTGAGACCCTACCTCAAAAACCAAAAAAAAAAAAAAAAAAAAAAAATGGAACTTCAGGAGAAGAAGGACTTACTCCTGAGCATTGTGAGTAGGGTGGTGCATCATCATTTTCCTTGGGAGTTTACAGCACATTCTGATCATTTTCTTTTCTTACAATTCTGAAGGTTCAAAGTCTAAGATTAAGGTTTTGCAAGATTGGTTTCTTCTAAGGTGTCTCTTCTTGCCTTATAATGCTGCTTTTGTGTCCTCTATGGTACTGTGTGGTATTTTCCTCTATGTCTTAATCTCTATTTTAAAATATTTTATTTATTTTATTTATTTATTTGATAGAGAGATACAGAAATAGGCAGGCAGTGAGAGTGAGAGAGAGAGTGAGAGAGAGAATGGGCATGCCAGGGCCTCTAGCCACTGCAAACAAACTCCAGATGCATGCGCCTCCCCATGCATCTGGCTTACATGGGTACTGGGGAATCAAGCCTCAAACCAGGGTCTGTAGGATTCACAGGCAAGCGCTTAAACAACAAGCCACCTCTCCAGCCCCTAATCTCTCCTTTTTTTTTTTCCGGTGCTGAGGACCGAACCCAGGGCCTTGCGCTTGCTAGGCAAGCACTCATCCACTGAGCTAAATCCAACCCCCCCAATCTCTTTTTATAAGGACATCAGTCATACTGAGTTGGATTCCACTCATAAGATCTCATTTTACCTTAATCACCTCTTCAAAGGGCCTACCATCAGATACAGTTACATCAGAAATAGTTAGACGAATGACTTAAAAACATAAACTTGAGGGAGATATATTTCAGCATGTAAGTGGGGGTTAGGATGGACTCATGAAAAAGGACAGTGCTTGGGTAAGATTCTACTGCAGTTCAGGTACAGAACAATCTACAGATATACAGAACAGAAAAACTTGACCCTTGCCCAAGTGCTTGATGTGGAGTTGAACACAATAACCTAACATAACTGCTTTCAGAGTGGACTGGAAGAAGCTATATTCTTCCTTTAATGCCTGCGTCTAGAGGACAGAAGGCTGGATAGGAGCTAAATTTTTTAGACCCACAAGAGTAAAGGCTTACATGAGAATAGATCTTGTTCAGTGGAAGGCAGAGCAAGGAGATACAGACATCAGGAAGTAGAGTCCTACAGCATTATCTGAGACAGTCAAACTCTATTAGGCCAGTGCTGTTCTTCAGTTTTCCATGTATTCTTTTCTGTTGTATCTCATTTCTGTTTTGATGTTTTGCTTTGCTTTTATTAGAGAAATTAGATTTCTCTGGTGCCTTGCCAACACAAGAATCCCAGTTGTTAGATATTCCAAGCAAGATTTTCCATGGATCTGGTAGTAAAATCCTAATAAGGAAAAATGTTTTTAGAGGAATTATAAAATGAAGCACATAGTGCCCAGTGTGGCAGTACACACCTTCAATTTCAGCACTGGAGAGGTAGAGGCCAGAGCATGATGAGTTCAGAGATCAGCCTGGCCTGTATAGCAACACAAAAGAACATGGAAGATATGCTTTAGAATATGCCTATCAAGTGTATAGTTTCACTAAAGAGTTAAAGAAGTAGCTGCTAGGCAGTCCTTCTTTAGATTCGCAGAACACAGAATATCTGGTGGGCTTTGTAAGCCCTCCTTAGTCTTTAGGTCTATGCACCAATAGCACAAAGTACGTGAGCTGCTGAGAAGTTCAATGTGTAGAAAGTTATTTGTTTAGGAAAATGCAGGAACATACCTTGGCAGATCAAGGTCAGTTGTGATGCATTGGCCAGAGTAACAAAAGGAAACACAGGCCCGGGGTTACAAAGACTCCATTCATCAAATAGCCACTGTTTACTATTTTACTGTATATCTTTTCCCTTCTTTTTCTTTTTTTTTTTTTTTTTTTTTTTTTTTTTTTTTTTTTTTTTTTTTTTTGAGGTAGGTTTTCAGGCTGACCTGGAATTCACTATGCAGTCTCAGGGTGGCCTCGAACCCATGGCTATCCTCCTATCTCTGCCTCCCGAGGTCTGGGATTAAAGGTGTGCGCCACCACATCTGGCTTTTTTTCCCTTCCTTTTAATGGCCTTTGTGCTGCACAGCTTTATGGTTGGTAAGGTTTCTCTTCAAGATGTGGGTCCTTGAAAAATCCTGAATTATTCTACCAAATGTTGACTCACAAACATTAGTCTTTGACTGTTGAACACTATGGCTCTTATTCTGGTAACAAATAGGTCTAATTTTAATTATAAGGGCCCCAGGGCTGGAGAGATGGCTTAGTGGTTAAGCACTTGCCTATGAAGCCTAAGGACCCTGGTTAGAGGCTCAGTTCCCCAGTGCCCACGTAAACCAGATGCACATGGTGGCACATGCATCTGGAGTTCGTTTGCAGAGGCTGGAGGCCCTGGTGCGCCCATTCTCTTTCTCTCTCTACTTCTTTCTCTCTCTCTCTCTGTCTGTTGCTAATAACTAAATTAAAAAAATAATAATTATAAGGGACCAATCATGCACACCTTTTCCTATTGCACCAAGCTCCTCAGGGCAGAATAGTGCTGAAAGTTGGCTTGTATTTGCATTATAGGCTCCCTCTGTCTTTCTGCCTATTTCACTTACACTCTTAAAAGAGCCTGTCATTGGTCCCACTGAACTAGAAATGACAGCTTCTCACAGCAGATCATTGAGATGATAAGTGACATGTTCCTTTGGAATGGAAACAGTGCAGATCAAACCTTTGGAAAAAGTAGATTCAGAAACCTTTTCTGTTTCTTCTGGTTATGAGGATTGCCCTGTCCTTGAAAAGAGTCTTGGAAACTTAGCGTAATATTTAATAATGAATAAATCAAAATATTTATGAAAACTCAGATAGGACAATGCTGAGCTCTCACTGCACTAGGGACATTAAAGACAACTTAGAGAGATTATTTATGATTATTTACTCTGCTGGTCAGTACTTTTTTGAACAATTTTCAAGATGTCTGAAATGTTATGGTTAAAAATATGGAAAAACAGGAATGACTCCTTTAATATTTGATAGATGTAGTTTTCAAAATTCTGGACAATTAAACAGTTATACAACTATGGGGGCAAATTTGATTTGTTTTGTTTTTGAGGTAGGGTCTGTTATATAAGTCAGGCTGGCTTTGAACTTGGGATTTTGCTTCTGCCTCCTGAGTGGTGAGATTGCAGACATCCACTCCCATACCCAGAAACAGCTACTACCATATTTCTAAATTGTCTTTAGAAAGACTCTGCAAACCAATGTAAAAATGTCTGTGATGAAATATGAAGTATACAAAAAGCAGGTGTGAACACTGCAAAGTCACAATTACATCACCTATGTAAAATAAGTGTGTAAATACCTAAAAAACAAAGGTTCAAAGGTAACATCAAAGTACTAACAGAAGAATTTGTGATTTGAATGATTTTTATATTTAATGAATTTTTCAATTTTTCTCTAATAAGCATGAATTGCTTTCATAATTACATAGCACTTATTATTATGTAAAAATCATAGTATTCCAAGCAATAGAAGGATTAGTTTTAAATAATTTTCTAATCATGAAAGATTGACTTCTTCACAATTTAAAAGATTTCTAAACTAAATAAAGTAAATGTCTTGGTAAAGGAAATTGAAAAGTCATTTGCGATTATTTTTTGAGTGTTGCTCACACTCTGTGATGGGTTACCATTTCACCACAGGTGTATCTGAATTAGATGGATAAAGATGATTTGCCAGAAGTACCAGTGGGACATGGGAATGGTCTTATCCTGGTGATGGGGAAGAGAGAGAGGAAACAGAGGAAGGGAGCAAGGGAAGATAGAACAAATTAATTGTGCTAGGGCTTTCAGCCACTGCAATGAACTCCAGACACAGGTGCTACCATGTGTATCTAGCTTACATGTGACCTAGAGAATTGAACCTGGATCCTTAGGCCTCACAGGCATGCTCCTTAAGTGCTAAGTCATCTCTCCAGTGTGTGTTAGCCATTTGTAATTCTTGTAATTCTTCCTCTGAGAACTCAATATTCAGTTCTCTGCCCCATTTGGGGGGGGTTGTTTGATTTATTTATTTATTTGGAGAGAGACACAGAGAGAGATAGAGAGAAAGGAAGACAGATAGAGAGAGATGGGTGCGCCAGCAGCCTCTCAGCTGCTGCAAATGAAATCCAGATGCATGCACCCCCTTGTGGTCAAGTGCAGCATTGCGCCCTTGCGTCACTTTGCATCTGGCTAAACGTGGGACCTGGAGATTGGAACCGCTGGAGATTGGAACCGGCATTCTTAGGCTTAGGAGGCAGGTGCCTTAACCGCTAAGCCATCTCTCCAGCCCTGATTTTTTTATTGTGTATTTTCTTGAGTTCTTTGTATATTCTAGATATTAGGCTTCTGTCAGTGGTATAGCTGGTGAAGATTTTCTCCCATCCCATGAGTAATCTATTGGCTCTGCTTATGGTGTGCTTGTGCAAAAGCTTTTAAGCTTCATGAGATCCCATTGGTTGAATGATTGTTTAATTTCCTGGGCTACTGGGGTTTTGTTCAAGAACTCTTTCCCCAGTCCTATATGATGGAGAGTGCCTCCTATTTTATCTTCCAGTAGGAGAAGCATTTCAGGTCTTATATTGATGTCTTTAATCCATTTGGATTTGATTTTTGTGTATGTAGAGATGAGTGGGTCTAGTTTCATTTTTCTGCATGTGGTTATCTAATTCATCCAAAACCATTTGTTGAAGATGCTATCTTTTCTCCAGTCTACATTATTAACACCTTTGTCAAAGATAAAGTAGCTGTAGTTACTTGACCTAAGGTCTGAGTCTTCAATCCTTTTATATTGGTCTATGTTTCTGCTTTTATGCCAGTATCATGCTGTTTTAGTTACTATGGTTTGTAATATAGCTTTAGATTGGGTATGCTGATACCTCCAGAGGTGTTTTTTCTTTTGGCTGAGGATATGTTTGGATATCTGAAACCAGCTGGGATTCCATATGAATTTTGAGATAATTTTTTCTATCTCTGAAGCATGATGCTGGAATTTTATTGCTTTTGTTAGAATTGCCATTTTCACAATATCAATTTTATTATCCAGGAACATGGGAGGTCTTTCCATCTTCTCAAGTCTTCCTTGATTTCTTTCTTGAGTTTTTTATGCTTTAATAATATAGGTCTTTAACATCCTTGGTTAGTGTTATGCCAAGGTATTTAATTTTTTTGTTGTTGCTATTGAAAATGAGACAGCCTCGCTGATTTCTTTCTCTGTATATTTGTCCTTTGCATACAGAAAGGCTACTGATTTTTGTGCATTGATTTTGTATCCTGCCACTTTATGAAGGGATTAATCACATTTAGAAGTTTTGGGATAGATACTTTTGGGTCACTTATGAATAGGATCATGCCATCTGCAAATAGGGCTATCTTGACTTCTTCCTTTCCAACTTGTATCCCTTTTATTTCTTTCTCCTATATTATTGCTTGGGCTAGCACTTCCAGTACTATGTTGAAGAGCAGTTGTGAGAATGAGCACCCCTGTTTTGTTCCAGATCTCAATGGGAACTCAAGTCTTTCCTCATTAAGTATTATGTGGGCACTAGGTGCTTTATATATAGCCTTGATTGTGTTGAGATATAAACCTTTTATGCCTATTTTTTCCAGAATTTTGATCATGAAGTGGTGTTATATTTTGCCAAAGGCCTTCTCTGCATCAATTGAGATGATCATTTGTTCTTATAGTTGAGTTTATTTATGTGATGTATTACATCGACTGATTTCCATATGTTGAACCAACCCTGCATTCCCGGGATGAAGCCTATTTGATCAAAGTGGATAATGCTTTTGACGTGCTGTTGAAATCGGTTTGCGAGGACTTTGTTCAGAATCTTTGCATGCAAATTCATCAGGGATACAGGCCTATAATTTTATTTTCTTGTTGCATCTCTGTCTGGTTTTGGTATTAGGGTGATGCTTGCTTCATAAAAAGTTTTTCTCTCTTGCTCTCTCTCTTTGTTTACATTGTTAAGAGTTTTAACTATGATGTGCCTTGTAGAGTTTCTTCCTTAGTCCTGTTTGGTGTTCTGTGAGCTTCTTGCATCTGGATGAGCCTCTGTTTTGAGACACTGGAAATTTTTCTTCAATAATTTTGTTGACTATATTCTTTATGCCTCTGGCCTGGATTTCTTCCCCTTCTGTTATACCCATGATCCAGATGTTTGGCCATTTTAGGATAATCCACAGTTCCCTCATAGTCTGTTCACATGAATTTTTGGACTTAGCAATGTTTTTGGGCTCCCAATCAGATTTTTCTGTCTTGTCTTCCAGATCAGAGGTTCTGTCTTACACATGAGTGACTATTAGTGAGGGCTTCTAGAGAGGTTTATATAAGCTCTATTTGATTTTTGTTTTTTTGTTGTGTTATTTTGCATTGTGTCCATCTCTTTTTTGAGGTATGATTTTCAGTTAAAGTTCTGATTTTCTTGATGCTTCCTGGAATTCATTTTTGCATTTGATAAAGTCTTCATTAAACTTAATAATGGCTTATTGAGATCTTCCATTTGTTGACTCATCTTCAATTTTTTTGTATCTCTTCTAATAATTTCTTCAATTAAGTTAATCCTATTGTCAAAAGCTGAATGCTCTAAGAGATGATTCTGTTCAATTTCTTTGATACAATTGTTGGTTTTTTGATGGTTTGCTTTTAGTTCAGCAATTCCTTTGATCAGGGTCACATTGGTTGTTGTGTTTTCATTTTGGGATTGACTATCTGTTGATTTCTCTATGATTTCATTAGAGGCTTCCATTGTGGGACTAGGCATCCTTGATGGAGATCTCTGTTTTCTGACTTTTTTTTTTTTTTTTTGCATTGTGGACTACCCATCTCGGGGAAATGTTTTATCCTATTGAGGGGAAGCAAGTATTTATCCTTGTAGGATCTTCAGTGGGTGTTCTGTTTTAAATGTGAACTGGATTGGTGTATGATGGGGTTATAACCACAGATTTGCAGATTGTGGAGATTGCAGGTACATCAAAAGTACCTGGGGGAGGTAGGGAATTGGGTACTCTTTAGCATACAGGGACCAGGGGATGGGGAACTACACACCAGGAACCTGGCAGACCCAGGGGCAAGAGGCCAGCTCCTATAGTGGGACTTGGACAACATCAAACCTCATCATCTGATCTTTCTCTGCAACTCTGCCTGGCCACAATCTAAGCTAGACAATGGGTCCAAATGGCCTAAATATAGTACTTTTGATGTCCAAATTCTCACTGATTTAGAAAACTTCTGCCAACATACAGGCAAATGGTCTGAAATTTTTCACTCTGCTTGCATTGCTTCTCTCTGCTCTATCATGCTCCCACTAAAAGTTTTTTTTTTGTCTCCAGAATTGTAAATAGAATAGAAATTTAAAATAAAAATTCATACCTTCTAAATGAATGAATGAATGAATGTGAGAGGGAAATGGTTGACTGAAGTCTATATGAAAAGTGCACTTTAAATGAATGTGTGTATACAAACATGTATGTGGCTCACAGCCCTAAGACTGTAGAATGATTTCTATTCTGAACAATACCATTTCATTGTGGATGATATTCTCCACCAGGCCCACTGTACTAGATGAAATAGCCAAGTTTTACTGTTGAATATTCCCCAGAAGAAATAAATTCTCCTACTCTTTTTTTTTTTTTTTTTTTTTTTTGAGAGAGACAAAGAGAGAGGGAGAGGAAGACAGATAGAGATGGGCACGCCAGCAGCCTCTCAGCTGCTGTGAATGAAATCCAGATGCATGTGCTCCCTTGTGGCCAAGTGTGGCATTGCACCCTTGCATCACTTTGTATCTGGCTAAACATGGGACCTGGAGATTGGAACCACTGGAGATTGGAACTGGCGTTCTTAGGCTTAGAAGGCAGGCGCCTTAACCGCTAAGCCATCTCTCCAACCCCAGAATTCTTGAGATATAAAATGACTATTAGTCTAGGGCTTACATCAGACAAACAAAGTATGGTCCTGGCTGATAGCAGGTTGCTATGGTATTCAGGTTGTAAACTTAACTTTAACTCATTGATGTTAATCTGGTCATAATGGTCATGAAAGAGTGAATTTAGAGTACCCAACCAAGTTAACTAGGTTCCTCTATTTGTCAACCTTTTAACTAAATCTTTTAATTAAAATTGAAACATTAATATTTAATTCTCTCCTAAGGTTATTATATCTAAAACCCTTCCTCAAAAAAAATTCTGAACAAAGTTATATTGTGATTCAAGATGTAATTCCTCAATTCCTCCAACAATCAATCTTAACACTTTTGAATAAACTTATGTCATTACTGAGCAAGTTTACCAAAGTGCCACAGACAAAATTATAGTTGATTAATGTTTGAATAGTTATATATTGTGTCATGAAATTTTATGTATTTTTCACGTATATTTTATGTATGATTTAGAGGAAATTGAAAATATTTCTTTTTGGCTCAATAGTTAAAGGTGCTTGCTTGCAAAGCCAGATGCACACAGTGGAGTATGCATTTGGAGATTGCAGTGGCAAATGGCCCTGGCATTCCCTCTCTTTCCATGAGACTTGCCTCCTTTTTCATTAGATCATGGCAGTTTAGTCCAGTTCCTCTATTCTTTTGGTACATTAGATATAGTTGAATTAATTTCAGAAACTGACTTATAGATTGGGTGGACATCTTATTTAGCTTTTAAAAGTGCTAAATATCCTCATTAAAATATGTATAATATTATATTAAGGTATCCTGATTCTGATGAACTTTAAAAATTGTAAAATTTTTCATGTCTTCATATTTAAACCAAAAATGTTACTAAATAGTATAGATTTATTTATTTTAAATTCTGTTAACAAATCTTTTGTACATAGTTTACTGTCTGTAGCCCCATGTGCCTTAAAATGTGAACTCTACTTTTTGTTAATATCAGACTTTTCCAGATATCAGAATATTGTAATTCGGTTTATACAAAGTATATGCTGTTTGGCCATCAATAAGCAAACATCATCATGCTTGGCTAAAACTCTATAATTTTATGATGGTTCTTGTCTTGTTCATGCCAGTTTTTCTGGATGATTATCCCTGAAGTTATAATCTTAGTCTTATAAAGTAACATTGTAATCTTGTTCTTAGGAAAACTGAGAAAGCTCCCCATGTCTTAGAGAAATCCATTATATACAATGTTAATATAGTTTGTCTAAACTTCATATAACATTTATAATTATTTCTTTAGTTAAGCCTTAAAATTGTTCAATGGTAAAAGGTGCTTGTTTTAAAAATTACTTTATGTTTGTCATTGTCTCTAAAGTATGTTAAAATCGTACTTGCTTAACTCAACAATAACCAAGTTTTATTTTATTCTTAAGCTATGTATAATCAGTCTCAGACAAGGTTTCACTTAATTAATTGTGTCACTTCTGGTATCTTATGTTCAATGCTTATGAAAATATTGATACTTAAGACATGTTTCCTGCCCTAAAAAAAATCTTAAACTGCTGTTCTGCTTCCAGTTTGGGACATTGGTATACAGACTACCCAAAGTTGTTTTCAAACACAGATGCCAAGTTTTTATACTGCTTGTCTTTTTCCTGACATACAGTTTCTAGATTAAATCAATTGCCTTAAAGTTACTGATAAAATAATTGATAAAATATTGTTTTCAGGGCTACTAAAATGTTCTGCCTATACTTATAATTGACAGATACTTGAAAGATAGAATGTGTATGCTATCTATATTCCAGATCTAGCTTATCTGTCACCTGACAAATAAACTTAACTATTAATCAAAATGATTTTAAACTTTTGTGTCATTCTCTAACCAGATCTGTTTTGCTAACCAGATATGTTTTACATCTTTTACCTAGTTTGTTTTACTACTCAGATATGGGCAGTCTCTCTAGTGATTAATAACCATATGTAGAAGCCAAAATCAATTGGAAACATTGCAGTTAAAAGGATAACCAATATTTTAGTTCCTGCTCCCAGGTCAGAAGGCCACAGGAGATGATGGGACAATGCTAACTTCTAGCTTCTGGTAAGTTCCTATCTTCTCGATCAGAGAGGACATGGAGACCTGGAGATAAACTCCAAGTCACTGTATCTGCAAGAGGAGAGTCACATCAGAGGAAAACCAGTCCTCCAGGCTTCCCAAAAGAGGGAGGACCACTTGGTCAGCACAGCCTTGACTTATCCTAGCAGATGACAATGCTGAGAGTCACAGAACTCCTCACAGGTCCCTAAAAGTCTCTCCTACAGTCCATTATTGACCTCAAATATACAGCTAATTCTGACAGCCTATGGTCTTAATCACCCAGTAAGAAAAATATAACTACAATATAAACAAAATTCAGACTAATAGACTCTTCTATCTGATGCTGACTTACAATACTAAATTCTAACATTAACTTATGCCTTCTGCCTCTGCCTGTCCCTTATTAACTTCACCTATCCTGACACCAGCTCCTCCCACTTGCCTTAGCCAGAATCGGAGCTCTTCCTAGGCTCCTTCCTTCCTTAGCCCTTACCCTATCTCATCCAGGGATAAGTACACCACCACCCCAATGGGCACTCTCAAACTTAAACTCTCTTGTGGACCTACTCTTCCTCTGATTCCCAAATGCTCCTCTGAAATACACTGATGCCCCTCGGCCTGCTCTCTCTTGCCCTAAGCCCTCTATCCCTTGCCTCTGAGTGCTCATCCTCCCCTTATGCCTTGTGTTTTGATGTCATAACAAGCTACTTAATTCTTCCTTCTGTCCTGTCACAGGGTGTGTATATCTCCCTCACCTTTTCTATAACAGATGTTGCCAGAGACTGTCCCAAAGCCAGCTCAATACAGGGATGGTACAGAGAAGTCTCCGTTTCGTTCAGGACCAAGTCATAACAGCCTGCTACATTGGCACTGATGGAGGGTACTCACTATCGATCTCACCACTTAGCCACCTCTAGCCACCATGGAACTGCCTCCTCATCACCTGCCCTGAAGGGAGACCCATCAACCACATTATCCAGCCTCTCCCTTAAGAACTCATCCCCCCGGTGGTCAGCATGAAGAAATTAACCTTCATCTCTTATCATTAACAAAAGGCTGGAATGTTAGGTCTGACAGGTCCCAATGTGGAGTCACCAAGGACAGTAGGATGGCAACAGAGACATAAGGAAGTGGATTATCCACATTCCTCAAGAAACCACCCAGCCATTATCCCCTCCTTGTATGCAATGCCCCCAGGGCATGGTTTCCTGTCTCCTTATTTTGTAAATCACCTGGTCTCTGTTCTGGGGTCACACCTTGGATATCTTAGATCTCCCCTCAGCTCTTCCTTTCCTTCTCCCAACTGAAAGCCCTAGAAAGCCCACTACCTGAGGAACTCAGGTGGACTGTGCTCCTCTCTTGTGAGCCAGCCCTGGCAGCTTGTGCTTTTCCAAAAGAAAGCTTTCATCCTTGCCTCAGAGTGGTTATGTGGTCATGGTCACACCCAAACCTTACACAAAGCATGTTTGTTTTACCAGTGCATAATGAAGTCCAAATTGAATTAACTGTTTGAGTAGAGAAAAAAAAAAGATTTTGTTGCCACATACATTGGCCATATGATAGACTGTCTGTAAGTTAACTGAAATTTTCAGGGGAAGCATTTTAGAATTGCTCATAATAAAAGAAAATTTTCTTTCCATTATAAATTTTTCTTAACTGTAAACAGCAGAATTCCAGACAAAGAAGGGGCCTCCATTGCAAGTAGCCTTTGTCTTTTGGGTAAGTTTATTAGCACAATGCTTTGTGATGCCACTGCCACCCAAGGCCTGGCTTTCCCAGGAAAGAACCAGCTGTTTCAAAAAGTGAGCTTTGCAAATGTAAAGTAGGATTTTTCCTGCATTCTTTCCAGCTGAAAAATCTTCCAAATGTAACCCCAGATTGTTACAAGTGCAGATTGTAAGGGCTGAGTATAGTGTGGGCTGAAAGCCTGTTTTTTATTCAGCAGAAGCCTCAGGAGGCAGAGATGACTGTTCTAAACTGGAGAGCTATATTTCTGTGAATCCTCTTCACCCTGCTAATAAAATCCTGGAGCCACACAGGGAAGCTTGTCCTGGGTTTTAAGTGCTATTAAAACAGCACATCAAAAATTAAAAGGTGAAATAATAATTAAATTGTGAAATAATGGATGTTAATTTGTTTGACTATAGCAACATTTCACTCATTTCATTTTCATAGATGGTATAGTTGGCCTGATCATCTGAACTTTCTAAGCATGATGATGGAAAATAACTTCACAATAATGTCAGACTTTATTTTATTCATGTTTTAAAATAAATGTAGTGCTGAAGATAAAGTTTGTGGGTCTTTTTTCCCTTCTTTTTTAAAGTGAATAATTTTTTAACGTTACTAGTTCCTCAAAACACCTAGCTTCTATACATGTCTAGACAAGTCAAAATGCTTCTTCGATTATCTGAAGACAAAATAGTAGGAAGGAAGTATAGAAAGAAGAAAGGAAGAAAGGAAAGGAGGGAGAGAGGAAAAAGCAGGAAGAAAAGTAAACAAAAGAAGAAATGGGCAATTAATTAGGTGAGTAATTTACTAGGCACAATTACTAAGATATACTTAGAATTTTTCCAGTATTGCGTATATTCAAGAAACGCAACATGAGTTTTCCTTTTCCTACTCCTTCTTTTCTTCCTCCTCTTCTTCTCTTTTTCTCCCACCCCCTCCCCTTGTCCCTCTTGCTCTCATTCTCATTCTTCTTGTTTTTCAGTGGTGGATTGTAATGCCCAGTTCATGGCGCCCCCAGTGACCACCAAGGATGACCAGACATGTAGGCAAATGCAAAGAGCTTTACTTGGGCTTAAGCTCGGTCTCTTGCCTTCACCAACACAGCCGATCCGTGCAAGAGCCCTGAGCAGCAGAAAAGCAGGCTTTTTATTGAGGTTTGAACAAGGGGGAGAGGGCTATCACCCACGCAACCACATGATTGGCTAATTTGAACAGTAACTGTACTTGGGGGTTCTTGATTGGTCTTAGGGTTTTGGCGGGCTAGGTCTAGGGGAATTTCTAACTTAATTGGCTCAGCAAGCAGCGGTTACATTTGAACAGGTTGGCACCCGTGGTTACATTCATTTGATTGGTTGACATTTACAAAACTCTGAGACCGTGGATCTTATTGGGCCATCCGGCCCAGGACCACAAGAATGTTGAGTCATGCTCACACAGCAAGTTTATGGTTTTTCCTGGTACTGCTTGTTCTTCCCTTGATTCTGGGAACTCGCCCCTGTGGCCTTCAGAGTGACTGAGGCCTGTCATGGTGCTATTCTGTCCTGGGTCTTTCAGGATATTAAGCCCAGAGCCTCAGGCATGGTAGGCAAAGGCTCACATTATGTTTTGTTATAGACTGAAATGTTGCTACAGTCAAACAAATTAACATATCCATCATTTCACAATTACCTTTTTAATTTTTAATGTGCTATTTTAATAGCACTTAAAACCTAAGCCATTTACCAAATTTCTAGTATGTAATACAATTTTATTAACTACAGCTCTCATACTCATACTATACATCTTGAGAATTATTTCATTCTAAAGGGGACCCTATCATTGGCCTAACTTCATTTTCTTTCCCTCTGACTTCTTTTCTGAATTATTGCTACATTTTATGATCTGATATTTCCTGAAAATTCCAAACACATATTGAAAATTCTTGGTTGTGGAGAGTTAGGATGTTGTAGATCAAAGGCCAACATCATCTTGAGCTATCTTTGATCCCTTTAATAGCCAGTTATCACTCACCTCTAACATCCTTTTGAATATCAGGTAAAAACCTTTGGAAGGTATTCACTTAGCAGAACACTAGTTTCTACCAACTTCAGAGCTAAAAATGTCCTTAGATATTACGTAAAAGTTATAGCAATGATTTCCCTGCCTATCTGACTAACACAATTGGTAAAAGCATGCACTGATTTATGACTTTCTTTGGTTATGTGACTAATCAAAATTCATGTAACCACTTTCACAGGGAAACATGTCATTCAGTGCAAATAAAGTCTATTCTCAGATCCTGTCATCAGTATTTAGCTTATAATAAATTATTTATTATTTGGGCTCATATATTGAGTGTTTGTTCTCCAGCTGGTGGTGGGAGGTGGTAGAAACTTTAGGAACTACTAGGGCCTTGCCAGAGGAAATAGGTCACTGAAGCCATACCTTTGAAGATTACACAGGGGTTCCCTTACTTGTACTCTGTCAGCCATGAAGAGAGCATTTGCTGCTACATGCCTCTGTTGCCACAGAATTAACAGAGCCAATGACTCTCATCCAAAATCTCTGAATCCATGAGTCAAAATAATGTCTTCCTATCTTAGGTAATTTTGGTAAGTTTTCTGGTAACAGCAATGATAAAACATACCACTACAGTTTTTAAATTGCAGGATCACATGTCTCATAAATAAATATCTTGTGATGAAAACTGAAGCTGACATTCCCATCCAGCGATGAGTAATTTTTCTGTGTCAGCAAGACTGAATTGTGCTCCATCCCAGGCTAATAATCAGCTAGGCCCTGACCTGACCAAGAATGCAAGCTAGGAAAATGCCCTTGAATTTCACTTAGCCTTTATTCCTTCTCTATGTATCCCAAAGCTATTGGTGATAAGCCTTTGCTACTTCATCCATGGAGACAGTACTTAGATCTGTCTTCCTCAGATGGCCACATTGCTTTACCATCAACTTTTAACTTCTTTCATTTGGTCTTTTGGGGTTAACAGCTGGGCCGGCTCTGTTGGACACATACCCCAAGGTTGGGTTTTTGGCAGGCACTCCCATAACAATCCTATCTAAGTCTAGCTGAAAGACATACCATCCATAAATGTTTATTCTGGCTCTATACCTAAAGGAAACAAAATCAGTGCTTCAAATGCACTTCCATGTTCATAACAGTATCATTCACTACAGCCAACCAATATGGAAAAAACTTAAGTATATTACTTATTGAAGTGAACAGATAAAGAAAGAATATATACATGGATATTACTCAACTTTAAAAAAGGATTGGGCTGGAGAGATGGCTTAGCGATTAAGGCGCCTGCCTCCCAAGCCTAAGAACCCGGTTCCAATCTCTAGGTCCCACGTTTAGCCAGATGCAAACTGACACAAGGACGCAATGCTGCACTTGCCCACAAGGGAGCACACACATCTGGATTTCGTTCACAGCAGCTGAGAGACTGTTGGCGCGCCATTCTCTATCTGTCTCCCTCTCCCTCTCTGTCTGTCTCTCTCTAAAAATAAAATAAAAAAAGGATTTCTTTTTATAAATATGCCACTGTTTTGGCAATCATTGTTGCCACAAACTTAATAGATTCCATACAGAAGTATAGATTTTCTGGTATTATGATTTTCTTTGGTGAGATTTTAGCAAATGAAGAGTTTAAAAGACAGCAGAAACAATAGCACTATAAAAGTTTCTGATAACTGTAAGTGCCAATCCTAGAAGAGATTTAAACATTTTGTCAGAAGTCTATGGCAGCACAGCTCTCCTTCAGTTTGCAAGTCTGCATCAAGTTAAGTAGGACTGCAGTAGTATTTGAGTTAAGGAGAACTGTACAATGAAGCAATCAGATCTAAATGGAAGTCTGTGGTGAGAACTGCTCACTGACTTGCTCAATGTGAATTAAACACATTGTATAGTGGTCACAGATGAGCTGGGCAATTGGAATTTTGTTGTTATTCTCAAAGAAAAGCCTGACTGGCCACAGGTAGTAAGTAGTCTAAGAGGGCATCTTCCCCCATGGGGAGACAGAGTGATTCATATGTTGGAGAGAGAAGAGTTTCTCCTTTGTTACTAAGAAAGACTATTTTTAACTCTTAGTTGAGAAAATTCTGCTGTTAGGCCCAGGCACCTTGTAGATTAATACTTTCTAAAATTGAAATGACTCACTAAAATCTATACTTTGAGTGGATTGGTGGCTTGGTTCACACATTTCTAAGAGAGCTGCTTCATCTGGAAGCTTCTGGAGACATCTATCCAGCCACCCACATCCTGGATAACTAGTGAAAACCTAATTAAGGGACTGTCAAGGAAAAAACTAAAACAGAGCAGTGTAAACAGTTACCATAAAAGAAAGCCTGTCTTGACCAGATTGTTAAAGAAGGCAGAAGAAAATTTAACTTGCGGCCATTTGTTGTTTCTTTTTCACTTACATGCTAAGAAAACTGCTTTCATGAATTGGCTACAATTTTCCATTTTTTTTTTTTATATGTGAGGTAGAGGGGCTTAGCATTAGTTGGAACATTTGTCAGTCCCAGTGAAAATGATGAGGGAGAAAGAAATGGAAAGAAAAAAAATGCTCTCAACATGTGAGTGCTCCATTTGACAGAAAAGCAATTTCAGCATTGGCATTTTGGTGAAAAAGAAGGAGAAAATTGGTAATGTTCACATGCTTGCTTTGTGCAAAGTGGTGTTAAATACATTATCTTATTTCACAGAGTTTGACTCAGTGACAGAGAGCATGGAGTAGCAAACAATTGAAATTGTATGCCATAGAAGAAAATGTGACCTTTACAGAGTAAGAACTGGAGAAAAAACATTGGGAAATGGGAAGTCTCTGGACATAATGAGAATCTATAGACAGCACCTGCCCACACCAGTGTCAGGACCTGGGACGCTGTCATGATTCAGGTTCTCTAGGAAACATACCATCTGTCTTTAGCAGTTCAGCAGACAGGAAAAGCTATACCTTTACTTGCATGGTGGATACAGAGCTATAAATTTCCTATTTTCCTGCAATGAATACTTGTGGCCTCATTTGGAAAGCACAGGCTTCTGTCTCAATCTATTTCTTCCTTCCTTCCTTCCTTCCTTTCTTCCTTCCTTCCTTCCTTCCTTCCTTCTTTCCTCCCTTCCTCCCTTTCTTCCTTTCTTTTATTTCTTTATTTTTTAAAGATGGGGTCTTGTTATGTAGTCCATGCTAGCCTTGAACTCAAAATCCTCTGGGCCCATTATCCCCAATGCTCAGATCACAGGTAGGCAGACACCAATGTCCATGTCAGGTCCCTCTTGCTCATTTTTATATTTCTAGAACCTACTAAATCAAAGTAGCCAAGTAAATGCTTCTACAATTAATGTCATGAGTAGTAAACATATTTACTATATAAAACTTGGGCAGGGCTGGAGAGATGGCTTATCAGTTGTGGTGCTTGCCTGCCCAAGGACTCATATTTGACTCTCTAGGTCCCAGGTAAGCCGGATGCACAAAGTGACAAGTGTGCAAGGTTGCATATGTGCACAAGGAGGCACACATATCTGGAGTTTAATTGCAGTGGCTGGAGGCTCTGGTGTACCAATTCTCTCTCTCTCTCTCTCTCTCTCTCTCTCTCACACACACACACACACACACACACACACACACACACACACACACACATTCTTGATCTCTTGCTTTAAAATAACTTGGGCAGACTCATTTCTAGTAAATTTGGTCAAAATTTAGTTTGTATTAGGAATAATGCTTAACCTGGAGACTAGAAAAGGGGAAAGATAATAACTTACATTATGTGAAAGGAATTTATGATATGTTTTGGTACTCTGAACTAAGCTCTCAAGTAGCAACTGGGATGAAATGTGAGTGGCTATTTAACTTTTTAAGTCTAGTCATAGCAAGTAGAAAGTGTCCTTTTCTATGTCAGGCATTGTTCTGGTTGGGGTACTCAGAGCTTTCTCCTTTCCTAGGACCTCATGGCTAGAATTAAACACACCACAGAGATGATTCTATATACAACCATGGTATGTACTATCATGTGTGGGCATGTGGGTATAGCAGACAGCTTCAAGTTTGTTTGAGATGAACTTCCAAAACAGGCAAAATTATGGATGAAGGGATATTTATTGAAGCTTACAGATCCAGGGGAAATTCCATAATGGCAGAAGAGCTTGGCTTGGAGAGAAAGAAAAAGCCAAAAGCCAAAAAGCCAAAGACTACACAGCACAGCACACTTCAGGAACTCCAGTTATACAACACTTTACATATGTTTAGATTGAAATCTCAAGCCCACCACCCCACCTTAAGAGCCACCCAGTGACATTGCCTCCAGCCAGGTGGATCAGACACAACTACAAACTACAAACTAATAAAACATTGAATATACTGGGATCCATCTATTCAAACTTATACATTCTACCCCTGGCCCCCAATAGATTTATAACTATGACAAACTTTAAATTGTACTAAGTCCAACTTCAAAGGTCCCCACAGTCTTTACCAACTTAAGATAGTTCTAAAGTCCCAAGTTTCTCATCTGAGATTTAAGATTGTCTCTTAGATATGAGTCCTGTAAAATCAAACAACTTATATACTTCCAACATATAAAGGCACAGAGCAAACATTTTCAATTGGTATAAGGGATAGCAAGGAGAGACTAGAACAATGCTAACTCAACCACCATCAGCAATAATCAAACTTCTTCGGTTCAAGTTCAATATAACCAGAGACTGTCAGCCTCCAGGTTTTCAATTCCGCCCCTCCACCTGGGCTGAGTAGCCAGGGGAAACCTCCATCCCAGGCCAACAGTGCATTCCATGGTAGCCATTGTACAGTCCTAGTATATTCAAAATGTCTTCAGGTCTCCATGCCAACCATGGTCCATCTTCCAAAGGCTCTTCAAGCTTATCATGGCATCATGCCCTGCCTCATGCCACATCTCAGCAGCGGCTCCCAGAACCATGTGCAATTCATGACCACTCCATGCATTTTTCATGCTTCCAAAACTAATACCAGGTGTGCAGGACACAGCCATATTCTTAATTCAGGGATGAAATAAATTGTAATCTTGAAATCAGGTTCCTTCTCCAGTCAACTCTTTCCAAAAGAGTTTGCACTTTTATCATAGTCTTTCTTCAGGCATTGTCTCCATTGTTTTAATGTAAAGCAGTTGTGACATCTTCCTTAATATTGCTAATGTGTTTCACAATAGCAGCTCCAGCAACCTAAAACTAGACTAAATGTCTCTAATTTTAACTTGCTTGAGGTTTTCCAACTTCAAATCTTAAATCTTTCAGTCCAATATCTTTATCCAAGTATATCAGTCCATTACAAATTTAACCTTGATCAAACTCTCTGGGACTGGGCAGCAGAATACAGCCATCCCTTATGCCAGTAGCCCAGTTCCAACAAAGTTCTCTGCAGTCTTTCCTTCCCCTTAGAATGCTCATAAGCCAACCCTCGAAGTTCAATACTGTCTATACTTAGCATTCTCAAACTCTCATCAGAATAGTCCATTAAACTTGGCTTACGACTCCAGAAGGTGTCTTAAGTTGCAAGCACCAAGTCCATGCCCATTCCTCCAAAACAAAAGTTCCAAAAGACCAAAATCCACATGGTCAGGTTCATCTCACCACATTCTGGTACCAACTTCTGTTGCAGACAGATTCAGGTTTGCTGAGATGAACTTCCAGACCAGGCAAAGTTGTGGAGTAAGAGATATTTATTGAAGCTTACAGATCCATGGTAAGTTCCATAATGACAGAAGAGGTTGGCCTGATCTTACAGGACCAGGTAGAGAGAGAGAAAGCCAAAAGCCACACAGCACAGCACAGCACACAGCACAGCACACTCAGGAACTCTAGCTAGACAACACTTTACATATGTTTAAATTGAAATCTGAAACCCACCACCACACCTTAAGATCCACCCAGTGACATTGCCTCAAGCCAGGTGGATGCATATAAAACTACAAACTAATAAAACACTGAATATACTGGGGACCATCTATTTAAACTACCACAGTGGGCATGTGCACATGTGCTTGAGTATTTGTTTGGAGACCCTGATGGATGTTGTAATGCAGGCAGTTGAGGAGGTCAATGTGAGCATGTCCCTATGTCCCTAGCTGGAGGTCACAGATGATGAAACATATGTTTCTTGCCTTTGTATACTTCGTATACGTGTCAGGACAAAAATGTCATACAAATTCATTAAGTGTGTGTGGTGTGTGTGTTTCTGTGTGTATGTGTACAAAGCAGACACTGTGTTTATTTTACTGAACAAAAGAAATCTAATACTTGACATCTCTGTACTTAAAATACAGGATTTTGGACAGACAGACCATGTGCCTATGGATGAGTTACAGGTAGCAGCTATGGCCAGCTAAAGAATATCTGTCATGCCTAAGGCTGAGGCAAGCTCACTCTGGAATTCCATTGTTTATCTTATATACCCACTTTGTGAGTCTGATTTTCAATAGATTATGGAAAATCCATATGTGAAATGAAATGCCCTGGTTTTAAAAATAATTCCAACTAATCAAAATTTTCACAAACATTATATGGATCAAACACAACACCATCTACAGGCTGAAATGGACCTGTAGCTTGCCAGTTCTCCACTTCTGTGTTAACCAATTTAAATACATCATTATGACTGTGATAATTTGAATGTATATCCATCAAAGATGTAGGTGTTTTAATAAAGCTTGTAACTTGTATCTCTAGACACCTGGTTGGAGGAGGTATTATTATGGGCAGATCCTGGGGTCCAGCTTTAAGGTATATTTGGGGGCATATTTGATTTCTACTCTAAAGGTATGTACAGCAGTTTGAGCTCTGATAGGGCTCTGCTATTTGCTGCTGGTTTTATGTTTGTTGATTTTGGTATTTTGTGGCTGGTGATGGTTTCTCTTTGTTTGATATATGGAAGCACCTTCTTCTCCCACTGATGGAACCTCTTCCTGGATCTGTAAGCTTGAAATAAATCCTTTCCTCCCCTAAACTGTTCCTGGTTTGGATGTTCTTTCCAGCAATGTGAAATGTCTATAACAATGACAAAATGGATAATCAGAGACTAGTGAAAGCTGCAGTGGAGCCCCTACACCTATCAACAGATGCTTCTAGATGCCACTGGAAGCTGTAAAGAAGACCCTACACCAGTCAATGGATGCCGCCCAAAGGAAGCTGAAGCCACATTAAGGTTATGGATTAGGAGAGCACTAAGTACCTTATTTGATTCTGTTTTCCTGCAGATTTTATGGCTAGAGTCTGTTTTGAGACATTCTCCTCTCTCTGCACTTTCCCTCTATCTCCCTCTTAATTCAAGCTGGTGACAGCTTTCTGTTTTATTGCCTCAGGGAAATGTGGCCAGGGCCAGTGTAGAACAAGCCTGCAAATCTTCCTGGCTTTTATTTTCCCTGAGACGAAGACCATGGAAGTAACTTGCAGAAGAGGTAAAGAAAGAGGGTATTCTAGTACAGAGATCTCAGGTAGCTGAGGAATAAAGTCATATTAACCTCCTGCCTCAGCTAAGAGAGAACTGATGATCAGGTTTGTGGCACAGGCCTTTAATCCCAGCTATTACAGAGGCCATGGTAGGAGCATCACAAGTTCAAGATCAATTTAGTGAAATGTTATTTCAGAATTAGAAGTAAAAAGAGGTGAGAATGTAGCTCAGTAGTAGAGTGTTTGCCTCGCATGAATGAGGCCCTAGGTTCAATCTCTAGTGCCACAAATAATAAATAATAAAATGCAAAAAATAGAAAAGGAAAATAAATCCAAAAAGTAAAGAAAAAGGAAAGGAAGGTGGGAGGGTGGGAGAGACAGAGAAAGAGCTAGAGAAGGGGAGAAGATTCCTCCTAGAGGTAGGAGTAAAAGATGAACATACACCCTGGCTCTCGGCCTCTTCTAATGTCATCATTACTGCATTTAGAGTAAGATAACTATAGACAGATTAAAAAGTATGCCCCAAGCATGACAGACTGCTAAACCAGAAGGGGCCATGTAAACAGGACAACAGGTAACTAAGCAGTGGCTAAATATCTTGGATATCCAAGCCTATGACCATGGTCACAGAACCTCTGCTCCATCCCTAGTATGGGCAAAGGTCTAGAGGGGCAGAAGAAGGGGAGAACCCCAAGTGTGACCAAAATAAAGTTTCCTTTGTCCTTTTGTAGCTAAAGTTAGAACAAGTAAAATCATAGAAAATATATTACTCCTTCTACACTTGAGGATAAGGCTTAAAATTGAAGCCCATTAGTTTTTACTTAGAGGTATCACACACTAAAGCATCTGTGCCTTAAGACCCTTCTGTTTAAAAACAAATAATAATAACACAGATATGAATAGTAGATGTTCTTTTCTGCTACCAATTCTACCTAACTTTAGAGTCCAACAGTTCCTGTTGTGCTTCTCTGCTGACTCAGGTGAGTGCTTAGGGGACTGTCAGGAAGAAGCAGAAGGAAGCAGTTGAGATACTTGTTGCTCATTTATGCTGGTGAGTGAAGGTTTCACTGGGCATGTCGCTATCTTCACAAAATTATGGGAGAAATTATATGCTTGGAAACCACTGCTTCATTCATAGAAAGAGAAGGCACCTCATCATCTAGGAACTTTCTTGAGCATCTTTTAAAGTAATTATTCCAATTCATATATAATGCATAGAGAAACCAGGGTGTGCAGTCATCTACTCCAGTGGGGGAATACCTGCTTGTTCCATATGTTAAATTGCAACTTGTGGTCTGTCTGGTTAGAGAAACATGGCATCCTAGAAAACTAGAAATAATTATTTTCTAAATCACTCAGAAGAATTTGCACTGGTTCTAGTGTTGTTCCACTAGTAATTTGACTATGAGATCCACTGTTCTGAACATTATAGAGAAGGAATGATATTTTTCTCTCCTTCTTAATTCAAAAAGACTAAGGAAACAAATGAAAAGTCAAAGACTAGAGAATATTTGTACTTGTGTGTGATTCATGTGATGTGTGGTCTGTGTGTGTGCACACACACGTGTGCATGCACATGAACAGAAGCACAAATCCCATGCATGTGCACATGCAGGGCAAATAAGAACTTTGAATCTTTGGCATGAGAGGCCTCATGCTTCAGTGATACAGCAGGCACTCTTAACTGCTGAACAATATTCCCAGCCAACCATATAATTTTATTTGTAAGGAGGAATTCAAATAAATGGTCCAGCCATTGTGGAAATCAGTGTGGAGGTTCTTGAGACAGCTATAAATAGATTTACCATATGATCCAGCTATAGCACTCCTAGGCATATATCCAGAGGACTCTTCTCACTACCTTAGATATACTTGCACAACAATGTTTATTGCTGCTCTATTCACAATAGCTAGGAAATGGAAGCAGCCTAGATGTCCCTCCACAGATGAATGGATAATAAAGATGTGGTACATTTTCACAATGGAGTTCTACTCAGCAGTAAAGAAAAATGAAATTATGAAATTTGCAGGGAAATGGATGGATCTGGAAAGGATTATACTAAGTGAGGTAACCCAGGCTCAGAAAGCCAAATGTCACATGTTCTCTCTCATATGTGGATCCTAGCTACCAATGTATAGACTTGTGTGTGAACTGGAACCAACAATAGGTACCAGAAACCAGTAAGCTGGTAAAACGCTATAAGGGAGGGAGGAAAGGGAAGGACTTAAGTGTATGGTCATGTACATATGTAAGTAGAACAACTGATTACAGGGAGGGGAATGGCCTAAGCAAGGCCATGGGAAGAGAATGCATAAAAGAAGGGCAGGGGGAGGGTCAATCTAAATTCAAGATATTGTGAATAAGACTTATGTAAAATTACTTTTTTTGAATAAGGGCACATCTAGAAGCTGTAGACTGTTACTAGAAAATTTTCAGTACCTGGGATGGGATACCTTCCAGTGAGTTGTTGGCCAAGGAGGTCCCGGTAGTCTCCAAAACATTAAAGGCTTTTGCCAAAGCCCTTGGTTTCCCTTGAGAAACAGATAGTAAGACCCTATTGCTGAAGACATCTCTTGCCTGAGAGGCAAGGTCACTGAGAAAGCAAGCTGGTGTGGAGCAGAAAACCTTCTCCCTGTAAACCAGCCAACTGAAAGCTGGAAAAAGCTGCACTGCATGCAGCGTATGGGAGACAGAAGTTATCAGCAGTGAAAACAGTGGACACTGAATATTCAAGCTTGGCCAGACAGGCCCAATGACTGAACAGGTGCAATAGTGGCATGTCTACTCTTGGGGTAACCAACTGCTCCATAATTGGACTGAAGGCCCTCTCTACGGGAGGGAATACATACCTGGTACTGAAAAACCTAAGTAAAAGTCTATGGTAGGTGAGGTCATGAGCCTTAGGGGTATAAGCCTGCTCTTGTCTGACTAAATGTATATATTATTCCCACCAAGCTGCCCTGAAAGCACTACACTTAATGTTCATACTCACATATTAATGCTACTCTCACTTCTGGCTAGAGAAGCTTTTCTTTTCAGATGGCAATGACCACTGGGATGACCCAAAATGCAACATAGTGCTGAGAAGAAGGGATGGAGGAGTGCCCAGCACTGAAACACCTCTGTCACACCCTCCAAGGCTCAGGGACCATTGCGGAAGAGGGGGCGGATAGAATGGAAGAGCCAAAGGAAGGGTATGACCTCTTACAATACAACTGTCCAGACAGAAATTGGCCTCAATAGCCATGACCTTGCAGTGCCTAGCAATACCTCCACAAGACCCTCAAAATAGAAGAAAAAGATGATGACATCAAATTAAAAGAGATACTAATGAGCCGGGCGGGGTGGCGCACTCCTTTAATCCCAGCACTCGGGAGGCAGAGGTAGGAGGATCGCCGAGAGTTCGAGGCCACCCTGAGACTACATAGTTAGTTCCAGGTCAGCCTGGACTAGAGTGAGACCCTACCTTGAAAAACCAAAAAAAAAAAAAAAAAAAAAAAGATACTAATGGAGAGAGGGAGGGGATATGATGGAGACTGGAGTTCTAAAGTGGAATGGGGGGAGGGGAGGGAAATATAAGGTGGGGTTTTTTGTATGTAAGTATAAAAGTTGTCAGTAAAAATAATAATTAAAAAAAAACTCATTACATACAAAGGCAAGACCATCAGAATTACCTCAGATTCCTCAATGGAAACCCTGAAAGACAGAAGTCCCTGGAATGGAACATTTCAAAGTCTAAAAAACTATGGACACAGCAAAAGTGTCCCTCAAAATAGATTGTGAAAGGAAACCTTCCATGAAAAACGTCAACTCCATGATTATATAAACACAAAGCCAATCCTACAGAGAATACTTCAGGGAAGAATCAAACAATCTCAAGGGCCAACAAGAAGATCAAAATAACTTAAACTAGACCAGTCTCAAAAAAGTACAAAACATAAGAAAACAACAACCCATAAAGCACTCCTTGATGGCAGTGATTAAATTGAATCTCACAATTATAACCTTAAATATTAATGGTCTTAACACACCTATCATAAGACACAAGTTAACAGGGTGGATCAAAAAAATATACTTTCCTACCTGCTGTCTTCAAGAAACCTACCTCACCACTAAAGACAGACATCTCCTCAGGGTGAAAGGATGGAAAAGGATATTCCTAGCAATTGCAAATAAGAAATGAGCCGGTGTTGCTATTCTAATAACTGATAAAATAGACTTCAAACCAAAAGTAATCAAAAAGGACAAAGAAGGCCACTTCTTACTCATCAAGGGAATGATTCAACATGAGATAACCACAATCCTAAACCTATGTGCACCAATCACAGGTACACTACAGTTTATAAAATATAACCTACTTGACAACAAAAGGAAATAAACATCATCACAGCTGGAGACTTCAATACTCCATTATCATCAGATCATCCAAGCAGAAAATCTACAGGGAAATAAGAGAGCCCAGCAACACCTTAGATCAACTAGACCTAATGGACAGCTATAAAAATTTCCACCCAAATTGTACAGAAGACACATTCTTCTCAGCAGCTCATGGAACCTTCTCCAAAATAGATAAGATATTAGGCCATAAAGCATGCTTCCATAAATTCAGGAAAATTAACATCACTTCCTGCATCAAATTAGATTCACAATGTTTTGTGAATTGGAAGCTACAAACACAATTAAGAAAATTGATGAAAAAAAGAGCCTGTTCTTTGACAAAATAACCAAGATTGATAAACCTTTGGCCAATTTCTTCAAAAGGAAAAAAGAAGTTTCAAATTATCAAAATCAGAAATGAAAAGGGAGAGGTCACAACAGACACCAATGAAATGGAATGAATCATCAGGACATACTTCCAAACCCTCTACTCCCTCCAAATCAGATAATGTAGAAGAAATGGAGGCATTCCTAGACACATGCTACCTACCAAAACTATACTCAGAACAGATTAGTCTCCTAAACAAACCTGTCACATTCATCAAGATTCATCAAAACCTCCCAAAAAAAGGAAAGCCCAGGACCAGATGGTTTATTGGCTGAACTCTATTAAACCTTCATCAAAGAACTGAAACCATTTTTTCTTGAAATATTTCAAATAATCAGAGAACAAGTTATCCTCCCCAACTCCTTTCATGAATCATCCTAATACCAAAACAAGACAGAGATACAACAAGTATAGAAAACTATAGGCCTATATCTCTGTTGAACTTTAATGCAAAGATCCTGAACACAATCCTCAAAACCAAATACACCAACACATCAAAACATTATCCAGACTTCCAGGTAACATGGCAGCATAATAGCCACACCAAAGAGGCCTAGGGAGAGAAATAAGCAGAAAACAGCAAAATACACTCTTGTATGGAAAAATGAAGGTGTATAAATTATTATCAACCACAGCAGAGAAGCAGGAGAGACTCAGATATTCTAGAGATGAGGAAACCAGACAGAATTCCACTGAGGCCGCAGTGGCCCTGATCCACCTGTCTTCTGCCCACCTGACCAATGCAGAGCTGCAGAAGCAGAAACCAGGTGAAGGGATGTTCCACTCACATCAGCCTCCACACAAACTCAAGAAACCTGAAGGGGAAGATAGAAAGGACCATCTAATCAGCTGCTGAAGGAGAACACAAATGGGAATAGCTCAGCAGCTACAGTACAACTCCAGGAATCCTGCACAGCCTGAATTCTCCCAACCGCCAGTGCCAGGAACCATAGGAGCACGCATTCAGGCCCTGGCCACAGCATCTAGCACAGCTGATCAGAACACCAGATCCAGAGGCCCAAGCAGTCTAACAGCCCACAGAGCAACAGAGAGGGATTGAAGTGGGCACTCAGCATTGGTGATATTGGAAGCTATCCCAAAACATAACAGAGCCTACTTACACAAAGCTAGATGCATATGCCTGCACTGGAAGTACTAATCTCTCTATGTCCGGCCAGGTAATGTGTTACATTTAATTGATATATTCTTGATTTACTTTACCATTTACAAATAAGCTGTGTTTTGGTGTTGAATATTGTTGCCTTTTATGTTTCCTGATTTTTAGGGACTTTGTCTCCTTCTTCTGTCATTATTGGGCGCAGGGTTTTACAAGGTCCCAAGCTGACCTGGAAACCATTTCAGACTAGATAGGATTAAGGGTGTGGGGAAACACACACCCTTAAGGACTTTGGCTTTATTATAGTATCAGTTTGTTTTAATCCCCACTCTGGCATAAATATTCTGCACTGGTTTTGATTGAATGTGCATATTGCTGAGTTGAATTTTAGAATTTGCCAGTAATTTGCTCCACCCAGTCTATTAGAATACTTGAATAGCAGGAAAACTCAACATCTAGGGTCACTTATGCTCTTTCTCTTAGAATATAAGAGCTACACTTGGCACCTTGCACTCCACCCTGAAGATACATAAAGTCTGGTTTACGTGGCTAAGAACAGTGCAGATAGTTAAAAACCCCAAGTATCAAATTAACTCAAGATGCAAAAATCTCTACATTATGATACAAGAATCACAAAAAAGCAAGACAACACAATTCCATCAAAAGTTATAAATTCATCAGAAATTACTTCCAGTGAGACTGTTTTAAATGAAATGACTGACAAAGATTTCAAAAATAAATAAATAAATAAATAAAACAAGGAATCAAAGAAGAAAACAAACTCCTGAAGGAATCCCAAGAGAACACAGGAAATCAATTACAACAGATGGACACTACAATTCTAAACATATATGCACCTAACATGGGGGCGCCCAATGTCATGAAACAGATACTATTGCAATTAAGATCACAGATAAAACCAAGCACAGTTGCAATGGATGACTTCAATACCACACATTCATCAATGACAGGTCATCCAGGCAAAAAATAAACAGAGAAGCATCTGGATTCAATGAGGTCATAAGTAAATGGAGCTAATAGATATGTACAGAGCATTCCATTCAAATGCTACAAAGTACACATTTTCAACAGCACATGGAACAGTCTCTAAAATATTGAGACACAAAGCAAATCTTAACAAACACAAGAAAATTGAAATAATTCCTTGCATTCTATCTGATCACAGTGGATGAAACTACAAATAGACAGCAAGAAAAGCTATAGAACATACACAAAATGATGAAAATTAAACAATACAATACTAAATGATGAATCGGTCAATGAAGAAATGAAGAAGGAAGTCAAAAGTTCATAGAATCAAATAATAATGAGAACCAACCTACGAAAAACTTTGGTACACATTGAAGGCCTCCTAAGAGGGAAATTTATAGCTTTAAGTGCCTGTATTAAGAAAGTAAAATGGTTGCAGGTAAACAACTTAATGCTTAACCTTAAGGCCTTGGAAAATGAAGAAGAAGGCAAACCAAAAATCAGTAGATGGGACAAAATAATAAAGATTGGAGCAGAAATTGATGAAATAAAAAAAAATACAAAGAATCAATGAAACAAAGAGTTGGTACTTTGAAAAGATAAACAAGATTGATAAACCCTTAGCAATTCTGACCAGAAGAAAGAGAGAAGAAACAAAAAAAAATTAATAAAATTAGAGACAACAAGGGCACCATTACAACAGATACCAAAGAAATTCAGAAAATCATAAGGGCATCTTTAAGAACATATATTCCACTAAATTTGAAAATCTGAAAGAAATGGATGATTTTCTTGATTTATATGCTCTATCAAAATTAAATCAAGATGAGATTAACCACTTAAATAGACCAATAACAGGTATGGAGACCAAGGAGTTATAAAAAAAAAAATCTCCCACTAAAACAAGTCCAGGACCAGGTAGATTCACTGGTGAATTTTACCAAACCTTCACAGAAGAACTAACACCAATGCTTCTCAAACATTTTCATAAAAATAGAAAGATAAGGAATACTGCCAAACTCTTTCTATGGAGCCAGCATCATCCTGATAACAAAACTAGACAATGAGAGAACAAAAAAGCAAATTACCAACCCATCTTTCTAATGAACATAGATGCAAAATTTTCAACAAAATACTGGCAAACAGAATACAAGAATATAACAAAAGATATTTATCCTGACCAAGTAGGCTTGATCCTAGATATGTAGGGATGGTTCAACATATGCAAATAAATGAACATAATATACTATATAAATGGACTGAAGGACAAGAATCAAATTATCATCTCAATAGATGCAGAAAAGGCATTTGATAGAATCCAACATCCCTTCACTGTAAAAAGTCCTTCAGAAATTGGGAATAGAAGGAACATATCTCAACATAATTAAGGCTATTTATGACAAACCTACAGCCAACATAATACTAAATGGGGAAAAACTTGAAGCTTTTCCACTAAAGTCAGGAACAAGTTGAGGGTGTCCACTGTCCCCATTTTTAGTTACTGGAAGTCTTTAGCTACAGCAAAAAGGCAAGAGATACACATAAAAGGGATAAAAATTTGAAAGGAAGAAATCAAATTGTCATTATTTGCAAATGATATGATTCTATATATAAAGGACCCTAAAGACTCTACCAGCAAACTGTTAGATGTGATAAACACTTTTAGCAATGTAGCAGTATACAAAATAAACACAGGGGATTCAGTGGTTTTCCTAAATACTAACAACAAACATGTGGAGGATGAAATCAGGGAATCAGTCTCATTCACAATTGCCTCAAAAACAAAACAAAACAAAACAAAAGGGTCTTAGAATAAACCTAACCAAGGAAGTGAAGGATTTTGACAATGAAAACTTTAAAACACTCAAAACATCAATTGCAGCAGACAGTAGGAAATGGAAATACATCTCATGTTCTTGAATTGTGAAAATGTCAATCTTACCAAAAGCAATCTACACATTTAGTGCAATCCCCATCAAAATTCCAATGGCATTCTTCACAGAAATAGAAAAAAAAATCCTAAAATTAATTTGGAAGCACAACAATTCTCGATTAGCCAAAATAATTTTGAACAGCAAACATAAAGCTGCTGGTATCACCATACCTGATTTTAACCTGTATTACACAACCATAGTAATAAAAACAATATGGTACTGGCACAAAACAGACATGTAGATCAATGGAACAGAATAGAGAACACAATGTAAGTCCCAGCAGTTACAGCCAATAGTCATTGGAGAAAAGAAAGTCTCTTCAACAAATGGTGCTGGGAAAATTGGATATCTATATGTAGAAATATGAAAACAGAACCTTCTCTCTCTCCATGCATAAGAATTAAGTCCAAATGGATTAAGGACCTTAATATAAGACCTGAAACTCTGAAACTGCAACACGAAAAAGTAGGGAAACCCTCAACCTATTGGCATAGGTAATATCTTTCTATATATAACCCCTGTTGCTCAGAAAATAAAACCACTAATCAACTACTGGGACCCCATGAAATTACAAAGGTTTTGTATAGCAAAGGACACTGTGAATATAACAAAGAAGCAAGCTACAGATTGGGAGAAAATCTTTGCCAGCTATTCATCTGACAGAGGACTAATCCCCAGGATCTACAAAGTACTCAAAAAACTAAATAATAAGAAATCAAACAATCCAATTAAAAAATAGGCTCCAGAACTAAATAGAGAGTTCTCAAAAGAAGAAATATAGATGGCCTATAAACATCTAAAAAATATTCCACATCCTTAGCCACCAGGGGATGCAAATTAAAATTACTTTGAGATTCCATCTCACTCCTGTCAAAATGGCTATCATCAAGAAAACCAAAGACAATAAATTCTGGTGAGGATAAGGAAAAAGAAGGACCCTTCTACACTGCTGGTGGAAATATAATCTGGCACAGCCATTATGGAAATCAGTGTGGAGGTTCCTGAGACAACTAAAAATAGATTTACCATAAGACCTAGCTATACCACTCCTAGGCATATATCCTAAGGACTCATCTCACTACCTCTGAGATACTTGTACATCCGTATATATTGCCACTCTACTCACAGTAGCTAGCAAATGGAACTAGCCTAGATATCCCTCCACTGAGGAGTGGATAATGAAGATGTGGTACCTTTTTGCAAAGTAGATCTATTCAGTGGTAAAGAAAAATTACATTATAAAAATTTCAGGGAAATGGATGGACCTGGAAAGGATCATATTTAGTGAAGTAACCCTGGGCCAGAAAGCCAAGTGCCACATGTTCTCTCTCATATGTGGATCCTAGCTACAAATGCTTGGACTTGTACATGAGTTGAAATAAAACTAGGTAGCAGAAGCCAGTAATCTAGAAAGAGGCTATAAGGGAAGGAGGAGAGGACTTAGGGGGTGATATTGTATATATGTAAGTAAAAGAACTAATTATTGTGGGTGGAAAAGCCTAAGTGAAGTCAGAGGAAGAGAATGAGTAAAGGTAGGATGTGGGGGGAGGAGGGTTAATCAAAATCTAAGAGGGTATGAATAAGTCCTATGGAAACTTACTTGTTTGGACAATGGTGCACCCAGGAGTTACAGATTGCTACTAGAAAATTTTCAGTGTCAGTGACGGGATAAATTCCAGTGAGTTGTTGGACAGGGACATCCCTGATGCCACCCAAACATTACCAGCCATTTCAGAGGCTCTTGGTTTCCCACCAGCAATAGATGGTAAGATCCTATTGCTGAAGACTCCACATGCTTGGGCTGCAAGGTCACTGAGAAATCTAGCTGGAGCTTAGCTGAATACCTCCTCCCTGTAGACCAGCTGACAGAAAGCTGGAAAAAGCTATGCTGCATGCAGCTCCATGGGAGAGGGAGAAGTCATCAGTGGAGATAACAATGGACACTGCAAGCCTTGTTTGGCCAGCCAAGCCCAAGGAGCCAACAGGTGTAATAGTGGCATGTTTGTTATGGAGGAAACCAAGCACACCCTAATAGGATTGGAGGCCTGCTCCACAGGAGAGAATACAACATGTTTGATACTGAAAACCTATGATGGTGGAAGTCCTGAACCCTACTGGTGTAACACCTACTGGTGGCTGTCTAAATATATATATAACCAAACTGCCTGGTAAGTACTTCTCTTAATTTTCATTCTCATATATTAATGCTACTCTCACTTTTGGTTAGAAAAGTTTCTTTTTCAGATGGTGTGGGATGACTCAAAAAGCACCCTAGTGCTGAGAAGAAGTGACAGAAAGGGCTCAGCACTAAAAAAATCTACATCACACCTTCAAAGGGTCAAGGTCTATTGTGGAAGAGTTAGCAGAAAAAAATTCATATAGAATGGCAGAAGACTTTGGATATCCAAATACATCCTCAGCAAAAGAAACACCTCTGGAAGTATCATAATACCCAATATAAAGCCATATACTACAAAGTCATAGTAACAAAAATAGTATGGAACTCACATAAAAACAGAAGTATAGGTCAATGGACTGGAACTGAACCTTTCTCTAAGTAGCTACTTGATTTTTGACAAAGATGCCAGTAACATAGACTGGAGAAAAGACACCACCTTCAACAAATGGTGCTGAACAAATTGGATAACCACTGGTAGAAAAATGAAACTAGACCCACTCATCACACCAAATACAAACATCAACTCTAAATCGATTAAAAACCTCAATGTAAGACTTGAAACTCTTCAACTACTGAAGAAATAATAGGAGGAACTCCCCACAATATAGGAGTGGAGATGGACTTCCTGAACAATACCCAAATAGCCCAGGAAATTAATCAATCTCTCAACCAATGGTATCTCATGAAGCTAAAAAGTTTTGCACAGACAAACATACCATAAGCAGAGCCAATGGATTACCCATAGAATAGGAAAAAATTTTCACCAGCTATACCACTGACAGAGTACTAATATCAAGAATCTGCAAAGGAATCAAAAAGCTAAACAATAAAACATCCAACAATCCACTGAAAAAAATGGGGTAGAGAACTGAATAGTGAGTTCTCAGAGGAAGAATTACAAATGGATAACACATATTTAAGAAAAAGTTCAACATCCCTAACCATCAGGGAAAAGCAAATTAGAACATCTATGAGATTCCACCTTACTTCAGTAAAGATGATAATCATTAAAAAATCAAATGACAACAAATGTTCATGAGAATGTGGGGAAAGAGGAACGCTCACCCACTGTTGTTGTGAATTCAAACTTGTACAACCACTATGGAAATCAACATGGAGATTCCGGAAAAATATGAATATAGAACTATCAATAATAGACCCATTTATTCCCTTATTGGGCATTTACCCTAAATTCTCCATGCATTTACAGAGATAATTGCTCAACCATATTCATATTTGCTAAAGTCATAATATCTAAAAACAGGAAGCAACCCAGGTACCCATCATTGGACAAAAGGATAAGGAAGTTGTAGTATATGTACACAAGAAATTCTAATAAGCAGTAAGAAAAAAAATGATACAACTAAATTTGCAGGAAAATAGATGGAATTAGAATAGATCATACTCAGTGAATACACTCAATCACAGAAAGACAAACACCACATGTTCCACTCATCTGAGGTTCCTAACCTGGATCATCTTGAGTTGCTGGCATATAGGATTGGCAACCTGAGGTCCAGACAACAGGGATTTATGCATTTGGGGGTGGAGGGGAATGGGAGGGTGGAGGTAATAAACACAAAACTAAACCCAAAATGAACTGGTACCATAGAAACCTTTGTCCTTTAAGGTAATTATGAGATATAACCCTCACCAGGAGTATTGGGGGAATGCCCAAAAAGAAGGGCCCTGGAGAGGGTGGGATGAAGCCTAACCTTAAAAAAACCTTGGCTCTGACCTGTAACTCACAAAGAACCAAAATAGGTGTTACCCACACTGGAGAGACCTATGAGGCCCCCAAATAAGACAGGCTTCTGTCAATGCACTTGATTACCCACCTGAGGTAAAAGATAAGACCCTATTCCTGCAGACACCATATGATGCTGGCATAGAACACAGAGAGACCTGGATGGAATTCCAAAGACAGCCAGTCCCTAGATCTAGTTCTGGAAAGCCTATTAGTAAACTCTATTATTATTGGTCAGAAAGTATCTATATTGTACCTCCTTTTGTAAGAGGTTCATGTCTGTGAGATTTCAGGGGTTTTGTTGGTGTGTACTATTTTCTAAAATGTTACCACTCTTCATCTAATTTTTGTTATTTGCAGGTAGTCTGTTTCTTCTCTTGTCTATTCACCAACTTTCTTTTGGTGCTCTTCAGTTTCATCAATGTGCATTGAGATATTTTTCTACTTTTGTTACCTGGCTTGGTATACACTAGGTATTCAGAACTTAGGAACTCCATTTCCCTCTATCAGCTCCTCTCAAAATCTGAGATTTTTGTTCACCTTGTCAGTCAACCCATACTTCACTTTTCTCTTCATGTTTTGTGTGATGAATAGTTAGAAATGTTAATTAACTTTCAGTTTATTAATTCTCTATTAGAATCTCATATTGGCTGTATAATTGAAGTCATCATAATTTTTATTTCTAGAGATGGCATTTTTTATGTGTTTGGTGTTTTCCTTCACATCCACTTGACAGATTTCTGATGGTCTACTCTCTTGTCATATAATAAAAATTCTTTTATTTCTTTCAACATAGTTTAAATTCCTCATTTGACAATTTCAATGACTGTAATCTTTTCAAGTTTGTTTCTGTGGTTTATTATTATGATGAATTTTGTTCATGGTTGTTTCACAGATAGTTTATCATTAAAAACAAAGCCAAGCACCTCAGTTTATATTTCTTAGAACAGGATCTATAGGGAATCTTTGAGATCTAATTTTAAAGTACCTTCAGAGGAACTGCAATTGCTTATTCCAAATTCTTAGGGAAACTGACAATACATCACTACTTAAAATTTAATTTTATCTCCACATTTAGAACTCATATAAACCATATGGCTTCTCATCCCAAACATGTATCTACATGGGCCAATGGTCAAAAATTCCTGGAGCTGAATGTTCTGCTATAGTTGGATCAAAATCTCAGACAGGGGCTGGAGAGATGGCGTAGCAGTTCAGGTGCCTGCCTCCTAAGCCTAAGAACACTGGTTCCAATCTCCAGCATTTCCAGTCTCCAGGTCCCACGTTTAGACAGATGCAAAGTGACGCAAGGGCACAATGCCACAGTTGACCACAAGGGGGCGCACACATCTGGATTTTGTTAGCAGCAGCTGAGACACTGCTGGCATGCCCATCTCTGTCTTCCTCTCTCTCTCTGTGTGTCTATTTCTCTGTGTCTCTCTCCAAAAAAAATAATAAAAAATAAAAAGTTTAAAAAAAAAAATCTCAGACAGGGCCATGCCCCTAGCTCTTCCCTTATGGACAAAAACAGAAATGAAGCAATGACCTTCATCTCAACAATTCTTGAAATAAGCCAGGTTCTAGCCAGTTTCTGCTTAGTTCTTAGTTTATGGGAAAGAACATATACAGTTTTAATGAAGAGGCACAGTTAGCTTAATCTCTAGGGAAGAGATGAACCCATTCAGTCATTTCTATGTACACTTAAGTCTTCATTTGTTTTTAAAAATGTGGATACAGTCTTTTCATTATGGCCCCCCATGGAAATATTCTTAAAGAAAATATTCAAAATTATTTGGCTATTATCTACTTAGTTTTGAGAGACTGAGACAAAGAACCTCCATGGGCAAATCTAATTATATGCCAGTCATTGACCTGGATGTTTGCTGAATCAATGCTCTCAATTGTACTGCAATATCCTTGGGAAAAGATGAGAGGGACATCACTGAGAGAAATCTGATATCTATCCTGACACCAACTGGGTTTCTTTTGTTAAGTACATATAAATAACTAGACAGACAGATGATAGAGACAGACAGACAGACAGACAGACACACACACACACACACACACACACACACACACATATAATATAGTCTTGCTAGGTTGCTCTGGCTAGCCTTGAACTTGTGGTTTTGATCCATCCTCTTGCCTCAGCTTCCCCAGTGGCTAAGAGTACAAGCATACAACACCAGGCCAGCTACAAGATCAAATAAATCAACTCATTCAGTCCTTTTCATTCTAAGAGTGTTCGTAATGAACCTAATAGTCATTCCATGGAGCAGGAAGGGAATTGTTTAACTGGAGGTTGGGGTCATAGATGGACTATTTTCTCTACTTTCTTGGCTATTCCAGTAAGTTTTGATTTATTCAAAGAAATATAAAATAAGTTTTTCCTGAGATAGCCAAAGGACAAGGAGACTTCCTCCAGAAAGATGAAGCTTTGTCAATCATAATATATTTAACAGTATTTAACCCGGAGTCTCACATTTTTGGAGTCTATAAAGAGATCAAAGAGAGTTTACAGACATGTAGGAAAGCTAGGATAGCCATAGAAAATGGGACACATTAAGAAAGGTTTAAAAGTGTGCAGCAATCTTCAAGATGCAAAGGTTTTGGTGCTTTACTATAACTCAAGATGACTTTGAGGTATAGAAAAGATTATTAGAAAGAAGTGAATTTATAACACTATGAAAGAAATTCTGGTCAGGTATCACAAAAACATTTATTATCAGTTAAAGCAATGGAATAAGCAGCTTGGGAAAATGCTTTTCTACAATTAGGATATAGGAGAATGTAAGAAAACCAATCACCATTTTATTTGGGATTATTTACGTGCAATGAATAGTGAGTGGAAATAGAATCAAATGCAAGTTTAAACTTATAAATAAGGGTGTAACATTAGAAAAAGAGAGGAGTGACCAATCTCTAAGTATGCATAGCAGAGTCGTACACACGTCTCTCTTAAAGGGAAGCTGAATGAAGATGTTGAGAAAAGAGTACTTAGAATGGGCAGGGATGACATCTGGGATGTTTAACATAAAAATAAAAATGAGTGTTTGTAGTTTGCCTTAAACTGTATTGATGGCCATCTTGTATGAGTGTGGTTTGATATTGTATGGGGCCCAAAGAAGTGATTTAGGAAGAATATCTGAGCTAAAAGGAGCATATTTTTATCCATTATAAGAAATATAACAGTAAAAGCTATCCATGGAAGGGATGCATTGAATATGATAAGTTCAAAATATTTATGTACACTCTGAGATTCTTACCAGGATGGTATAGAAGAAAAGACTATACACATGGAATATGTGACTATTAAAGTCCTCATTTGACTCATTTTCAACAGAAACAAGAAAAATTATTTTCCACTTTTAGCCCTTTCAGAAATCAGATCAGCAAACTAGAAACAATATAGTAATGTCAGATACTTTCTCAAGTGGAACTGACCTGAAACATTTGGTCAAAACAAGCTTCCTCTCTTGACCTTCAGATATGACATTTTACTTTCTGCCTTAGGACACTGCCCTTTTATATACCAAATACTAATGTTACTGTTGTTGGGGTAAATTGATAAATCAGGGCACCTTATCCTTTCTGGTGCTTTTCCTTGAATTGGAAAGCAAAAGGGGTTAAATTTCTTACTTTGGTTGCTAGTAAAGATTTTGACCCATCCTCCTGCCTCAACTGTAATTTTAAAAAGTTTTGCAAATAGCCTCACTATGATTTTTTGCATGCTACACATGAGAAATGAGATCAGGGAAAATGAGTTTGTCCTTAATGTCTAATTTGCCAATTTCAGTCCACAGGAAGTTGGTAAATTTTATTTTGTTATGCTTCTATATTAATAGAATTTTAAAATCAGATCTTTGTCTTTTAAAATATTTAATTAATTAATTAATTTGAGAGACAAAGATGCAGAAAGCAAGGAAATAGGCATGCCAGGGCCTCCAGCTACTGCAAACGAACTCCAGATGCATGTGCCACCTTGTGCATCTGACTTATGTAGGTACTGGGGAATTGAATCTGGGTCCTTAGGCTTTAACCCTAAGCTATCCCTTAGCCCAGATCTTTATTTTTATAATAAAATTAGTCAAAGTGAAATACTGAAAGGCTAGCCTTACTATAGAAGTAGTTTTACCATTTCTTGAGCTCTGGTTCAAATGTGAGTCTGTTTCTTACTAACTATATGATTCTTACCTGCCCTATTGCTTAAAGGATACTTGAATTGTTTATAGATCTTTATTATGATGGTTTTTAATTCAGGAACTTTAAAGTTCTGTTATATTCACTTCTTTTTTTCTCTTTCTGGTAAGAAATATATTTTTTCTCTCACCATGTAATCTATTTCTTTTTCTGTTCTTAAGCTTTTCTATTTACTTTTTTTTTTTTTTTTTTTTTTTAGCAGTTTACTCTGACATACCCAGGTGCGATTTTCTTTGCATTTCTCCTGTCAGAGATATTCTGAGCCTCTTGGAACTATGTGATATCTTTTAATTAATTTGCAAAGTTCTCAGATATCATTTCTTTGATTATCTTCTTCAGTATCTCCTTTTCTTCCAGAGTCCAGCTACTTGTGTTGCTTGATTGTTTCATATCGTCCAATGCTCACTGTAAAGTCTACTCTGTCTTCCTCATGCTGCCATCTTTTTGTGTGGTTAGATACTTGGTTTTTATTTACCTTCAGATTCTTTCCTTTACTGAGTCTTGCATTTTTCATTTATGTACTGTGATTTTCCCCATAATTCCCAATTGTATATTTAAAAAATAATCTCCTGGTCTCTGGTGAAATTCCCCATTTTTCATCTGTCAGGAATGAGAGAACGTGTGGATTTTCCCCTCAGGTAATGGGTGTTTGCACATTTCAAAAGTTTCTTTTCAAACCATAGAGTAATGCAGGAAAAGGGCAAGAGTACAGTTTTCTTGGTGAACATGACACCAGAAAAAGGCTGAAGGAGATAAACACAGAGAACATCCAACTCCTACTAAGCCAGAATCCAGAGACACAGAGGCTCCCAAAACCTCATCACTGAAGTAGAACTAAAATGATCCCAATGTGGCACAGGGAAATTCACGGAAGAGGGGGCGGAAAGAGTGTTAGAGCCACAAGTTGGGTCATTATGCACAGAGACTTGGCCTATCCTCCATAACTCTTGACTATCCCCACAATGCATGACCCACATTCCCCACTGATGAGAGTCCCTTTGGAAGGGGGAGGACAGGAAGGAGGATAATGGAGTCACCAATATGAATGTAACATTAGAATAATATAAATAAATAAAGTTTCTTTTCAACCTTAATGTTCTGGGATGTTCAGAAAATTATGATTTTTATTGTGTACCAGGCTTAATTTTTTAAAATAATGTTCTTATTTATTTATCTGCAAGCAGAGAGAGAAAAGAGGGAGAGAGAAGAGACACAGAGAGAATGGGCAAGCCAGGCCCTCTAGTCACTGCAAACAAACTCTAGACACATGCACCATTTTGTGCACAAGACACTGTATAATTTCTTTTAATTTATTTGAGAGAGAGAGAGAGAAAGGGGGAGAGAGAGAGAGAGAGGTAGGGAGGGAGGGAGGGAGAGAATGGGCATGTCAGGACCTCTAGCCACTGCAAACAAATGCCAGATACATGTGCCACCTTGTGCATCTGTCTTATGTGGGTACTGGAGAATAAAACCTGGGTTCTTTGGCTTGACAGGCAAGTGCCTTAATTGTCAAGCCATCTCTCCAGCCCCTCTGTATAATTTTTGATCAGTTACTTAACATCTTGATTCCTTGGGTACTTCATCTAGAAAATAATGTATAGGGTTGATGAGGGCTTAAAGATGATGCCATGTGTTGTATATTCTTATTTCTTTGTTCTTTTCCCTTTGGATGATACTTGACTGAGCATAACATGGTTATAAAGTCAAACACTCACTGGGCAACATTTACTTCTCCCTTGCTAACTTTGAGGTGTGTGTGTGTGTGTGTGTGTGTGTGTGTGTGTGTGTATTTGTGTCTTTATTAACATTCAATGAACTAATGTTTCACCTGTAGTTTCAGAAAATTCTACTCATCTCAAATGTACTAATTTTATTCAGAGATCTAGCTTAAAAAACATTAACAACCAATCTTAAAAAAGTCACACATAATTGAGTACTGTCAATTCAATATAATCTGGGATTACATCTTAATGAAACCATCAGTTAAAAACTCATAACTATGAGTACATATAATGATCAATATAAGGTAATAAAATACTTTTGTTTGATAAACATCCCAATTTATTGAGCCAGGAAATCTGTAATACAGGGATATTAAGTGACCTGATTGGGGAAGGGATGCAAACCATAGTAGATACCATTATTGATTCTCCTAAGAAGCACACATACTAAACTTACTTCACTTTTGATTAACATTAATAAAATTGTCAAATGAGTATAGAAATCCTTGTTAAGAGAAATGGTGCTGTAAAGACAGACAGCATATACTTGGTTGAGGGGCATAATTTTGCACTGATACTTAATAAAATTCTTTTGTGTCTCTCTAGTTCACTCTTCCTATTCAACATGGGAAAGCCTCTTCCTCTGGGATCCAAACGCCAAATGTTGGAAAATACTCAACAGTCTTCCTTCCTATTCTGCCTTCTAAGCAAAACAAAAAATTAGTTTTTGAGTGAAAAGTCTGATAAAGCCCTTGCTCAAGGGCTTTGATTTACAAAAGACCCTGAAAATTATTACTGATGTCCTTTCTGTGATCACAAGCTGTGTTTATGGCAGTACAGAATACTTGGCTTGGGTAGCCCTACTAATTACATTTCTATAAATGGCTCATGGGTGATATGAATTCCAGTATTGTTATCTGTTCTGGCAGAGGTCTTCTTCCAGAGGAAGACATCATGGGGATCATTTGTTCTACCTTCTTTGGACTAACTCATGAGGAAACAGAAACAGGAGACTGAGGGGAAGGAAGAGGAAAGGAGCACACTGGAATGGACTCTTAAACCAAGAATGACAGTGTGAGTGACTATCATTGTATCGTTGTATTTTTAATAAATTTTTATATTTAATTTAATTTATTTAATTTGGGGGGAGAGAGAGAGAGAGAGAGAGAGAGAGAGAGAGAGAGAGAGAGAATGAATGAGAATGGGCATGCCAGGCCTCCAGCTGCTATAAACAAACTCCAGATGCATGCACCCCTTGTGCATCTGGCTTATATGGATTCTGGTTTTGCAGGCAAGTGCCTTAATCCCTAAGCAATCCTCCAGTCCTTGTGGCACATTTTTATGTCAGGCTTGGAAAGGTTTTTCATCTTAGTAATAAACATTTCACTAGTATTTAAGAAAATGAAATTTAAGGTGCGATAGTATTCATCTTTCAGAGTGAAAAATAATGATAATATTAAATAATGAAAGATAAATAGGGAAACAGGATTTTTCAAATACTGTTCATAGGCTTTTAGACTTTTTATTGCCTTTCCTGTGGAAGGGATAGAGGGGAGGTAGAATCTGGTGACACCAATATTTACAACGTCCATTGGCTCAGCATTTAAATTTTTAGAAACCTGTGGGGCTGAGGAGATGGAGCATTAAGACCTGAATTTGGATATTCAGCAGCTACATAAAATCCAGGCATCATGTTTTGTGCCTGTAATCCAAACATTTGAGAAGCCAGAACAGGGGGATTCCTGGAGCTCTCTGGCTAGCTAGTCTGGCAAAAGATGAGTTCTATGTTCAGAATGACACCCTATCTCAAAAATTCAATGGAAAGCAATTGAAGAAGATGCACAACAACCTCTGGCCTCCACATTTATGTACACACATGTATGTGTACCTGTACTTACACATTCATTATGCCCACACACATATGAACATATATACACATGCACATGAAAAAATTTCTTTTAGAAATCTAAACCACAAGATATTCTTAAATGTGTTCAAAGATATTTTTACAAGGAATTTTCTTACAAAATAGACGAGATAATTCAAGATGAAAATCAGCATGATCATTCATTTTCTTCATTATTAAAAAATTTATTGATAATTTTCAGACATGTGCATAGCATATTTCAGTCAAAATCCACTCCCATTAAGTTTCTTTTGTCCTCTTTTTCCTGTATCCCTTCAACTGAAGCCCCCTTCCATTTCAGCTAACCCTCTTGTATTTTGATAGATGTTTTTTTGTTTTGCCTTCCTCTGTTATCCATGATGACATTTTGATGGACCCAATATTGACAATATGACAGCTGCTATGAGGTTACATCCAGATGATCATGTGCCAAAACACTCCTCCCTCCCTATTTTCTGGCTGTTACGTCCTTTTTGCCCTATCTTCTGCAATGGTCTCTGAGCCTTGAAGGATGTGATTGACATATCTCATTGATTCTGTGCACTTCATTGTCACTTATTCTCAGTACTTTGATGTGTTTTGCATCTCCCAGGTAGTCATTGCCATCTACAAAAAGCAGCTTCTCTGACAAAAAAGGAAAGCAGTACTAATCTATGGGCATAAACATAAATATTTGGAGTATAATATATCCATTCAGCAAACAACAGTAGTAGCTTACCTCCTAGAGACTATAAACTTTCAAGCCATAAGCTTTTGACTAAGTTTTCAGTATGAGGCATGAATTCCCTCCTGTATAACGAGCCTCAAAACTAATCAATCAGCTGGTTACTCCAAAACAGTCATGCTACTATTACACTGGTGGGCACATATTGCCTGACTGGCCAGTTGTGTAGCTCAAAGGGTCCAATGTTGAAGACTAATGACTCTTTTCTCCTCCTGAACCCTGAACAGCACTTTCCAAAATTGTGCTAACTTTCCAGTAGGGAGAAGGCTTCCAGCTTGATTTTTCAAGTGTCCTGCAACCAACATTTGACCACTAATTTTGAACTTATTAATACTATTATAGAAATCAAAACTATAAAGTACATGTATATGTATTGAGAAAGAAATTTTCTATCATAATTAATTAGCAAGTGATAAATAGCAAGCTTAACCTGAACCTTTCTAACACTTACATGAAAACATATAACTATTTAAATGGATTGAAAATTCATAGGAAAATGCCATTAATGGTAAATAAAAATATTTTAACAATGGTTTCTTTTGAAGAAGAGAGTGGGATTCATGTGGTAAGTTAGGAATCACTATCATTTTAAAATATTTGTGCCTGTATTTGCAATATTTATATTTACATAAAACATATATAATGATGTGTTACTTGAGTAATTGAAAACTAACAATAAATTTTAAAACTGTTTCCAGCACTGTCATCTCTAAATTGTCTCAAGGGCTCTTCACCATTCATGATTCCTTTCTAATATTCAGCAACTATTGTAGAGTAGGAATCTGCTTTAGAAGCTATCCAACAAAGGCATTTAGTTGTTTCCATGATTTATTATTGAAATAGTTTATAATTTTAATTCTTAATCAAATCTAATTGACTTTAATTGGAAGTTCTATATTAAAAGATGAATAGGATTTAGCAATTGGCAATAGCTAATAATTCAGCAGTAATTGAGTTAGCAATAAAGCTGTATATAGAGTATAGTAGCAACAAAAGTCATTTCTTACAATTTCTACTTAAAATATTAAATATTTTTATCTCTCTACTTGAGGACCAGAGTCTTCTACTGACATTAAAAAGAAAAAACTTGGCTTACACTTGAGAAGAGACTCTGCTCAGAGGATAAAAATTAGCATATAATATTTTTGGCCTCTTTTCCTAAGTAGACAGCCTAATTAACAGGAATAGCAACATCCTACTGCCCTGATTTTGAGATTTTTTGAACACTTTTTAAAAGACTCCATTCCCTTTCTCAGAATGACACATAGAAATTCATGTTGATTTCAGTGAATATGGAAAATAATCACTTTTTATTATTCAATTCCTTCTCAAACTTGTTTTTAAATCCTCATTTCAATTAGAATCATAAATGAAGAAAGGTTTATATGATCATGCAGTGCCTCATTTTCTACTGCACTTTGGATTACAGCAAATAAAGTTTTGAAAGCTGTGTGACTATGATAAAAGTACAGTAGGCATCAGAGATAGAAAGCATCTTAGGGGATAGCAGCAGCAGTCTAAAAGAGAGGTGACATGGCTTGTCATAGCAGAGCTAGAACCCATGTGAAGTCAGACAGGCAACTACATCTCACATGATGTTGGGCATACACTACTCCCAATAGACATTCGTGAGCTTTAATTGGAGACAACTTTGTATGAGTCAATATCCTCTATAACCAAATTAAACTTCTACCTTGCTAATGTATGTTTTCTATGTTAGCCTGATAAATGCTAACTGTGATAGGTAACAATAGATGCAAAGGGTGATGTTGTTGCCAATAACCTGGCTAGAGGAAAACACATTTTTTGTCTTATTAGGTGAAACCACAAATAGATCTACACCCAGTATTTGAGTATAAATTTTAAAAAGATGAAATAAAGAATTGTTCAAAGAATTCATAATAATTAAAAAGTTAGTGCTATATGGGTCTGAGATAGTTCAGTTGGTAAAATGTTTGCCTCACTATCATGAGGATCTAGTTCAATCCCTAGGTCTCACATAAAAATATTAGTTGTAGTGGTGTGGTCCTGTAATCCCAGCTAGGAGGAGAGGGAGAAAGGAAGATCTCTGGGGCTTGATGGCCATCCAGTTCTAGACTAGTTGGTGATCTCCAGGTCAATGAGAGACCCTGTTTCACAGAAGGTTGAGCTTTTCCTGAGGATGACACTCAAGGTTATCCTTTGGCCTACATATACATGTGTACCCACAAACACATGAACACACACACATATTGATAATAGAAATGAAGATTCAAAAAGATGTTGGAAGTCATTAATATTAATGAAAATATACAATGGTGTATCTAATAGAAACCCAGTATAAGAAATCACAATGGCTAAATCTAAATAAAGAACGGGGGGTGCTGTCTGTATAGTATTCCCTAAGGAGATAGTGGGGTGGGTTTTTGGGGACTCAAGAAGCAGATAGCATTTTTCTTACATCCAAGTTTGGGTTCTGGTGCAGAGAACATGTGTACATGCAAGGAAGTTCAAGGACAGACCAGTAGACATTAGTATATTGATCCTAACTACTTCCTATGAATTCTGCTGTGAACTATTAGGAAAGGTAGGTGTTATAGACAGTTCCTCATTTCTGGGATGAACATCTAAACAGACACAGTTTATGGGAGGAAGGGATTTTTTTTCAAGCTTACAAAACCAGGGGAGGTTCTATCTATGGTAGAAGCTGCTTACTTCCATATATCTAAGCAGAGAGAAACAAATGCAGCAGCAAACACCAATAAGCAGCAAGCAGGAACTACCAGAACTCAAACTGCTCTACACACACCTTTAGGCTAGAATCAGATCCATCTACAGTGGTACTTCCACTAGCAGGCTGCTGGAGACTTAAGCAGAAAGCTTAAACTTAATCAAAAATACCTGAGGCTATTGGGTGTATACATTCACATTCAAGCCACCACAGTTCACCCAGCCCCCACAGACTGACTCATGACTAACTTACAATGAAAACTACATTTAGTCCAAATTCAAAGGTCCCCATATTAAGCTTTACCAACTTTAAGACTGTTCCTGCAGGCTACTAGAAACCTAAGCAGGAAGCTTAACCTTAGTCAATGTATGAGGGACATACATTCACATTCAAATGACCACAGTAGGCCTCACAATAGATGGAGAAGAAGATAGTAGGTGGAGAAGTAGAGAAGAAGACAGAGGAGAAGGAAATGTTTGTGTAGTGAAAGTTTGGTGCAATAATAAATGAGGCTCTTAGATTTGTGCTCTCAGAGTCATAGGATCTCTTTCCCTGTTACACTCCTTCTCTTACCTGAAAGCTTGGAAGGGGTAGGAAAAAGAAAATTGTCTTTATTAACTCAGGTGGATTTCACAACTAGTAGAACAATTTCTACTAGGACAGGAGAAGGCATTCCTAAAACATTTGCTGAATAAATGAATAATGAATAGAATAGTGAATGAGTACATAACAGTCAAAAGGAGTGAATGGGGAAGGTATGTGAACTGAAACTGATGTAATGGAAATTTGAATCACATGTACTCAGCTGGCACCTTGTAGAAGGTTCTCTATAAAGCATTTATAGATAGTACTTACACTATAAGACACTTCTGAGGAATATGATCTTGTGTACCAGCTTGGCACTCTCATTCTCAGTAGGGACATATTTATTAAAGAGGGCTCTTTTCCTCAGGTATATCAATTATTCAATATGACTAAGGTCACCACAATAGAAATCAGGGGCTGAACAGTAGTTTCAATATGGTAAATAACTTACAATTTTAACAGTGTAAAAACATCTACATTTATGTTACTTACCTAAGCTATGTCCACATATTTCTTTGTTAAAATTAGTTACCTATGAAGTTCTTTAACTTTATTTTTGGAAGTTGCTTGCTTCTGAATGATCTAACTTCATTTTCTTTGAGTCTAACAGAAGTCTAAAATCAATAGCTCACTTAAAAAAGCTGTGCTATATTGGTCCGGAGTTTAACACTGCACAGTTGGAAATTCTGACCTGAGCAAATGACATCCAGCAAAGCCAAAAGTTGAAATGTGATTGTCGGTAGAGTAAAAAACTAGACCTAATCCGGGCATGGTGGCGCAGGCCTTTGATCCCAGCACTTGGGAGGCAGAGGTAGGAGGATCGCTGTGAGTTCGAGGCCACCCTGAGACTACATAGTGAATTCCAGGTCAGCCTGGGCCAGAGTGAGACCCTATCTCGAAAAAACAAAACAAAACAAAAAAACAACAAAAAAAACCCAAAAAACACTAGACAGATGCTGCTTTCCTTATAGCAGAGTTGGTGTTCTGGTACAAAGGGTATGCATACCATCCAAGGAGGACTAAGGTGAGACCACTGGACAGTTTTCCATTGGCTTTGGCTGTAGTAGTCTCCTCCTTCTCAAGGCTGTGGCATGTGGCCTTGCCCTCTTGTCAGTAGAAGCATGATACAAGACGGCCACTTCTCTAGTCAGTCTGGTAGCCCCTTTGCTTGTGTTTCCCTAATGCTTCTTTTCATATTGGTTTCTTCTTTTATTTTTTCTTGCCCATAGAAATCAAAAGAATGATTTAACCCTGTCAAAAATGAGAGTAAGTCAGATGAGCTTATCTAAGGATACTTCTTATCCTTGGGGTAAGGCTGTGCTGCTACTGGCACAGTTCTTACTATGATTTCCATGAAAATGGCTATAATGAGGTAGATAGTTCCTTATTCTTCCAAGTCATTGATGGGGACATAGAATTTGAAAGCAGTAACTTCATTTTCCCTCTTAGAATGCATCTAAAGATTTCATAATAATATGGTCATCCAGAGCATCTATGGTCCTTGTCCCAAGAACTGACAATTTGAAATTGTCAGGGACAGAGATGCCATCCTGTCCTTAGCCAAAGTATGCTTTAGCCAAAATATGCTACTTTTTCCTCAACTTCTCCAGCTGGTATGAGTGTCCATCAGCACCCAATGAGAATTAGATTTTCCTGGCTGCTTTGGATCTGCTTTTCTCTGCACATGTGTTAGGTTGGCTGCAGTTTCAGATATATTCTGTGCATGTTGTGGAAGGAAAAAAAAAACACGCAGGAAAGAAGATCAAAGTAAGCACAAAATGTACTTTAATGGGTGCCCTATGCTCTGAGCCTCTCATTGAACAAAGCCAAGTAACTTGGAGGGGTTTTCTATAGACATTCCATTAGCTGAATCTGGATTTTCTCTCCTTCGTCTAAATTTGTGATGGCAATTCTTATCTCTGTCAATAGAAAGGAATGCTGTTCTTGCCATTTCCTCCCATTTGTTTTTTAGTTAAGGCTGAAAAGGAAAGGGCTGGGCTAGGGAAAGAAAGCAGAAGAGATATAAAGCAAACAGAGAAATAAGGGAGAAAGAGATGGTAGGAAGGAATTCTATCTTAAGTTTACAGTCCTGGTTGAATGTTGCAGAATGCACCTGTGATCCTAGCTCTTAGGAGGTAGTATCAGGACTTGTATACTTGAGGTCAGCCTAGGTTACAAAGGAAGCTCTATCTCAAATAGCAAATGAAAAAATACTCTTTATTCTAATGAAAGCTCTAGAACAAGGTACACATTCACCTGGGGTCACAGCCAGCTAGAAAACTGTCCTTGCAGCTCATTCCTTTGTCTCCCTCCAAGCCCCTTCCCTGTCCTCATGGGACAATTTGGATTTGGAAGCACTTAGGGTTAAAGGTCAAGAGGGTAGGTCTGACTTCTTCTGAACCCAGATGCTGGTGCTGTACTCTCCATGGGCTTGCTTGGGTGGAAAGACCCTATTCTATATCCTGGGTAAGGAAGCCTTGGACTCTTCTTCTTTGAATAATACAGTAGTGGGTCTCCCTCCCCTACCTCACACTGGCCAGGCTTCTCCTATGGATTCTTCTGTATATCATATCAGCAGCACCGACTTTAACATTCGAGATCACATGAAAGAGATGGCACATGTATATATGTGTGAATACTGCATCAGATTACTCATGGAGCAGTTGCTCAAATAAAGGTTTCATATATAAAATTCAAACTGAGGGAATGGTGGGGATGGTACCTCATATCTGTCAAACAATCCCAGCACTAAAAAGGCTGAGGCAGGAGGATCCACATGAATTCAAGGCCATCCAAAGTACACATTGAATTCCAGGCAAGCCTAGCCCAAGCTACAGGGTGAGGTCCGGTCTCAATAAAACAAAACAAAAATAAATAAACAAAATCTTGTCAAACTTACAAGAACTTGTATTTATTAAACAAATTCAGTGCTAATGATGTACATCATATTCATTTCTATAGTGGTACTAGGAGATTGACCACTCATCACCTCACCAGGAGCCAATTATTATTACTATCCAGATGTATGAGGTGAGGAAATGCACCACAGGAAAGAGAAGCTGACCAGCGTGACTCGCTGGCTCTTAGGTAATGACTGAATTGGATCTAGAAAAGATCTGGCTTGAAATTATATTTTAATTTAATGAACTTAAGCAATAAATCCTAAATAAAATCCTTAAACATAAATATTTTTTAAAAATGACTCACTAGATAATAAAAGGTAAAAGAAAAGTGATACTTGGATTAAGTTTTAGAATGATGCATCTAATGGCAAAACAAAAGATGTCAGAAGTAACATAAATTCTGATCATTTTTTAAAATTTGGAAGCCATTTTCTTTATATATTTCCTAATAAAGACATGGATGGCCCTCTTGGTTCTGAGCTGCCAAAGAAGCCCCCATTTGCATGTATCCCATTGGAATATGCATAGTTATGTGTTCTTTCTCATCTTCAAGAGTCTCAAAATGGAAACCAATGAAAGCAAATGCTCACATAATTCATAGGCAGAGATTTCTGATTTGAAGATAATCAGAATGCAATTCTAATTGAAGGAAAAAAATTATTTTTCCCTTGCAGATCTCATGCAGCAGCCTGCAACTGTGTCTGCAAGAGTCCTAACTACTGAATCTTTGATTTAATGAAAACTTGGGGAAAGCAATTCAATTCCCTGCAGGGATAGCTTTGTTCCTCCATTATGATTTCTTTTTAATGAGAAAGATGATTATAAAGATAAACTTACATCTGAAATTTTACACTAATTACATACAAAGCACTATTGTGGCAGAAGCGGACTTATCTGCTTCAGGAAATACAGTCATCATCTTGTAACTGCCATTTAGACTCACATGAACACTGGAGTTGCATGCCAGGAACACTGAGTATTGCTCTTTGGCAGCTCACAGCACAGAAAGATGAGAGCCTAAATATTTCCCAAATTAACAGTCAATATGGACTCCAGATACAACAGGGAGACAATCCCTCCTGGCAAGATTAAATGCTGTTTGGAATGAAAGGGACATTCATTAATAAAGTATTTGTTATGGGGAATGAGGGAGGGTCTACTGTATGAACCCCCGTGTGTGTTTATATGAGGATTCATTAAAAGAAGAAGATGGTGATGCATATTCATGTCAGTTTCTTTCAATCTGAAAGTCATTTATTGTGCTCATACTGAGGGTTTTGTGCACAGTGTTTGTTAGAAAAGTTGCTGGGCCATTGGGAAGTGGAGCCCTGATGGGGAAGGTATGTTGCTAGTGTGGGCTTTGGGGTGTTATAAGCCAGCTTGGAGAGCTAGCTCACTTAGAATACTTTCTTCCCTGGCTACTGTGATGAGATCTGCCATGCTTTCTCATCATGATAAAGCTTTCCCTCAAAACTGCAAGCTGAAACAAATCCTTTCCTCCCACAAGCTGCTCCTGGTCATGTGTTTTGTCCCAGCAACGAGAAGGTAACTGTACCACTCATTTATTTTAAATAGTAAGTGGTACACCATTGCACAGATTTACCAAATTTTGCTTATCCTTTATTTTTCTTTCTTTCTACTTGTTTTTAAAAATCTTTATACAGAGTCTCATTATGTATCTCTGACTGTTCTGGTACTCAGTATGTAGCCAAGGCTGGCCTTGAACTTATGGCAGTCCTCTTGCCTCAGCCTCTCAATTGCTTGGTGACATACATATGTCACCATACATGGCTTTGTTTCCCCTCCCATAAGCTAATGGGGCCTTGGGTTGCTTATAGGTTTTAGCAGTTATGGAGTAGCAGTGGTTATTTGCACAGAGCTCTGTGTTTTCATTTCCCTTGGAAAGGGTAACTAGTTGATCATATGGCAAGTGTATATCTAATGTTATAAATGAATGCCAAGCTGTATTCCAAAGTGATGTTACCATTTTGTACTTTCACTAATGTCCTCTGAGAGTTCCACATGTAAATGTGGACAGGCACTTTTTCTAGTAGTGAATTCTAAGACCCTCTTGTGAGTTTTCTGTATGAACTTCCTGATATGATATGTATAACACCAGCCCCAAACATATTCTTCCCCTCTTTCTTTAAGCATTTCTCAGGGAGCATTCACCAAAGATTTATCTCAGAAACACCTGAGGTGCAGTCTTTCTGTAGAGTAAGGGCTAAAAATGCTCCAATCATATTTAAAAAGTACAAATAAATGTGACCTGACAAGGAATAGGTATGGAAATTTGCCAGGTAATTTCCCACAAGGGAGATATTTCAAGAGATTCCAATAAAAATTACTTCAGTAGATTTAGGTAAGTGACAGTACCATGTCCCCCATGACTCTTAGGGGAGGTATAATACCATATTTACATTTTCCAAATGCTTTCTTATCCTGCCAACTCATTAACAGTCCCTTCTCTTCAGTAGTTTAGTCAGGATTATCCAGAGTATTGGAAATAGTGCATGAGCTCTGTATTGTCTTTTGTTCTCAGAAAACCCCAGATTCTGCCTTAATTCATTTCAAATTCACTTGATCTATAATTTTAACTACCTATGGTAAACACACACACACACACACACACCTAAAAAAGGCAAAAGCAAACATTCCCAGAGGCAGAGCAGTATCACCAGAACAAAAAAGAGAAAAATGGATTCTTAAGGAGATCAGCGAGGAGATGGGTCTGACATACTTTGAGATGCCAGACATCTACATTTCTAAGATTTTGTTGTGCCTTTGAGAAGCCTATTTTATTCCATGTGAAGTTCAACATTTTTGCTAGTTACATGAATATTTTAAATGTTGCTTTATTAGTAATATTAGAGAGTTGGTTAGTTTTACAGCCAAAGAAATACATACATGGTCTAATAAATACTGAAAAATTTATGTTTCAAGAATTTGCTGGAAAGCAATATACAGATGCTGCTCATCAATTTCCTTTTAGCTGGTAAATCATTTTTCATTCAAACTGGGAGAACTTATAAGTGAACTTTTCAATAACAAGCATACATATTGAGCCAGTTACTAGACCTATTGAAGGAGTATTTCAGGGTCTCTATGTAAAATGTGAAAGTTTCTGGCTGATTTTATTCATACCTTCAAACACTTTCATTTTATTTATCACCATGACTTGAAGAACACAAGGTCTAAAATTGTTTGTGTTTTACTCTCAGCATCTTACCTTAACCTAACAATTCTTTCTTCCCTGAATTAAAGAGAAAAACAAGTAAAACAGTAGTAAAAAAACTGACTGTCTATTATGTAGGAAGTGCTGAAAGTAGCTCTGTGAAACAGAGTTTTTGTTACATTGGTAAGAATAAATTAAGGACAAAAAATGGATAATAAATGCTTTCTTAGTAAGAAATGCATCCTATTTTTCACTTTTGATTTTAAATATCTGTCACATTTCTTGCTTTAGCATTACAAAGCAAGAAGTTGTTTTTCAGATGGACCCAGGCTTATTTTCACTCATTGCTTATACTATTTTCATTTTGTGTCTGTAAGCTTCTTATTTCAGCAATATTTCATGGAATTTTAAGAAAAGAATAGAATGTAGGCCACCTGCCTGGCATCAGACCAAAGAGGCCACATGGTGTGGTTCTGGGCCGGGCCCAGTGAAATTGCAGCCCAGGTGCAAGGATGTAACTGGAGTAGTCCTGGCCCCAGTCCACCCTGGTTCCTCAAGTAGGGCCCTGTTGTTACAGTCATGACATGACAAAGGGATTATCTCCAGATGAGCAAACCCCAATACAAAATAAGTAACACAAGAAACCAAGACAAGATATCACCACAAAGAATACTTAGTCCTATAGTTAAAACCATCATTAGAATGACTTAGAGGAATCCCCCCAAAATTCCAAAACACAATCATGATAAACATATACAACAAACTCAAAGAGGACATGAAGAAATACCTGAATGAACTGCAAGAGAATCAAATAAAAATGCTCAATAGTCACTAAGTGAAGACAAAGAGGATATGGACAAAAGGCTAACTGAAATCCAACACAATCAACTAAGTGTAACTAAAAAGTGAAACTAAGAAATGAAATAAACTCAATGAAGAGATAGAGATACTGAAGCAAAATTGAATGGAACTCAAAAAATGAAATAACTTGATTAAAAACCTCCGAGAAAACTTCTGGTCAAGATGACATCTGCCTAACCATGCTTCACCTCCCACAGCATTAACAGGCAAGATTGGTGAGGATTTAGGATCAGCAGGTCCTAGCAGACCTTCAGTGGGAGGGCTTGGAGGAGCACAGTAGGGAATCTGCTGATTCCCATGCTCTCAGGAAGTCCATCAGTCCCTCAAACTCCTCAAGCAGCTGTCCTAGCTGCAGCATCAGCCACCATGCCATGGACCAGGTTTACTCCTGTGCTACCTGCAGGCTCTGAGGATCTGGGCTAGGTGCCTCTCACCTTTCCCCACACCAACTGGTTCCCATTCTTCCCTCTCATCTTCCAGTGGCTTTCCTCCCTTTCCTGCCACCAGGACTGCTGTCCGATCCCCCCCCACCCCACTGCATCACTGGGACCATTGTCCCATTTCCTCATGCTGCTGCATCACCAGGACCATGCTGTCCCATCTCCCAGCCATGTTGCACCATCAGACCTGCCATCCCATCCCCCAGCCTTGCCATCCGCCAAAGGGTCAGTGCCATCCTATCCCCCTGCCTGTCACCTGCCACCTGCACAGTCTACAGGCTCCTCTCCCCAACCCAAAACCAGGTCCCTAACATGGCCATGCCAACTCCTCCCACCTGAACAGACAGGCTCCCTTGCCATCAAAAGCCTAATCTAGTCAAACATAAAAGGTAACAATCACTTTAAGGGTAGACTATAGCTTCCTGCTGAATGAAATAAGATTTCCACACTCTGATGGGCAACACGAACACGAAACATCAAATGAAAGGAACCCCAACAAGGTTGCCTAGTCCCACAATGGAAGTCTCTAACTAAAACATAGAAGAGACACAGGATCAACACAGCAAAATGAAGACACAATGTATATGACCCAGACTAAGAAATTGTAGAAGATTAACAAAAGACCAACAATTGTGTGAATGCTCTTTGCTAGGTTGGAACAAATAGAAAAAAAAAAAAAAAAAAACCAGACACTCTAGCAAAGTCAGTTAAGTGATCTGAAGGCAAGCCAAAAAGAAGAGGACCTTATTAATAAGCTGGATAAGCTCAATGAAGACATAAATAAATGCAACAATGAATTCCAAGAAGCATTAAGAAAAAAAGAAAATGACCTGAAAAGGAAACTTGACAGAGGGATGGGTACTATACAGAAAAAGGCAATAGAAAATACAAACCAAATTGAGCAAGCCCAAACCTCTCTAGAAGCCCTCAAGAACAGTCAGTCATGTGGAGGACAGAACCTTAGAACTGGAAGACAAGACAAAAGAAACAGTTCACGACTCAAAAAATTTGAGCAAGTTCAATTTTTTTGTGTGAACAGAACATGAGGGAACTGTGGGATGCCCTTAACTGTCCAAACATTTGGATCATGGGAATACCAGAAGGGAAAGAAATTCAGACCAAAGACATGTACAATGTGTTCAATAAAATTATTGAAGAAAACTTTCCCACCCTCTCAAAAGAGTCCCATCAAGATACAAGAAACTAACAGAATTTCAGACTAGACCAAAAAAGAAACTATCCAAGACATGTTATCATTAAGACTCTAAATAGGGCTGGAGAGATGGCTTAGCGGTTAAGGCACCTGCCTCCTAAGCCTAAGAACATCAGTTCCAATCTCCAGGTCCCACTTTTAGCCAGATGCAAAAAGTGACACAAGGGTGCAATGCTGCACTTGACCACAAGGGGGTGCATGCATCTGGATTTCGTTGTCAGCAGCCGAGAGACTGCTGGCGTGCCCATTTCTATCTGTCTTCCTCTGTGTCTCTCTCTCAAAAAAAAAAAAAAAAAAAAGAAAGTCCTAAAAGTAGCAAGAGAGAAACAACATATTACATATAAAGGTAACTCCATCAGAATTACCTCAGACTTCTCAAGGGAAACCTGGAAAGCCTGAAGGGCCTGGAATGGAACACTGCAAAGTCCAAGAACTTATGGTTTCCAACCCAAACTACTGTACCCAGCAAAAGTATCCCTCATAATAGATGGTAAAAGAAACTTTCCATGATAAAAGTCAGCTCTACAACTATCTGAACACAAAGCCAAACCTACAGAGCATACTTCAGAGAATTCTCCACACAGAAGAGTCAAACAAGCAATCTCAAGAGCCTACAAGAAGCAGACTACACTAAACAAACCAAAAGAGGCTCTATCCTGAGCCAGCAGCTATCCATGGCAGCCATCCCACAGTCCTGAAATCTCCATGAACCCTTGAGTCCCCACTGCAACCCACAGTTCATCTTCATCGTTCCATACAATGGCCTTACTGGTTTTCTATACAGGGATTTCAACCATGTTTCACATTGCTGGATCTTAGTGGTTTCTGTAACTATATGCACATCATGAACCTTTTGCCTGCATATCTCATCAGGTGACATTGTAGAAGAGGGACAGAAAGAATGTAAGAACCACAGTGCAGGAAGAGGTATGTGGGACACTGTCTCCCAACATGAACCAGCTGGTGCATTCATTATCCCACAGTGGTTACCAATATGCCCACAAGACATGCATTATTATTAATACATCAACATTTTGATGTAGAGGATGGAAGAAGAGAAAAGGAATGTACCACATAACACAGGAAGAACTATGTTGAAAGAAGAGGGTCCTTAATGGAATAGGGGTGGACAAGAGTGGGTAAAAGAGGATAACATGATAGGAACGTGACCAAGTTCCAGTATGTTTATATATTAACATTTTCAAGTAAGTTCATTATGAAAATAAAGTAAGAGTATATATAGAGATATGAGGGAAATTTTAGAAGCCTCACTCATTTTCTCATTTTATTCTTAAAGGTCTTAATTTGGACACACAGCATAGACTGAATTTCTTCAATGGACACAATTTTATCTCTTGAATACTCAGTGTGGCTGAAGTAATATTCACCTGAATTTTTCCTGAATTTTCCAACTTGATTCAATATCAGTGGAACTACATCTTTGAAACATATGTCCTTTTATAGAGTTACTTCATGCAGCTTGTATAGTATATATCTTTTGAATGTTAGAACTATCTTGAGCAAAACCTATTTCCAACTTCTCAGGTTATACTTTTGCTCAGCAGGATATAGTATTTTAAAGGAAAATGATACACTGACTTTTGCATACACTAATGACAAATGAAAGGCAAGTTCAAAACAGTTCTGGAACACTGGAACCTGCTAGTTCTAACTATTTTGTTCATTGTTTTATTATAGGTCTGGTGGGAGAATTTCATTTAATTTTAAGTCAAATTTTGGCAACATTTTCACCATTATATCACAGAAGGTTTTATTACATCACCCATTTGGAAGACTTCTTGCAGTGATCACATTGTGTTAAAATTTGAGAAACATGTTTTTAAAAAGTATATGATATCATAATAGAGGTTTATTTAAAAATATATCCACAAATCTAACTTCTTGCTGTTATGTGGCATGTCTTTAACATGGGGTCCAACACCATGAATGATATTTGAGCTGGGAGAGAGGTGGAGACCAGCACTTGCACAGACCCTGCCTGCAACCCATGAGGAACACTAGGAAAGGAGAAGATATTGTGGCTATGTGAGAGTCTTCAGACATCCAATCCTTTTCTCCATTGTCATTCCATCCATATTCTTGTTTTTTTTTTTTTTTTTTTTGTTTTGTTTTTTGTTGTTGTTTTTTGTTGTTGTTGTTGTTGTTTTAGTTTGAGAGAGAGAGAGAGAATGGGCATGCCAGGGCCTTTTCAGCCACTGCGAATGAACTCCAGACACATGTGCCTCCTTGTGTGCATGTACAACATTGTGTGCTTGCATCACTTTTGCATCTGGCTAAACCTGGGACCTGGGCATTCTTAGGCTTCTCAGGCAGGCACCTTAACCACTAAGCCATCTCGCCAGCCCTCCATCCATATTCTTAATGTGCCTGAATAAAAAGATTATGTATCCAGAACATAGAACTGAGTCAGCCTATACAAAATTAATGTAATTACTATGTTGATTTCCAAATGTTAGTGTAATGCCTGCCTATTAAAACTATAAACATTAAACTAAAATAAAATAAACATTGTGGGTAAACGCCCAGATAAGAACACACTAGCAGGATCTTCCAAGGCAACAGTAAAAAATCTCCAGAAGAACAATGTATTGTAGAAACTGATCTCTCTATTGTTAACTAGGAAGACAAGTTTACTCAGCCCACTTCAGCCTTTCTCTCCCAAACAGCTTTCAAATCCCTCTCTGCTCCCAGAGTTTTAACTTTTTCCAAGATCCAGTCTCTTCTTGTTATTCCTTATACAATGTAAATGTTTACTCTGAGCCATTATATGTTGGAAGAATGTAACTTATTTTGATTTTATAGGATTCACAGTTGAGAGACCGCCTTAAGTCTCAGATGAGATTTGTGACTTTGGAACAATCTTAAAGCTGATAAAGACTATGGGGCCCTTTGAAGTTGGACTGAATACAATTTATAATGTGAAATGGTAATGAGTCTATTGGGGGCCAGGGAAGATTGTGGCAATTTAAATGTATGTTCCACAATAGACTCAGATTGGATTTACAGCTACCTGGCTGGAGGAGGTGTCAGTGTGGCAGATCCTGGAGTCCAGCCCTAAGGTACCACTGAGGGTGGATCTTATTTCTGGCCAAAAGGTATGCAGAGAGGTCTGAGCTCTGCTTGGGTCCCTACTACTGTCTGCAAGTTCCCTGTTGTTTGTTACTCAGTGGTACTTGTTTGTGGTGCTGGCTGGTGGTGGTTTCTCTCTGCTTGGATCTGTGAAAGTGGACCAGCCTCTTCTACCATTTGGAACTTCCTCTGGATCTGTAAGCTTCAAATAAATACCATTCCTCCCATAAACTGTGTCATCTTAGAAACATGGATCTGACCATATGTATATATATATATATATATATATATATATATATATATATATATATATATCAGATATATATCCATAATTCACTTGGAAAGCATTAGCATATTTATGAATTTATGATAGCTGCACTGAGATTATTCCAGGCTCAGGGGGGCAGTTTATTTAGATTCATTGAGAGGTATGAGAAATGTTAACAGGAATTCAAATTGTGAGCAACTGTATATTTTTGCAATACATTTCTCATTTCCTGATAAATTTATACAAATTATATTTCTTTGTGATGTATTCATTCATTCTGTTGGTGGTATTACTGAAAAATAGAAACTGAGATCAAGGGTTTGAATTGTGCTACTGATGCTATAATGATAAAGTTATCCAGCCATGGCTCACATTTTTCTAGGTGTTTATAAAAGCCACATTTCTGGTGTTTGGGGAGCTTACCCTGTCTGACAGCAAGGGTTGTAGTATAGACCAAGAAGAGAAGGATATAATTGAGGAAACTCTGGAAGACTGGTGTGTTGGCATGAAAATCTTCTGCTAGGTACTTGCTGGTCAAGCCAATTCCACAAACAAGGAGAGATAACACTTGTCCCAGAGCCACAGAGATTAGCATCTCCCTGAAAAATGAAGAGAAACACAGAAACAATTAGCAGAAAGTTTCATTAAAACAATAGCAGTTAAATCTCTCTCTCTCTTTTTAGCAATTAAATCTATCAGTCATTCAGCATACTGACTAGAAGGAAATAACTATGTATTGTAATCCATCAAAGAAATCCTATAAGGAAAGCACAGTTTTTGATTTTTTTATAGAGGTAGAAATTAAAGGTTAACATAGTTAAGCAATTTGCATACAGAACAGATAATGAAAGGGCAAAACCTAGACGTGAAATAAAGTCCCTCCATAGGAACCTAGCTCTAGTCCCTGTACTCTGGGTACTGTGGAGGAAAGTGACCATTCTCTTGATGCTCACCACATTGTTAGGTAAGTGTTTAGTGATACTGAGAGCATGCATTAGCACTGGCCAGGAGTAAACATAATCCAGCCTCACTTGCAGGTACATAAACCAGTAAAGGGAGACTTATTGCTTCACAGACCTACAAGCATGCAGGTGAAAGGGCTGTTCAAACCTCCAGAGCTCCAGAAGAACCACCTTTGTGTACCCTAGACTCCTGCCAGACTCCTGTCTTTATTTTCTCTGAGAAGATTTAATAAACATTTGGTTTCTGTTCTCTTCTCCCCAAGTTACAACTACCTAACATCAAAATGATCGTTACTGAAGCTTTCATTGCCTTCTCATAGTCAGTGCCTTTGTAGGTCTCTGAAGTAGGGACTGGAGATAAGAGTCAAAGCATTCAGTTTCCATAGCAATGAAACACCTACACAAGTTTTCTGGTCATATGTAAACACACATGCTCCGACCCAGAAGCAGAAAGCACTTTGGCCCTCTGAGAGTCTCTTCTGACTTTTCTTACTTATTTATAGAAACATCAATATAAAATAAACACACAGTAGTAGTTATAGAAAGAAAGCTTTAGGTAAAGGATTTGTGGTGTTACATTATTTCATTCCCCATGGCAGATATGAATTTACTTTATTCTTGAAGGAGCAGAGTCTTGGGAAATACTTTAATAATATTTTTATTTGAAAACAGGAAAGTCTAAGTCACATGTCATGTTTCCTTCCATAAGGAGAAAAACATTGTGGCAAACATTGTGGGCCCTAGAGAACACTTTCCTGAAGTTAACTTATTTTTAGGTACTGATCCATACCACGGAATTCAATCTCTTAAAAAAAAAAATCAGGTCTGGGGAGATGGCTTAGCAATTAAGGCACATGCCTATGAAGCCTAAGGAACCAGGTTTGATTCTCCAGGTCCCACGTAAGCCAGATGCACATGGTGGTGCATGCATCTGGAGTTCGTTTGCAGTGGCTAGAGGCCCTGGCACAGCCATTCTCTCTCCCTCTCTCTCTCTCTGTCTCTAATAAATAAATAATAAATATTAACACACACACACACACACACACACACACACACACACACACACACACACATATATATTATATAGCCAGGTGTGGTGGCTCAAACCTTTAGTCCCTGCAGTTGGGAGGCAGAGGTAGGAGGATCACTGTGAGTTCAAGGCCACCCTGAGACTACAGAGTGAATTCCAGGTCAACAGGGGGCTAAGGCGAGATCCTACAACACCATATATATATATATATATAATGTTTAATATGTCAATGTGCTGCTTAAAATCTTACAATAGCTCCCTATAGAATGCAATGAGCTATAAGCTATGATAGAGCTATGATAGATAACATGCACATATATCTGCCAACATGCCCTTTACTTTATGCTGCTCCTTATAGAGCATATGCTGGCTAGTTCTTTTTTAGGAATAAGCTGATCTTGGGCCTTGCCTAATGACTTGGAGTATAGGAGAAGGAAGGGCATGTAATGTCTGTTGTACTGTCTTAGGAAATAACTTCCAGGTACAGAGGCCTGTAATATACTACAGCATATTGAAAATCCCTAGCAAATGGAAAGAGAAGCCCAGCCACTGCTGCCTCTGCTAAAACTCAATGCCAAACATCTGAGTGAGGATTCTCATGCCTCATGTAACAAACATGGAGCATCCTAAGAGACTTCTGTACAACCTGAAGATCTGTGAGATGTACTGAAGAGCAGACAGCTTCTCAGTGATGGTGTAGCAACAGAGAACTGAAACAGTATCCTGAATGTGTTCACTCTACTCCAAAAACCAGCTTTACCTCCTGCTCCTCTCATCCTGTACTTTTATCTCATTGTACTATAATTATTGCTTTTAACTTTAAACCTTTTCTGTCTGCATCAGACTGAGAGTCAAACTGTGAAGCTTATACAATGTTTTTCAGTGTACCTACAGGATTAAAACACAGTCTGGGGAAAGGACAGGCAACAACAACCAGTTTACAAGAATGTAAAGATGATTTAAAAAAAAAAAAAGTAACGAGGTTAAGGATGTAGCTCGGTGGTAGACTGTTAGCATGCACAAGGCCTTGGGTTCAATCCCCAGTAGCACAAAAGAAAAAAAAATTACCATCCACAAGGAAAGGTACAAGAAGATATGAATTAGAATTAACTCAATTTTTTCAAAAAAGTTTTAGTAATAGGTTTCATTGTAGTATTTTTATTAGGTACATTTTCTTTATGGCTAAATAAAATTCCATTGTGTACATTTACTACATTTACTTTATCTATTCAACTGTTGGTAGGCATTGAGGTTCCCTTTCTTAGCTGCTGTGGACATGCAGAAATAAAGATGATTGTGCAATTATTTCTGGTAAACTTAAAAATTTTTTGTACCTTGTGGAGTGGTATATTTGGTTCATATGGTAGTTCTACTGTTCATTTTTTTGATAAACTGATTTCTATAGTGGCTGTTCAACTGTACATTCCCATGAGCAGAAAATGAGGATTTCTCTTATTTCCTGCCAGCATTTGTTAGTTTTCTTCACAATAGTCATTCTGACTGGGGAAGTCACAAGGTAGTTTTGGTTTGTATTTCCCTGATAGCTAAAGATGTTGAATACTTTAAAATTTTTTATTTTTTGTCCATATGTATTTATTTTTGAGAACTTTTTAATGCACTAGTTTATTTATTGATTGGAAGACTTCTTTGGTATTTAATCTTTGTAGTTCTTTCTAAAAGTAATTTTATTTATTTGCAAGGAGTGGGGAGAAAGAGAATGGGTGCACAGGGCCTCTAGCTGCTGCATTGAAACTCCAGATGCTTGCGCCACTGCATCTGACTTCATATGGGTACTGGGGAATAGAACCCAGGTTCTTTGGCTTTGCAGGCAAGCACCTTAACCACTAAGCCATCTTTCCAGCCTTAATCTTTGTAGTTCTTCACATATTATAGATATTAGTCCCTGTCTATAGTATAGTTGTTAAGGATTCTCTCCCATTCTGTTGCCTGTTTCTTCACTCTACTAATTTTTTTGTTGTTGTTGTGCAGAAGCTTTTTAATGTTATGGACTCCCATTTATGAAGTCTTCGTGTTATTTTCTGTGCTACTTCAGTTCTTTTCAGAATTTTCTTGCCTATGCTTATATTGTGAAGTGTTTTGTTTGTTTTCCCCTAATAGTTTCAGGATTTTGAGTTTTACATTAAAGCTTTTGATCCACTTTGAGTTGATCCTTGTTCTGAGTAAAATATATGAATCTAATTTCATTCTTCTATATGTGGCTATTCAGTTTTCCCAGAATCATTTCTTAAAGTGGTTATCTTTTTTCAATGTATGTTTTTGACACCTTTGTCAACAATTAGGTGGCATAGGTATGTGTTTTTATTTCTGCTTCCTTTAAGTCTATTTTGCAGTTTTACATGTCTATTTTAGTGCCAGGAACATACTGCCTTTTTCACTCTATAGAAAGATTTAAAATTAGGTATTCTGATACCTATAATATTACTCTTATTGCTCAAGATTGCTTTGGCTATTTGGAGTCTTCCATGTTTCTGAAAGAATTTTAGGATTTTTTTTTAGTTCTGCGAAGAATGTCATTGAATTTTGATGGCATTGCATTGACTCTTTAAACTGCTTTCAGTTATCTAGTTATTTTCACATTATTAATTCTGTTAATATATGAGCATGGAAAATCTTCCACCATCTAATGTTCTTTAGCATATTGAAATTTTCCAAAGTTCAACATCCCCTCATGAAAAACTAAAGTCAAACAGAATATACAAACACAGTAAAGATTATATGTGACAAAACTATACTACAATCAACTTACAACCTGACAAGGGAATCCACTCTCTATATTCTTAGCCAATATAGTGCTCAAATCTTTTAGCTAGAACTATAAGAACAACAAAAAGAAATAAAAGTGATGTAATTAGGAAAAGAAGAAGTCAAACTATCTATCCCTATTTTTAGTGACATGATATCTTACACTTAAAAGAAACTATCAACACCACTAGAAAACTCTTAAACCCAAATAACTACTTTTAACAATGCAGAAATCAACACACAAACTCAGTAGCTTTTCTATGTATGAATAGCAAACTGGATGAGAAAGGATTTAGGAAAATATCTCATTCAAAATAGCTTCAAAAGTTCCAATAATAAACCAAACCAAAGTGAAAAGTGAAATACTCTATAATTCAAAGGTTAATACTATCTAAAGGAAGTGTTTTGTTCACTGACAAAAAAATTATGATAAGGAGTTGGTATGGTAGAAAAACAATATTTTAGGCATTTTGAATTTGAGCTGCCAGGTGAACTTCCTGGTTCAGCAGTATTAAATACATGCGACCTTGCTTGGATAGGGAGTTCAGCCCAGGGATTAGTGATGGTTAAAGTACTAGAAATGTCATTATCACCAAGAAGAGAGACCTGAAGAAAAGAGGGGTATCCAGGACTGATGGCATAGTCTGGTAACCCAGGCTGAAGGGAGGCTGAAGCAGGAGGATTGCAAGTTCAAGGCCTTCCTAAGATACAAGGTAAGTCTAAGGCCAACCTGTGCAACTGTCTGAAGAAAAGTTTTAAAAAAGAACATGAAAAATAGCTCAGTGACGTAGTGCTCAGATGTCATGCATAAGGCCTTAAGTTCAATCCGTAGTACCACAAAACAAAACAAAATAAAGCAACTGAACAGAAAAGGTAATTAGAAGGCTTTGGACAATCACAAGGTTGTGTGTTACAGAGAGAAGAGTCATATTACTGGAACTAGAATGGGCTTTATGGCTATGAGGAAGGCTTGGTGCCAGGCCTTGTTGTCAAGAAAAGCAAGTAAAAAAAGCTATTCTTGGAGGAAACTATCATATGGAATGTTACTTACAGGGTACAACAAAGAGGACTTTCAAAAGGTGATTTGGGGGCTGGAGAAATGGTTTAGCAGTTAAGGCGTTTGCCTGTGAAGCCAAAGGATCCTGGTTCAATTCTCCAGGACCCACGTAACCAGATGCATAAAGGACACATGCATCTGGAGTTCGTTTGCAGTGGCTAGAGGCTCTGGCATGCCAATTCTCTCTTTTTCTGCCTCTCTTCTCTCTCTCTCTCTGCTGGCAAATAAATAAATAAATAATAAATTTTTAAAAAAAAGAAAAAAAAGGTGATTTGCTCCTGCTGTCAGCCTTTAAAAGAGCAGTTTTGGTTGAGTGTGGACGGCAGGAGCTCATGGAAACCAAGGTTTCAAAGGCACTATGGTTAGTAATGACTATGCAGATTGAGAGTGGTGAGAAACAAAAGATGTTGAATTTGAGGACATCTTTGAAGATGTTTGATCCAATCACCATGTAACATAATCCTAACTATGATAGTCAAAATAAGGATTCTGAAAAAGATTTCAACATTAATTTACCGTAGATTAAGAGTATCCTATCATTGGCTAGTTCTTGATTATTTGCCTAGTAACTTATATCATTAAGAGAACGAAATATGAGTAGAGTTTCAGCTAGTTTATTAAACAGCTGTTTCTGAAGCTTTATGCATCAAAGAATGCTGAATATGAAATTTGTCTCCTTGGCAAAGAAGGTACAAATTACTGCTATGACCTCATAGTTCCTATAGTTTAAGTTATAACCATGACAATCAAAACCTTAGCACCATCCAGAATAAAATCAAACCATACAAGATTAAAGAATACTCACATAAGAGAATAGAGTTTTAATTTATCTTATGAATATGTATCAACATATTTTAACAAGGCCTTTCATATGTTACATACAGATATGCAGATGAATAAGACATCCTTGTCATTGGAAGGCTATTAAACCAAATTTTGGAACTGACTTCACCAATAATGTAGCATAAAATGGGAAATGAAAAATTTAAAGGGAAGTGTCAATAATGCATATTTATTAAGCACTGCGATTAAACTTATCACATTATCTTATATAGTCATCAAAATAACCTTATTAGGCAGATGTTGTTATTGTTTCTTTTTGTAGATAAGTAGCTGATACACAAAGAAATTAAGCAGCCCATCTAAGGTCACAGAGTGACTCTTTTCAGTGGCTATATTGGGCAGAGTTTAGATAGAAAATAGGTGATACAACTATAGCTTCAGAATTATTGTGGTATACCACCATTATGCTGCCAAAAGTATTTTTAACTCTCATACAGTGATAAAGCATAGAGCTAACCTAAGGAGATATTTTTTCAGAAGTACAAAAATAACTCAGCTACTCAGACTGACTGACAAAAACTATCTCACCAAGATAACTGTAATGTGTGCCTTTCAATAAGAGTGACACAAGCTTATTTCTTTGGCCAAAGAAAAAAAAAGTCTACTGTGTTTAATTACTCTTGTTAAAAATATTTTTCTTATTTTTATTTATCTATTTGAGAGAAAGAGGGAAGGGTGGGAGGATATGAGCACACCAGGCCCTCCATCCACTGCAAATCCACTCCATATATATGCACCATCTTGCGTATCTGGCATACATAGGTCCTTGGGAATCAAACCTGGGTCATTTGGCTTTGCAGGCAAGCACCTTAACCACTAAGCCATCTTTCTGGCCCAATTTACTTTTTAAATTAGTGGCCATATCATTCAGTCACTGTTGGTATAATTTTATTGAGAATGCAAATTATGATTTTGTAGGTCATGTTAATGAATATGACATGTGGAACAGGAAGTTGTATGGGGAACAGTTTATCAGATTAGTTCATGAATCCTTTTTGGAATGAAGGGGCTAGATAGTAAAGCCATTGTAGCTTAGTTACTACAGTCATCAAAACAGGATAAATAAGTAAAAAAAAATAAAAATATAAAAACCCTAAATGTCTACATGTTGCCACTCTGCTATCTGTGTTTCATCAAATTCTCTTATTCTACAGTAGCACAGGACAAATCTATTTAGTGACATGTTACACAGAAACCTATCCTATTGGCTTGTCATCCTATCCTTCCTGTTTTACCAAGTAGCCATTCCAGTCAATCTGTGGTGTCTTTACTAGCCTGAAATACATGACTTCCCATTGGCTATTCCTAGATTATGAAAGCAGAGTTAATGTCCTCATCTTTGTTCCTATTTCTATACATACTTTATTGTGTATCTCATGAGCTACTGAAAACAAAGAAATTTAATCATTTCTATGTTTCTTGAGGACAGCTGGGTAGAAATATTGTTCAATTAACAAAGAATGAATGTATGAATTATCTAATATCTGTACATGAAATAAATCAAGTTTGGAAGATTTTCAAGATCGCTGCTTTTCTTACCTTGAAATAATACTTGCACTGAAAGACACACACAGCCTTGTTTTTACCACATTCCATCTCCCATTTAGACCTTGAGATTAATAAGCTACTTTCTGGTGCATTTCTGAGCAAGACTGGTAAGGTGATATCTTGAAAAAATGATCTAAAGTTGGTGATGGGTAAAATTTTGCACAGTAAGCTATTGGTTATTCATACATTATACAGAATAGCATACCAGATGCCTTTGTTCTAACATAAGATACATAGTCCCTATAAATGGAGAGAAAGTTCTGATACACATTTTCATCTTCTTTGTGCATGTAAAAGGACATCTTATCCACATTAAATCCAGGTGGACTAGACAATGAAAAATGCATGAGTCTCAGGAAAAGCAGTGCTGCTAGAACTGGAATACCTGTTATAACAAAGCTTGTATTCATGAACACTGACATAACCATTATCCCTAGCATTTTGTTCTGTTAAGGAAACAGACTTTAGGATTTTGAGTATAAACTTTTGTAACAAAATCAGATATTCAAAAATTAAGTTTAAAAACACAGCATATTTGTATTCTTTCTCTTAATTATAAGAAAATGTCCTTTTAAAAGATATGAACAATTTCAACACAGTATGTTTTGCTGTGATTCTTTGCAATGAGGGGAACACTTATCATCTTGAATTAGAGTTAATCAACCTTTCTGTGGAACCATCTTCATTCTGATAACGCTTCTCAGTCAAGTCATGTCAGAGCTGTGATGCATGTGCATTCAGAGATGCAGACATAAAGAATACTTAAGTACACTGCTTAACAATACCACCTGAATGTGGGAAGAAACATTTACCATATTCTTTCCCAAAATTGCACAAGTTGGGCCATGGACTTGGAGAAGCTCTTTGCTTAAAGGTTTTGATCCAAGCTTTGGGAGACTTCTATGTTGGAACAATTTTAGGCTATTAGCAAACACATATGTCTAGAAGTTTAATATTAATGGGTGTTTCTTTCCTTCAGATTCTGTATTCATGGAACTGAATCTATTCTTTGGTTTTGCAATATTTTCACCATTAAGTAGAAAAAAATCAGGTAAGCGCCAGGAAGCCCTCCTGAACGTAACACTTCACTGGGTCTATGATATGTTAAGTATAGTGGATGTCTGAACTCTAGTGTCAGAGTAGGAGTCATAAATGCTCACAGATGTATTATGACTTGTCTGGTATATGATGGCTCTTTCACCCTTTCAAATTTTTGTCCCCATCCATCTCTACTTCCACTGGTGGAAGCAATGAACAACTTTGCACAGCCTATACCCAACATCATTTGAGCCCAACACAATGTCCCTGTACCTCAGGTCCATGCTATGTATTTTGTATCTTCTGCCTTGGGGAGTTTCAGCTGATGCTGAGAGCCAGGCCTCTGTGATGTTGATACCTACTCATGAACTAGCAGAAGATGTGAGAGAATAACTGCTTTTGATCTGTAGAAAACAGTAGCAGACCTGCTTCCTCACCCATGCAAGTTGTCAGGTTTTCTGAAGATGGATTGTTGATGGTGTATTCTATTTTGCATTGTGCCTCATTTCTGCTCTCTGGAAATGATCTTTAATAAAAACAGCTGTGTACATGCTTCTGTCCTCTTTCTGTGGAACTCAAGCTGAACAAATGATCTTTGCATTTCCTTCCACTCTATAATTCTGACTTACGTTTAGAAGACACCAGTTTGTGCACATCAACATTTAATAGAAATTTGTATCTTCAGTCTTAAAAAGACCATGTATCCAATTGAACTCTTTGGGACCTGGGTTTCCAGCAACATACACTCATTTACTATGTGCAAACTACTGGATGGACCATCATCCATAGAGAAATTGATAAGTCACTAGCATTTGTCAAAGCATGCTGGATGCAAATTGAGAAAAAAAGAATGTATGATCCCCTTCCAAAAAGCTTAGCAGGCCACGAAGAACAAATAAGAAGAACCATCTAAATAGAGAACAGAGAGAACCAATGTTCTCAAGAAAATGTATATAAAACTTCTAGAAGTTAGCCGGGCGTGGTGGCACATGCCTTTAATGCCAGCAGTTGGGAGGCAGAGATAGGAAGACCACCCTGAGACTATGTAGTGAATTCTAGGTCATCCTGGGCTAGAATGGGACCCAACCTTGAAAAAACAAAGTATAATAAATAAATAAATAATAATAATAATAATAAAAATAAAAAGTATAATAAATAAATATAATAAAAATTTTTAAAAACTTCTAGAAGTTATTAATATTAGTCTTTACAACTGGACAAACAAAATATCAAAGAGTTGGTTGAAGAACAAACTTGTTTTTTTTCAACAGGAGAGGTTTGGTTTGGTTTGGGAAGTTGGCATATCATTGCAGGGAAGTCAGACATGGAATCATGTGGCTGCCAGTAAGAAGTCACAATAATATGAGGTTGATGCAAACAGTGAGTAGTAGAGAAATTTAAAGAGCAGGGTAGAGTTTAATTCAGTAACATATATTCAACTGCATTTCTGATGAAGAGAAATGAGCTAAGTACCAGGCACAATTGTCCCCAAATTTCTCTGCTCATTCTACTAGTTAGGGTCAAATCCTGATTTTATTGTGATTTAGAAAAATCAATTAAGGGTCAGCTTGAAAAGCCAGACATCTCTGTGCAGTGAGCTAGCCTTGCTACCTGTTCTGACACCACAGTACACTAGCTCTGTTCAGAACCTCCTGTTCAACATCTGTGCTCTACTCCAGCATGCAAAGCTTAGCCATGTCCTCAGCATGGCTCTTTCTATGAACTCTCCACATTGTTGACAGAAGACTGAGTCTTAATCTGTCATCTTGGTTTGTAGTACTTGTGGGTTTTTTTTTTTTTTTTTTTTTTTTGGTTTTTCGAGGTAGGGTCTCACTCTGGTCCAGGCTGACCTGGAATTAACTATGTAGTCTCAGGGTGGCCTCGCACTCTCGGCAATCCTCCTACCTCTGCCTCCCAAGTGCTGGGATTAAAGGCGTGCGCCACCACACCCGGCAGTACTTGTGGTTTTTATTTGCATAGCTATCTTCACAGTGACAGAAACAGTTTTCCCTAATACTGTGTTTTGATCTTCTATAATAAGTAAGAAAATATCAATGAAATCTAATAAAATAACCATTGTTATGTTAATGGGAAAAACTAAAGATTTAGTTGCCTGTCTTTAAATATAGCCATTCTTCCCAAAACTTCAAGTCTTATCCTTATTTTCTATTACATGTTTTTCCTTTGAGACAGGTTCTCAAACTGCAGCCCAGATGAGACTGAAACTCACAATGATCCTTCTGCCTCAGCTTGGATTTATAAGTATGTACTGTCATGTTTGGTTTTTCTTATTTATTCTTTAGTTTTGAATTATTGGCTAACACAGTGTCAGGCAAGCTATGCTTATAGCTGAAGCTAAATTCATGTATAATAAAAGTGAAAGTGAATCTATATAACCATAATTGATAATTACAGATTTGTAAAAATACCAATTTATTTGATAGCAAGTGGGCAGATGGGGGGGGGAGGGTAGAATGGGCATGCCAGAGCCTTTAGCTGCTGCTGCAAAAACAAAGCAAAAACAACAAAAAACCTCCAAACATAAGTGCCACCTTGTGCAACTGGCTTACATGGGTCCTGGGGAATTGAACCTGGGTCATTTGGCTTTGCAGGCAAGTTCCTTAACCTCTAAGCCATCTCTCCAGCCCCGTTAATAACAAATTTCAGTTAACATTTTTAGACATTATCCAATTTCATTTAGCTTGTTTTTTTTTTCAATGTGTCTGATAAAGAATGGTGATATTATTAAGAGAACTCTCAAATGAACATTTTTGTTGTTTTTTGTAGTTACATACATACATATATATTTGTATATATATATATATATAATCTGGCACTCCCACCTTTTATTATATTTTATCTTTTAAAAATATTTGTATTTATTTGAAAGAGAGAGAGAGGTGGGTAGAGAGAGAGAAAGGAAAAGAGAGTGAGTAAGGGTCCATCAGAACCTCCTGCTTCTGCAAACAAATTCTAGATGCATGTGCCGATTTGTGCATCTGGTTTTATGAGGGTATTGGTCATCAGGCTTTTCAAACAAGTGCCTTTCATTACTGAGGCATCTCTCTAGCCCAACTCTCAGCCTGTATATAGGGTTAATTTTGTAAGTCTAAAGGTCTATTCATGAAGTTCAGTTACTAAAATAATATAATTGATAACTCCTTTATCCAGGCCCACCTGAGTCCCTTCTGCAAGCTGAATATCCATTACTGTGTCACAGAATCTCAAATACCTTAAGTGTCAGTCACTTACACAAGCTGGTCACAAAAGACCACATATCATATGGCTCCCTTTACAGAAAATGTATAGAACAATCAAATTTACAAGCACAGGAAGCCGATAGCTGCTTGCTTAGGGCTGGGGGTGATAGCTAATGAGCATTGGATTCATTTTAAGGTAACAAATGCTCTAAAATGAATTTATTATACATCACTGTATACAACATGCTAATAACACTAAAAACTACTGAATCAGGGCTGGAGAGATGCCTTAGCCCTTACCGACAAAGCCAAAAAGCCAAGTTCAATTCCCCAGGACTGACATAAATCCAGATGCACAAGGTGGCATATTTTTCTAGAGTTTGTTTTCAGTAGCTAGAGGCCCTGGCATGCCCATTCTCTCTCTCTCTCTCTCTCCTTTCTCTCTCTCTCTATATATATACATACATATATATACATATATATACACATATACATACACACACACACATATATATGCCTCTTTCTCTCAAATGAAAGAAGTGAACTATATTTCAACTGTTATTAGAAAGAAATGATGGAAGGGAAAAGACTGAAAAAGAAAAATGATTTAAAAAACCATAGGCATTTTAAAAGATAAAGAAAAGGAAGAAGAGAAAAAGAAGAAAAGAGAGAGATGAGGAGGAAAGAAGAGGAAAAGAAGCAGAGAAGGAGTGGGGAGGAAGACAAGGAAGAAGAGGAGGAAGAAGGAGAGAGGGAGAAGAAGTGGAAGAAGGGGTTGATGAAGCTCAATTTTTATGTTAAAAGTTTGTCAAGCTTAATAACTTTTTAATGTTTTCTTCACAAAAATAGTTTCTTCTTTACAATAAGTCATAATGATACTTTCTTCACCAAGTCTAGAGGACCATCTGGGATTCTCTTACAGCTGTGAACCCTCATTTCAGAGACAACTGACTTGGAAGATAAAGTTTTGTCTATTTTCATGGGAGAAAGGATGGACCCTTTGCCATGTTCTTCAAGGGTCAGTGTGGTGGAGTAAAACTGGAACATGTTTTGAAACTTAGCAGATCTGGATTAGAATCCTGACCCTGTTACTATATGAGACACAGTTTACTATTTATTGAATGAAGATAGTAATATGCAGCTAAGAAGTTTGCCAGGAGGACTTAATAAGACACAGTTCATTGTCTCCTATAGTATCCAGTTCATGGGATATACTCAGAATAACAGCTTTCCAAACTTTGAGCACACTGGAAAATACGTGTATGAGCTGATTACTTAAATTTAGCTATAGATTGTCTTCTGATACATTAGAAAACTGCTAGCATGCACCATGGGGTGACCTCTTCACTGACTGATATACTTACCCCTAATAAGGAAAGACTTGGAATATTTAATGTCTTACATGACATAACTTTTGGAACTAGCAGAGCTCAGTTTTAAATAGAAACTTCTGACTCTAGTTCTCATAATTTCTCACATCTTGGAGAGCAGGATTTTTCCAGCAACTTTTTAGCATGACTATGTTGCTATTTTCTTTATGCATTTTAAATGAATGACATTTTTCAATCAAAATTCTTTTAGCTGTGCATTTTGATTTATGTTACAGAACTCTGAAGCCAAAAGACAAACATTTAACTTAGAAATTTATTTAATAAATAAAAACAAAGGAAGTAAGTGGACTGTGACTCACTTTATTTTAAAATAAAAACCCATGTCAAATTCCATTATAACATATGCATGACATTTTTATGCACAAGCTATATATCTGAAGTAGAGAAAATTAAGAAAATTAGATTCCTGTGTTTAACTTCTACACTCACAATAAAAACCTGTTTGAGGGCTGGAGAGATGGCTTAGCGGTTAAGGCGCCTGCCTGCTAAGTGTAAGAACCCAGTTCCAATCTCCAGCGGTTCCAATCTCCAGGTCCCACGTTTAGCCAGATGCAAAGTGACTCAAGGGTGCAATGCCAGCCTTGCCCACAAGGCGGCACACACATCTGGATTTCGTTCACAGCAGCTGAGAGACTGCTGGTGTGCCCATTCTCTGTCTCCCTCTCCCTCTCTCTGTCTGTCTCTCTCCAAAAATAAAAAAAAAATTTAAAAACTTGTTTGAAAAATGTATAATCTACTGATATAATAAGTAATGCCTTTTATTTGGAAGATTATGCAGGAAACTTGAGATAAATAAGTAGCAATGTCTTGCCTTATTTTAGAAGACAAATACATCTGGCTTTTGCTTCCCAGTGAAGAAAGGGTCCTCTGATTAGCGGTCAGTAAGTGCACTTTCTGGTTTAGTGCATAAAAGAATGATTTGAATTCCCTTATTCTGAGGACATGACAGTGAACGGAAAATTCCATCTTAGTGCTTCTGATAGAAGGACTTGAAAAACACCTTAAAATTACACCAGAATAAATTTTTGCAGCACAGGATGAAGAAAATGTCTCCTATAAGAATAAAACTTGAATATTTTTCATAATTAAGTATTATAATGACTAGCTAGGAACCTGGTCTATTGAAATTTCTATGGTAGGTATGAGTCTAACAACAATAAAATTTTATTATTGTCACTGAAGGTTTAGGTTTAAAAGACGAAAAAGGCAAATGGAAGATAACTATGTCCTAAAGTGGGATGTCTCCAAAGGTTGTCAGCTGCCTGTTTGACTGAAGAGAATAGAAGGAAAGACTGACTAGTCAGAGAGAACTCTCAGAAGGGAAGCTGCTAAGGAGTGTGTCTAAGTCTAGAAGAGTAAGAGGCTGCTGAAAGTGAAAAAAGGAAATTAAACAGATGTCTCTTGAAAAGCAAACAGGATATTTCCTATGATATAAAATGCCCTGTTAAAGAGCTTTCAACAGGGCTGGAGAGATGGTTTAGTAGTTACGATACATGACTGCACAGCCTAAGGACTCAGGTTTGATTCTCCAGGTCCCACGTAAGCCAGATGCATGTGGTGACGCATGGTTCAGGAGTTTGTTTACAGTGGCTAGAGGCCTTGGTGCACCCATTCTCTCTCTCTCTGTCTCTCCCTCTCTCTGTGTCACTAATAAATAAATGAAAATAAAAGTCTTAATAAAAAACTATCAATAGATTACCCACAGAATGGGAGAAAACTTTCACCAGCAATACCACTGACAAAGGCCTAATATTTAGAATGTACAAAGAACTAAAAAATAAAATTTTATATAAAAAAATAAATCTACTCAAAAAATTGGGTAGAGAACTTAATAAGGAGTTCTCAGAGGAAGAAATTCAAATGGCTAGCACACACTTAAGAAAATTTTCAACATCCCTAACCATCAGGGAAATGCAAATTAAAACAATTATGATATTCTCCAGTAAGGATGGCAATCATTAAAAAGTCAAATGACGCCGGGCTTGGTGGCACACGCCTTTAATCCCAGCACTTGGGAGGCAGAGGTAGGAGGATCACCATGAGTTCAAGGCCACCCTGAGAGTACATAGCTAATTCCAGGTCAGCCTGGACCAGAGTGAAACCCTACCTCGAAAAAAAAAAAAAAAGTCACATAACAACAAATGTTGGTGAGGATGTGGGAAAAGAGGAACCCTAATTCACAGTTGATGGGAATGTAAACTTGTACAACCACTATGGAAATCAATATGGAAATTCCTGAAAAAGATGTATATAGAACAGTCCTAGTTATTCCCTTACTGAATATTTATGATAAATGTTCCACACTTCACTACAGAGATATTTGCTCAACCCAGGTGCCCATCATTGGGTGAATGGATAATGAAATTGTGGTACATACTACGGAATTCTACTCAGCAGTAAGAAAGCATGTTACAATGAAATTTTTAGGAAAATGGATGGATTTAGATCATACTCAGCAAACACACACAATCATAGAAAGACAAATGCCACATGCTCCCACTCATTTGAAGTTCCTAACCTGTATCAACTTGAGTTTCTGGCATACCTGATAGGTAACTTGCAGCCCAGACAATAGGGATGAAAGTGTTTGGAAGGAGGAGAAGGGGAGATTTGGGGAAATAAACACAAAACTAAACCACAAATTAACTGATATCATAGAAACCTTCCTCCTTGAAGGTAGACTAAAAGATATAACCCTAAACAGGAGTATAAGGGGAGCACCAGAAAAGAAGGGCCCTGGAGAGGGTGGGATGAAGCCTAACCTTAAAACTTTTTGGTAACTCCCAGCACCAGAAATCAGTGCTACTCACATTGAGCTGTTGATTGGAGAGACCTATGAGGGCCCCCCAAAAAAGAAAGGCTTCTGTCAAAGCACTTGATTACCTGTCTGAAGTAAAAGGTAGGAGTCTATTACTGAAGACAGTATATGCTGGCAATACAGAACACAGATATCTGGCTGGATATCCTTAGACAGTTAGCCCATCTAGTGCTGGAAAGTGCTACATGAGCAACTGGGGGAAAATGGCCAATAAAGGTGTGAGCAAGCAGGGGGCTAAGCTATTCAAGAACAACTAGCTTGACAAGAAGTACACACCACTGCAATTGGTGGGTAACCAATGGCTTTCTGATTGTCTAAGAGACCCTCTCATTGTAAAGGAACCCATATCTAGAACTAGAAACCAGGTCTGAATCCTATGGAGACAAAGATTATGCTCTCCAATGTCAAGCTGGTACTTGGATTTACCAGCAAGGGCCATATATTTTAGGGTTAGGTTTCATCCCACTCTCTCAAGGGTCCATCTTACCACATGATCACTCTATGCTCCAACTGAGTGAGGGTTATATCTTTTAGTGTGCTATCAAGGAGGAAGGTTTCTATGATACCAATTCATTTTGTATTTGGGTTTATGTATATCACTCCCCATCCCTGCCCCCCTATTCCCCTTCCCAGAAACCCTTCCATCCCTCTTATCTGGCCTTTAAGTTGCATGTCAGGTGTGACAGCAATACAAGCTGTTCCAGTTTAGGACCCAAAGATGAGGGAGACCATGCAGTGTTTGCCTTCTATGCTTATGGGAGTTCACTTAGTATGATCTGTTCCAAGTCTGCCCATTTATTTTTATTTTTTTTATTTTTTACAAATTTCATTACATCATTTTTCTTTACTCCTGAGTAAAATTCCATTTTATAAATTACCACATGTTCATTATCCATTTGTCAAATGATGAGCATTTGGGTTGATTCCAGTTCTTAGCGATTGTGAATTGAGCAGCTATAAACATGGCTGAGGAAGTATCTCTGCAGTGAAGTGTGGAGCCTTTAGGGTAGATACTCAGTAGAGGACTGGCTGGATCAGTTGGTAGCTCTATTTTCATCTATTTCAGGAATCTCTGTATTGATTTCCATAGTAGTTGTACAAGTTTGCACTTCTACTAGAAGTGCACTTTCCCCCACATTCTCACCCACATTTACTGTACCCACCCTAGGTAGGTAACCAATTGCTTTCCAATTGGCTAAGAGATCCACTCAACAGTTATAGCTGGGATTGGGAATCAAGTCAGAATCCTATGGAGACCAAGATTATGGACTCCAATGAGAAGCTTCCACTAGTCTTTGGCCAAAAGTGAGGCTACACCCATCAAAATCTCTCTAAATTAACTATGATTATACCCTTAATCTATCCTAATCTCACTCTCTATTTTGAAAATCTGTTTGTTCATTTGTTTTTAATTTCAGAAAGCAATGAGAACCAAGGACAACCAAAATTTATCAACAGGACAAGGGTCACTGATTCCACGTCAGCAGGTGAACCACCCCTAGCACAGCATCAAAAGGTCCAGATGAAAACACAAAGGAATTGATGAGATGAGGAAGAATGCTGCTTCCATGGTGAGCCTGACAACCTGAGCCAGGGTGATGGAGACAGACACTGAGGATACTCAAAATGCACCAAAGCAGAAACCCAGAAGCTTCTGAGAGCTCAACGCTAAAGTAGTCCTAAAGATACCCACCAAGGCTCAGGGAATTTTGCTGAAGTGGTATATAAAGAATGTAAGAGCCACAGTTGGGGTAGGATTTTGTAGCCAGCTGTTTGGGGTATTACATCTGTAAGTACCCCCTTACCACAAAAACTGGTTTACTGTTGCTCTCACAACTCATAACCCACAATTTTATGGTGAATACCAGCAATCCCAATAAGTAAGGCCCTCAGTGGAGTGGGGGCAGCAAGGAGGAGAATGATGGTACCAGTACTTGATGTATCCATACTATGTTTCAAATTAATAAAAAAAAAATAGTCTGCTGACATAATGAGATGTGCTTTGATATACCTTGCCCAGAAAGATCCAGCCTCCAGAATGGAAAGGGTATGCACAGGAGCTTCCTAACTCTTTTGGACATTGCTTTAGTCTGGCCTGCATTTATCATAGTCCTTTAAGGGAAGCAGTCACCATGTTTTCTATCTGAAGTCACTTACAGACTACCTTGAAATGGATACAATGTTTGTATCTCCTCAAAATTTACATGTTGAATCCTACTTGTCACTATGTATGGTAGTAGGAATTGAGCCTTTGGGAAATGATGAGGTTCAGAGGTCAGAACCCTTATGCATGCCATTAGTGCCTCATGAAGGAATCTCAGAGTTCTCTTGCCTTCTTTCTACCATGTGAGACACAGGGCAACCAGGAAGAGGTTCTCTTGCTAGGACACAGCCACACCACAATCTGGATTGTGGTCTTCCATCTTCTAGAATTGTGAGAAATAAATTTTTGTTTTTTCTTTTATGTCAAGATGGGTAAATCCAAGTCATTTTAGATCTTCAATACATTGCCTCCAGCACTCCTGTCTCTCTGGTAAGAATGGAAATATTGCTGAGCTGTCCAAACTTCCTAGAGGCACACAGGCATCAGCAATATGAAATGCTGATCTCCATGCATTGTATGTCTGTTACCATTTCAATTAGGGCAGCACAGAAGATCCTCAACAAGATTGAGCCAGTTGAGATTCTCTCATAGAAGGGGGTAGCGAGGGTTGTAAAACCTTCCTGCAATTTCAGCCATTCCCTCTATCCTGCACACCCTCCCAGCTGCTTGTAATTCTGCCTTAGTTGCAGGTAGTCTTGGGAGATGCTACAGTATGTAGAAGATGAAAGGGTAACTGAAGAGAATCCTTACCTATGAAGCTCTGGGGAGATTATCACTCATGTTGGGGTAGGATTTTGTGGTGATACAGCTGTTTGGGGTTATCAATGCATCTGTAAGTACCCCCTTACCCATACTCCTGTAAACAATCCCAATAAATATGGTTTAACATGCTGGACTAGGGTAGAATCTACCAGCTACAATAAGGCAGGATCTAACATGCTGGGCTAGGGTAGTATCTAACAAGCTGGACTAGGTTAGAATCCAACAAACCGGACTAGGATAGGATTTACCAAGCTGGGCTTGGGTAGAATATAACAAGCTTGACTAGAATAGAGTCATTTTTATGGTTTGTCATTGCTGCTCTGTTTGGGACAAATAGAAGTGTGTTCATGGATCCCCAGGAAACCTTAGACAATAACATCCAATAAGGATGTGGTAAAATAAAGAAAAGAGAATGTCAAAATTTTCTTTCAGAGGAAAAATGAGACTGGCCTCATCTAATGTTTTAAATGTTTTAAAATTCTTATAAAGGAGAAGCTAGGTAAAAGAAACACTATAATTTACTTTGGTTTTATCTATGGCTATAGGTCTATTTCCTAATTTCCTCTCTCTTCCTCATGACCTGCTTGCATCCAGATCTTGGAATCATCCAATAAACTTTTGACAGAGCAACAAAGAAGTACCTGCTGGGTGAGAGCAGCAGAGAGGTGCCAGGCAGCTCCTGCAATGGTGAAACAAAAGGGCACCATCCTCATGTGCTAATTGTGAACACCTCAGCTATGAGCAATTTGGTATTAGGGAAATCTAGGGAGGGCTGGAGAGATGGCTTAGCAGTTAAGGCACTAGTCTGCAAAGCCAAAGGACCCTGGTTTGATTCTCCAGGACCTACATAAGCCAGATGCACAAGGTGATGCATGTGTCTGGAGCTCATTTGCAGCATCCGCAATTCATTCTCACACCCATTCTCTTTCCCTCTGTCTGCCTCTTTTTCTCTCTTAAATATTAAATAAATAAATAAATAGTTTTTAAAAAGAGAAAAACTAGGGAAATCTGGGTGTAGTGGTACATACCTGTACTTCTAGAACTTGGGTGTGGTGGCAGAAGGATAGGTAGTTCAAGTCCAGCCTCTGCTACATAGTATTTTTTTTTTTCTGAGGTAGGGTCTCACTCTAGCTCAGGCTGACCTGGAATTCACTCTGTAGTCTCAGGGTGGCCTTGAACTCATGGCGATCCTCCTATCTCTGCCTCCCAAGGGCTGGAATTAAAGGCGTGTACCACCACACCCAGCCCTGCTACATAGTATTTTGAGGCCTGCCTGGACTACATGAGACCCTGTTTCCATACAGAAAAAGAAGACAAAAGACACAAAGGAAGTCTAGAGAAAGGATAATTATTTCCCCTTGTCTTTGAATAACAGAAACCTATAGTTTGGTTTCTTTGGTGCCCTAAAGTTGCCATCACTACTGTAACAATGATGTAATAGGGTCTGATTATCATTTTCATCATTGTATGGCACAATGCAGGTCGGGCCCTAGCCAGGCCACCTGCTAGTATGCATTGCACAGTGCAGATCAGGCCCTAGCCAGGCTGCCTGCTAGAAGAAACCAGGAAGTGGCTTGGTAAACAATTTAGGGAAATTATATTCCAACAGTGATGACTTCCAGCCCACATAGATTCCTTTGCCCAAGTGTGTCATATAATCTGTAAAGCTTTGGATCCCGAGGCACAGTGTAGGCTTGGAAAATATACATATTGGTAGTTGTGCATTCTTCATTATACCATATGACTCTAAGTCATCTGTTTGGACCTGAAAGAGTGGGTATAAAATGAAGCAATAGAGAAGGAGGGTTTGGGATGAATGAATGAAGGGGATTCCTTCCCCTTCACCAAATGGCTAAAAATTTCCTTTGAATCCAGAGTCAAGACAATTTAGAATCAAATTTAATTTGTTTTGTGAAATTTTTCTTTTGCAAATGATTGGCATTTTATTAACAGTAAAGACTATATTTCTTTTGGCTTAAATCAAAGGTGAGAAGAGATAACGGGGCAGAAAAGAAAGATTTAAAAAATCTGTGGAGCATAGAAAAGAGGCAAAAGGAAAGATTTAGAAAGCTAAGAGACACTTTCATGATGTGATAAAGGATAAATGAGTAACAGGCAAAGGATCATGTGTAATACTGTCATGAAAAACAGAACTATTCCTGTGGAAATCATTTAGTTTTCTAAAATAACAACATATAGCATCAAAGCACAATGTTTAGGGGCATGTATAAGTTATCTAGTCACAAATGCATTAATAGTGTGTCATCTATATCCATATCCATAGCTCACCCAAGGAAGGCAGGAAGAGCATAGGCTCTGATGAGCAGGACAAGATGGCTATAGTGATACATCTTTCATGAGAAATTTTCTTACAGTTTTCTCTGTACACATTCAAAATGATGTCTAAGATACATTGATGAGAGAAATAAGAGGCACCAGTTTTCTAACTAACTCACCCTTTCATGTTTGACAAAGTTTTTATTGAGTTTGCAACACTATAATGTATCTGTAAGAATTTGATGCTTATGGAAATATTTGTTAAAGTATATTACTGGAGATAGAATGGGACTCAAATTATTTTGGGGAGTTATTTACAAATAAAAAGGAAGGGTAGGAAATAGGTTATGTCATTCAGCTTCCTGATGTTATAACCAATACCTGGGATGACCAACTTATAAAAAGAAAAAAATTTATTTTGGCTCATGGTTTGAGAGGTTTCAGGCTATTATCAGGTAGACCTCTAGTGAGGCAGAGCTTCATAAGTTAGCCTGTGGAGAAAAAAAGATCATTTTCTTCATGGGTAATAAGAAAAAGAGAGAAGAGAAACGGGTGGCAGTTCCACTATCCTTATTGACCTACAGATTCCCCCACAAAAGACTACCAATTCCAATAGCCAGTGCCAGTGACCAAGCCTCAACCACATGGCCTTTTGGGGCATTTAGGATCGAAAGAATGACATGGGATAATGAGGAAGAAATAAGGTTTCATCCTCTACCATTGCAAAAAATAATCATTTGAGATATTCATACTGTCACTTGACCCTAATCAAAACCTAAAAAATAAGAAAGAAAAGAAAATTTTATTCATACTGAAGCATACATATTAGCATAGAGACCTAAAAATCATAACAAGATACAATTAAACCTGGAGGTGTTTTAAAATGAACTATGTTTATTATTCTAGCACTATAAAAGGACAATCTTCTGTCCACACCATCTCAGTGATGTGAGTGTGCTCAATATAGTTAGTTGCATGGAAGACAGGAACAGAGTGATAGTTAAGTTCTTTGAAAATACTATTTTTCATTTTTATGATTTTAAATCATACTGTACTATGACCAGCGAAGGATAATAGGGAAGAAACTTTACTACCTGACAATAGCAGGACATCATGGGGAAGATATTGTGAGACTTTTTCCATGATGACTGATTGTCGGTATAAAACTCTGTAATCAACATGGTAGCAATTCCCAAAATACCATCATCTTCCATGTCCTTGTATTCTCTGAGGTCCTGTACACAAAGTGGTAACACAGGAACTCAAACTTTCACATGATCTCTGGCAGAGTGAGTCTCTGGCTATTATGTCTATAAGCCTATGGACCTTTGAGAAAGACCTCATTGAGGATATCTTCACAACTGTGACATAGGAGGTCAAAACTTGATACTTTCTTCTGTCTATAAATATTTGGAAAAATGGTGAGGCAATTTTATTGACAGGAATATGAATTTGTATACATTATGTTTAATTATGGCAAATATCAGAAATTCACAAATGGTTGGTCACACTTCAACCTCTCTTCACATCATAGGCAGCAGTGGTTTTCTGAGAGTTCAGAAACTAGCAGGTGTTTTATTTGTGCATGCAGAGATATATGTCAAGACCCAACTAGACTTTGGAACAAGGAGGAAGTGAATTGATCTGCAAAATATCCATGCTAGATGCAGGGACTGGGCAGGGTTACATCCAGCCCACACAGATAGCTGGCACCTACATCTCAATACTTCTAATAGAAGACCTTGCAAAGTGCTTCTATCTTTCCCTTTATTCCATATGTACCTTTTGGTTAAAAGAGGGAGGACAGGGAGGAGGACAATGGAACCAATACTATGAATGTAAAATTAAAACTATATATATATATGAACGTCAACAGTGTTCCTCCACAGAAATAAAATACAGAGCTCAGAGCTCAAGTAGCACTGAAGCTTTTTGAATGGTATTTTAGAAATAATGTTACAAATAACAGAAGGTAACTTGGAGAATGATTGAGAAGGATGGAATGAATATTATCATGTTGGTTTGTAGCATGACATTAATTGATACAGCAAATTGAAACTTGGGTGTCTGGAGTTTTAGTAAATGGTAAGCTGGTGTGAGTAACTGGTAAGCAGTGTGTTTTCTCAGTGCCTAACAGTATTATCATGTTTCAGAAATATAGCTAATGTTCAAGAGGAGAATGTTTACGTATAAGCCCACAGAGAGGTGACGTCCTTGTTCCTGTTTATTTTGTATGCAAGTGTGTATGTGTATGTGCAAGTGTATATGTTTTTTTAAGATTTTATTTTTATGTGTTTATTTATTAGAGACAGAGAGCGAAAGAGAGGGAGAGTGAGAATGGACATGTCAGGGCCTCTAGCCACTGCAAATAAATTCCAGATGCATGCACCTCCTTGTGCATCTGGCTTATGTGGGACCTGGAGAAGCGAACCAGGGTCTTAGCCTTCTCAGGCATGCACCTTAACCACTAAGCCATCTCTCCAGCCCAAGTGTATATGTTTTGTGTATGTGTGTGGACACATATGTATATGCTAAGGTGAGTACATGTGCGCACACATGCAGGTGGAGGCTTGAGTGGCAGAGGGTTGAAGGATTAATGAAACCCTAAAGTTGCTTGAAGGGTTAAGAAAGTTCTACCATTACTGAGACAAGCTAGCCCTAAATCAGAGGTTTATTTAGGAAGGACAAATTCCTTGGTAATAACACATCCCCAGACTTTGTACCCAAAAGTAACACCTATTCAATAGAAAGCTGTGCTATAGAATAACATATTCACATCCTGAAGACAAGTACAGTTTAATCTTAAAGGCTGTAACTGTCTTGTCAGGAAGGGAAGTGGCCTTGTTCCTATCTTGTTTTCCCTAACCCACACCCTTGCTTATGCTCTTCTTGCCCCTCATTTTGTATAAAATTCTGTTCAGCTGTAAATTTGCTACTGCAACCTCAAGCCCCCAAAGAGGTTTTGCAGTCTCTTCATTGTCTGACCCCAGTAAAGCAGTCTATACCCATTGAGGACTTGTTTCTTTCTCATTCACAGCACCCTAGTTAATTCTGATCCTGACTCAGATCTAACAATGGTATTGTCCACAATAAATCTCCACATTATTTTCCAAGATAGTATTTCTCATTAACCCAACATTCACTGATTCAGCTAGATAAGCCAGCAAGCAATTATCAGGGATTCACCTGATTCTGCCTTCCAAGTGCTGAGATGACAGATGACACATTTTTACATGAACACTGGGGATCAAATTAAGGTCCCTGTTCTTGCACAGAAAGTACTTCACTTATTGAGCCATCTTCCCAGCCCCATGACCTTGTTTTTGATCACTAACTTTTACATCCCATTTATTGATAGTCTCTGTATAAACCATGTTAAGAAGACTTTCCAAATTCTCTTCATTTTGACAGAAGAAGAAGTCAATACTCAAATTTTGATCCCTGTTTCAAGCAAAGGGAAGAGGAAATTTAAAGGAATAGTTGGAGGAGGGGAAGAAGAAGAGAAATAGCAAGAAGAAAGTAAGAAGGAGGCAGTGGTATTTTCTGTTTCTTTGTAGTGGAAAGGACTGCATAGCTCATTTCTGAGTTTCCAGCCACATTGTGCATATGTTGGAGGGTTTTCTTCCTAGGGGGACTTTTGAGTTCCTATCACCAAATCCCAAGATAGGCTCATAGTCACACAGGGTCATAGTCAGAGAGCAGAGGCAATCATAGCAAGCTTCTTTGATGTTGACCACATCAAGTCAACTTGTCACTGGTCTCTGCCTTATATTCACCTTTGTGTTGTATTTATTCAACTCTGCCACTCTCGTGGCTTATCCTGGGACTCAACACTTTCCACAGATCAGCCTTCATCAACCATCTGTTCCTATAAACAGCTCATATGGACTAACATATTTCTCCTGGCTCTCAGGCCCCAGCGTGCTGAATCAGAGCTTGAGGCAGCAAGCATTTCTAATTCCCCATTTCCAACTCGACCTGACAGAAGCAGAATCAAGTGTTTCAAAGTCAGAGAGGAGAATATACAGTGAGTGATATGATGAGGTAATGGACCATGAGATGCAGAATCTCTGCTTTCTGCTTTGAAACAAGACCTTTACCTGTCAATCAGGAGGTTCTTCCCAAGTCTCAACAGCCACCTTATGTAACTCACCTTGGAACATGACACAACACCCTGTCCTAAACATGTAGTTTCTTTAAAAAAGAAAAATCTGTGCTATCAGAGAAGTTCTGACTGTGCTCCTGGATCCAAAGCCAGGTTGCATGTTGCTGATAATTGGGAAAACATCATCAGGCAGAGACATCTTGTTCAGATCATCCTCCTGAATTTTCCTTTCCATAGATGTGGATCCACTTCCAGTATATCTTGTATCCAGATGAAGTATCCAGATAATCCTTCCCACCCTTCCCAGTGGAGTACATTCTTCAGCCCATAGCCATTCACAGCCCTGTTTTTATATCTCATGTTCTCATCAAGGAGCAGCACAGGCCCTATGTGCCCTTAGCTATTCAATGGTATCCTGAAAACCTTGACAAGGCTAAGGAGATCACAAGGTGATATGTCACTCATCTGCATCTCAGAAGAAGATTGTGTGAGCAGGGAAAAACTAAATAGAAAGAAATGGTTGCCATAGTGGAACTTGAAAAATTAGTAAATATTGAGGACACAGTCTTGCTCAAATCATATCTCATGGGAAATTATCTTGGGGCACTAAAGGTATGCAACAGAATGAAATAGAATAAAATGTCTTCTCCGTACTAAGAGCAATAGTCACTTTAGAAACTTCAATTCTGCCACGTATGGTGGCTGATGCCTTTAATCCCAGCACTTGGAAAGCAGAGGTAGAAGGATTGCTGTGAGTTTAAGGCCATCCTGGAATTACATAGTGAATTCCAGGTCAGCCTGGACTACTTCAAAAAGCAAAAAAAGGTGGGGCTAGAGTGATGGCTTAGCCATTAAGGCACTTGCCTGTAAAGCTGAAAGACCCGGGTTCAATTCTGCAGGACCTGTGTATGCCAGATCCACAAGGTGGGGCATGCATCTGGAGTTCATTTGCAGTGGCTGAAAGCCCTGGCAATTCATTCTCTCTTTTCCATCTGTCCCTTTCTCTTTCAAATAAATAAAAAATTTAATAAAAAATTTAAAACCCCAAAAGAATCCTGAATTCTTATAGAGGCAACAATAGTAATAATAACTAACATTTTTAAAGTACTTATGATGTACCTGGCACTTTATAAGTTTTACATGAGGGCTGGAGAAATGGCTTAGTGATTAAGGTACTTGCCTGTGATGCCCAAGGACCCAGGTTCAATTCCCATGACTCACATAAGCCAGACACACATGGTGATGCATACTCACAAAATGGTGCATGCATCTGGATTTTGATTGTAGTAGCTAGAGGCCCTGGCACACTGATTCTTACCCCCCTCATTAAATAAATAATAAAAGTTTTTGGTTCCAGTTCACACACAAGTCTATACATTGGAAAAGTTTGAGAAGCATTGGTGTTAGATCTTCCAGGAATGTCTGGTAAAATTCAGCAGTGAATCCATCTGGGCTTGGGCTTTTTTTAGTTGGGAGACTTTTTATAACTGCTTGGATCTCTGTGGTTGTTATAGGTCTATTTAAATGGTTTATCTCATCTTGATTTAATTTTGGTAGGTCATATGAATCAAGGAAATCATCCATTTCTTTCAGGTTTTCAAACTTAGAGGCATATATATTCTTAAAGTATGTCCGTATGATTTTCTGAATTTCTTTGGTATCTGTTGTGATGTTGCCTTTTTCATCTCTAATTTTATCAATTTTTGTCTCTTCTCTCTTTCTTTTGGTCAGATTTGCTAAGGGTTTGTCAATCTTGTTTATCCTTTCAAAGAACCAACTCTTTGTTTCATTGATTTTTTTTAAATTGTTTTTTTGGTTTCCATTTCATTAATTTCTGCCCTAACCTTTATTATTTCTTCCCATCTACTGATTTTTGGTTTGCCTTGTTCTTCTCTTTCCAAGGCCTTAAGGTGAAGCATTAAATTGTTTAGTTGTGAACTCTCTAATTTCTTAATATAGGCACTTAGAGCTATAAATTTCCCTCGTAGGACTGCCTTCATTGTGTCCCAAAGGTTTTGGTATGTTGTATTCTCATCATCATTTGATTCTATGAATTTCTTGATTTCCTTTCTAATTTCTTCAATGACCCATACATCGTTCAGTAATGTACTGTTTAGTCTCCATGAATTTCTGTATGCTCTGTAGTTTTTCTTGTTGGTGATTTGCAGTTTAATCCCATTGTGGTCAGATAGCATACAAGGGATTATTTCAATTTTCCTGTATTTGTTAAGATTTGATTTGTGTCCTATTATATGGTCTATTTTAAGAGAATGTCCCAGGTGCTGCTGAGAAGAATGTATATTCTGCAGCATTTGGATGGAATGTTCTGTATATATCTGTTAGGTCCATTTGTTCCATATCATTTAATGCAGATGTCTCTCTGTTTATTTTTTGTTGGGTAGACCTGCCAAGTGATGAGAGCGGGGTATTGAAGTCACCCACTACTATTGTGTTAGGAGTTATCTCTGACCAAAAATAGGTACCAGAAACCAGTAAGCTGGTAAAAGGCTATGAGGGAGGGAGGAAAGGGAAGGACTTAAGTGTATGGTAATGCACATATGTAAGTAGAAGAACTGATTACAGGGAGGGGAATGGCCTAAGCAAGGCCATGGGAAGAGAATGCATAAAAGAATGGCAGGGGGAGGGTCAATCTAAACTCAAGATATTGTGAATAAGACATATGTAAAATTACTTTTTTGAATAAGGGCACGTCTAGAAGCTGTAGACTGTTACTAGAAAATTTTCAGTACCTGGGATGGGATGCCTTCCAGTGAGTTGTTGGCCAAGGAGGTCCCAATAGCCTCCAAAACATTACAGGCTTTTCCCAAAGCCCTTGGTTTCCCTTGAGAAACAGATAGTAAGACCCTATTGCTGAAGACATCTCATGCCTGAGAGGCAAGGTCACTGAGAAAGCAAGCTGGTGTGGAGCAGAAAACCTTCTCCCTGTAGACCAGCCAACTGAAAGCTGGAAAAAGCTGCACTGCACGCAGCGTATGGGAGATAGAAGCCATCAACAGTGAAAACAGTGGACGCTGAATATTCAAGCTTGGCCAGACAGGCCCAATGACTGAACGGGTGCAATAGTGGCATGTCTGCTCTTGGGGTAACCAACTGCTCCATAATTGGACTGAAGGCCCTCTCTACGGGAGGGAATACATACCTGGTACTGAAAAACCTCAATAAAAGTCTATGGTAGGTGAGGTTATGAGCCTTAGGGCTATAAGCCTGCTCTTGTCTGACTAAATGTATATATTATTCCCACCAAGCTGCCCTGAAAGTACTACACTTAATGTTCATATTCACCTATTAACGCTACTCTCACTTCTGGTTAGAGAAGCTTCTCTTTTCAGATGGCGATGACCACTGGGATGACCCAAAATGCAACATAGTGCTGAGAAGAAGGGATGGAGGAGTGCCCAGCACTGAAACACCTCTGTCACAGCCTCCAAGGCTCAGGGACCATTGCGGAAGAGCGGGTGGATAGAATGGAAGAGCCAAAAGGAAGGGTATGACCTCTTACAATGCAACTGCCCAGACAGAAATTGGCCTTGATATCCATGACCTTGCAGTGCCTAGCAATACCTCCGCAAGACCCTCAAAATAGAAGAAAAGGATGATGACATCAAATTAAAAGAGAGACTAATGGAGAGAGGGAGGGGATATGATGGAGACTGGAGTTCTAAAGTGGAATGAGGGAGGGAAGGGAAATATCAGGTGGGTTTTTTGTATGTAAGTATAAAAGTTGTCAATAAAAAACAATAATTAAAAAGAATTTTTTTAAAGTTTTACATGGGTTAAACCTACCTTAATGTAGGTCAGCTTGTTTGGATTGAGAAAAAGCTAGTAAACCTCTGAGTTTGTCTGTAAAGGCTTCTCCAGAGAAGAGTAATTCATAAAGGAGGAAAGTCTAACTCTGAATGTGAGTGGTATCATCCCATAGGCTGGGATCAGGATAAAATGAAAGGGCAAGAAAAGAGCAAGTCAGCTAGTCCAGGCACTCTCTCTTTCTGCTCTCATGTTGCTATGATGTGAGCTGCCTCCTCTGCCATGTCCTCTCTGCTGTGACGGACTGAAACCTCTAAAACCATGAGCCAAAACAAATGTTTTCTTCTTTAAATTCTTTCTCTCAGGTAGTTACAATACTTAAAAGTCTAACTGACATGGTAGGCATTTTTTATTTTCTTGTTTTTACAGAACAAGAAGGAGAGGTACAGAGACAATAAGTATTCATGCACAATGACAGCCCTCCACATAGGCACATGTGACTAAAATACAATCCCAATTTGACTTAATTTCAGCATCTGGTTTACTAATCACAAATCACAGCCCACCCCAACCAAAGCACTTGTGATAGAAATATAATCCAGACAAGCTAATGCCAACATCTGCTCTCTTAATCATAGCGCTTCACACTGATAAATCCATGTAAAACACACAAATACTTCAAACTGCTTTTTTTTGTTATCATTGGTTTTATTTTTCTTCCTTTTTGTAGCAGACAACTTCAGGTTTGCTGAGATGAACTTCCAGACCAGGCACAGTTATGGAGGAAGGGATTTATTATAGCTTACAGATCCAGGGGAAGTTCCATAATGGCAGAAGAAGCTGCCCTGCTTTCACAGGACCAAACACACAGAGAGAAACCACAAGCTAAAAGCCACACAACACAGCATATCTCAGGAACTCCAGCTAGGCACACTTTGCATATCTTTAGATTGAAATCTCAAACCCACCACCACACCTTAAGGCTGGACCCTACGATCCACCCAGTGACATTGCCTCCAGCCAGGTGGCTGCAGATGCAAACAACAAACTAATAAAACACTGAATATATTGGGGGCCATCTATTCAAACTACCACAGCCAACATCTGGTTTCTTAATCACAAATCGTAGTGCTTCACACTCATAAATCCATGTAACACACACACAAACACACAAATATATCAAACTGCTTTTTTGTTATCATTGATTTTATTTTTCTTCCTTTTAATATATTTTGTCCTCCTAATTCTTTACTCTTAGAAGTTTTATACTCCTCTGATCCAACCAGTTAGCTATGAAATGATGTGAGATTAGATGAGGTAGGTAAGACTTCAGAAGGAGGAAGTATTTGCAATCTATTTTGGAAGTTCTTTGCTTGCTGTTTGTGTTTCATGAACTACAGCTCTGAAATAGCAGATTATGTTCTTTAAATTATTCACTACATCTGTGTATCCATTTCTTGAGGTCCTTAATAATAGCATGTGAAGGATGGATTACATGTTGGAGATTATGAGGTTTTTGTAATAAACGTGTTTAAATAGTATATGATATTATTTATCTGGAAAAGCACACCTAAGCAAAAAAAAAAAAAAAAAAAAAAAAGAAAATCATAGATAAAATGATTCATCTGGTGATACATGTCACTTATAAGAATATATATTAATGACTTGCATGCATATGAATGTGAATAATTATATAATAGAACACAATATGGGACAAAGTATGCTCACCTGTTTTTGAATGTCAGAATACAAAATTTACAGTCACTGTATCACCAAATGCAAACTTGTTGTGCATGTTATGTCATTAGTGGATCAAAAAATGTATTTTACCATTCAATCTATTCTCCTTTATTGAGTTAAATATGAAATAACTTGGAATTATAGGAAAAATGTGACAGATGAAAATGATATATGTGTGTTTGGTGGAAAGTGTAATATTGGAATACCTAGTACATGTGTTGACATACCATATTCTTGGTGTGCGGGCAACACTTTCTTTACATGTGAAATATTTTATGACTGTTAGAAGAAAATAAAGTATTCTGAATTAATTACCTCTGTAATTCCTTTGTTTCTCTTGATTCTGTTACTCTTATTTAAATGATTTATGATCTATGATCCTTTGATTATAATCCAACTCAAATATTTTCTAATTATAATAAAATATAAATAGGTAAGAAATAATTGTCTTCATGCATACAAAATAGTGGCAGTTCTCAGAATACAAAATTGCAGGTATGATATTCTACAGTCAAATTGTTTATTTTCCTTGACTCATATGTTGAGATGATCTTCATTTTGCTGAGCTCAAACACACACTTCCTAAGAAGCCTGTGCAGATTAATGAAAATAATGCCTAATATTCAGGGTTTGTGCCAGGCACTTATACAGTGCTGGACAAATACTATCCTTTCATTTACATAACACCTCTCCAAGGTGGTGTTCCTGTTAATGGTTTCAAGTTGCAGATGAGAAAACAGCTAGAGAAGTCAATTTTTGGCTTAAAGTTGCTGGTTAAGAAGATGAATATCTCAAACTAATAAAACACTGAATATATTGGGGGACATCTATTCAAACTACCACAGGGAGGGATTCCCCCAAATTTATGAACACAAATGTTGGGTCCCGTCCTACCTCTAACAAAGAATTAATAAAGATGAAATCAAGAAGGGAAAAAAAAGCAGATGAATATCTCAAAGTGATTATAGCATAATGCTGTTATAGGATGTTATACAATCCATAAAAGCTTTAAAATTATAATGAATTTTATAACTATATAGCTTACCTATGTATAGCTACAGTGTCTATAGGGAGGTGAAGAATTTGAAAGATTAATGGTGAGGCAACAGGAAACTTAGGAAAGAGAAAAATATATGAAATTTATCTAATGTCTTCATATTCAGTGAAGAAATCCCTAAAATCTTTTCCTTTTAAAGTACAGTTTCTAAACTATTGTTTTCCCAGCTGTTGAACTTGGTCTTTTAGTTCACAGTAGAAAATGATAAGGTTAGCTACAATGCATGTAAATCATCTCTCAGGTAAAGGTAAAGATTGTTCCTTTGGCATCACTGACTTAATATTCATCATATTTATAATTCTATTTCTGATTCTTTCCTCTCGTAGTCTGGGCCCAGTGTGTTTGCAGCAATTTCTGTTGATTCAATTTCTAGAACTTCTGTCAAATCCAGGCCTAATCCTGACACAGATAACAACACTCTAGTCCACATTACTACCTTTTAGACTGAGATTTACAGACAACATGCTGGTCCATGTTTCTTCCTTCTAGACCTAATTCCTGTGACTGTGCCCATAGCCCCCCTTCAATCTGGTTACTAAGAGGCTGCTAAAGGAATCTGTAAGAAATGCAAAGAACTTTAAGTACCTTTAAATCCTTGGCATTCGGACTTTCTCCTCTTTTCTCATTGGCTGCAGCAACCCTTGTTCCTGGACTGTGCTTTCTGTCTGCCCACTCTCCCTGCTTGAATGCCCAGACTCTAGTTCTTCTTGGCCTTTGCACGTTATCCAATGGGCCGTCCTCCTTACAGAGGACATATATTGTCTCCCACCTAATGAAATACTTGCCATTATTATTCTCCACTACTGTTTCCAGTGCCCTCCTCTAAGACACTGATCACAATCACTGATTATGAGATTTCTTCAATTGCTTACTTATTTTTCATGCATCTTCCTACTTAGAATATCAGCTCTATGAAGACAGACACTGGGTAACTTCATCACTATATCTTCCTGCCTTGTACCTTGCCCCTCACAGGAGACACCTAATGAATATTACAATAGGTCAATAACAATGAGCAGAAATACCAGATAAGAAGCCAAAGTATGTTGAGATATTGCTTAATTATTTATTGTCATGAACTACCCAAAGTTCAAACAGTGAATTTTAAATATAACATTTAAAAAAATAGCCAAATGTAGTGTTTACATGGAAGGTTATTTTATAAATGTTTAACTTGAATTAATTCATCTAGTCCTAACAAAAGCCTCAAAGAATCCTGTTTGTATCCTACTTTTAGTGTGAAACACAAGGACCCCAAAGATCTTTGTTAGAAAAGAGAACACTGGACCTGCCACCATGGAAAGCTTAAATGCTAACTATTCTGCTTCTCAAGGAAGTATTCCTAATATATATGTTCTGAATAATTTTTTCCATTTCTTTTTGGAGATGAAGATCTTACATATGCTAGACAAGTTGTTTACCACTGAGCTACATCCCCAGTTCCTGTTTAATTGATTTATAAACATGGAAAGCTTTACAACTTTGCATCCCATTCTTCTTCAAGGGACCATGCTAACCTCAGCATTGTTTCAGTTTTTGTATATGTGCTGCCAAAGGCAGCACTGAACTTGGGTTTTAAAACATGTCTTATCCAGTATCACCTTTTTTTTTTTTTTTTTTTTTTTAAGAGAGAGAGAGAGACACAAAGAGAGGTAGAGATTGACAGACAGAGATGGCGGAGCCCACAGTCTTTCAGCTGCTGCAAACGAAATACAGATACAGATTGTGGTCAAGTGTGGCATTGCGCCCCTTGTGGTCACTTTTTGCATCTGGCTAAATGTGGGACCTGGAGATTGGAACTTTTGGAACCAGCATTCTGGCTAAACGTGGGACCTGGAGATTGGAACCAGCATTCTCTCCAGCCCCAGTATCACTTTTGTGGGGATTGAAATTTTATTTTGATTATATACTGACCAGATATATTTGGGACACAAAGTAATGTTTGATTTTTGCATACAATGTGATGTGATTAAATTAAACTAATTAATATATTTGTCACCTCAAATATCTAAGTTTTTGGTAGGGAGAACATTCATTTGAAAGTGATACTGAAATATACAGTACTCAATTCCTAGCTGTATTTACCAAGCAGTACATTTGATCTCAAAAAATAAAATCTTATTCTTTGTATCTAAATAATTCAATATCACATTTAACTCAGTGTTTCCACAGCCAAATGCCAGCAGGGATATCTGCTGCCCTAGGAACTGAGCCAAATGAACTAAGCAAGAAGAAGAGCAATTATTCATAGGCAAGAGCCCAAGACCACTCTAGGCTTCTGGAACTTGCCAGGGCTCTGTCCTCTCGGCTCTGGCCAGCTGAGACTAGACATAATGATATTAAGAAGGTCTTGCACTGAACATGCCTTTCCCCAAACCTTGTCCATGCACAGATGATCTGGCTTGGTTTGCTTCACCATGGGTGTGCTGGCAAACCCTTCATCTTGAAAACATGGAAAGACACAGCCAGCATGAGGTGCTATCCATGAGGCTGTCTGAGCACTGTTTCTTGGAGAGTTCTCCTAGCGTAGGTATGCTGCTATCAAAGAAATGAACTCTAAAGAAGCAAGAATAAGCCCAAGAACAGTCAGAAAGTACTCAAAAATAGGCAGAAATAATCCATGTCTAGCTCTTGCTCTTTCCAAAACTTTCTCAAAGACATGATTTACTCAATTTCACATTTCAGAAAAATTCCAGCACATAACCATACATTATTTTCATATTCTTATGTTTGCAATATGCAATATGCATGGTGTTGTGTGTGTGGTACATGCATCTGTTTGTGCAGATGTGTGCACCCCATGTGCAAGCATGCAGAGATCATAGGTGAATATTGGATGTCTTTCCCTGTCACTCACCTGTATGTTTACTTGAAACAGAGGGTCCCACTGAACCTGAAGCTGTCATTTTCAGTCAGACTGGATGACTAGTGAGCCCCAGTAATTCCCTGGCTTCTGCTCCCAACAATATTGGAATGACAGGCATGTATGCTCATACCCAGCTTTTTATGCTGGTGCTGGAGAATTGAACTCAGGGTTAATCATGCCCTCTCAGGCCTCCATGCTTGTACCTGCTGAGTCATATCTCCAGCTCTTAACTATATATTATAACTATATATTATATGTAAAAACATGGGTTGGAGGGATGGCTTAGCAGTTAAGGCATTTGCCTGGAAAGCCAAAGGACCTAGATTCGATTCCCCAGGACGATGTTAGCCAGATGCACAAGGGTGCATATGCGTCTGGAGTTTGTTTGCACTGGCTAGAGGCCCTGGCACGCCCATTCTCTTTCTGTCTCCCTCCCTCTCTCTGTCTCTGTCAAATAAATAAATAAATAAAAATTAAATTAAAAAAAACATACTGCACTGACAGTAAGCATGTGACCAAAGACCAAACATTCCTATGTATATACTTGGTAACTTTCCCCAAGTGATGGTATAGTTGACTTAGTACAGAGGGAAAAGTAGTTCCCAGCTCCATTAACAAAGATTTTAGCTGGTAGAATTAAATCTGCAGCCAAAGAAAATCCTGATGGTTTAATGTTGCAAAAAAAAATTCTTCTTATTCACTTCTCTACCCCACTTTTGGAGGGTTTGTTTGATTTTTTTAGTTTAGTTTAGTTTTTTGAGTTCTTTACAGATTCTAGATATTAGGCTTCTGTCAGTGTTGTAGCTCCCACTCAATGGGTAATCTGTTGGCTCTGCTTATGGTGTGTTTGTCTGTGCAAAAGCTTTTTAGCTTCATGAGATCCCAATGGTTTAAGTGATTATTTAATTTTCTGGGCTACTGAGATTTTGTTCAGGGAGTCTTTCCCCACTCCTATATCATGGAGAGTGCCTCCTATTTTCTCTTCCAGTAGTTGAAGAGTTTCAGGTCTTATGTTGATGTCTTTAATCTATCTGGACTTGATTTTTGTGTATGTAGAGATGAGTGGGTCTAGTTTCATTTTTCTATGGTTAATCTATTTGTCCAACACCATTTATTGAAGATACTGTCTTATCTCCAGTCTACATTATCAGCACCTTTGTCAAAGATCAAGTATGTGTAGTTACTTGACCTAAGGTCTGAATCTTAAATTCTGTTCCCTTGGGCTATGGCTCTGTTCTTATGCCAGTACCATGCTCTTTTTGTTACTATGGCTTTGTAATATAGCTTTAGATTGGGTATAGTGATTCCTCCAGAGGTTTATTATTATTATTTTTTTGCTGAGGATATGTTTGGATATCTGAGGCCTTCTGCCATCCTATAAGAATTTTGAGATCATTTTTTCAATGTCTGTGAAGAATGATGCTGGTATTTTTATTGGTATTGCATAAAATCAGTATATTGCATTTGGTAGAATGGCCATTTTCACAATATTAATTCTACATATTGAGAAGCATGGGAGGTCTTTCCATCTGATCATTTCCCCACTATTAGATAGTTGCTCTTGCCACCTAGCAGTTAATTTCTTTTCACCTGCTTTGGGGGGGGGGGGTCTCTGATTCTATCTAACTTCCTGATTTTAGCCCACAACTTTGGACTTCTCATAGTTGAAAAATGTTTCAAATTTTTCAAAGTTCTTTCCTGTGTCCTCTTCCTCACCAAACCTCTAATTAGGTGCTGTGTATGCTATTTTAAAACATATTTTCTTCATTTACATATTGGGGAGAGAGGGGCCCGATAGAGAGAATGGGCACATAAGGGCTTTCAGCCACTTCCAATGAACTCCAGACACATATGCCACCCTGTCATATGGCTTATGTGGGTCCTAGGGGATTGAACCTGGGTCCTTAGGCTTCACAGGCAAATGACTTAACTGCTAAGACATCTTTCCAGCCCACTCTGTATACTATTTTTAAAAGCCAGTTCTTATTTGGATGTCAATTAGCCAGACCATGGAATCAGTCAGCCTCTGTCTTTGCTTCTTTTATTTCCTGCTGCCTGGCTGTCTTTTGGTTACAGCACAGCTTGTTAACAACTTCATAAGGAGCTGAGGAGCAGGGTTAGGAAGAAAACCTGGTGGCTCAAAGCAGTCAATTTTATTATTTGTTGGAAGCTCTGGTTGACAGTTTGGCAAGTCAAGATAGTAAAATCTCATAATAAAAGTAAATATCATGCATACCTCATATTCCCATGGCTGGGTTAAATTGAAAACTGTCAGAATTGTACTTGGCACTCTGACTGTAAAAGTAAAGTTCCTCTGACTTAGCAAGGCATGCTTAATAAGTAGTTTGGCTTAATATGAAGTTTTCCCTATCACCAAGTAGAGGACAGTCAGCCATTGGAAATCATGCCACTATGTTGTCACAAGTTGACCACACTGAGCTGTAATGTACTGACTATAGAGTACGTGCTTCTATTATACCTCCATTTTTTCCCTTGAATTAAAAAAAAAAAAAAAAAGGAGCAAAGATACACTTACATTGGACATACACACATCCCAGTTTTCATTTATGAGTTACTATATTGTTATTCTGTATTAATTGAAGTATAAAACTAAAATATCACTGGACCCTAAATTACAGCCTAGAAATAAAAATTGAGTTCATTTTCATTGGTTTCCCATTATCTGAGAGTAATTTTCTATGTTAAAGAAAGCATTTTAAAAGGAGAAATAACTTCCTCATAGGATTTGGTGGCAACATTTGATTCTGAAAGAGTAGGGTTGTTGGTACATTGAGCATATGACAAATTGATTCGGGAATGCCCATTGTTCTGTTGTTAAGCCACCTGATAATTTGAATTACATTGGTATCTAAAGATTGTAGAATTATATTTTCCCTCCTGTTTATCATAGAGTATAGTCAATATGTGTGAGAATCTCTCCTTTGAAGATAAGACAAAAGAGAAAGACCTTGGGAAGATATACAGAAGGTATATAAGAGGAATTTGGTACCATTAAAGAGAACCAAATAAGATGGAAAGCATCATAATGCATCTCTAAGAGAAGGTCAGGGATGTCTTTGAAGGGAAAAGTTTCACTTAAATGTGATTTCACATGAGGAGTGTTGTACAGTAGAAAACCTTGCAAGGCAGTACTGAGTTCAAATATTTGCTCTGCAATTAGTAGTGTGACATGGAGTGATATATGTAACCTTCATGGGCTTCAGTTTTCTCAACTGTAAACTGCTGAAGATAATGCCCAGTGATGTAAAGATGAGATTAAGGCAGAACAAGAAGTCCCTAACATGCTATCTGGATCTTAGTATGTTTTTAGATAGTAAGTTTTTTTTAAAAATAAGGTTTCTTTCAGCTTTGTAAATAGAGGAACATCACAGATTATAACTTGTATCTCTGAACAGCTACTCTGAGCATATGATAAAAACAAGGTGGTACATATGCCATGCTCACACTATCATGGAAAATCAGTGGAAAAGGTAGAAATGGGTGCTAAATTAAAATTTCTGAACACTCAGCTTTTTGATAGCTTATAAACTTCCTTTCAGTGTTATACATTTTTATTATTTTTTATCTAGTACTAAAAATAAAAACTATATTTCTTATAGGACAGTTAAAAGCTTAAACTAAGTCAAATGTGATGGCTAACACCTTTAATCCAGCACTTGAGAGGCAGAGGTAGGAGGATTGATATGATTTCAAGGCAACCCTGAGACTACATAGTGAATTCCAATTCAGCATGGGCTAGAACACAAAAAACATTGAATAGCCAAAACAATTTTGGACAACAAAAATCAGGCTGGCGCTATCACCATACCTGATTTAAAGTTATATTACAAAGCCATAGTTAACAAAAACATCATGGTACTGGAATAAGGACAGACATATACATCAATGGAACAGAATAGAACACCCAAATATTAATCCAGGCATCTACAGCCACCTGATTTTTGACAAAAATGCCCAAAATATTCATTGGAGAAAAGATAGCCTCTTCAACAAGTGGTGCTGGGAAAACTGGATATCTGTATGTAGATCCTTGTCTCTCTCCATGCATGAGAATCAAGTCCAAGTGGATCAGGGACCTTAATATCAGACCCGAAACTTTGAAACTGCTAGAGGAAAAGGTAGGGAAATCCTTCAGCATATTGGCATAGGCAATGAATTTCTGAATATAACCCCAATTGTTCAGGGAATAAAACTGTGGTAGTTTGTATATATGGCCCCCAATATATTCAGTGTTTTATTAGTTTATAGTTTGCATCTGCAGCCACCTTGCTAGAGGCAATGATATAGGTGGGTTTGAGATTCCATTGTAAAGATATGCAAAGTGTCCCCAGTAGGAGTTCCTAAAGTGTGCTGTGGCTTTTGGCTGTAGCTTTGTCTGTGTGCTGTGTGGCTAGTGGATTTTTCTCTCCTGCTTGGCCCTGTGAAGGCAGGCCAGCTTCTTCTGCCATTATGGAACTTCCCCTTGATCTGTAAGCTTCAATAAATAATATCCCTTCCTCCATAACTGTGCCTGGTCTGGAAGTTCACCTCAGCGAACCTAAAGCTGTCTGCTACATAAAGTTTCATTCATCAACCACTGGGATTTCATGAAATCATAAAGCTTTTGTACAGCAAAGGACAATGTGAATAGAGAAGAGAGACAACCTACAGAATGGGAGAAAATCTTTGCCAGCTATACCTCTGACAGAGGATTAATATCCAGAATATACAAAGAACTCAAAAAACAGAGCGATAAGAAAGCATACAACCCAGTTAAAAATGGGCTATGGAACTAAATAGAGAGTTCTCAGAAGAAGAAATACAGATGGCATATAAATATCTAAAAAGTCTTCCACATACTTAGCCATCAGGTAAAAGCAAATTAAAACTACTTTGAGATTCCATCTCACTCCATCAAGAAAACAAATGACAATAAGTGTTGGCCGGGATGCAGAAAAAGAGGAACACTTCTACACTGCTGGTGGAAATGTAATCTGGTCCAGTCATTGTGGAAATCACTGTGGAGGTTCTTGAGACAGCTAAAAATAGATTTACCATATGATCCAGCTATGGCACTCCTAGGCATATATCCTAAGAACTCTTCTTACTACCTTAGAGATACTTGTACAACCATGTTTATTGCTGCTGTATTCACAATAGCTAGGAAATGGACCCAGCCTAGATGTCCCTCCACAGATGAATGGATAATAAAGGTGCAATACATTTACACAATGGAGTTCTATTCAGCAGTAAGGAAAAATGAAATTATGAAATTTGCAGGGAAATGGAAAGATCTGGAAAGGATTATACTCAGTGAGGTAACACAGACCCAGAAAGCCAAACATCACATGTTCTCTGTCATATATGGATCCTAGGTACAAATGTATAGACTTGTGTGTGAGTTGGAACCAAATATTGGTAGCAGTAGCCAGTAAGCTGGAAAAAGGCTATAAGGGAGGGAGAAGAGGGAAAGACTCAAGGGGATGGTGTTGTATATATGTAAGTAGAAGAACAGATTGCAGGGAGGGGAAATGCCTAAGTGAGGCCAGGGGAAGACAATGTGTAAAAGAAGGGTGGGGCAGGGTCAATCAAAATTCAAGATATTCTGAATAAGACTTATGTAAAACTACTTTTTTGAATAATAGCATATCCAGAATCTAAAGATTGTTAATAGAAGATTTTCAGTGCCTGGGATGGGATACCTTCCAGTGAGTGTTGGCCAAGGAGGTCCCTGTAGCCTCCAAAACATTAAAGGCTATTGCCAAAGCCCTTGGTTTCCCTTGAGAAACAGATGGTAAGACCCTATTGCTGAAGACATCTCTTGCCTGAGAGGCAAGGTCACTGAGAAAGCAAGCTGGTGCTGAGTAGAAAATCTTCTCCCTGTAGACCAGCCAACTGAAAGCTGGAAAAAGCTGCACTGCATGCAGCTGTATGGATGACAGAAGTCATCAGCAGTGAAAACAGTGGACACTGAAAATTCAAGTTTGGCCATACAGGCCCAATGACTGAATGGGTGCAATAGTGGCATGTCTGCTCTTGGGGTAACCAACTGCTCCATAATTGGACTGAAGGCCCTCTCTATGGGAGGGAATACATACCTGGTACTGAAAAACTTAAGCAAAAGTCTATGACAGGGGAGGTCGTGAGCCTTAGGGGTATAAAGCCTGCTCTTTTCTGGCTAAATATATGTATTATTCCCACCAACCAGCCCTGAAAGCACTACACTTAATGTTCATATTCACATATTAATGCTACTCTCACTTCCGGTTAGAGAAGCTTCTCTTTTCAAAACAAGATGACCACTGGGATGACCCAAAAGGCAACATAGTACTGTGAAGAAGGGAGGGAGAAGTGTCCAGCACTGAAAGATCCCTGTCACACCCTCCAAGGCTCATGTTGCATTGTGGAAGAGGTGGCGGAAAGAATGTGAGCCAAAGGAAGGGTACGACTCCTTACAATGCAGCTGCCCAGACAGAAATTGGCCTGGATATCCATGACCTCGCAGTGCCTATCAATACCTTCACAAGACCCTCATAATAGGAGAAAATGATGATGACATCAAGTTAAAAGAGAGACTAATGAAGAGAGGGAGGGGATATGATGGAGAGTGGAGTTCTGAAGCGGAATGGGAAGGAGGGAAATATCATGGTTTATTTTCTGTAAGTATAGAAGTTGTCAATACTACTACTACTAATAAAGACATAGTTGTTTCCCTAAAAAAATAATAATAATTTAAAAGTCAGGGAAAAAAACTAACATTTATTTACTGAAGTTGAGGCTCAACTAAGGCAGAGTCCTGGCAGGCAAGGCAAAGGGACATTTTTCCCCATTAAGTCCTTTAAGGGCCTTAATGAATTAGTTCAGTGTGGAATCTTCCTAGGGCTTGGTGTTATCCTCCTGGGATGTCAACTTACCCATCAACTTCATTCGTCACACTTTCTCCTCTCACATCTTTTCTTTTCCTTTCTTTTGTTTTTCTTTCTTTCTTTCTGTTTTTTTTTTTTTTAACTTTCTTTTTTGTCTTTCAAGGTAGGGTCTCATTGTCAGCTGATCTTGAATTCACTACATAGTTTCAGGCTGGCCTTGAACTCACAGTGATCCTCCTACCTTTGCCTCCCAAGTGCTGGGATTAAAGGCATGCTAGCATGCCCAGCTACATCTTTACTTTTAATGTTTAGTGGATTTGTGGTTTGAGCCTTTGATCATGTTTTGAATTTATCCTGAGAAATGGAGGGAGTTCCACAGAAGCAGAAAACACAAAACAACCAACTCAGGTTAACAAATACTGAGTTGGTCAACAAAGGGTTGGGTAAGTTAGTTTTAATATGAACACATTCTTCCCTCCTTAGTTTACTTAGAAAAACAGAAAGGGAATTCTCAGTCTTTCTGGATATTCTAGCCATTTGCATCTGTATGCACAGTATGTATCTCTGAAGATAACATGTGGTCTCATCTACTCTTTTATGGACTGTGTGTATAGTACACATGTGTCCATATGCATGTGGATACATGTGTGTGAGCATGGATACACATGATGGCCAAAGATTGATACTGTCTCCCTCAGTCACTCTACACTTTATTTTACTGAGGCCATGCTTCGCTGTTGAGCTCAGAGCTAGCTGATTTGGCTATGCTACGCAGCCTGTTTCCCTCAGGCATCCTATGCCTCTGTCTCCAGCAAGAAGCAGGGGCTGCTATGCCCACCAGGACTTTAAATGGATGCTGGAGACCTGAAGTCTACTCTTCATGACTGTGAAGCAAGTACTTATGTGTTGTGTTTACTGAGCCATCTTCCCCAGAATGTGAAATTCCCTGAATGAGACAAGAGTTGGGAGGTGGGACCCTTAAGGACATGGCATTTGTTTCAAAGCTAGGGTTCAGGATTTACTCAGATAGCTTGCACTGCCTTCACTTTGCTGTAGCTAATTCTATTTGTAACATCATTACTTAGTACGAGACATAAAGCATTAAAAACATTTTGTTGTGAACATAATTTTTTGGGCCCTTGGGATTTCCATACAGTACACCCAAGTATGCCTACTCTGTGCCAGACACTGGGTAAACATATGTGTGTTTATTAATGGGGTTAAATGAGCTCCAAGGAAATGAAGACATACACTTGAATTGGAGAATCATATGTTCTAACATGAATCTACAGGACAAAATACTTGTTTGTGCTATAGCATAAACTACATTTATATCATTTTTATTGGATTCTACTTCAAGATTATCCTTTTCAATATTGTCACCTTAATATTTTACCTTAATATTTTCACCTTATATTTCACCTTTTAATTTTCACAAAAACTTTCATCATGTTTGACTTCCCAATTCATTTTATCTCTAGTCTCTTTATTTGCTGTATACTCAATTGGTTAAGACACAGTAGTACAAAATGTAAGCTACTTATGTAATCTGAATTGGAAACCTACAAAAGAAAAGTTGGAGTGGTCTGGATTGTCCCTCAAAAATATGTTTCTATTTTTTCATCCTGTAAAGGTGGGCATAATATTATATGTTTCCTATACATTTTAGGTAAGCTAACAGGATTATTGAGATTACGTTGGGTAACTCCCATGGATACCACATAATAAACAAAATGATGTTGAATAAATAGGTAGAATGACTGATTAGCCTAACTTAGTATATGTTAGATATTATTATTGTCGATTAGCAAATCTCTGTGCTCTCTATAATAGGAAATATTAGTACTACTGAATTATCTTATGTCTTGTTGCACATAAGCATTCTATTTTAAATATAAAAAAGAAAAATTTAATATGTCATTTCTCTTCCTCCAGTATAAGAAACCACAACCATTAAAACAATGTTTGGCCAGGTGTGGTGGTGCACACCTTTAATCCCAGCACTCAGGAGGCAGAGGTAGGAGGGTTACTGTGAATTCAAGGCCACCCTGAGACTACATAGTTAATCCAGGTCAGCCTGGCCAGAGTGAGACCCTATTTTGACCCCCAAAACAAAACAACAACAAAAAAAAAAAAATAATGTTTATAACTCTAAGTCAGTTTGTGCTCTAAGATCTATAGTCACAGAGCTTCCTAACATCTCTCTCTCTCTAGTAAATCAGAAGGTCACCATGCACTGTTTTGGAGAGATTTATATTAACAAATTTATCTTTTCTTTACTTCAACTAGAACCATGTCTGGACTCTAGCAAAAACAAAAACAAAAACAAAAACAAAACAATACACAAGAAAATGTGCCTGGAAAGTGTCATTGTCATCTCAGGGGTTTTCATTTATATCTTGTTATAGGTGTCAATAAATCAGTGGTACGTGATGCAAAATGGTCCATCTTTCAACCACATTGGGAAAAGAGTTTCATTAGCTCCAGACTTGTCCTTTCCTGAAATGAATCTTGCTCTGTTTACCCACCAGATTATTTTTATTTTGTCCACATATGAATGTGGTTTGAGACCTCAAAAATTTCTGGATTCTTTCAAATACCTATTTGAAGACAATCCAAATTGAAAATACATATATTTGAAAAACATATATTGAAATATATAAATGTGCAAGAAGCATATGCAAAGAGGCTCTAACTCACCAATCATCAGAGAGGTATGCCAATTGAAGCCAGATACCACCTTAGCCCATTAGAAATCATAAGAGATTGGTGACACAGGGAATTCGGAGCATGTACTGCAGGCGGAATGCAAATTGGTATAGAAATCCTCATAAAGTGAAATTTACATTTGCCATGTGAACCAGTGAAATAATTCCTAGGTGTTTTAATTAATAGGAACATATGTCCACAAAGAATGCATGAAAGTTTATAGTAATATTGTTTATTATAGCCCCAAACTGGAAGCAACTTCAGTATTAATTACCTGGCAAGTAAGCAAGAATAGCCTTTAACTGCTGAGCCATCTTCACAGCCCTAGTTGATGAATATACATATTGTACTATACCATACCACGGAACAATATTCCGTAACAAAATGTATAGAATAGTAATGTATCCAACAATATGGAAAACTGCAAAAACACTATGCTAAATAAAAGAAGTAAAACACCAGGGACTGGGAGGATGCTTAGTGGGTACAGAACTTGACACATGAGTGTGAGGACCTGGGTTCAGATCCCCAGAACCCATGTAAAGCTGGATGAAGTGTGCATCTGTATTCTATTGCTCCTACAGCAAGAAGGCAGGCAGACACAGGAGAATCCTCGGAAGCTGGTGGATCAGCTAGCAGATACACAATGGCAAACAATGAGAAACTGACTCAAATGAGACAGGGAAAGCAATGACTGGCCCAATGTCCTCTGACCTCCACACCTGTGTTGTGACCTATGTACCTTGTCTCTCTCTCTCTCTCTCTCTCTCTCTCTCTCTCTCTCACACACACACACACACACACAGAGAGGGTAGAGGGAGATTAAAAAGAAGTGAAACACAAAAAAAGAATAGAAGGGCTGGGGCTCTGAAGAAGGAATGTGCTGCAAAAGAGCAGGAAAAATATTTTTAGGATGATAGAAATACTCTCTGTCTCAATTTTTTGCAAGGTCCATACAATTCTCCAGATTCATAAGACTGTACACTTAGTAGAGGTTTAATCGAATTTTTTACCAGACTTTTACAATTGTATATATTAATGAAAATGATCATGTTTAGAATCGAATACATGTATACAGAATTTTTGGTACAGCAAGGCGTAAATCCCTTTCCTGTCTCTCCTCTGCTGCTGATTTGGGAATGACATGAGTCCTCAGCTAGTAGAATAAGGGTCACTTGTTCAGGTTACAGGGTTTCTAATTGAAACAAAGATAAGCCTTATTAAATCTATGACTGATGGAAATTAAAAAGGCTCCCTTGTGAATTAACCCCCATCACTAGAGATAGTGAAACAGAGGTTGGATACACAGTAGTGCAAAGGCTACAGATGTTATCTCAGCATCAGCTGAGAGGTGAAATTGTCTGACCTTCAAAGTCCCACTCATTGCTGAAATTCTATTATTTGATGACATCATTAATTACTCTCTCATTTGCAGTTTCAGCAAACACAGGGAATGAACTAATGGCCACAGTCTTGTTTAGCAAATATGAGACGTTGGCTGAGAAGTTAGCAGATCTGAGACGTTGGAAGGGAAAGGTGGGAAAGACAGATCAGAAGACTGTTAGAAGAACAGGAGCAAGCAGTTCTGGTGCACTGTAGAAGAACAGGGCAACTATAGTGAAAACATAGTGTATATTTTTTAAAGTGGAAATGATTTGAACAGTGCATCTGTGAGTGCATTCCCGATCTTCTTTTAAGGATATGAGTTCTAAAGACAACAGGACAGGAGCCTGTTGGGAAGAGAAGACTGAAGTGATGAGGGGTAACAAAATGCCAGGATGTTAACACATACTTCTTATATGTATGTACATCACTGGATGGTTTCTAGCTTTTCAGGAAAGTGGGAAGAAATCTTCTGAAGAAGAGGGGAAGATCAATGGAGGGTCTGCTGAAATTTATACTGTAGAATGGATGAGTGAGAGAATGTTTGGGTAGACACAGGTGTCAATATAAGAATGACAAGCCTTGGGTTGGGGAGATGGCTCAGTCAATAAGGTGCTTGCATTGCAAGTGTGATGATCTTACTTCAATTCCCAGAACCCACATAAAATGCCAGGTGTGGTGTGGCACTGGAGAGGTGAAGACAGGTGGATACCTGGGACTTAACTTTGCTACAGCCAGTCTAGTCTAATTCATAAGCTCCAGCCCAGCGAGAGATGCTGTCTCCAAAAGAAAAATGGTAAATGGCATTTCTACCTGAGGTTGTCCTCTGATGTCTACATGCACACGTGCACACACATGCACGCACGCGAGCACAAATCCAAAATACACATGAGCATATATACACACACTCACACACTTGAACTTTTTTTTTTTTTTTTTTTTTTTTTTTTTTTTCGAGGTAGGGGGGGTCTCACTCTGGCCCAGGCTAACCTGGAATGTACTCTGTAGTCTCAGGGTGGCCTTGAACTCATGGCGATCTTCCTACCTCTGCCTCCCAAGTGCTGGGATTAAATGCATGCACCACCATGCCCAGCTGCAACACTTGAACTTTAACAAAGAAAAAATGGCATGTCTTGGGTGGTTAGTGGTTAGTCACATGTTTTGTGTCCTCCCCTAGAAGCTCAAATAAAAAGAAGAGACAGGATGGCAGGTCAGCCTGAACTAGAGTGAGACCCTACCTCAGAAAACCAAAAGAAGAAGAAGAAGAAGAGAGAGACCCTCCGGCCACAGTTCCACGTGATGCTGATGCCAGGCTTCATGCTGCTCTGAACTGACCTCGACATGGAAGGCGCACAGGAAGTCCATGTCTGAGGCCAGACAGCCAGGACTGCAGCGGCGGGAGCCTGAGGACGAGGAGGACTACGAGGAGCGGGATCCACTGCTGCTGTATGTCTCCTTGGCACAGCCAAGCAGAGGTATGGAGAAGCAGCAGTGGCTGCGGGGGATATGGACACAATGACTAGCTTGGCGCTCACCGCGTCCTGGGACTGGAGGACCTCCAGGCGCTTACTCACTGACCTGGAGAGGAGCTACCTCACCTACTCAGTGACTACTGGTATGTCACAGCTGAATGCATCCTTGGATGACCCAGAATTTGCTGTGATTATATTGACAGCAGAGCAAGCAATAGAAATTGGAGTTTTTCCAGAGAGAATCTCTCAAGGGTCAAGTGGAAGTTACTTTGTGAACAATCCCAAGAGGAATATTATTGATGTGTTTAAGCCCAAATCAGAAGAGCCCTGTGGCAATCTGAATCCCAAATGGACCAAGTAAGTCCATAAGGTCTGTTGCCCCTACTGCTTCAGCAGAAGCTGCCTGCTTCCCAACCAGGGGTACTTTTTGGAAGCTGGCGCCTACCTGGTGGATGCAAAGGTTCAGCTGAGCATTGTACCAAAGACAAAGGTGGTTTGACTTATCAGTGAGACATTTAACTACAGTGCAATTGACCAATCAAAATCAAGGGGCAAAAAGTATGCCTTAGGGACAGTACCAACATTAGGTAGAAAATTTGATTAAATATGACTTCCTCCTAAGGTTGGTTCCTTTCAGTGATTGTTGAAGGTTACAAGGAGGCTGAATATTGGTTTAGGAAATGTGAAGCTGTTCCTTTGCCTGAAAATATTAGAAAACAATTTCAGTCATAATTTGAAAAATTAGTTATTTTGGATTACATCATCAGAAATACAGACAGGGGAAATAATTGGCTAATAAGATATGAAAAGAAGCATAAAAACAGTCTTGAGAAATCCAAGTGGATCAATGACAAAGAATTGCTTATTAAAATAACTGCGATTGACAATGATCTAGCATTTCCTTTCAAACATCCGGATGAGTGGAGAGCATATCCATTTCACTGGGCTTGGCTCCCTCAAGCAAAAGTTTCCTCTTCTGAAGAAATAAGACACTTGATTCTTTCATATACTTCTGACATGAACTTTGTGCAAGACTTGTATGAAGATCTCTACGGACTTTTTAAGACTGACAAAGGATTTGACAAAACCACTTTTGAAAGTCAGATGTCTGGGATGAGAGGCCAGATCTTAAATCTCACTCAGGCGCTGAGAGATGGGAAGAGCCCCATGCAGGTGGTGCTAATGCTCTGCGGGATGGTGGAGCGCAGCCTGGGAATGGTAGCCAGAGCCGGGTTGTGCGCCTTAGCAGCTCCTTCACCCAGACTGTCCACTGTAGGAAGTCCTTCTTTTCCTCCTGGTAGCCGATGTACCAGAAACAACTGTGATGTTATTGTGTGGATAAAGTATGACAATAATGTAAATCTGCTCCTAAGAGCACCAGTTGCCAAAACTTCAAATAATTTAAGTCTTTAAAAGGCTATATTTTTTAATGTAATCAAATGTTTACAGTTTTTAAATTATTTTAAAAAATATTTTATTTTTTATTTATATATTTGAGAGAGAGAGATACAGAAATAGGCAGGTAGAGAGAGAGAGAGAGAATGGGTGTGCCAGGGCCTCCAGTCACTGCAAACGAACTCCAGATGCATGCACCCCTTGTGCATCTGGCTTATGTGGGTCCTGGAGAATCGAGCCTCGAACCGGGGTCCTTAGGCTTCATAGGCAAGTGTTTAACTGCTAAGCCATTTCTCCAGCCCAAATGTTTACAGTTTTATGTCCAAATATTAAATTTCTATTTCAGGGAAGAAGTGCTATATCTCTTATATTTTTGTAGAAAATTTACATTTTATATTGTTTTTAGCTTAAGGATAATCTGTGGTTTACATGTGCTAGAATGATTATAATTACTCTGTACATGCAATTCCAATTAGAAAAATAAGTTTGACTTTGGATACAATAACATTTGATATAGTTGTTTATTTATTTATTTGTTTGTTTTTTCGAGGTAGGGTCTCACTCTAGTCCAGGCTGACCTTGAATTCACTTGTAGTCTCAGGGTGGCCTGGAACTCAAGGTGGTCCTCCTAATTCTGCCTCCTGAGTGCTGGGATTAAAGCGTGCACCATCACGGCCGGCTCTTGAAAAAGTTTTTGTTAGCATTGAGAAGAATGTTTATGTTAAACCTTCTTACATTCATTGCAAAAGGCCTTTGAGGGTCTGCAAGTCTGAACATGCACTTGTGGATTTTAACCAACTTCATCAGTAGAACAACCAATAAGAAGAAGTCAATGTTACCTTAATTTTTAAAGCTGCTACTTTAAAACTGGCATAAGTACTTCATTACTGGAGACCTGAAATTTATATCTTGGCTAAGTTACAGCCATTTTCTTTTTATACTCTGGGATATTTTTGATGAGTTATTTAAGTAAGAGGAAACAGTATCTAAAAACATCCCACTGTCCTTTTCTCTTTTATTTTATTTATTAATTTATTTGAGAGAGGGAAAGAGGCAGAGAGAGAGAGAGGGAGGGAGAATGGACATGCCAGGGCTTCCAGCCACTGCAAACAAACTCCAGATGCATCAGCCACCTTGTGCATCTGGCTTAAGTGGGTCCTGGGGAACCAAACCGAGGTCCTTCAGCTTTGCAGGCAAGCACTTTAACTGTTAAGCCATCTCTCCAGTCCCTTCTTTTCTTTTTTAAAGGACATCCTCAACTGAGAATTGAGTAAAATAATACAAAATTAAGATAGATTTCCAATATTATGAAATTGAAAAATAGCTTTAACATTTTCTTTTGGCAAAATGGTGCCTGCCTAACCTCGCCTCACCTTACAGAGAAGGAAAGGCAAGTCCCTTAAGGTTCAAGGGGGTTTTCTGTGGGTTTGCTGATTCTATTAGGCTTCCAGTGGGAGGATGTGGATAAGCAAAATAGGGAATCCACTGATTCCCATGCTCCCAGGTAGGCCACCAGTACCAAGCCCCTCAAGTAGCCATCCTAGCTGCAGTCCCAGCCAGAGGTCCCTCCTGCCAAGGGGACCCAAGTAGCACACAATCACCATCCCACTCACTGGTCCTGCCGTAGCCTTTCTGAGCCCCGCACATACCATCCCTGTCCCACTTGCCACTCCCATCCCCAAACAGGGACCCAGGCCCTAGTCTTTCTGAGCTCCCCGTGCAAAACTGTCATCCCACTCACCACTGCCCCCCCACGAAAAGGGACCCAAGCCAGCAGACCAGTGTCCCCACCCTAGCCTTTCTTTTTTTTCTTGACAATAAACCATGATATTTCCTCCCCCACCCCATATTCCCCTTCAGAACTCCAGTCTCCATCATATCCCCTCCCTCTCTCCATTAGTCTGTCTTTCAATTTGATGTCATTATCTTTTTCTCCTATTATGAGGGCCTTGTGAAGGTATTGCTAGGCACTGTGAGGTCATGGATATCGAGACCAATTTCTGTCTGGACAGCTGCATTGTAAGGAGTCGTACCCTTCCTTTGGCTCTTACATTCTTTCACCCCCTCTTCCGCAATGGATCCTGAGCCGTGAAGGGTGTGACAGAGATGTTTCAGTGCTGGACACTCCTCTGTCCCTTCTTCTCAGCACTATTGTTGCCTTTTGGGTCATCCAGGTGGTCATCACCCCCTGAAAAGAGAATCTTCTCTGACCAGAAGTGAGAGTAGCATTAATATATGAATATGAACATTAAGTGTAGTGCTTTCAGGACAGATGGGAATAATATATACATTTAGCTAGACAAGAGCAGGATTTATACCCCTAAGGCTCATGACCTCCTCTGCCATAGTCTTTTGATTAGGTTTTTCAGGCATGTATTCCCTCCCATAGAGTGGGCCTTCAGTCCAATTAGAGAGCAGTTGGTTTCCACCAGAACAGACATGACACTCTTGCACCCATTCAGTAATTTGGCCTGTCTGACCAAACTTGAGGTTTCCAGTGTCCACTGTTTCCACCGCTGATGATTTCTGTCTCCCATATGGCTGCAATGCAGCATTTTCAGGCTTTCGGTTGGTTAGTCTACAGGGAGAAGGTTTTCTCCTCAGCACCAGCTTTATTTATCAGTGACTTTGCTGCTCAGGCAAGTGAGGTCCTCAGCAATAGGGTCTTACCATCTGTTTCTCAAGGGAAACCAAGGGCCTTGGCAATAGCCTTTAATGTATAGGGACCTCCCTGTCCAACAACTCACTGGAAGGTATCCCATCCCTAGCACTGAAAATTTTCTATTAACAAGCTATAGCTTCTGGATGTGCCATTATTTGAAAAAGTAAGTTTACATAAGTCTTATTCAGAATATGTTGAATTTTGATTGACCCTCCCCCCATCTTTTCTGAGCTCCACATGACCGTCAACCCACTTGCTGCCAACCCACCCACCCTCGAACAGGGACCCAGGCCAGCAGGCAGGTGTCCCCGCCCTAGCCTTTCTGAGCTCAATGCACTCGATCGCCATTACACTCACCGCTGCCCCCTCCCACCACTAACTGGGACACAAGCCAATGTCTCCACCCCAGCCTTTCTGAACTCCACAGGCAATCACCCTCACACTCACCAACAGCCCCCCACCCCACCCCAGGGTAGAGGGACAGTGTCCCACATTCTAGGCTTTCTGAACCATTGTGATGAGCAGACCACAGCAAAAAAGGATTAGCATGAAAAAACAGATGCAAGTAAATCCAGCTAGATTGCCCAGTCCCACAATAGGTGTCTCTAACAAAAACATTGAACAGACAATAGGATCAGAACCCCAAAATGAAGAACAAGCTATACATCCCTGGCCAAGCAAATAGCAGAACTTGCAGAAACTCAACAAAGAGCCAAAAACTGTATGAAGGATGTCCTTGCTAGATTAGACCTAATAGAAGAGAACCAGGAAGGGTTCCAAAGACAGTTCAATGATCTGAAGGAGAGGGGAAAAAACAACACCATAGATCAATTAGACCTAATGGACCCTAAAACCACAGATTACACATTCTGCTCAGCAGCCCATGAAACCTTCTCTAAAATAAACCATATGCTGCATCATAAAGCCTGCCTCCATGTATTTGGGAGGAATGACATAATTTATTACATGATATCAGATCACAACCCTATATTTCTAGAAATTAACAACAAATTATGCACCAGGAACACAACCAGCACCTGGAAACTGAACAACACACTCTTAAACAATAAATCGGTAGTGGACTAAATAAAACTTGAAATTGCAAAATTTCTAGAAATGAATGACAATGAGAACACAATGTACCAAAACTTATGAGACACAATGAAGGCAGTTATTAGGGAAAAAATTCATTGCAGTAAATGCCTTCATAAGAAAAACAGAGAAATCACAAATCAATCACCTAACCATCCACCTAACGGCATCGGAAAAACAGGAAGCATCCAACTCAAAAAGCTCCAGATGGAAAGAAATAATTATGATGACACCAGAAATTAATGAATTGAAAACTAACAAAACAATTAAGAAAATTGATGGAAAAAAGAGCTGGTTATTTGAAAAAATAAACAAGATTGATAAACCCCTGGCCAATTTGATGAAGCAAAAAAGGGAGATGCTTCAAATTAACAAAATTAGAAATGAAAAAGGAGAGATCACAACAGACATAAGTGAAATTGGGAGAATCATCAGGACTTACTTCAAAAACCTCTACTCCACAAAACTGAAAAATATGGAGGAAATGAATGAATTAGTAGATATATGCCACCTACCAAAGTTAAACTCAGAGCAGATTAATCTCATAAATAAACCTATCACAACATCAAGATTGAAAAGGTGGTAAAAAAAACCTCCCTAAAAAGAAGTGTCCAGGACCAGATGGCTTCTCAGCTGAATTCTATCAAACCTTCATGGAAGTACTGAAACCAATTATTCTCCAATTGTGCCAAACAATCGGAGAACAGGGAAAGTTCCCCAACTCCTATGAAGCTAGTATCAACCTAATACCAAAACCAGGCAGAGATGCCACAAGAAAAGAAAACTCCAGGCCTATTTCCCTGATGAACTTAAATGCAATGATCCTGAACAAAATCCTCGCAAACTAAATTCAGCACCACATCAAAAGCATTATCCACCTGGATCAAGAAGGCTTCATCCCAGGAATGCAGGGATGGTTCAACATATGGAACTCTGCCAATGTAATAAACCACATAAATAAGCTTAAGCACAAAAACCACAAGATCATTTCAAAGATGCAGAAAAGGACTTCCACAAAATACAACATCACTTCATAATCAAAACTTTGGAGAGAACAGGCATGGATGGTTTATATCTCAACATAATAAAGGCTATATGTAAATATCCTAAAGCCCAAATAATACTTAATGGGGAGAGGCTGAAGGAATTCTCATGGAGATCAGGAACAAGACAGGGGTATCCACTCTCAAGTCTGCTCTTCAACATAATACTGGAAGTACTAGCTCAAGCAATAAGACAGGAAAAAGAAATAAAACAGGATCTGGAGAAATGGTTTAGCAGTTAAGGCACATGCCTGCAAAGCCTGAGAACCCTGGTTAGATTCTACAGGTCCCATATAAGCCAGGTGCACATGGTAGCACATGTGTCTGGAATTTGTTTGCAGTGGCTAAAGGTCCTGGTGTGCCCATTCTCTCTCTCTCTCTGTCCCTCTCTTTGTCTCTAATAAATAATAAATAAATAAAAAGTAAAATTTAAAAAAGAAATAAAAGAGATGCAAACTGGAAAGGAAGAAGTTAAGTTAGCCCTATTTGCAGACAACATGATTCTGTACATAAGTGACCTGAGAATCTCCATCTCAAAACTCTTAAAAAGTGATTAACTCCTTCAGTAAAATAGCAGGGTACAAAATCAATGCACAAAAAGCAGTAGCCTTTCTATATGCAAAAGACAAAGATACAGAGAAAGAAATAAGTGACAATGTCCTATTTTTAATAGCATCAAAATACCTTTGAATAACATTCACCAAGGAGGTGAAAAACCTTTACAATGAAAACATAAAAACACTCAAGAAAGAAATTGAGGAGGACTTGAGAAAATGGAAAGATCTCCCATGTTCCTGGATAAGCAAAATTAACATTGTGAAAATGGCAATCTTACCAAAAGTAATATATAGATTTAACGCAATACCAATAACAATCCCAACATTGTCTAGAAAAATAGAAAAAATGATCTCAAAATTCATATGGAATGGTAGAAGGCCTCAAATATCCAAGCATATCCTCGGCAAAAGAAACACCTCTCTAGGCATCACCATACCTGATCTAAAGGTATACTTCAAAGCCATAGTAATAAAAACAACATGGTACTGGCATAAAAACAAAGGATTATAGGTCAATGGACCAGAATTGAGGATCTGGACTTTGGGTCAAATAACTACAGCTACTTGATATTTGACAAAAGCCCTAACAATGTAGACTGGAAAAAAGACAGCATCTTCAACAAAAGGTGCTGGACAAATTGGATAACCATATGCAGGAAAATGAAACTCGATCCACACATTTTGCCATACACAAAAAATCAAGTCCAAATGGATCAAAGACTTCAATATAAGACTGGATACTCTGCTAGTACTGGAAGAAAAAGGAGGAGGAACTTTCCATGATATAGGAGTGGAAAAAGACTTCATGAACAAAACCTAGTAGCTCAGGAAATTAGACAATCACTCAACCATTGTGATCTCAGGAAGGTCAAAAATTTTTCACAAAGATACAGTAAGTAGAGCCAATAGATTACCCAGAATATGATAGAAAAGTTTTGCCAGATACACATCCCACAGAGGCCTAATTTCTAAAATCTACAAAGAACTCAAAAACCTAAACAATAAAAAGTCAAACAACCCACTGTCATAGTGGGGCAGAGAACTACACAAGGAATTCTCAGAGAAAGAAGAACGAATGGCAAATACACACTTAAGAAAATGTTCAACATCCCTAATCAGCATGGAAATGCAAATTAAAACAACTATGAGATTCTACCTTGCCCCAGTAAGGATAGCAAACATTAAAAAATCTAATGACAAAAAATGCTGGCGTGCTTGTGGAGAAATAGGAACCCTCATTCACTGTTGGTGGGAATGTAAGCTGTTAGAAACACTAAGGAAAGCAATATGGAGATTCCTAAAAAGGATGACTATAGAGGTACCAACAGACCCAGTTATTCCCTTATTGGACATTTAACCTAAAAGCTCCAAGCCTCAGTTCATTGTTTTTTGGTCAACCATGTTTATACCTGTTCAATTCATAATAGCTAAGGGCTGAGATTAACCCAGATGTCCATCATTACATGAATGGATAGCTAAAATGTGGTATATCTATATGATGGAATTCTACACAGCAGTAAGGAAAAATGACACAATGCAATTTGAAGAAAAATGGTCAAACTTGGAACAGATCATTCTCAGCAAACTCACCCAATCACAGAAAGTTAAGCATCACATGGTCTCACTCATCTGTGGCTCCTAAACTGAATTTGCCTAAGATGCTGACACACCTAACAAACATCTCGAGGACTTGACAATAGGGATGGTGGAGCTGGGGGGGGGGAGGGTAAGGGGAGGAGAGGAAAAAAAAAAACTGGATCCAAATGAAATGGTACCATAAAATCCTATATCCTGAAAGACATACTAAAAGACCGAACATTCATCAGGTGCTTAAGAGACAACACCTGGATCACAGGGCCCTGGAGAGGGTATGATGAAGACTAACCTCAATCTTCTCCTGTTTCTCTCTCACTCCCTCTTCTTTCTGTTCTCTCTTTTTCTCTTTCATATTACCTATATTTTTTCCTTCTTTTCACTTGGCACTGACCTGTAACTCTCAGTACCAGCATGTGGTTAACATCCACAATGAGCTGTTGATCATTTAGAACTACAGGATTTCCCAAAAGAAGACAGATTTTTGTCAGAGCACTTGATGACCCACCAGAGATTAATGGTAAGACCCTACTACTGAAGACACCATATGCTGTTGGGATGGAGTGACCTGGCTGGAATCTGGAAGAGAGTCAGTCCCCAGACAGTTAGCTTGTCTAGTGCCAGAAGGTGTTACATGAGCAACTGGGGGAAAATGAACAACATCTATTTAAGCAACTTGTGGTATAAGCTACTCAGCAGCAATCAACCTGATGTGATGCTCACACAAGTGCAGTAATGGCACACAGCCATGGTAGGTTACCAACTGCTCTTCATTTGGCTAATGTATCCACTCAGTAGATGGGATCCCATACCTGGAGTGGAGAAACAAGTCAGAACTATATCCAAAAACAAGCCTGCTCTCCAATATCAAGCTCTCACCAATAGTGGGATACAAGAGGCCTACACCTATTAAATTCTCTATAAAATACTAATGGTTATGCATGTACCTTGCACTAACCTCACTCTCCAGTTGAGAATTTGCTTCTCTCTTTCAGATGGATGCAGAACCTGAGGAGAGAATCAGCCTATCGCATCTCACCAGGGCACCAGATGAAGCCATAAAGTTATTGGGGAAATAAGCAAGAGTGCTGCTTTCTCAGTGAACCTGGTATTAGCACAAGGGTAAAGGAGACACAGAGAAGACTCACCCCTTACCAAATCAGATATCCAGAGACACAGAGATACAAGACAATGTCCCAAGACATTGTCACTGAAGTAGACTTAAAATGAACCCAACATGGCTCAGGGAAATTCGCAGAAGAGGGGGTTGAAAGATTGTTAGAGCCATAAGCTGAGTCATTATGCACAGAGACATTGCCTCTTCCCCATAACTGATGGCTACCCCCACAATTCAAGGCCCACAATCCTCATGGCAAGAGGGCAGGGAGAAGGCTAATGATGGTGCCATCATGGCTGTATACACAATATATACATAACTAATAAAATTTTCTTTTGTTTAGTATATGAATCAAGTAATTTATCAGTTAGTACTTCAAAATACTGATCTCATTCAGTTTAGTGCTTGAGTTAGTATTAAAAATTACTTTCAAGTCAACTATATCACAAAGTATAGATGAATTTTGTTTTAAACTAATAGTAGTGCCTGAATGACAGGTGATATGATCAGTGCTAGGTTATGGTCCCTATTTAATGAGAAACATAACCTGACTATAAGATCACTTATAATGATTTTGAAATTTAATTTTGCTTTTTACGTCAAACATCCATATGTCCACGTTCTTGGAATGAGTTAACACTGTTAAGTCACCACGTAGTTTAAATAGAGATGTAATTGCAGCAAAGAAAAGCTTGGTCTCATCTCAGGCTCAAAACCAGTAACACTAGTACTCCAGCATACCTGGGCAATTGGTGCTTGGTCTTCGCCCCTTTAAGTTTTCTGTCTAGTGATTTTTTCTAAGGGGATGGGGGGGAGTAACTTTGACCTGAAAAGTATACCCAGGTGGGTAATGGAGGGTGTAAGACAGACCTGCAGTCTCTTCCTCACGTCTTTCCTCATCCTGTCTTGGTGGTTGTGATAGATGGAGCATATCACTGCCCTGAAGGAGGCAGTTGGAAGCCATGTCCTCCTACCTCTGACCTTCCATTAGCTCAGATCTGAGGTAATGGTAGATGACCGGAATCACAAATCTCAAAGTACTGTTTGTCTTTCAGCAAATACTAGTAATTGACATGTGCCTTTTGAAGATGTGTTCTAAAAGAAAATAGTTGCTATGATATGAAGGAAGCTTTCATAAAACATTTTTTTCAGTATATTGATATTGCTACATGAATTTTTATAACAAAGCTTAGTAAATTGCAACTGTTTTATATTCTAAAATTCAAATAGTTCAAAAATATTTTTAAATGTCTGACCATGCCAAAGTAGTAAAGTTGAGATATTTAAGAAAAGATTACATATGAAAGTACTTAGGCTATAAACATTCATGAACTTAATTCTTTTTTTATAAAGATTTGTTTTTACTTATTTATTTATTTATTTAGAGACAGAGAGAAGAGGAGAGGGCCAGAGAGAAGGAGAATGGGCACACCAGACCCTCTTGCCACTACAAACAAACTGTGCCACCATGTGCATCTGGCTTACGTGGGACCTGGAGCGTCGAACCTTGGTCCTTAAGCTTTGCAGGCATGCATCTTAACTGATAAGCCATCTTTCCAGGCCCATGAACTTCTTATTTAAATACTATTTTTCTTCAGTAAGTCTATTTATATTTGTAAATTTGTGATAGAGTAAAACTAATAAAAATCATTGCCTTGAAAAAAAAAAAAAAACAGCGAAGAGACAGCCTGCACTGCGGGATGAAGAGTAGGATTTGCTACACTGTCAATCACAGACACAGAGAGAACACCAACATGGGAATGGGCAGTATTAAAGCAGCAAATGTAGAAAATCCAGCTCCATAAAGGGGTAATGTATGGGGGAAGCAGAAGCTGCTCAGAGGCTGTGAAGAGAGGAAAACAAGACCAACCTTAATGCCCAACAGTATTTTACAAGTTTTACAATACTTTTTTTTTTCAGCTGCTGTAACAACCCTGAAATTATCTAATTTTCAGATTAGGAAATTAGGGATCAGATAAAATGACAGACCCACTGGATTTCAAAACCATTGCATTGAGGCTGGGTATTCTAACAAAGTATTCCATTTTGTTCCCTTCCAATCTATTGCCTTTTCTGTATTTAGCTTTTTCTGACAGCTGTATGCCTTACAGTGCATTTAGAATCCTGCAGTGTTATCCAGCTCATAGGGGCCATTCATTAACTATTATGCAAATGAATTACAAGAGAGGTAGCACAAGCCCAAAATGAAAAAAATAAAACTCTACAATATCAAATATAATGGAATTAATCACCTCAAGTTGCTATCCTTTTCAAATACATCAATCACCACATTCAAGTTTCTGACATTCCTGAATCTTTGTGCACTTCCTAGAATCACATGACTGGCTCAGTGAATAAAGCATGTGCTACACAAATTTGAGGACCTGAGTTTGGATCCCCAGAATCTGCTTAAAGCTAGATGCTAGTATCTGTAATCTCAGAGCTCCTATTGCGAGATGGAAGGGGGACACAAGAGAATCTCCAGAATCTTAAAAGCCAGGTAGACTGGTGAATGCAATGGGCATGTAAGAGACCCTATCTCAAATAAGGTGGAAGGTCAGAATGAACATCTGCTCTTACATTCTCTCTCTCTCTCTCTCTCTCTCTCTCGCACACAATTCTCTTACTATTTATAAGGATTATATCAAACTATTGGTATTATGTGATATTTGGGGAAGAACATTAAAAGGAAATTTTAGATATGATTAAGAACCAATTGAAGCAGGCAGGGGAGATAAAGAGAGTTGAAGTGCTTGCTTGCAAAGCCTGTTATCCTGGGTTCAATTTTCCAATACACATGTAAAGCCAGATGTAAAAGTGGCATATGCATCTGGAGTTTTTTTGCAGTGGCAAGAGGTCCTGGTACATCCATATTCACTCTCTCTCTCCTCACAAATAAATACAAAATATTTTTTTAAAACTTTTTAATTTTTATTATGTTTTTTGGAGAGAAACAGAGAGACAGAGAGAGAGAAAGAGAGAGGGAGGGAGGGAGGGAGGGAGGGAGGGAGGGAGGGAGGGAGGAAGACAGAGATGGGCGCGGCAGCAGTGTCTCAGCTGCTGCGAACAAAATCCAGATGTGTGCGCCCCCTTGTGGTCAAGTGCGGCATTGAGCCCTTGCGTCACTTTGCATCTGGCTAAACGTGGGGCCTGGAGATTGGAACTGCTGGAGATTGGAACCAGTGTTCTTAGGCGCCTTAACCCCTTAGCCATCTCTCCAGCCCCAAAATATTTTTTAAAAGACAATTGAATTGTCCTTGTAGCACTGTACAAATAAAAGTAAGGTATGCCTAACAGAGGACAAAGAATACACCCTATTATCAAGTTTTAATGGCCATAAACCATGTCATTCTACTTCAACTTTGAAGAAACAATTGGTGCCAAATGTTTTATGGATTTTTATCTGTATACTAGACTAAATTGAATAAAATAAATTAGGGGCTAAGGAGCTAGCTAAATCAGTAAAGAACTTGCTTTAAAAGCATGAGGACCTGAGTTTGATCCCCAGTACCCATATAAAAATGTTGGGTTTGGTGGTACATGCCTATAAATTGCAGTACTGAGGAGACAGGTGGATCCCTGGGGCTCACTGGCCAGCTATTCTAGCCTCATTGATTGGTTCCGGGCCAATAAAAGATCCTGTCTCAAAAGAGGTAGTTGGCTTTCCTAAGCATGGCATCCAAATATGTCCTTTGGCCTACACACACACACACACAGACACACACACACACACACACGAACGTACACACGCATGAAGGCACATATGCATAAAATAATAAAATAATTACATCTATTCAAACCACCATTCTATCCTGGTTCCTCCCTCACAACAGCTGTTCAATTGTTGGTCTCATTGCCTTCCAGTTCTCTTCCAATAGTCCACAGAGAGGTGCCCAGGACACACCTTCTATCTGCTTAGTGCACCTTACTCCCAGCAGCTATAAGATCCTTTCTTCCTCTATAAATCTTCCTTTATCTCCCATTGCTACAGATAGGAAATGGATAGCTTTGACATACCAAGCATACATCATTCTTCCTGGAGTGGTGTGACAGACTCATTAATGACGAATTATGGCCAAAGCTGAGCCTGGAGGACTAAGCTGGTCCAGGCACAGTGTTTGAAACAAAGTTGTGTCTCTTCACACAATAAACAGTAACCTTGATGGTAATGTGGAAAGTCACAACTAGCTTTGTGAATTGCACATATGCTGCATTTCTATTTCACAAAAGCAACAATACTTTAGAAGCTTCTCTACATTTTACTCTTTTAGTGGTTAAAACTTGAATTTCTCATAATGACATTCATAGTATGCTGCAATTATAGAAAAATACAGAGTTGCATGCCCTTACTTGCTGCAATTATAGAGAAATGCACTTAGAACGATTCACCCTCACTTGGTGCAATAATTCTCAGCCTCCCAAATAGCCAAGACTATACTCACGTGCCACCATGCCTGGTGTCATGGACAGTGGGGCACAGGCTGGAGACACAGCTGTGGCCTGTGGTAATTTGGTGAGTTCTTGTCAGAGCATGCTGAAGATGAGATTCTTTCTCTCCCCACAGAAAAGAATTTTAGGATGAGCCAGTGTGAAACAGAGTTGGAGTTCATTAGAAAGAAAGTTGGGATATATTTACCCCAAGGGCTAGTAGGAAAAGACACTTAGGGAAAGAATAAGACACACCCATGCATGAGTGCAGACTTCTCAACAGGGAGCTTCACTGGCATGTCTTAGCAGCAGTTGCATACATGATTTTGGTGGCTCTCAAGTTATATCTTAAAGGGTTGCAAAGACAAAAATTTTTCCTTCTTTTTCAATAAATATGATCATAGGGTGGCCCCAGAATCCCTTCAATAGCAAGTACAATGTGATAATGTAAAACAATGAATCACAAGGGTTGCATGTCTGTTACTATAATGGGATTTCTTGTGAGATTTTGAGAAAACTATAGGTTTACATTTGAGAAAGGAGAAAGGCCATATATATAATTAGGCATGACCATGATTCAAGGGTATTTTAATATTCTTATGTGAAATATCTCTATATAAAAGTAACATTGGGTTTGTGTAGCAACCTTCACAGCAAGTGTTGTTGATGTGCTGGAATTCCTGACTATCAGCTGAGGAGAGGCTTTGGCCGGACCACTGTGGGGCTTCTTTCCCTTGCCATGTCCCTTTAGCTTTCCCTGTGCTTCTATTCTGCCTCAATGTGATAAGATGCTTTTAAAACAATTGTACAGCACTGCTAAGTGGTATTGGATGATGAATCTTTAATTTTAGGATCTAAATTACAAAGAATATTGAAGAAAGTCAGAAACATAGTCAATAAACGTAAAACACATACTAACACAATATTTAAAGAAGCTTAATTCATAGCTGAAAAGATGGCATTAAGAGATTCTGTTACTAACTTTTCTGTTTCTAAAGTAAATCTTGCCTGAAATTAACGTGATTATTCCAGGGTTTTTTTAAATTTAGTGTTAGAATGGTATGCCTTTCCCCATCCCTTTCCATTAAGAATATGCTTTATTTTTAGAGCAGTTTTATTCACAGTGAAATTTGAACAAGGGTGCAGACATCTTCCACATGTCCCTGAACTCATATATACACAGCCTCATCCATCAGGACACTCACCACAAGAATGATGTATGTATTGTCATTGGTGAACCAAAAATGATACATCATTATCAAAGTCCATAGCTGACATTAGAGTTCATTCTTGGTGCTGTATATTAATGTTTTTCCTTTACATTTAACTGTGTCTTTATATTTAAATTTTTCTTATAGATAATATGTAACAAGCTCTTGCTTTTTTGTTCATTCTGGTTTACAGTTTTTATTTATTTATTTATTCATTCATTCATTCATTTATTTTTTCAGTACTGGGAATTGAACCCAGAGCCTGGTGCACTATATCACTGAGCTACAGCTTAAGGCCAGTCAATGTCTTGTAATTCTTCTATTTAGACCATTCACACTTACAATGATTATTGATTTACTTGGGTTAATATTAGTCATTGTTGTAACTTCCATTTGTAGACAGTGTTTTGTCACTTTTTTCTTTAACTATTTTTTCTATTTTTTTTAATTTGAGAGAGATAGAGAGCTAGAGAGAGAGAGAGAGAGAGAGAGAGAATGGGCATGCCAGTGGCCTCTCAGCTGCTGTGAACAAACTCCAGACGCATGTGCCCCCTTGTGAGCAAGTGCAACATTGTGCCCTTGAGTCACTTTTTGTGTCTGATTAAACATGGGACCTGGAGATTAGAACCAGCATTCTTAGGCTTGGCAGGCAGGTGCCTTAAGCATAAAGCCATCTCTCCAGCCCATTTTTCTAGTTTTTAAATAGTTTTAGCTGACATACAAAGTAATAGATTTAATTATGTCATTTATACTTTGATCACATTCACTCCTTCACTACCCTGCTCTGTCCCTCTTCCCCTCATAATATCCTCATTCTGCTGTCAGTTCCCTTCTTCAGTTTTCACTTGACATTTTATTTATTAATTCTATGTTCTGCCTTCTTTATAATATGTTGGTTATATTTCTTTAAAACACGTTTACTGGTTGACCTAAAGTTTGTAAGATATATTTGTGACTATTCTAAGTCCACTTTCAAAGGATTCTTATTGCTCCACAGGTCTCATTGAGGATTAATTGTTTTAGACCTCAGAAGTATTGCCTTCATTCATTCAACAAATATTCACTTGCTCTCTAGTATGAGTGTTTTCTGTTTGCAAAGACAACATGGGGCTTTTGACTTTATCTGACCTTTTCTTACTCTAAGACAAGGCAATTTAGAATGATTCTTCTATCACACATTCCTCTCTTTTCAAGTTCAATTTTAGTCTGCTTTCCCCTTATCAAATGTTTTTATCTTCTCCCAGATTTCTAAATGCTAGACATTGAAATTCAAATATAATTTTCATGTCAAACTGAAGCCAAAATTTTGCATTATCTTTGTGTATGATACTTTCTTTTTAAAACAGTTGTCAGGTTACATTTATGGGTGAGCCTTGGACAGCAGCTGTTGCGCCTCTGGTGTGGGGAAGAAAAAAGGCTTCAAAGGTGGTAAAGGAAGAACTGCCCAAGGTTTCATCCATGCTTTTGGCATTCGGAGAACTCATTACCAGAATTATACCATTCCTGGCCACCTGAACATAGCATACAGCTAATGACCTGGCATAATCATCACATTTGTAGAAGTTAATTTCCGCAGACAACCCACTTCTGCTTACATCACACTTTTCACCTCTGAGCAGATGAGCCTCTTAAATCCAATTATTTCAAATATTCAGTTTTATTATAAAGTGTGGCCTTTATTTTCTTCTTCTTTTGAACCTCATCTTTGCTCTACTATGATGCCCTAATAATGAGGAATTTGTCCCTACCTGTGACATTTCATTTTTAAATTAATCTGTTCTTTTGACATAATTCTTCATTAAATTTAACTGTGTGCCCTCTTTTTTTTTCATTGAAGCTATTAAATTTACCCAAAGAAATGCTTTTAAAGGAGCTCAGACATGGGGAAACTTAGAATAATTTAAAACAAAGAAAAGCTATGAGTATGGCAATGTAATCTTATGAGAAGTTTAATTTTCCCAGGGTGAAAAAATCATATACTCTTAAAATGTCACTGTAACATAAGGAGCTAAATTTATTCCTTCATCTATATTTTGGTAAGAAAAAAATTTCATGGGTAGTAGTTGATTGATAGGCTTGAGCATGGAGAAAACACATTATAAATAGGCTCCCAGCAATCCTCAGCCAACTCCCTTGTGTATGTAGGGTGTAACCACAGACAAGGTATTTCAGGGAAACAAGTGTTCCCCAGAAAAGATGTTTTAAGGTACTTTCATTTAGTCACACATCCAAGCTATTTCTATCCATGCATATTTAAAAGTGTCTGTGCACAAAGACTTCCTAGTGCTTTCACATATCTGAAATCCCTGCTTCTTAAAGAACTTCTTACTTTTCCCACCACAGGAAGCTATGAATATATAGGCTGATTGTCTTAGCGCTTAAAATAGAACAAATCAACACCCAAACAATCTAAAGTGACTCTTTTGGAATATGAAGAAAATTTATCCAGAAATAGCTTAGGTACAGGAGTCCATATGATGACTGTAGTAAACGTCTTGACTATGTTAAAATCTGAATAAAACTAATAAGCATTCACAGTTAAATATCAAGTTCCAGAGAGCTATTAGACAAGCCTGGAAAAACAATGTATTCTTTGTCATTTGGCAGCAACAATTTTTTTCTGGGAATCAAATATCTGAGTTGTATAGCATTACGATGTATACCAGACACAGACTGCCATTCTCCACATAACAATATGGACTGCACACTGCCACTTTATACTGCGCATTCTTTCAGGAACCATTCGGAAAGCATTGCAACTCAGCAAGGCACCTCAGGGTAAGATTAGATGTTCCCATTATGCTAGAGCCCTGTGGGAACATGGGACTCACAAAGATTTCCTATTCATAAAATTCCATGCAAGGCAAATTTGTTGGAATTTGAGGAAATGCTTAGAGACTTGTTTGACCCTGAAAAAGTCTTTCCTTGATCCCTAACACTATTCATACTACTATCTCCACTAACTAGCCCTACACAAATAATTCTGATCACACATACACACACACACACACACACACACACACACACACACACATCTCACTGATGTATTACACAAAGGTTTAAAGGTGGCCAAGAATATGTTGAAAGCATTTTTATGTGCAGAAAATCTGGTGAAATTTTGGAGCTATCCTTCTTATATCTAGGTTCCAACTAATAGTAGATACTCAATCCACCCCTGGCAGACAATGTGTCAATTTTTCTAGCTTTCTTGAGCAGCAAATAAAAATATTTCTGATATTGATATACATATAATATGAATACATATATGTATTCATGAATGCATATATATTCATTCATATATATATCAAAGAAATAGTAATATTTACATTTGCTCACTAATTCTGTCCAATTCTCTTCCAAGATGTTGAATACATATGGAGAACAGAGGACAATAAGAATAAAGAATTTTGAAGAAGCAAATACAGAATATGGGACTAGAAACAGAAAACAAAGCAATAACTTATGAGAAATGTTGGAAAAAATTAGGTAAAGTACTTAAAGATTTTTATTTATTAATTTGCATGTGTGTATATGGATGCACCAGGGTCTCTAGCTGCTGAAAACAAAGACCCACCCAGCTTTGCATGGGTGGCTGGAGAATTGAACCTGGGCCAGCAGCCTTTGCAAGCAAACATTTTAAACTGCTGATCCATCCCTACAGCCACAAGTAAGACATAGACTTACATAGATTTCAGTATTTATAGAAAATAGCTAAGTTTTTGTCTATCCAGCCATTCATTAGAAAATATTTCTTACTGGTCATATAGGCACATGTCTGTAATTCCAGTGCTAGGGAGGCTATAGCAAAAGGATTGTAAGCCAAGGCATGCCATTATTGTCTGGCACCCACACACCAAAGCCTATAATCATTGGTTTGCTCCGTCATGGGTCAAAATCTCTAAAACTGTAAGCTTGAATACAACTTTTTCCTTTGTAGGTTAATTATTGCAAACTGTTTTTATAGTGACTACAAGCTGACTCAATACAGAGATGGTTGTAAAAGCAACATGAAACCCAAGAACATCTGGAGCAGGGGAACTCTGAAACAGGAGCACACACTCAGGAGGTTGAGGCCTGTATGCAAGTACACCTTGGAATCTAAGATAAACACTAATGCCATTAAAATGATGTGTGGCAATGAAGGCAAAAGTCACTAAATAGAGGGTCCAATGAAGCAGCAAGAGTGTCATGGAATCCTCCTGGTGTGAGTGGAGGAGAAAGCCCAGAGAACAATACAAGGTTTCAGACAAAAGGCAGAATGTCTATGTGATTTATTAAGGATGTGACAAAGTCCAGGAGTAGATGTGAAGCAGGTTTCTGGGACTATGTACAGAAGGTCAGAAGACAGTAAGTATGTGAAAGTACTGAGGCTCAAGGTGTTGAGCTCCAGTGTAGTTACTCTACCTATACTTTAGATCTTTATCTGTGATGGAACCAGATTGTCAACCAATTTCTAGAATCTTCTGTGAACAAGCAGGACTGGCTAGTAGACAAGCAAGGAGGAGGGGAAAAGATGGAGAGTGTCAATGGACAGCATGCTCATAGGAAAAGGGGTTGAATCATAGTTGACTACAATGAAGCAGAGTTAAAGATCTGCTCCACCCTGAAAGACTTCAGGTGGGAGATAATATCCAGTTATTCTTTGAGAAAACTATGAGCAAAGCATTCTCTTCAGGAGACATCCAGGAAGAGTGGCAGATGTATTTTGGAGAAAGCTGTGGAGACAGGTATGGTGAATAGGAAATATTCCCCATAGACTAATGTGTTTGAATACTTAATCCCTAGTTGGTAGTGCTGTTTGGGAAGGTAGATCTTTACTATAGGCAGTGTCACTGGGGTGGGCATTGAGTTTTTATAGTCCAACAGTGGTTGGCATTTGCTCTTTCTACTTATTTGCACTTCTACTGAAGTGAAGATGTGATGCCTGGCTTTCTGCTTCTGCCATGCTTTTCCTACCATCATACAATTTCCCCTCAAAACTGTAAGCCAGAAATAAATGCATCCCTTCCATAAGATGCTTCTAGTTGAGTGTTTTTCCCTGGCAATGAGAAAGTAACTACTACAGAAAATTGTTACTGAGGAATGGAATTGTTACTTTGATAAACCTGATTATATAATTTCTAATCTTTTGGAACTGGTTTGGGAAAGTAATATAGAAGGATTTGTAACTTTGAACTAGAGAAGCCTTACAATGCTATAGGAAGAACTTAATGGGCCATTCTGGTGAGAATTGGGAAGATCAATGAGGACAGAGGTACAAATAATGGGGTCTTTATTGGTCTTTATTGACAGAGGGGAAAGGGACTTTATTGAGAACAATGCTAAAGGCAGTTCATATGATACTCTTGCAAAGGAACTAGCTGCATGCTGCCCATGTTCTGAGAACATGAGCAAATTGAATTTAAAAGTGATGGGCAGAGGAAATTTCAAGACAGAAAAGCACTTAGTGTATAGTTTGGTTTCTCTTTACTGTTCTACAACAAAAGAGAGGAAATAGAGAGCAGAAAGATATAGTTTGGCACAGAAAGAAATACATACATATCTCAAGTCCCAGGTACAGATACTTCAGGCCCTTTAGTTGTAATTGTTACTTAAATGACCACCACTTGACTAACCTCACAATGCATGACCCACATTCCCCATTGATGAGGGTCCCTTTGAAAGTGGGAGGACAGGGAGGAGGACAATGGAACAAATACGATGAATGTAAAATCAGAATAATATAAATAAAAATATACATTAAAAAAAAAGAATAAGGAAACTGCTCTGTTGTAGGACAATAGGAGGAATGCCCTGAGCTTAAAATCCAACTTGTTGAAGACTCAGGCTGGAGAGGATACCAATTCTTTTGAAAGGAAAAGGCTTAAAGAGAGAATGGAGTTTCATCTTTTTCAAAGTTGGCCAGCAGAGGCTGCTGCATCTGTGGTAAAAGGTCAGGCTTCATCCCCACCTGGAAGAGGAGCATGGCCATGTCACACACTTGGTGCTGGCTTTGAAGGAGTGGAAGATGCAAGGTGGAGAGCACAGTTAGAGCTGATTGGGTGAATCAGGGTCAGAGTACCTGCATAGAGACCACAAGAAGCATTGCCTGAGGCTGTAAGGATGAATCATAGATTGAAGAGGAGATGTTAGAGATGTCAAAGATATCAAGACCTTGTGATATCTGAAGAGTTGAAGGCCCCAGTAGATCCTTCCCAGGGAAGGGGTGCAGACTGCACATCCAGAGGGTCGAACTACCCAAGATTTTTGGAGATCAGAGGACTTTATCACAATTACCAGATAACAGACATATGGCTACAGATTAGATTTTTTTCCTGGCTGATTTTCAGTCTTGCTTTGGTACAATCATTCCATACCATGCCCCAATTGCTCCCTTTTGGAATGGCAATATTTACTCTGTGCCATTATATATTGGGAGTGTGTTTTGATTTCACCTGGTTCATGGTTAAGAGACTGTCTTAAGTCTCTGATGGAACTATGGATTTTGGAAAATACTTCACTGAAGTGAAGATGTGATGCCTGGTTGTTTTCTCCAGTCTTGCTTTCCTTGCCATGATGAAACTTCCCCTCATAACTGTAAGCAAGAAATAAAACCTTGCCTCTAGCCTGCTTTGTCTTAGCAATGAGAAAGTAACTGATATAATAGGGGAGTGAAAGAGCACTTTGGAATGCACAAAGAAAGAGTCAAGGTGAAAATCAAGAAGGCCAATGTGTGAGTTAAAGACAGACACTTGGCCATTGCAGGGATAAGAAGAATTGGACGTGGAGCAGAGCAGTCTCTCTATAGAGAGACAACAAGTGGATTTAGCCTCATGGACCTCTTACTAGCTTTGAAAGACACTGGTCTGATTGGCTGACCATCCCCAGAGGTAGGCTGACACTGCTACTAAGCAGCTCCTTATTCAGTACAAATGCTGAGACTTTCATGAGCAGTATATTTTCTTTATATTCAGTTATTTATTTATGAAAAATCATTTTTGGAGGATGATTTATTTTTTTCTCTCTGTCTCCTATTGTGGATGAACTAAAACAATGAACTAAAATTGACAAAAATGATGTTACTCAATCACACTAAATACTGAGTAAATAAAGATCTCATTGTTAGTGAGCATTTACTGTGTCTGGCATTGTACTTCTTTCATTTTCTAAAACTTGCAGGGATTCTACAAGCCCAACATTATTTAATTTCATAGATGTGAAATTAGAGAACAGGGGATGTTAAATCATTCATATAGGATTAGCTAATAAATGCTGGGGCCAAGAATTGACTTCACTCAATCTTATTCTAAAGTGACATTCTTCATAGTCTTTGAATCATGCTAGACCCACAATATAATTTCTAAATATTCCACTGGGAGATTTTTAATACTAGTGTTGAAGATGGAAAATACACAAGGCAAAAAATAAATAAATAAAAGAAGAGTGGAAGGGAGGAAAGGAAAAAATGAGAAGAAAGGAGGGAAAATAGGAAGAAATGAAAGAACAATAATAGAAGGAGGGAGGAAAGGAAGGAAAGAGTAAAGGAAAAAGGGGAGGAAAAATAAAAAATGGAAGAAAGCTAGGAAGGATTAGGAAGAAAATAGAGGAGGGAAAAAAGGAGGATGTGATGGGAGGAAGGAATGAAAGAGAGAAGGGAGGAACAAAAGAAGGGACAGAGGAAGGGCGTGGTTGGCTCTGTGATGCAACATATAACACTTCATTTTACTCTCTTTTTAAATATAAGCTGACGGAAAATGCCCACTGATAAAGCAAAGTAATCAGCTGCAAATTTGAAGTGTTATCAGTTAAAAATAACTGCCAGCAGACTTGAATGATGGAAAACTAAACGGTTACTTTGAAAAGCAACTTCAAGGCTGCCAGAACCATCAGAGTGTGGGCAAGCTGCTCACATAAGCAAAGCCAAGCTGACCTGCTTGGTGGTAACCCACTCTTCAAAGTCCTGTCCTTTCCACTGGAGGAAAGGAAAGAAGAGAGGGGCTGGCTTTCCACAGATGAGCAAACATACCGTTAGTACATTCTGTACCATGTGGCAGTGCCTCTTCCATTTCTGGATAGAATGTGCTCTTCTCTTGGGCATTCCAGGCCGAGGCATGGAAGACATGGCTTGAGAGAGAGCTCAATTTTGACCAACCATCAGGGTAATCCACCCACCCCTCATACTCATAGCAGCAGGCCTTCTACTCAGGTGGTATTAGGGCAAGGGAGCCAAATGGCACTTTGTGTTATGATAGAAACATGTTCTCAGGCCCTGAGTTCCAAGTCAGCAGGTGGCTAAGATGAAAACCCATGAGACAAACTATACAGCAGTTCTTGAAAAGCTGTTCCTGCCTGCTGCACACATGTGATATTTCACACATTCTTCTTGAAACCTGGTCCTCTGCCTGTTGCAAACAGGTGATATTCTATATACTCTTATTGGGAAGGAGGTACCTAGCTGAATTACAGAGCTAAGAAATGTTGACCTAATCCCAAAGCAACCTGGGGAGGTAGGCCTCATGATTGCCCCAACATTACAAACATGGAAACCTTGGGGAAGTGTTGGGGTCCCTCCTAGGGCCAACCCAAGAGGGACAGCAGGGTCTCTGCTGAGTAGGGGGTGAGAGGCACGGAGTCACGACACAGACTCCAGGAGTTGGGTGGAAGCAGCAGAGGGCGAGCTGCAGCTAACTTGTTTATTCAAAGAAGTGTAGGGGGTTTTAAGGGGCTTGGCTGGCCAATCATTGTATGGGGTGGTCCCCTTTTTGTGACCAATGACAGCCTGTCTCTGGACAGATCATCTCATAGCAGGTTTCTTAAGAGCATGGGACTATAGCTGTTGTCACGCCAGGCCTGTGCAGGACGCCATGTTCACAGAAGCCACTTCCTGGTTTCTTCTGTCATGTGGTCTGGCTAGGTCCAGACCTGCATTGTGCCATACATATCCTCCTTTTTTGTTTTTATTATTGCAACCCTGGGAGGTATGGTTTTTTGCCAAGCCATTGTTGAACCCAGGCCCTAAGGGATCATCAAATGCGACAATGCCTGTCTTAGGTTGCCCCATCTCATGGAATCTTATCCGTCATTGCCTACCCGCCATCCTGGTGAGAAAACCCGAGGGGTGTGGCCTGGTTTCTTTTAACATGCGGTCTGGCTAGGGCCAGACCTACATTGTGCCATACAAGGAAGAGATAGCTTCTCCAGACTATAAAGTACAGAGGAAGTGTATGTGCATGGAGGTTTGAGTGGGTCAAACACCAGTGGTCTCCATCTGCCCCTGATTTTCTGACATCACATAGGCCCTTTATCTAGAAACTGCTCACACTTTCTGACTGGACTTATATCTGTGCCTCTCTGGGTAACATTTTTCTTCTACTCAGGTCTGGTTTTGTCTCTGGCTGATGGGGACAGACTTATAAAGAGGTGAACACAAACAGGACTGAGGGAATCCATCCTTAAAAACCAGAGAGTTCTCTGGGGATTTCAATGGTGGCTTTCTCCACATCTGTAGCCCTTGATTTCAAAGCATGGGCTACAAGTATGCCATGGATGCTTTGAATTCAGTCACCCAGGCCTGCCACCTGGAGATCACACCTGTCTCCTGAATTTGAACATTAATCAACCCTCTTTCCTTTCCTCCCTCTTCCTTCCATTTTCTCTCTTTCCCTTCCTCTTCTGCCTTTTCCTTTTTCTCTCCTTCCCTTTCTTCTTCCCTCTCTCCATATCTCCTTCCCTTCAGTTTTCCTCCTGTCCTTCCTTCTTTCCTTCCTTCCTCCCTCCCTCCTTCCCTCCCTCCCTCCCTCCCTCCCTCCCTCCCTTCCTTCCTTCCTTCCTTCCTTCCTTCCTTCCTTCCTTCCTTCCTTCCTCCTGTCCTCGCTTCTTCCCTCCCATTTAATTTTTAGACAAGGTCTCACTATTAGCCCAGACTAGTCTCAAAATCAGAGTTTCCTGCTTCAGGGATGGGATGTTCCTTAATAGTTGCATTAAAAGCATGTGACATGAGCTGGGGGGATGGTTCAGTGGGCACAGTACTTATTGTGCCACATGAGGACCTGAGTTCAGATCCAAGTTACTCACATAAAATTCTAGGTGTTGTGGCATGTGGCTGTGTTCTAGCAACAGAGAGGCAGAGACAAGGAACCCTAGGGCTCAGATCGTAGGTAGTCTAGCCAAGTCAGAGAGCTCTAGGTTCAGTGTGAGACTCTGTCTCAATGAAAAGGAAGAACAGGACTGAAGAAGACATCTGACACCAACCTCTGGCTGACATATACAACTGCACAATGCAAAGAAAGAAAGAAAGGTAAGAAAGAAAAGAAAGGACACATGTACCACCTTGCCCAGCATCAGTCCCTCTCTCACTTTCTTATAGAAAATGAAGAAAGTGGGCTGGGGCATGGTTCTGTGGTAAAACAGCTTGCCACTTAAACATGAAGGCCTCTCTGGCTGAAGACTGTCAAATTCAACACTCCAGAACCCAAGAAAAAAGCTGGGCATGGCCACACACCTCTGGTCTCCACACTCAATTGCATTTTGTGTACACATCTGAACATACATGCATACACCACACACTAAACATAACACACATATGAACACAATGGAGAAAGTGAAAAGTCTTGGCATGGCATTGGGCACTGCTGTGTGCTGCTTAAAGCAGCAGCAGGAGAGTTAACAGGGTGGGGGAAGTGCAACAATTCTGAAGTGGCCCTAGCCATCACAAAAACCCGATCTCTGCCAAACCTGCAGGAAGTGAGTCAAGAGCAAAGGGGGCATGCCTGTGAGAAGGTAGTGCCAATCAACCTTCATACAGCCAAGGTACTCAGATGCATGGACAAGCCAAATTAAGCATCTATTCACTTCTACATCCTTCATACAGGAAATTCTTATTAAACTAATTAGATTTGAGGGACTGCAACTTCAGAGAAAAGAGGACTTGAATATAATAGGAAATCCCATGTCTTGAGTGAGTGATAAAGTGTACAATGTGCATATTTCTGTCACTGCCAGCCCTTTGAAATAAAACCGTCCATCCATGCAGAACACGCTTCTCTCTGTGCTCACCCCAGCCTGTATTTACACCTCTTTTTTTCCTCATTTGCTTGTTCTTATTTAAAAAGACATGCATTAATGGCTCACAAGCAGATTTTCATGTAAGATTGCTTCTTGTGATGTTTTACCACCCTTCCTGCATTCCCACTCCTCATTATTTTTCATTCTACAAGTCTCTTGGAATTAGGACAGCCCTCTCTCCTTCCATATCATTTGAAAGTAGCTCAGAATAGTCGTAGATATCTATTCTTATCAGAAATGAGGGTTAGATAACTGAATTAGGTTTTTCATTTGCATGTGAACCAACCTCAATTTACACACACTATAATTTGTATGTTGAGTCTATTAAAAACATCACAAAGCAGAGTGCTGTGGGCTTCAATCACACAGCTGATATCCCCTCACCATGGCCAAGGGCCCTTTCATGGTCCCTTCATTTTTGTGTGAGATCATTGACAGTTACTGCTAGGCTGTGCTTACTACCAGCCTCCCCCAGGCCAAGCTCTGTAGCTTCCTCCTCCTCATTTAAACATTTTCTCTTTTTTTCTCAATTTGGTGCTTCTTTGCAGAAATTCCAAGAGAAATTTTCTATGACTGGGAGACTATTGCTTGGCACAGAAATAGAGCTGCTGACCTAAATGATGTCATAAGATTCATATCTGAATAGGCATCCTGTTCTACCTCTTTCTTGTGCTGTGTTTTTGTATAACAAAGAATTTAGGTGGACTTTATCCTAACTTCCTGGGAGGTAACTATTCAACCCTTGGGATTTCCTAAAAGATAATATGTCATATAACATATGATAGTTTATGCTAATAAAGTGACTTCAGATAGGGGCCAGCCACCTGGGAAGGTCCAAATACAATGAGAGGGTTAGGGCTTTGCAATATAAAATATTAACCCTGCCTCCAGAAAGTGAAGAAGGCTATAGATTGTATTCAACACTTACCTATGTTTCAATCCAGCACAATTATATAGAAAAGCATCAATAAACTCAGAACACTGAGGCTCAGGAGAGCTGCCCTTCTTGGCAGTACGGTCTGATCCTGAAAAGGTTAACATGTCCATGAGGATGGTTGGAACTCCCCAGGGTTAAAGAAGCTTCCACCCCACCGGACTTGGTACATGTGTCTCTTCCTTGTGAGTTTTAATCTTTATCGCTTAGCTATAATAAAAGTGCAATTAATTTAACAATTCCTTTAGTCTTATTGCTCCAGTGAATTACCAAGGCTGAATGAGTCTGTAGAGTTCCAAGTTAGAAGACAGCTGATCAGAAGTGAGGGTTGTCTTGGGGATCCTCAGGCTGGTGGTGTATGAAGTGAGGGCAATCTTGTGAAGAATTGTGCACTTAACCTCCAGTTTCTATGGGTAACTTTCTCAATCATCAGCTTTTCATGGTTTCAGAGATTCTAGTCATGCATAGGAGAGGGCATAGAGAAGCAGAGAGGATCATGTCATGGCAGACAGGAAAGAAAGAGACAGACAGAAATGAAGCAAGGAAGATAGATCTTTGCTTAACTAATTCTCTCTGAAAATGCCCTCACAGACACACCCAGAGGTGGTCCTCACTAATCTCCTAGGTAATTTTTAATTCAATCACTTTAAAATCAAGATTAACCATTACAATGATTTATTTGGTTCAAAATTTAGAAGCAGAAGACTGGAGATATGGCTTGATAGTTAAAGGTATTTGCTTTCAAGGCCTGATGGTCTGGATTCAATTTCCCAGTATCCATGTAAAGCCAGATGTACAAAGTGGCACATGCATCTGAAGTATGTTTGCAGTGGCAGGAGGCCCTTACATGCCCATACTAACTCTCTGTCTGCCTCTTTCTTTCTGTCTTTCTCTCAAATAAATAAAATATTTAAAAAAAAACAGTGGTGTCATAGCTTCACGTTGCTGAGATGAAAAGTGGGAGGGGAGAGTCAGCCCCTCTCTGAGAGCAGCAGCAGAAGTTCAGTGGAGAGAAGGAGGGGGAGAGGGAAGGAAGGAGGGGTTGTAGGCTCCTGGGCTCCTCAGCTCCTCTACAAGAGCAGGCAAGGAAGTTTAGCGGGAGGAGGAGGAGAGGGAAGGAAGAGAGCGTCCCAAAGCAAAGCCAGCAAACCAAACTGAAAGGTGCCCCTCAGGGCTCAGACCGTTGGAGAGAGAGTCTCAAAGTGTTGAGAGTGCATCTTTCTCAAGACCTGGGAAGCCCAGAAACAGGCAAGGGGTGTGACCTGATGTAAGATTTCAAAGAGCAAGGGAGTATACCTCCCAGAGCGGGAGCAGGCCAACCTGTGGTGAGGGCTCTTATTAAGGGGGAGAGGACAAGGGAAGTTGTAGCGGGGAGAGAGAGAGAGAGAGAGAATACATACCGGTGCAAGCCAATCTCTGAGGGACACTTACCCAAGAGCAGATGATGCAGGAAGGAGGAGGAGTGATGCCAAATCGTGGTGAGTGAGGAAGCCTGCACCTGGCAGATGGTCCAAGGCTGTCACAGGGTCAGTGGCAGCTCAGTGGCCTGGTTGGGGAAAGGCCACCCAAGAGGGCAACTGGGATCCTTCTATGTTAGGTTCATGCACAACCAGAGACCACACACAACCACTCTGAGGCAGGAAAAGAGCTGTTTGTTGGGGCAGGAGCTGCTGGGCTGGGGCAGGAGCTGCTGGGCTGTCTTTCGGGAGGAGAAAGAGAGAAGAGCTGGCGTAAGTCTAGAGAGCTGGGATATTTTATAGAGTTTTTCCTTTTGGGATGGGGGTACAGAATTTGATTTCCAAATTCTTACTGATTTACATAATTTCTGTCACCACACAGGCAAATGGTCCAAGATTCAGTCATTTTTTTTTTTTTTTTTTTTTTTTTGCTCAACATGCTGATCCTTCTCTCTGCTTGCCCTACTCACCAGATTCTTCTAGCCAAGACCTCACGGGCAAAGTCAAAATTAACACTCCCTCCTTACTCTGCTCCACCTTCAGCTCTCCATCTTGACACCATTGATGACCTGCTCCCTACTGCTCCCCCTGCTCATCCTCAACTGCCTAACCTACCTCCATCTGATCCATCCTTGTCACCTCTACCCTCTCCTTCCCCTCCCCTTTCTCCCCTTACTCAACACACCTGCTCACACACAGATGGAATCTTTCCCCTAGGAGAGATGGCAGGGACTGAGGGAATTGTGCAGCATCCATGTCCCATTTTCTGTCTGACCTGTCTCAAATTGAAGCACACCTAGGATCCTTTTCTTCTGACCCTGCCCACTATAACCGAGGAATTCTGCTACCTTACTCAGGTCTATGAATTTACCTGGCATGATTTTTGTGTTATCCTGTCTACCACTCTCACCCCAGACGAAGTTGAGCACACATGACTGGATGGTTGTCTGCTTCTTGACAGGCCTCCAGAAGGCTTTTCACATGGTTAACTTTACTAAACTCCTCTCAATAACTCAAACACCTAATGAAAACCTGGAAGAATTCATGGGACACCTAACAGAGACACTTAGTACACCTGCCTTGATCGCACTTCCCAAGAAAGCATTTTGATTCTTAGCATCCACTTCCTATGTCAATCTGCCCCTGATATTCAGAAGAAACTCAAATGCCTTGATAAGGGACCTCAACTTCCCCCCACCCCTGGGAAGATCTGTTAGAAATGGCCTTTAAGGTATTTAATGGCCCAAGAGGACCAGGAATGGACTGACAGCCAGGCCAGAGACAAACAAAAACACCAGCTCTTTGCTGCGGCACTTCAGGCTCCTCCAAAGAAGACATGGGGACTTCAACAATCCCTACTGGGGCCCTGCTTTAAGTATGGAACCACCACACACTGGGCCATCGGTTGCCCAAACCCATGCCCACTGTCAGGACCCTGCCTTCAATGTGGACTCGGGAGATACTGGAAGGTTTACTGTCCCTCCCTGCCTTGCCAAGGCAGGCCAGCCCCTTCCCTTTGGCCCCCACCGGAGCTGCTCAGCAGTGTTGGACTGGTGGCTGAAGACTGATAGTGCCCTGGGACCTTGACCCCTGACAAAACTCTCCACATCGCAATGGAAGAGCCCAGGGTAACAGTCTAGGTGGCAGGTAGGACATTCTCATTTATATGAGATGCGGAAGCCACGTTGTCAGTCCTGCCATCCTACTCTGCCCAGACTTTTCTCACACAGATCTCTGTGGTGGGTGGAGATGGCCAACCCATTCACCTCACATTACTACCTCTCCTGAAATGTTTGTAACACTCCACTCTTTTCTTGTAATGCCCTCTTGTCCTGCCCCACTTCTGGACCAAAACCTCATGCAAAAACTCGCCCTCTTCTTAACCCTCACTCATCTACCATCTTCATCCGTACCCCAGCTCCCTCTCTTATCAAAACCTGTAACTTTCCCCTTCAATCTGAGATTGATCCCCAGATGTGGGACACTTCTTTGCCTGGTTTGGCCTTACATCATCCACCTATTCGTATCAAGCTCAAAAACCCTAAATGGTTCTCCTGCCAGCCCCAATACTTGATCTCACTTAAACACTGTCAGGAACTTAACCCATCATTTCTTGCCTTCATCATGCTTGCCTCCTCTGTCCCACTCATTCCCTCTACAATACTCTCATCCTGCCCATCATTAAGCCTGATGGAAGCTACCAATTAGATTAGTACAAAATCTTCACTTACTCAATGTTGCTTTTCTACCCACTCACCCAATAGTACCTAACCCATACACCCTCCTCTCCCACATTCCTTCCTCTACCACTCACTTCCCAGTGCTTTACCTCAAGGATGTTTTATTCTCTATACCTCTTCTCCCTGATTCCTATGATCTTTTTGTTTTCACCTGGGAAGACCCTGACACCCATACTACAACTCAACTAATTTGTACTATCCTTCCCCCAAGGGCTTAGGGACAGCCCTCACCTGTTTGGCCAAGCTCTATCCACGGAACTATCCCTAAACCTGTCACCTAGCATACTTTTATACTATGTTGATGTCTTTCTGCCCTGCTCACCCTCTCTCCTGGACTCCACATGAAAAAAACTTCTCAACTTTCTAGACTCCAGGGACTACAGAGTTTCCCCCACTAAGGCTCAACTCTCTAACCCAAGTTAAGCACCTTGGTTTCCTCATTACTCCCAACTCACGGCAACTCACCCTGTACTGCAAACAGCATATTTACTCTTTCTCCCCTCCTCCCTCTAAGGAAGAAATCTGATCTTTTCTTGGCTTCACTGGGTTCCTCAGAACTTGGATTCCCAATTTTTTCCCTCTTGGAAAAACCCCTGTATGATTCCCAGACTGAGATAGACCTTGCTTTTTCTCACCTGTGAGATGCCCTTCTGACAACACCCGCCCTGGCTCTCTCCAAATGCCAAAGAAAAGAGAGGAATGGCACTGAGAGTTCTCAGACACATGAAAGACCCATCTTTTGTCCTGGTGCCCTACATCTCTAAGCAATTAGATACCTCTGTCCAGGGATGGCAAACTTGTCTGTGTGCAACATTCCTGACCCAAGAAGCACAAAACCTCAATTTTGTCTGAAAGCTGGCAGTTCTTTCACCTCATAGGCTCAAGGATCTCCTCTCTAAATCTTGTGTGTCAACCCTAACCCCATCCAAATTTCAGCTTTTTCATGTTACCTTATAGACAACCCAAACATTACTGTAGATTCCTGCCCCCCACTTAACCCAGCCTCTACCTGAACAACTGACACACTCCTGTGTAGAGACTTCAGAAGAGCTTACCTACCACAAACCCAAAATTTCACTGTCTCCCCTCCCTGACCACACTTGGTATATAGATGGAAAATCTACTACCCTACAGGGGTCCCAAATAGCAGGATATGCTATCATCTCAGATAACCAATAATAGAGCTTGGCCCATTGCCTAAGGGAAGTATATCCCAGAAGGCTGAGCTTGTCACCTTCACCAGAGCTCTCACTTTAGCCCAAAGGAAGACCATAGATATTTGGACTCTTAAGTTCATATTCTAAATCACCAGGCTGTCATCTGGAAGAAGAAAGGCTTTCTCTCAGCAAAGGGAACCCAAATTACCAATGGGCCTCTTATCCTTAAGCTACTAGAAGCTTCTTACTTCCCCACAAAGTCAGCCATCATCTACTGCTGGGCACACCAGCCTCTAACCTCATCTGTGGCCCAGGGAAATTTGTTTGCAGATAGAGTAGCCAGAGAATCTAGTCTTCAGAGTACAGGCATATCCTCAGGTCTTTTCCTTGCCCTAGCCTGCTTTGCCCCTTCCTCTACCTCTAAACAATATCAGGCTCTCACAAGACAGGGCCCTCAGGAATGGCTACTATTGGGAAACCTCTACTGACTGCCTGATGATCTCCAGGCTACTACCATATTAACTCATTTACATAATCTTATCAATATTGGTGCTTGTACCCTACAGAGATTTCTGACCCCACTTCTTTTCCACCCTCACCTCTCCTCAGTGATTTCCTCTATGACCTAAAACTGCTTTCTCTGCACCAAAGCCTCTCTACAAGGTGGAACCTGGCTCCCTTCTTCCTTCAAACCCCACCAACATTGGGGGTCTTTCCTTGGGGTTGATTGTAAATAGATTTCATTCACATGCCTCCTCACAAAAAGACTAAATACCTTATCACTATGGCAGACACTTTCTCAGGATAGGTTGAAGCCTTCCCAACAACTGAAGAAACTGCATATATAGTTGCTTCCCACCTTCTCAAGTCCATTCTACCTCGTTTTGGCATTCCTCTTACTATCCAATCTGACAATGGACCAGCTTTTCATCTCTAATGTAACAGAGGGAGTATCCAGAGCCCTGGCAAGGTGGAAAGGGCAATACCATTCTTAAAACCCACCTTTGAAAGTTAACCTCTGAGCTCCACTTGCCTTGGACCCATCTCCTTCCACTTGCCCTAGCACGAATCAGATCTATCTCCTGAGCTCCCATTTTTCTCAGCCATTTTGAACTCATGTATGGCTGTCCTTTCCTCCTGGAAAACCTTCCTCCCCTAATGGACACTTTTCTCCATGGGTGCTTACCTGCATTCACTCTCATTAGAAATCTCTGCCGAGAACACGCTATCTTCTACCTCAGCCATCAAAAGCATCCAGTGAAGCTCCAAGGCATTGCCAACTGGATCCATCTATCCTAAGTCAAATGGGTCAAGACACCACTGCTTGACTCCAGGCCAACAGGGTAAGTACTCTCTACCTTGACTAGTCCCCTTCAACTCAAAATCTCCTGTATTCCTGCACTCCTCACCATATCAGAATGCTTCCCAAAAGGACACTAATAACTCCCTATCTTTTCTTGTGATGTACTCTTTCTCCCTGGCCTCTGAATTTTTGGCCCTACTTTGCACTTGGTGTTTTGATGTCTTATCTGCAAACAAAAATGACAAACTCCTTACATCTACCTTTTCCTCTATCTCAGGATGCACAGCACCCATATCCTTCGCCTTCTTTATCCCCAGTGCTTCCTATGGACCTCCTGGTGTGTTTTCAACTCCCATAACCTCAACAAATTATGGTCTGAATTTCTGTGCCTGATTCAGGACCAGACTAACCCTGACTGTAGGAAAAGTAACCAATGAGGTGGGTGTCCCTGAAGGAGTTGTAGATATCATTACACTAGGCCAGGCTATGGCATCATTCCACAACAACTCAGACCATCAGAGAGAAATTAATGATCCCTGGAACCAGAAATGGGCAGATGGAATGGAGGGAGTGGCCTACTCAGTAGACCGATTGGACAGAGCCTTCTGTAAGGGCGGAATAAAGATGTTCATGTCACTCCCAACAGCACTAGTAATGGCCCAAAATTCCATCATACATGCACTCTGAATTATAAAGCAGGCTCATGATGACCTTCAACACAACCTCTATAACATTCTCTTTCTACCCCACCTTGGATGTCTATCCCAAATTCCTCATGCTCCCTGCTCAACCAGCCCAATTCAGCAAACCATACTACCTCTCTTTGCACCTCTCTTCAACAGGCTGTTATTACTGCAATATGCCTATTCAATGTCACTTTCATTTAGGCTACACTTGTCCCTGGGAACCCATCTCTTCTGTTTCTGATCCTCTCTCCCCTCCAGGCCTTCTTGATTGCTGGCATAAGGACACTTCTAAGTGCTGGCTAGGGACATTCAAAAATATTTCTATCTCTAACAATCACACCCTACTGGCAGGGATTTACTTGTGGTGTGATTCTGTTCTGTACACTTGTATCTCCCCCATAAAACATACAGGTCCGCATGTCCCTGTCACCTTACTACCTAACCTCACCCTCTATACAAAAGGGGAACTATCCTACTTTTTCCTCCAGCACATTCAACACCCTAACTATTGTATCAGAAGAACAGTTCATTTACCTGTACTAATAGGAAAAAGCCTTGCCTCCTCTATAGCAGCTACAAGGCTGGCTGCAGGAGTGGGGAAAGGGCTGTGACACATCTTAATCTCTTATCAACAGCTTTACACAGAACATAGTACAGCCAATAAACACTCTGCTATTGCCTTCACCTGGTATAGTAACAGCTCAACTCATTGTGATTCTGTTCTGTACACTTGTATCTCCCCCATAAAACATACAGGTCCGCATGTCCCTGTCACCTTACTACCTAACCTCACCCTCTATACAAAAGGGGAACTATCCTTCAGAACCGCCGAGCCCTCAATCTCAACACAGCTGAAATAGAGGTACTTGTCTCTTCCTAAACAAGGAATGTTGCAATCATATAAACCAATCAAGCAAAGTATAATTGGAGATTTTAAAGCTCCAAACTCTGGCCAACAGACTACCCTGGTGCCCCCACTGTCTTCAGGACCATGGGCTATCTTTGGAACTATTTGTTCTTGGCTACTACCATTAATTGAGTCATTAATGGGGATATTTATTTTACTCTTGATAGTCTCCTGTCTTTGGAAATCCATACAAAACCAGGTACATAATGTTCAACCAACTTTTATTAACCTGTCCCTCTTCCAATAAATACCAATTTTTAACCTCTTCAGAATTGACTCCCTATCTCCTGCTCCAAGGGGACTTGCCAGCTTCTGAACTAGCATCCCCTAAAACACCCAACAATGCCCCTCACATCAGGAAGCAGTAATGGAGATGACCACACCCCCTTATCCTTAACAAAATGCTGGAATGTTAGGTAGGACAAAAGTCCCAAGATGGAGTCAAGATGAAGGAAGAGAATGACAGCAGCCTGATTGATGCAACTTTAGATGTTTATATTGCCTAACCCTTACTCCCCTGACCTAACAATGCCTTCAGTTATAGTTTCTTGCCAATCTCATCTTAGAGACGACCTGGCTCCTTTTCCGATGGCAACTCATCCTCTGATTGATTACCTCCTCCATTTGATCTCTGGCCCCTGATTAATTAGCTTCTACATTTGGTTCCTTCCTCCCTTGAATTTCTTAGTCTTTTGTTTTCTGTACTCTCCTCCCAAAAGGAAAAACTCTATAAACACCAAAGCTATGTAGACTTATGCTGGCTAGTCTCTCTCTCTCTTCCTGTGAGACAGCCTGGCAGCTCGGACCCCAATAAACAGCTCTTTTCCTGCCTCAGAGTGGTCGTGGGTGTCTTTGGTTGTTCAAAAACCATACAAATTATAATTTAATTAATTTTTTAAAAATTGGGAGCAATTTCCCCAACATGTATGAAGGAATCCTGGTCAGGGAGTAAGCATACACCTATCTGGTTTCATGGTTAAAGACCATTTTAGGTCTCAGTACCAGTTTGCCTTGCTCAAATCCTGCATCCACAGCTTATATTACTTATCTACTAAGCTCTCTATGACTCAATATCTTCAATAATATAAAGAAGCTAATAATGATACCTACCTTAAAGGGTTATGAAGGAAATGTGTTATACATGCAAAATGTTCTCAAATATTCATAGGTGATATTGGCTATACAAAAAATAATGTATTTCTTTCATTAAAAATAATCAAGAAGTATACCCTATAAACATCTCATCTCTTATTTACTACTGTGCCAAATCTTAGCCAATGGCAGTTTTGAGAACACAGAAGGGGCAAATATTGAACGCTTACCCAAGAACTTCTATATTACAGTGAGCCACACCCTACATGGAGCATCCTGACCTTAGATGCACAGGAAGAAGATCACATGTGGGAATGGCTGGTCTCAGGTAGGCTCTTGGCCACTGGGAAGACAGCACAAAATACAGCTCTCATCTCAAAGGAAATAAAAGTTTATTGTGAGTAAAATATGAGTTACCATGGTTGAGAAACATGGATTCAGTTGGTTTTGAATCAAATGTTCCAATATGAAAGTAGTTTTCCAAACTTTTAAAGTCACAAATCAATATAAATTCATAAATTAAGAAAATTTCCAAACACATTGGTGGGAGTATCAGGTAGACAGGTTATAGAAAAGAAGAAAACTCTTCAATATTTTTTATATATTATTTGATGACATTCTTATTTTGTGATTTGTGAAAACTTGTGGTTTTCTAAATTAATGCAGTTTAAAGATTTTTACCTGAATAGTAGAAAGAATCTTAGGTCCTACATAGACATGGACAAAGAATGGACACTGAGGAAACTGAAGATAGCTCAAGATAACTTGGCTCTGGATCTGAAATATTCCAACTCACTCTTCATATTGATGAAGTTCCCGTCAGCCAACCATCCTTTCAGAATCTTTAACATAGGTTAAATAAATATAGCTTTTTTTAATTGGTAAATTCAGTTCACATTTTTAGTCTAGAATCACTCCCTTCAGCCACCTTGTCATTCAGACTACATTTAAGTTTAATGAAAATGGGCAATAAACGTGAGTTACTCAGCAAGACAGTTGTTTCAAAATATCATATCTGAATCATGGGCATTCAAGAAGTGGAAGAAATACAGGCCAAAGGCATAGAGAACATCTTCAACAAAATTATCCAAGAAAATTTTCTGAACCTCATAAAAGAAAGACTACTCTTTCTATAGAGCACTTGCTCAGCCATGTTTAAAGTTGCTCTATTTACAATACTAGGAACTGGAATTTCCCAGATGCTCATCAACTGATGAATGCATAATAAAGATGTAGTACATGTATGCAATGAAATTCTACTCAGCGGTAAGGAAAATTAAATAATAAAATTTGTAGGAAAATGAATGAACATGGAAAAAAAAATCACACTAAGAATACTCATGCAAGCCCAGAAATACAAATGTTGAATGTTCTTACTTATATGTGGTTCTTATATTGGAAAAATTTGAGTTTCAATATACTTTACAGGCAACTTGAGGGACAGATAATAGGGTGTGGAAGAGTCTTGAGGAGAGGGGAAAGGGAGGGTGATGGGAGGCTTACACAAAAGTAAAGTCAGCATGAATTAGGGCCATAGAAACCTTTCTTATGGACAGCAAACTAAAAGATATAACCATCAATAGTAGTGAGAAGAGATCATCTGGGCAGAAGGGCCTCAGAACAGGCAGGAAGAAGCAAAAATCCTAAAACTATGGACTCTGGCTTACTATTTCCAGTGCCAGAAATGGGCTACACTCCATAGTGAGCTATTTGTTCAAGAGATGTATGAGGTCCCCAAAACAAGACAGGCTTCTGGCAAACCACTTGCTTACCTGCCAGAGCTAAAAGATAAGACCCTATTACTGAAGACACAAGCTGCCAACACAGAACATTGAGAGATCATACTGAAATTTAGAAGAAAGCCAGTTTCCTGATGACTAGCCCTCATAGTGCTGGAAAGTGCTACATGAGCTGCTGGGGAAAAATGGTCACCAACATTGTAAACAAGCAGGGGATCCTGCTAAATTAAAAAAAAAAATCAACCAGTTGGACAAGATGTACCAACCTCTGCAATACTGTCACTTAGCCTACGTGGGTAGTCAGTGGCTCTCTGATTGCATAAGAGGCTCACTCCCCAGGAAGGAACTCAAAGGTGGTACTGGGCACCAAGTTAGAATCCTATGGAGATGGTTGTCATAAGCTCAGAGAGAAGTTCCCACTAGTCTTTGAGCAAAAGAGTGGCTACACCAATCAAAATATCTCTTTAATTAACTATGCTTATCCCCTTTAATCCACGATGCTCTTATTCTTAGTTGGAGAATTTGTTTTTGTTTGTTTTTACAGAAGGCACCAAAAACTGTGGAGAACCCACAGCCTATCAACATGACAAGAAAAGATAGCTGACTGCCTATCATGAGATGAGTCACCACATCAGCCAGGGTCCAGATGACACCACAGAAAAAATGGCATGTTAAGCATAAGTGCTGCTCTCACTGCGAGCCTGACAACCTGTGACAGGGAGATAGCGATAGATGCTGAGAACACTCTAAATGAATCAAAGCAGAAATCCAGAAGTTTCTGAAAGCTCAAGACTAAAAATAAACTTGTAACATACTCAGCAAGGCTCAAGGAACATTGCTGAAGAGGGGGCAGAAAGATTGTAAGAGCCACAGGGTGGGAAGGAGTATTCCAAGACACTGCCCCCTTCCCAACCACAGTAACTGACTGCTGCATTCATAATCCATAACCCCATGGTGAATACTAATAACCCCACTGAGGAGAGTTCTCAGTGGAATGGGGGCAAGGAGGAGGGGATAATACAAGGGGAATGAGACCAACACATGATTATCCATTTAAAAAAATCTAATTAATGAAGGAAAAAAAGAAAATAAGAAAGAAAGAAAGAAAGAAAGAAAGAAAGAAAGAAAATAAGAAAGAAAGAAAATAAGAAAGAAAGAAAGAAAGAAAGAAAGAAAGAAAGAAAGAAAGAAAAAAAAGAAAGAAAGGAGGGAAGGAGGGAAGGAGGGAAGGGGAAGGAAGGAAGGAAGGAAGGAAGGAAGGAAGGAAGGAAGGAAGGAAGGAAGGAAGCAAGCAAGCAAGCAAGCAAGCAAGCAAGCAAGCAAGCAAGCAAGCTAGCTGCTGGATAGATGACTGAGTGGTTAAGGCACTAAAGACTAATGCAAAGCCTAATGACTTTGGTTCTATTTCCCAGTACTCTTGTAAAGCCAGATGAACACAGTGGCACATGCATCAGGAGTTCATTTGCAGTGGCTGGAGGCCCTAGTGTGCCCATTCTCTCTCATTCCTTACAAATAAATAAATATTTTTAAAACGTAAAAGAAGAAAGAAAGAATGCCACACCTGTTACATGCAGTGAAAAATATGAGGGAGACACATGAAACTGACTTTTACTCTAATGTGTAGTTTACTGGAGAGATGAGTAAAGAGCTCATACAAATGATTTGTATCACAAGGGCATGACAAAAAGATACTTGGGGACACTATCTTTCCTAAATTAGTAATTAGCTTTTGTAATAACTATACTAGTTCACAATCAACTGTAGTTAATCTTATAGTTACTTAGGATATCATGTTTATGATTGTTTTTATAGCTCACAAATGTGAGATACTATATTTGGTTGGTACATATGTAAATTGGGCTAAGATGATATTTTATCTTAAGTTCTGCATATCGTGTAAAATATATTATAAAATGTATCATTATGTACAAAAACATCAAGGGCTGGGGGTATAATTCATTGGCAGCACACTGGAAAGTGTTTTCAAGGCCCTGGAGTCAATTTCCAACACACAAACACATACACACACACACACACACACACACACACACACACACATTCTGCATATCAGAATTTTAGGCTTTGAGAGGCAGTGTTAATCAGTGAATAAATTAAATAGGGAGAAAAGGAGGGTAAAAGTAGAGGATGGAGAAGTAACATATACACACACAAAGAGAAGCTGATGCATTGTCTCCTGGTTATGATAGAGATTAGAAGCAAGATAATTTTCTTTTGTAGATAGCCAGTGTAGGGACACCATGGGAATTTCAGTCTGATTCAAGATGGATGGTGATAAGGAGCAGATTCTAGTTCTTCCTCTGTAGGTTTTAATGGGACTTTTCTCCATTGTTGGGCTCTTTCTGTCTGTGCTCTGGTCCACCAACCAATCAAGGTCTTCCATTTACATGAACTTGACAATGAGGCTTATCTCAATTGGGTACCTAATTTGCATGTCTAAGGGTTATAAGGGGATCTGGCCCAAGTTGCCACATAGATTTCCCCAGATTTTTTTCTCTTGGGATCCCTTCCAGCTGAGAGTACCTCTCTCAGCTTGGAACTTTTTTTTGTTGTTTATTTCTAATCTCTCTTAAAATAAATCTTTCATGAGCTGGAAAGATGGCTCACAGTTAAACGTTCTTGCTTCAAAGCCTGATGGCCCAGGTTCAATTCCCCAGGGCCCTAAGGTCCACCCCCTCAGCTACACACCTTCTCCAGCAAGGCACCACCTCCCAAAGGCCCCACCCACTAGCGACTAAATAGGAGGCTTAATTACAGACATGTGAGTCTACTGGGGACATTTTACATTAAAACCATCAATAGCCCTCCTCCATGGATTTTCCTAAACACTGGTACATTTCCGACTGGGTGATGCCATTCATCATTAACAGACAATCCTGAGATATCAAGTGACACGTATTTTAAAGAGTAAGCCAATCTCAATGGTGAGAAAATGAAGGGAAATAACAGTAGTCTCCTCTTCTTGTATGTGGAGTCTTGTTTCTTTTCATTAATAGTACCCTTTGGTCAGATTATTATAAATAAAATTTCATTCCAACCATTTTACTTAACAGCATGACATGACAAATGGTTTCTTAGCTATCAAATAAGAAAACACTGGAGAGAATATAGGCCCCAGGATTTCTCTGGGAAGCCCTTTATGGAGGCAATCTAGATACAGAGATTAGTATAGATTAGTATAGATTAGTATAGTAGGAGTCGGGGAAGAAGCAAAAATTCATAAGGGACATAAAGGAAGGTCTCATGGTGGCTACTTTCAGCCACTTTTACTCCTCGTCCCAGTGTAAGAAGCTTCTGGCTCAAGCAAAGATGGTCACTGGGAAAATGACAGGGTGCAAACAGTTCCAGCATGGGAGACATGGTTTCTCATCCTCTATGTATAACCTCTTATTTCAGGCATCAGGACAATCTGTTCATAAGATTCCTTAATTGTGAAAAGATGATAGTCATTTTTGCCCTATTGCATTTAGCTATTGTGACAATCAAACATAGGGGTGTGTGTGTGTGTGTGTGTGTCCCCGTCCATGTGTACACACTTTACAAATCCCTTTACACTGGGAAATAATAACATAAGCCCCATTGATTCAGTTCAAACTGTGATGATGTGTAATAAATATGCAGTAAGCATTTCTCAAATAAACTGATGCCTTCTTGGCATTGCTTATGAGTGTTGGTGGCTGTTTGAGTTTTTAAGCATGCTGTGTCACAACACAGTGTATAGAAAATATGTAGCCATTCTAGATTGACTTATTTTTAGAAAAGAGATGTGTCACACTTAGAAATATATTTATAATTTAGATGTGGGAAGATTAAGGAATACCTAAACCATACCTACTCACTTAGTGAGAATAAAAAAGTCACTTCATAATAATTACTAGGTACCTGGTAATTATCTTGGATAATTATTGTGAATTTAAGCTCAACACTATTTTTAATGGATTCAGGTGCTTTCTTTAATCAGTACAAAGAATGACCACTGTGACATTATCAGTTCTTATCAACAAAATAATTCTCTCATTTATGAAATTTGTGGTTTGAATAGCCTCTTCTGTATAAGAAAATATTCAGGGAGAAATCTCACTCTGTCAGAGCTAGGCCTAGGTGTGTGCTCAGACTTTTCCATCCCCACAGCGGGCAAATCAAACAGTCTCTTCCATGCTCTTTGCTCTGGCCAGCAAGAAAGTGCACACCTCTGCAGCACAAGTGATTTCCCTTAAGGGATATGTCTTGAAAATTCTGATACAGGGCAACTGGAAATAAGAAAGTGTTTTAAAAGTAGAAAGCAAACTCCCTATCTGGGACCCCTTCACTCTTTGGAGGCAGACATCCATTCACTCACTGAAACTTGTTATCTGCAGAGTAGTGTGGCCTGGACACAGGGCAAAAGGGAAGTATAAAGTCATAAATCTAGGTGGGCAGTGAGGCCTAAGGGAGAGGGCCTTGCCAATCAGTTGCAGGGTGTGGACTTATCCTGGAGTAACTGGAAGCAACTGAATGGATTTTGTTTATTTTCATTGCTTTCTTCTTATTTTAATTAAGCAAACAAAACAATGCATATGTATATCATTGTACTTTGCTAATTTTAAATAGTAGAGTAATAGATTTGCTTTATAGAAAGTTCACTAGAGCTACAAAGAGAGAATAATGAAACAAGAGTGAAGGTAAAAAAGAGGCTGGTCAAGCAAAAGTGAGAAGCTTCTGAGGTTCTGAATGGAAGTATAGAAGATTCAGAAAAAGGAGTCAGATCTGTCAATTGCTAGTGACAGTTGATAGGTGATAGGATTTCATGACTGATATTTAGATGAAAAGAGAGTGAGTCTTCTTCATGAGCCAGGTCAAGGAATATGAACACAGGAGAAAAAAAAGCATATTTGGGGCAAGGGAGAGTAATATGAATAATTGAATAGTTTACTGTCACAGTTCTGTTGTGTCATGCCTGCAGCTAGATAGTGCCTGACAGGTGTATCCTCTTCAGCTCACTGGAAGTTTCTCAGTTGCAAACTCTAAGAAGAAAGATAAAAGAAGATGAAGTGTGATCTCTCCATCAGTGCAGACTTTGCAAAATGATTAAAAGTCATCTCGTGGGTCCCTGAAGCCCTGCTACAGCAATGCCTGGTGACCAGGAAGTGTTCAGAGAGCAGCCAGCTAAATGTCCAACACTGGAAACTCAGCTGTGAGAACTATGGCAAGTAGCTTATATATAGTCTAGCCAATTCCAGTAAAGATCTGAGTGGTTAAAAGCAGCAGCATGTCTGCAGGGATTTGTTTCACAAGGGGTTTTGTACTTTATAACTCACATTCATGACCTTCTTTCTACTAGGCCTCTGCAAAAGCTGTGTAGATTCAACCATGGGTACAAAGTTATAAGCCAAGTTGTACTGAGGCTTACCGAAAAACAACTATGTCCATATTCCCCTTGTTTTTATTTATCCAGAATTTGCTAATTGAAAATTCTGTCTCAATCAGCAACTTGCTTGACTGAAGGAACAGAGAAAAACTGATACAGACAATTCACTAATGAGCAGCAATATTCAAATCATTCATTAAGAAAGTTTCTCCTCTACACATCTGAGAAGTGTAGACTGTCTCAAAACCATGTCTGCCATGGACCACATTCTCATAGTAATTCTCTATCAAATGTTGCAAAATGGAGATCCAGGTCTAGGGTGTCACATTATTGGTAATGATGAAGGTGTATCCAACATCCATCTCATTTTTGAACAGGAAGACTGAACTGCCAATATGATCTTCACCTTGTCTACAACCATCTCTGCCACTCCTGGCTCGGTATTGCTTCCACTTTATTCTCTAGTTCATTTGCTCAACTCCATCGCCAATCTTCATAGTATCTTAGCACCCCGCACCAGCAATCATGTCATGCTTCAAGTCTTCTTGTGTCCCTCGGTTGCCTATTTGCATGTCCAGTTTGATTAGAGAACCCTTTTATACTGGTTACTTTTCTTGCTACTGTGACAAAATACTGACAAGAAGTAACTTAACGAAGGAAGGGTTTATCCAGGTAGTGGCTGCTCACATTGCACTTGAGGTCAGGAAGCAGAGAGAAATGAATGCTAGGGCTACACTCGCTTTCTCCTTGTTATTTAGTCTGGGACCTCAGCCCACAGAATGGTGCCACCCACATTAAGGGTTAGTTTCCTCTACAGAAACACACCCAGTGGTTTGCTTCTTAGGTGATTCTAAATGCAGTCAGTTTGGCAATGGAATGTACCATCACACTCATGATGTTCCTTTCCCACAGATCACTCGGGGTCACTTGGGGCCACATACCCACTTTTCACATTAGGCAATAAAGACCTAATTCCTATGGCAAATAGTCCCATAGACAATAACTCGTCCCCAGAGCTGTTTATCCAGAGTCTGGCAGGTTGAAAAGGACCAAACACAGAGGCAAATTTCTTAAAAAAAAAAAAAAAAAAAAAAAAAAAAAAGGAAAAAAATCTATCCAGTATGTTATCTAATTTTATATGCACAACCATCTGGTAGAGAAGATAGTCTACACTTACAGATAAAATACACAAGAACCCCCAAAACCGAGTATTATACCTAAAGTTACACAGCTACCTTCAATATACCACCATGCCCTGTGCCCAATAACGTGCCTTATTTTCAATGCTTACATTTGTTTTGAAAAAAAAAATTAATTCAGATTAATGACCATACATCTTGAGTATTATCCAGTAATCCCATCTTATCTTTATAGAAAACTTGCTCTCTTTCTCTCCTTAAACAATTTTTTGGAGGTAGGGTCTCACTCTAGCCCAGGCTGACCTGAAACTCACTCTGTAATCCCAGACTAGTCTTGAACTCCTATCAGTCCTCCTTCCTCTGCTCCTGGGTGCTGAGATTAAAGGCATGTGCCAGCATACCTGGCTTCTCTCCTTAAATTTAAATACCACTTACTTTTACTTTGTCATTCTTAACTGATGACTTTTCTTCGTATTTTACTGAAAACAACATTGTGAGATATGCATCATCTACTTATATTTGCTCTTGGCATTTGTGTCTGTATTGTGTTCATATGTGTGTGTGGGCACACATATGTGTGCATGTGCATATTTGTGCATATGTCATGTGCATGTGGAGACTAGTGGATAATCTCAGATGTAATCCTCAGGAACACTGTCCATCTCTTTCTTTCTTTCTTTCTTTCTTTCTTTCTTTCTTTCTTTCTTTCTTTCTTTCCTTTTTTTTTTTTTTTTTTTTACTTTTTTATGAGATAGAGAGCAAAAGAGCCAGAAAAGAGAGGACTGGCATGCCAAGGCCTCCAGCCACTGCAATTGAATTCCAGATGCTTGCCTCACCTTGTGCATCTGACTTATATGGGTTCTGGGGAGTTGAACATAGGTCCTTAGGCTAAATAGCCCTGTCCATCTCTTTTTGAGCCAGTGTCTCACACTGACCTGGAGCTCACCTATTAGGCTAGACTGGCTGGCAGGGAGCACCAAGGATGCTCCACCTCCCAAGCACTGGAACTACAAGCATGTTCCACCATGCCTACCTATTTACATTGGTACTGGGTGTCAAACTCAGATCATCATGCGTGCAATGCTAGCACTTTACTCACTGAGCTGTGTCCCCAGTTGCATCCTACCATATTCTTAATCCACTTGGCCTGACCCCTGTGGACTGTCTTCCTAGTATTTCAAGAGAAGAACACTTTTTCTCTACTCAGTGGCCAGTCCTCCATTTGTGCCCTAAATAAATACCGTCTTCTCTTACTCAAGGACTCTTGGAAATATCCCTTTTCTTTTCTCTTGCATCTCATTTTTCTCCCTGGATCATCCTTATCATTATAGAATGCAAGGTCCTATAACTTCCACCTTAAAAACAAAACTACAATAAAAGTTTGTCCCTTTCAAGTTGTTGCCTGATTTCTCTCCAGTTCTCTGCAAGAAAACCTCAAAGACTTATCTGTATTCTATGCATCTACTTCAGGATTTTGTCCCTACCTGTCTCAAAGGAAAATGCTGTTGTGGAGTAGAACTTTAACCTTTGTCTTGTCAACCATCACTCCTCTCCTTACGTCATTTTGGTATGTCCTCCATGGACGCTACTGATTTTCTCCTGCCTAGTGGGTCTTAAGTCTTTGTCCTCATGCTTTTGGTACCTCAGGAATTCTCACAATCCTCTGAGCATCACCATTTATATGTCTAGCAGAAATCTCACATTAACAAGTGCAAATCTAAATTCTGGATCCTACCCACCCCATAAAACCTGTTCTTCACTTAAGATTTATTCCTCCTGTTCACTTAAGATCCATTCACCTAATTGTTTAAGACAAAAATCTGAACAATACTTTGTTAAATTTCTTTTTCTTTCCTCATGTGCCAAATCCAAACTACTAAGAATATCTGTCAGCTCCTCCTTGAAACATTATTCTATATCTACCTACTCCTACTCTGCCACTCCTGACCCTAACACAAATTCTCCATCTGCTTTTGCTTGGACAACTATAGCAGCCTCCTGTTTTGTCTTCCTCCTTCTACTTACAGACTCTATGGTCCACATTCTATATAGACCCTTGAAAGATGTTCAAAAGTACAGGAACTGACTAGTCCTATTCCTGCTTAAATCTATTTAAAAGCTCCATTGACTTTCCATGCAGTTAAACCCAAATCCTTATGATTTAGAAGGTATTCATCTGGATCCTTCCTGCCTTTCTTTATGTCCTGTTATTCTTGTGGTCACATACCAGACTCCAATCTCATTGTCCTCTCACTGATCCCCAACCATGCTGAGACAGATCTTTTGTGGCCCTTCCCATGCACTGTTTCCTCTGGGGGGGGATGAATCTTCCCCAGGTCTTTATCACATTGATAGGTCTGCTCAGATGTCGCCTTTTTGGTGAAGCTTTTCTTAATGTTTTAAATGAAAACAACATCTCACAACTTCACTTCTCTTTCCAACATAGCTCCTAATTTTATGTGACTTTCCATAAATTTTTATTATGGATTTATGTTTCCTTATGCCATGATATAGACTCAGTGAGGGCAGTAACCCTGTGACATGCACCACTGCCTCCTCATTGCAGATGCACACTAGGTACCATGAATCCATTTTCTCCAGGCAAATAACAATATTAGTTAGTATACTGGACTTTAAGTATTATGGCCAGTTAAAACAGGGATCACCAAGGGTTTGCATATGCCAAAAATTTTCTAAGATTTTTACTCATCCTCGATGTGTTAAAATATACTAACAATTGGCCTACAGAGATGAAGCTTGCCAAAATTTTCATAATTATCTTGACATCTTTAGGTTCTAAATCCCCCGTCTTAGTTTCACATTAGCATTAGTCCATTTTCTCAAAGGTATGCAGAAATGAGAGCTTTTTAGGCACTCCAGCTATCAAACTGTTTCCAAGACATTACCAGCTGCTATTTTAATCATTCATGGGAGCATTACAGCTTTTCAGCTTTGAATCAAGAATTGAGGCATTGTTTTTTGGTTTCATGAAATTAACTTATGCAAAAAGAACTTTCTTTTGGATTTTGAAAAGTCAAACTAAAGGCTTATGGTTATATAGGAAAGAGCTATGCACACAACAAGCAGTAATTTACAAGCATTGTCAGGACAGAAGTTCACAGTGGAAGAACATTCTTTTACTGGCAAGACAACCATGAAACAAGCTTTCCAAGTATTATTTAAGCAATCATTATTGCCAAAACATATTAGGTAGAATTTGAGGTCTATTTGTGTGTGTGGTTGATTTTGTTTTTTAGCTTGGAGCATCTGTACTAGTTTACAAATTGTCAATGCCACCTTCTCCTTTTGAGGTGTATGCAGAGAATATCACAAAGAGGAGAACAAAGAAACATAAATTAATAGCAGTGTTGAATGGAAGGAAAAGAATGGAAGTGATGGGCACCTAAGTCCTTTAGCAAAGGGCCCAAAGAGTTTGAGTGACTTGTCTAGACTCCAAACCCAGGGTTGCTTATATTTTTAGGCTTTGGGCACTTTAGGCCTTTTCATGGCCACTTAAGAGGGCTCCAGGGCTGGAGAGATGGCTTAGCGGTTAAGGCGCCTGCCTCCTAAACCTAAGAACGGTGGTTCCAATCTCCAGCGGTTCCAATCTCCAGGTCCAACGTTTAGCCAGATGCAAAGTGATGCAAGGGCGCAATGCCGCACTTGCCCACAAGGGGGCACACACATCTGGATTTTGTTCACAGCAGCTGAGAGACTGCTGGTGCGCCCATTCACTATCTGTCTCCCTCTCCCTCTCTGTCTGTCTCTCTCTGTGTCTCTCTCTAAAAATAAAAAATAAAAAAAGAGGGCTCCAATAATGTATAAAATAGGAAATCCCTAAGAAGCCTACTCAAAGCCGAACTAAATCTCTCCCTCGCCATCCTAGTCCTCACTCCCGGTTTTCTTCATCTTGGGAAATGGAGTGACATTCACAAGGTGCTCAGGCACCCCTGTTTGGTGCTCATCCTCCTCTTGCCCACGCCTCCTGTAGCCAATCCATAAGCAAGTCCTTCAATCATCTCCAGGCACCATCATTCATTCTTGCACTTCTACAATCACTTATTAGACATGTACTGGGAGATAGCTTCATTGCTGTTTTATTTCCATGGCTGAAGGTAGTCCATTCTGAGTGGATTCAGCCCTACCATGTAAGAATAGATGAGTGGCTAATTAGTAAAAGGCCTGCCTTTCTCCTGGTTGTAGGAAAACTCAGCTCTGTATCAGGGTATTTACTTTGTTAAGGCTTGATCAGTTTGATGTCAGTTCCATAATGTCTTTTGTTGAATGCCCTTGCTCAGTGACAATCTGAACAACCATCTATTTCACTTGGTTTACTATTCTCAGTCCCTCCCACTGCCACCTTACTCTTTCAGGACATCCTTTTTATGTCCAGGAAAATATTTATACAAGAGCTATGTGATTATTAGATAAAATCCTTTTGGTTGCTTCTACCAACCCAAAGAGGAGCAGCTGAAAGCAGCCTGCTCTTGAGTTTTTCCTATAAGACAAACTAAATGGATGATTACTCAACATCCCTAGACACATTTGTATGGACTCTCAAACATAACCACACCTTAAGACCAGAAAAAGTTTGAGACATAAAAATTCAAACACTGAAATATTGGCTGCCTGGTCGTTAGTAGATTTATAAATGAAGTTCCAAGAGAAAGCTTGACAACTGTAAAATCAAACAAGTTAAAATCATCTATAAAGTTGATAGAGTGACTCATCAGAACTTCTGTAATTGTGGAGACAGTCTCCAGGTTGCTAATGTAATCCCATGCCAACACTGCACTCCATGACTGGGATCTAAAACCACGGTCCATCTAGCCTATTCCTATATTTGTCTCCTTTAGAGCCATTCCATGCATTTTTCAAAAAACCATTTGGTGTGCAGGAGGATGTGTAACCCAGATAAACCATCTTAGGGACAAAATAAACCATATGTCAGCTGAATTTGCATTTTTAACAGTCTTTCCTCAGGCATCCTATTGTTTTAATGTAAATGCTTCTTCCTTCCACCTTCCTTAAGATTAATTACAATAGCAGCTAAAACAGCCTCAATGCCTCTTTGGTTTTGCAACTTAAAATCTTAAAATCTCAGTCCGATATCTTTAGCCAAATTCAGTCCAAAGACTGAAAACAACATCATGGAGCAGCTGAGATTGATAGTAGAGACTCCCCTGCTTTGCTGCAACCAGCCTACCTGAGGTTCCCAAGCAAATGTATTTAAAACATGTTGAAACATAGTGTATTAGTCAGGGTTCTCTGGAGGAACAGGATGGATTGAATGAATTGTATTAAAAGGGAATTTATTGGATTAAAAGCTTACAACAGTCCAGCAATAGCAGGTTGCAGGTCCGAAAGTCAAAGAACCCTGCAGACAGCTGGACTCAAACCATCACACACCTTAAGCTGGAGGCCTTGCAGCAGTATTGCCAATCTGGCACTGAAGGCCTGGAGGCTTCCTGTGTAGAGGATGGATTGAATGAATTGTATTAAAAGGGAATTTATTGGATTAGCTTCAGTCCAGCAATAGCAGGTTGCAGGTCCGACAGTCAAAGAACCCAGTAGCTGGTCTGGAGGCCTCAGTCCAGGCCTGGAGGCTGGAAAGCAGCAACACTTCAGTCAGCAAGTACCAGTCCAGCAAGCACAACACCAAGCGGCAAGCACCAAGCGGCAAGCAGCGAGCAGCACCGGCAGCCAAGTGGGAGAGAGAGAGAGAGAGAGAGAGAGAGAGAGGGAGCCTTTCTTCCCAGAGCTTCTTTTTATCAACCAGCCCCCTCCTCCAAGAGGAGCTGCTGATTCTGGGGGAAGGAGTCTTTCTTTAGTTAATCCTCCCTAGAGGCAGCCTCAGAGACACACTTATGAGGAATGTCTGTGGATTCCTAAACAAATCAAGTTGACACAAACTTAACCATCACACATGGTATTTGGAGTAAACAAATCAGTGTTTCTGGGCCATGGCCACTTATATTTGGCTCCAGAAAAAAATTACCTTTATTTCCCATTGAGGTGAAAGTTGTGTTTTGGTACTGACAGTAGGCTGAATATTTTCAAACATGCTGCTCTGTTTGTCAGAAAACTTTTTGTGAGCATGAAAGCTAAGGGGAGACAATGTTTTGTGATCTGCCTTGCATTCACTACTATTTATTTCTGTATTCCAGAGATGTGGAGTATGTATAAACTATCATCTCTGGTTATTGAGAAAATAGGAAATAAATAAGAAAGAAAAATGAGTGAAGAAAATGTATCAAAAGATGCTCATCCATAAATAAAACATTCTATGAAATTAACACATGGTAGTTTGAATACACGGCCCTATAGACTCTGGTATTTTATTAAAATTGACATTGCAGCTTCAGCTCCCAGTATGCAGACTCATGCTCCATTGGGCATGTCACAGGAGGAGGATCTGAATTCCAGCCCAAAGGTATGAGAACAGTTGGAGCTCTGATGAGGTTCATGCTATCTGTTCATGTTGGTGTTGGCTTGCTGCAGTTTTTGTACTCTTTTTGGATGTAAGTAGCTTCTTCCATGACTGATAGACCTTCCCCTGGATCTGTAAGCTTGATAAAAACCCATTCCTTCCATTTGTCCTAGCATTGTGGAGCTGTCTGTAACACCATGTAAAAAGACACACATTTTAATGCTTCTAAAATACTCTAAATAACCATTAAAAGTAACTATTAGAACAGGTGGGTGATTATATTATTTATATCAATGATTTGTCATAAAGTACTTTTAAGAACATTATAAACTATAAGCTGCATGTGTGACATCATGTAGACAGGATGGGCCCACACAATAATAGTGATATCTGAGTTGAACTTAGTGGCTAGGGAGAATTTTGATAGAAGTTTCTGTAGCAAACCTGAAAGAACATGTGCTGGAGCTATTGCCCAGAAAGGAAAGTAGAGGATACAAGTTCAGTCCTGAACTTTGGGGCTGAGTCCTGTCAAGAGCCAGTCAGCAGAAAGGACCTTAACTAGTTTTGACATTTCACCTCCAAATACAAAAGAAAGAGGTTAACCAACAACAACATAAAAAAAAAAAAAAAGTCACTCCATAACCAGTACCCATCTTAGTGCATGGACACAATAGTCATCAGATACCCAGGCCAGAGGTCAGAGCTGCTCTCCACAAAGTGTTGAAAGGCAAATAATAAAAGAATAGCATTTGACATACACAAGCTAGTCAACAACCCCGGAAAATTAAAGACCATGGAAACCATGAGTCAACAATAAGAGCATTTTTAATTGATGAGGAAGCTGGACTATTGGTGATGCTACAATTTTCCCAAACAATGGCTATCAAAAGAACCTTCCATCCTGCATCAGTCTTTGTCATTGAGAAGACTCATGTTGCAATGTAGAGACAGACTAGAATAAGCCTTGGAAAGACAGAACTGACATTCCTGGGCGATGAAGGACTGTAACAGAGCATGTGCTGCTCTAAGTGAGTTCAAGTAGCCTGACCTCAATAAATCACATCTCAAGGTAACAAAAGAACTTGCAAATGAGCAGCAGAACGAATGACAGTGACCTCCCAGAAAGAACAGAAAATAGAAGAGGCGGGTGAAACAGGAGATAGCATAGGCTGGCCTGATTGGTACCAAATGGAAGGCAGAGAACTCTACAAACCAGAAGGGGAAAGGTTGACAATAATCATAAAGAAAGTCTTCAAATGGGGAAGTATGACCATTACAGGGGGAATTAGAAGTCAGTATAGAAGCATTATGAAAAAAATACAGAAAACTGTAGAATTAATTTCAGAACTGTGAGTGTCTCTCATGGTAACCTAGCCCCCAAATCCATCAAAATGCTTAACTTTCTTCAAGTTTGTGACCCATCTGATATTTTAACATCTCCAGCAGTGAGACATATTACCTTTAAAGGCAGCCAACTAACATAATCCTATATTAGAACTATTTCATCTGGGTTGAGTTAGAGATCCCTCTTGCTTATGGGATTACTACATTAATGTCACCTCAAAGCACACCACAACTTTCATGTTGCTGGGGTTGTTTTACACCTGCTTGCAGTTCCCGCTGATCTTTCCTTGTCCTCACTGAAAAATCACTAAGGACCTAGACAGTTCTCTGATTTAACCACTGTAGGTTTTACTCATCAGACGTTAGGCAAGCTGGAGCCTTGACTATTCCCAGACACTGAAATGTTCAGGTTGTTGCCCAAATGCTGGAAATAACAAAAGCAGCCCTGGCTCTGAGCTCCCAACTCCTCTCACTCCCATGTCAGCTGTACCCTCTGTCCTCGTCCAACAGGCAAACCAAGGCCAACTACTCTTCTCTCACTGTCCAGGAAGAAGATGAGAAAGCACTCCACAAGGAAACTTTTCAGCAAATGCTTTGAATTCATCACCTTGGTATTTAGTGCCATTTTCTTTGGAAAACCAATGTCATTATTCATGCACTGTTTGAAAGTGTCTTGGGAAGAAAACTCCCTGCCCTCCTTTTGGAGTAAATTTAGCCAAAATTAGTTTAAGTTTAGCTGGAAGGTAAAATATTGAAGGAAAATATTGTTCTGATATCATTCTGTATATGATTTCACCTATTAGCAAAGAAACAAAGATGACATAAACTTAGAGAATAGCCTTGCAAGGTTTAGAAATATTCAGAAATGCCAGTGGCACACGTGTATACGGGTGTGTGGGGGGGGAGTGTTAGTTTGAATAGATGACCCCCAATATATTTAGTGCTTTATTAGTTTGTAGTTTCCATCTGCAGCCATCTGGCTGCAGGCAGTGTCACTAGGCAGATCTTAAGGGGTGGTAGTGGGTATGAGATTCGAATCTCAAACAAAATGTGCCTAACTGGAGTTCTTGAAGTGTGCTGTGTGTCTTTTGGCTTGGCTTGTGGTTTCTCTGCTTCTGCCTGGTCCTGTAAGAGCAGGCTAGCCTTTTCTGCCATTATGGAACTTTCCCTGGATCTGTAAGTTTCAATAAATCTGGTCCTTCCAGAACTGTGCCTGGTCTGGAAACCTGAAGCAAACCTGAAGCTGTCTGCTACAGTCTGTGTGTATATGTATGTGTAACTTTAGCTAAAATAACCTGTATCTAGTACATATTTTAAATTTTTTATTCCAATTTAAGATAAAACAATCAAATTGCATATGATTCAATTTATATGGTTAGATTCCCTCACATAGCTGGGGAACTTTAAATCCATTTCATTTAGTTTAATAAAATTATGGGTTAGCAATATAAGAATAGAGGAAAGGTTATTAGGAGCCAGAATTTAGGCTTTGAAAGTAGACATAATTGGGCTGGAATCCTCATGCCAGTACTTAACAACCATGTGACCATAGGCAGGTTACTTGGCCCGTAACAAAGAAGTGAAAGCATCTACTCCATCTGGATGCTGTGCGACATCAAATGCACAGCCGATGGCTTAGAATAGGGTCTGACACATAGAGTCACAATTCTGTGTGTTATGTGAGGACAAGGTAGAGTGGGAAACATTCAAAATTCTATTCAAATAACCCAATTACAAATGGTCAAATCTTGAGAAAAGCAAAAGGGGTTTGCATTAGTGAATTTGAGAAAAATGTCTTTCATAAAGCAAAGTGGCAATAATGATCTCCTCAAATGATGCTAATAGAGAGGATTTGTTGCACCCAGGTTCACATTGCTGGCAGAAATCACCTGACCAAGAGCAACTTCTGAGAAAAAGGGATTATTTTGGCTCACAGACTATAGGGGAAGCTCCATGATGGCAGGGGAAAACAAAGGCATGAGCAGAGGGTCACCGCCTGGCCAACATAAGGTGGACAATAGCAACAGGGGAGTGTGCCCAACACTAGCAAGGAGAAACTGGCTATAATATCCATAAGCCCACCCCCCACAATACACTGTCTCCAGGAGGTGCTAATTCCCAAATCTCCATCAGCTGGGAACTTAGCATTCAGAACACTGAAGTTTATGGGAGACACCTGAATCAAACCACCACATTCTGCCCTGGGCCCCCATAAACTGATAACCATACATGATATAAAACACAATGCATTCGGTCCAATTTTAAAAGCCCCCATAGTTTTATCAGTCCCAATGATGTTCAAACATCCCCATAATCCAAGGTCTTTTAGCTGAGACACAATACCAAGAAATCCCCCCCCAAACCCATAATGACACAGAACAAACAATCACACTACAAAAGATGGCATTGGGCATAGCAAAGAAATATTCAACCAATATAAGATTAAAACAGGGAAAATATCAAACTGTAGCTCCAACAACTGTAACAAGTGACAAGTCTCCAAGCATGATCATTCTAACCAGCAATAAGTCTCTGGAGTTCCAATTCTGCCCCTCCAGCTAGGCTACTCACAGTCTTGGAAAATTTCATCTTGGTCCAGCAGCTCTCCTTTGAAACCATCTCATGGTCCTGGCATTTCCACTGGATCTTCACTACAACCAACACTCTACACATCACATCTCCATTGGGTCTCCATGCAGGCAACCCAGAAAACCTGCTTCACACTGCCCATGGCCATTTCCAAAACACAATACCATGTTGCAAATTCAATGACCCTCTCTTTCCTGCATTTCTTATACTCCATAATACCAGGTGGGGTGCCAATTTGTTAATTCAGAGGGAAGAACAGGACAATCTTTGAGCATTTAAGTCTCTTCAAAACAGTGCATTTTTCTGTTGTTCCAATGCAGGTCAACTGACTATTTCAAAGGTTGTAATCTCTCATACAATTGCAGTTGAATGGGCAACAATCTTGGCCCAAAGATTCCATTTTTTTCTGTGCCATATCCCTCTTCTCACCCCAGTACATTTCTATGTAAAGCAACCGTGCACAAGTTCTAAGGACACAGGCATAACAGCAAGCCTCTCACACAAACTGCTTCTAGCCCAGTCCAGGCCAAACCTCACAGTCCTTAGTTCTTACTGCATGCAGGTCTTTCAATTCTAACCAGAATAGTTCATCAAGCTGTACTTCAGGCACAGAAAGGCAACTCTTGGGCCAACTTTTCAAACCCTTCCATGTTTCTCTTGAAAATCAGCTTCAAAAGGCCAAAGACACAGTCAGGTGTCTAGCAGCAAATGACCCCACTCTCGGTACCAACTTTACTGTTGTAGTCAGATTTGCATTTCTGGAAGAAATCACCCAACCAAGGGCAGCTTTGGGGGAAAAAGGGGTTTATTTTGGCTTACAGATTCAAGAGGAAGGTTCATGATAGCAGGGGGAAACACTGGCATGAGCAGAGGGTTGACATCACCCCCTGGACAACATAAGGTGGACAACAGCAACAGGAGAGTGTGCCAAACACTGGCAAGGGGAAACTGGTTCTTTCCCCATATCATTGTGATAAATTCAGCGGTAGACAGGTGATTCAGGAAAGGCTCATCAGAGCGTTCCTTGAGATTTGGACCATGGACACTATCAGAGAGAGGGACTATTTCCTTTAGGGTTGCTTAAGGAAATAAACTTAGTGCTGTCAGTAGCCATCACGGCTCTTGCCTTTTGAAGAGACCTTGCTTGACAATGAAGACAACACAGTGAGACAAATAGCCTGAATACAATGAGACAGAGTTCTGCTAGTTTTTGACTTTCTGGATCCAGTTGTACCTGAAACTTCAACTTTTAGCATTGTCCTTTACAGTATAAAACAAACACAAACAAACAAACAAACAAACAAAACAACTTCTTTGTTCACATGTGTTGCAGTTACTTTCTTGATGCTGGAAAACACAGAACCAGAAGCAGCTTATGAGAGAAAAGGGTTTATTGCAGGCTTGCTTACAGAATCCAAGGGAAACATCATCATGGCAGAAGAAACTGGCTCACTTCCATACATGCATGGCAGAGAAACATCAAACAGCCAACAAACACCAAGATCCAGAGTTCAAACTGGCTCTGAATGCACTGTAGGGCTGGACTATATGATCCTCCCTCATACATCCTTTATCAGGGCTCCAATTGCTAGAAACCCAAGGAGTAAGCTTAACAAAAAATACCTAAGGCATTGGGGGACAGAATTCCCATTTAAACCAGCACAGCATGTTAGAGGTGAGCTTCTATTATTACTTGTGTGCTAAGAAAAGACTGATGTTGCAGCTTTATTTAACAATCTACTTTTTAAAATTTCTTGAGTTCTGTCAGTACAGACAAATTCTGGGGCCTGCTTATTCTGATAACTTTGTAAACTTACTCCCTGATCTCTTTAAATTTCATTCACTTCTATCACTAATTATTAGGATTTCACAATAAAGATATATACATTTTAAGTTAAGACATTCTCTTTGGGAAACTTTAAGATGAAGCTTTGTTCTTAACAATGTTCTTAATGAACATTGGCTTGATCAATGTGTCCCATTTGGGACTGATCACCTATTCATTTGTTACAAAAATTACAATTGCTTAGATTTAAATCTCAATGATCTGTCTGTAAAGCTCATAGATTGTCAGACATATATTTCTGACAGCATTGGAGCAGGTTCCTGTGCATGCCTATGACTTGGAAACTGCTTCTTTTAAACAAGCACCTTACATGAAAATACTTTATCTGATCATGAAAATCATGGAGCCCTGTCTAAAAACAAATTCTTGAGAAAGGGACAGAGATTTTTTCTTTTTTCGAGGTAGGGTCTCACTCTAGCCCAGGCTTACCTGGAATTCACTCAGTATTCTCAGGGTGGCCTCGAATTCATGGTGATCCTCCTACCTCTGCCTCCTGAGTGCTGGGATTAAAGGTGTACACCACCACACCTGGCTAAGGTCAGAGATTTTGATTAAATAGGTCTTTAAAAGTTTGATGGTTCCACAAGTGATAGAGATGACCAGTCAAGTATAAGAACCACCATACTAAATGACAAGCCAGACTCATTCTGTCACAGCTACCCTGCAAGCTCAGAGCACAAAGATGGTGAAGAGAAACACAGAAACACAGACTAATTGTTCATGGAATTTGGAAGGCTGGCCACTGACCAGCATCTACTTGCACAATGACATTCACTGAGCACAGGCAAACTGGGCTAAAAGAATGGGTCAAATCACATTGTCAGAAGATAAGAACTAATCGGGTTTCCTGAGAGGAAATACCAAGGGCAAGGCAGGAAGAGAACACAGTTGGGTATGAACAAGTATTGTTTGACAACTCCACAAAGTTTGTCCTAAATACAAAATACTTTTGGGATAGGGAGATGAACCAGTGAGTAAAATCACATGCTATGCAAGCATGAGGACATCAGTTCAATCCCTGGCACCCATGTAAAAAGCTGAGTATGACAATATATGCCTACATATGCCCACAACTCAGAGAGGCAGAGACAGGAGGCTCACTGGGACTCACAAAAATTGTGCGATCCAGGTTGAATGAGAGAACATATCTAAAGGAAATAAGGTGGAAGACTGATAGAGGACACCAGATGCTCCCCTCTGTTCCCTCTGTTTTTCTTTCACCATTATGGAATTTCCCCTGGTTCAATAACCCTGAAATAAATTCTGTTCCTCATATAAACTGTGTCTGGTTTGGAGGTTCATCCCAGTGATGTAAAGCTGACAATGACAGATATGGAAGTGCCTACCAGAAGAAACAGCTACAATGGTTGAAAATAAAACTTGGGAAGTAGGAATAAATGATAGCAGGTGATGGAAGAAATTAAGGAATTACATGTTTATGTATAGTGTTATAGTAATTAAGCTATATATGAACATGTGCTCAGTATATGTTCATAAATTTATGCATCTTTTATGGGAATGAGAATACTTCCTGTGCTTAACCCTGTCCAAGAATGTAGAATGTATCATCACTGTTTAACGTAGATTTAAACTTCTTTATGTAAGATTTATGTTCTCACACCTGCTGTTCTACAGAAGTAATAAAAATAAATGTTAGATAGAAATTAAACTCACAGGATAGATTTAGTGAAGGTTGCTATGTATCTGATATTTAGGTTTCTCCCTATCTGAAGGTAGATTTTGCTTTTCTTTTTCATCCTATCTTAGATTCCCTTGGCCTTCACTGAATAGTTTATTTTGCATCAGTTAAGTTTAAATGAGAATTCTTTCCTAAGTAATCATTATGTGCTATGTACTGGGAATCTCTATTCTTTCAGACATGACAGGCACAGTGGTCATTCTTAAATACTCAACATGGAGTAAAGTACATTTTTTCACTCATTTAACACTAATAAATAACTATTCCTACTTCAAAGTACTTTAATAGCTACATATTAACTAATGAAGCCAACAAAGAGGCTTGCTAATCATTACCCTGACAATCTTCTGCTTTATTTTTATGTGTCTCATAAAACTGTAAATTGAATGGCAAGCTTGTGCTTTCAGAAAATAAGTCTTACCACAGGATATAAGAACATCTTATCTCTTTGATATTGATCCTAGACATACTCCAGGGGAAAGGAGCCTAGCAAAAAGATATTAAATAAGATGCCTGATTTCTCAGTCTCTCACCTACTTGAGGAAACACTGGTCTTTTGATGAAGAGTCCAAGACCTTCTATGTCATTGGTCAGTCTCCAAGAAGGACTTTAAAGATGATATGACAACTTTAAATTTGATCTATACTACAAAGAAAATTTAATGTTACCTTGACATAATGGGGAAACTGTCTATAAAAGGTATCAAATTAAAAGCTGAGGTGCTGGAGAGATGACTTAGCAGTTAAGCACTTGCCCGTGACCCTGGTTCAAGACTTGATTCCCCAGTACCCACGTAAGCCAAATGCACAAGGTGGCACATACATCTGGAGTTCATTTGCAGTGGCTGGAGGCCCTGGTGCACCCATTCTCTCTCTTTTTTCTCTCTCTCCCTCTGCCTTGTTCTCTGACTGTCTGTCACTCTCAAATAAATAAAAGGAAAAGAAAAAAAAGAGTTGAATATCATGTACATAAGGTGATTAAATTATATCCATAAGCATTAAATGACCCCAAGTAAATATAATAAATTTCCCTAAGTAAACACATGTACTTAATACCAATTGTATTACAAATTACAAATTGTTAAAAGAAAACCATTTTGTATCTTTATTTTTTCTCTTTTAACTATTTTATTCTGATGTAATGAGCTAAAATTGGTTCTTGAATATTTACTGAAACACATTCCAGTATATCCATGAATTTTACTATATTCTATGTGTATTGCTTCACTTTTAAATTTAAACACTGGCTGGTGGCTTTTCTCTAAAAGGAAATAGTAGAATTTGTTTTATATTTATCAGCTCTGTAGGAATCCTTTGTAAATAAACTCCATGCTAGAAAATGAAAAAGTAATGTTTCTAATCAAGGACAAGCTCATAAGATAGTGATCAGGTTTGGATAGGATCATATATGGAGAACACCTAACTTATTATAGGTACCCTGCAAATGGTGTATTCTCCCTTGCATATGGCTCTCTTCAACCATCCTGAGGGCTATAATGAATGGAAAAGGCCTCTCCTGAATAAATCTCATCACTGTCACATTTTTGCTGAGAAGTGATGAATGTACTTGCTTAGCAGAAGTTTCCAGTGGCAAAGATCACCCTGAAAAAGGCAGGTAGACAGAAAAGAACTGTTCAGATTGCAAACTTCTAGTCCTCTTCTGCAGAGGAAAGAACTGGTTTCCTCTTTCATGTCTAACCATCAGAAATTGCACTGTGACTACTCTCTGTCTTATTTCTCTGATGGTTGATTTTCGGTATCAACTTGTCTGGATGCGGGGATAACTAGAGATCTGGCAAAGTTCTATTTATGAATGTGTTTACAAGGAAGTTTCCACAGGAGACATACATGTGAGTCAGTAAATAAGGAAGATCAAGCACGGTTTAGGTGAGCCCCAGGCACTTTGGGCTTGGGAAGACCCCAGAGGTAGAGGTGTTATGTAGTAGATTCCTGAAGAGAGAAAAGAGCCCTGCCAGTGATGTACTGTGCTTAAGATTCTCAGACCAGCTGAGCTGCTTGCAGGATGTGCTCCAGGAACATAGCTAATGTGAGTTGTCACCTATGCTGGGGTGGCTTGTCATGATGCATCTGCCTTTGAGCCAAAGCAGCTATGAGGACATCTTCATCCAAATGAGATATGATTTCTTGTGATGTGACTGTTCCTGTAAGCAACCCCTCACTCTGTTCTGTAAGTAACCCCAATAAACTCATTGCTTCACTGAACTGGTTTTGTTGTAATCATCCTTTGGTCTGTCATCCATGCTCTAACTGAGGAGAGATGTGTGTTTGTGTCACCACAGGAAAAAGGTTTCTTTTGACAATAGGAAAGACAGAGTCACTCACTGTCCACTGCAGCTACCCTCCTTCCCCTGCCCTCAGGCAACAGAACGGAAGGTTCCCTTGCATTTTGATTCTAGGACTTGCACCACAACTTCCTGGTTCTGAACTTCTTAGACTTATACATACTACCACCTTCTTTGAGACAGCCTATTACCTCCATAATCACATCAGCCAACTCATGACAAACTCCTCTCTCATACTTATTATCTATGTCTACCTCCTATTGTTTCTGTCTCTCTCAAGAATCCTGGCTATTATCTAATCTAGATTAAAAGTATAGAAAAGTCTGAAATTTAAAATAGAAAAGAAAATCCAAAAGCTAAATATTTCTTCAATGTTCAATGTTTAGATTTTCATTTTTATGTCCTCCTACCCTCTCAAGAAGATATTCTATAAGCCACAGAGTCACTTAAAGGCATCTTCTACCTCTGAACTCTGGGGTCATCTAACTTAAATTCAACACTCATTTTTCCATGCCAAAAGTATATGTGTATATATGTGTATGTGCGTGCATATGCAAGTATGTGTGTATGTTCATGTGTCTTATAGCCCAGTTATTTATGTGCATCTGCAGAGGACTAGTTCCAGTGTAAATACCAAAATTCACAGATGCTCAAGTCCCTTTATATAAGATATTATAGTATTTCCATATAAACTGCACAATCCTTCCATATACTTTAAATCATCTCTAGGATACATATAATACTTAATGTAATAAAAATGCTATATAAATAGTTGTTTTGTTTAGGGAGCAACAAAAATGTTTCACATGTGCATTACATATGCAGTTTTGTTTTTCAAACATTTTCAGTCTGCAGTTGGTTGAATGCATGGTTGTGGAACCTTAGATTACAGAGGGCTGACTGTTTGTGTACACTGTATATACAGATGATATTTCATAACACAGAGAGACTGCTAATGGTTCTGGGGATCATCAGCAGTAGCTGGTACTGGCTACCCCATAGCAATTTTTCTACTCTCTCATGATATATTAGGAAGCCTGAGTATTTGGGGCCAAGGGTGGAGGCTACAATTATGGACTTGGTTTTCCTTCAGGGAACAGGACTATAAGTTTGTCCTTACTGGTGAAAAGTTAGAACAAGCAAGCCGAGGCAGATTCTTCTGGTTGTCCCTCTAGCTTTTGTTGCTGCTCCTTCTTGCTGAGAAACTTGATTTTGTTCAAGCACCATGCAGCCATATGTTTCATTTTCCTACATGTCACAAGATAAAATCTCATAACTAACACCAGCATCACTTGGGAGCTTATGAGAAATGCCTTTCCCTTCTGAATAAAAAAAATCTGACATGAGACCAGGAAATTGATTTTGAACAAGTCCAGAAAACAACTAATAACCCAGTAATTCTCTATCTGGGTTGTACATTAAAATTATTTGAAGTGTTTTAAAAAAATGCTAGTACTGGAGTTGAGGAGATGGCTCAGCAGGTACAAGTGCTTGCTGTGCAAACATGAGGGCCTTATTTTCTCTGAGTTCAATTCCCTGGCACTGACCAAGCACCTGGGCATGGCTACACATGCTTGTAACCCCAGCCCTGTAGGGAGTAGAGACAGGAGAGACTTTGGGGGTCAAAGTCACTCAGTTTGACCTGGTGGAGAGTAGAGGAATGGCAACTTTGAGTTTACTGAGAGACTGTGTCGCAAATTAACACATGGATGAGTGAAAAGAGGAAGCACACTCCATATGATTTCACACACATGTGAAGAATCCATGTATATACTGAACATACTATATGAAATGCTAATGCTTAAGTCACACATCAAATATTATGACTGGATTTTTCTGTGAGGTATGTAGACATTGATTGAAAAAATATTAAACAAAAAAGATTTAGGCAAAATGGTAGTCCCAGCACCTCAGAGGTTAAGGAAGGAGGACCAGGAGTTCAAGACCAGTCTTGGCTATATAGCAAGGTATAGGCTAGCCTTGGTTTTAATAAAGGAAGAGATGGCTGGGTGTGGTGGCACACGCCTTTAATTCCAGCACTCGGGAGGCAGAGGTAGGAGGATCACCGTGAGTTCGAGGCCACCCGGAGACTACATAGTTAATTCCAGGTCAGTCTGGGCCAGCAGGAGACCCTACTTCAAACAACCAAAAAAAAAAAAAAAAAAGGAAGAGGAAGAAAGAAAATGAGCTAAGAGCTGGGCTTGGTGGTGCACACGCCTTTAATCCCAGCACTCCAGGTGCAGAGGTAGGAAGATCGCCATGAGTTTGAAGCCACCCTGAAACTACATAATGAATTCCAGGTCAGCCTGGGCTAGAGTGACACCCTACCTCAAAAAACCAAAAAAAAAAAAAAAAAGAAGAAGAAGAAGAAGGAGGAGGAGGAGGAGGAGGAGGAGGAGGAGGAGGAGGAGGGGAGGGAAGGAAGGAAGGGAGGGGAAGGAAGGAGGGAGGGAGGGAGGGAGGGAGGAGGAAGGAAGGGGAGAAGGAAGGAAGGAAGGAAGGAAGGAAGGAAGGAAGGAAGGAAGGAAGGAAGGAAGGAAGGAAAGAGAATGAGCTAAGAGCCAGGGGTGAGTATCTAAGCCAACCAATGTTTACTTCATTCTCCTTGCCGAGCAAGGGTATAGGCACAGTCATAGGATACAACCCTGATGAAATATGAAGAGGGATATAGGAGCAATAGGAATCCTTCTGAAAAATTTATTTCACTTTGAAAAGGATGACAGTGAATTCTTTCTTCTGCCTGTGGATATTGTTGCTGAAGACACAATGCTTGCCACCAAAGAAGAGGCTCTCCCCTACAGTAAGTCTATTAATTCAGTTATCCGTGGTGACCATCCTCACCACCTCACCTGAATTACCTAGATTAGCTCTGTGATCATTCCTCATATATTAATTGGGAGTATAACCTTGCATTGATTTCCTGTGATTTGGGTAATTCAATATGAAGCTAACTCAAATTGTTTTCTTAGTAACATGAAGGTTTTGTATTGGTTGGACTACTTTGGGTTGGGTACATATATGAATAAGAATATGAGCAGTTATGCTAATTGGTCTGGACTTAATTATGCACTGTGTTTAATTTAATGCTTCAGATGAAAACCAAGCTGATCTTTGGTATTTTCAAAGTTCCAAAATGTGAGAGCTTTAAATAAAACGTTAAACGTTTCCTTTGGTATTAGAAAACATTCTTACAGCCAGATTTCAGTGATTCAGTAATATTTTCCTCAATGGTGAAAAGTTAGCAGTTTGATAGGTTTTTAAATTTTATTTTTATTTGAGAAAGACAGAAAGAGAAAGATGAGGGTGATACTAGGCATACCAGGGCCTCCAGGTACTACAAACAAACTCTAAACTCATGCATTACCTTGTGCATCTGGCTTACATGAGTCCTGGGGAGTTGAACCTGGGCCCTTTGGCTTTGCAGGCAAGCATCTTAACCAGTAAGCCATTTCTCCAGCCCAATTAAAAAAATAATGTACAGGGCTAGAGAGATGGCTTAGCGGTTAAGGCATCTGCCTTCTAAGCCTAAGAACACTGATTCCAATCTCCAGCGGTTCCAATCTCCAGGTCCCACATTTAGCCAGATGCAAAGTGACGCAAGGGCGCAATGCCACACTTGACCACAAGGGGGCGCACCCATCTCTATCTGTCTTTCTCTCCCTCTCTCTCTCTGTCTCTCTCTCTCTGTGTCTCTCTCCAAAAAATAAAAATAAATAAATAAAAATTAAAAAATAGGGCTGGAGAGATGGCTTAGTGGTTAAGGCGCCTGCCTGCTAAGCCTAAAGAACCCCGTTCCAATCTCCAGGGCTCAGGTTTAGCCAGATGCAAAGTGACATAAGGGCGAAATGCCACACTTGCCCACAAAGGGGCGCACACATCTGGATTTCGTTCACAGCAGCTGAGAGACTGCTGGCGCAGCCATCTCTATCTGTCTCCCTCTCTCTCTGTTTGTCTCTCTGTGTGTCTCTCTCTAATAACAAAAAATTAAAAATTAAAAATAATGTACAATTTTTTATTTTCTAGAATCATTCTACAATTGTAAAATAATTCCAAAAAATGAAAAGTTCAACTATTGTGTTTTTCTGGTTTTGAATTTCATGCAAAATCTTACATATTATTTTAGGTACATACATTGCCATCCTGTCATTAGTACTTAAATGAAATGATTGATATTTTTGATATGTAAACCCATTTCCCAAAGTCCGATTGCTCATACTCAAATCCATCAATAATGTTAAATTTCAAGTAGGATAAATGCTCAAGTTCATTAGATATCTCCTTTACTGTTCTTCCCTTCACCTGCTTGTTCTACTCTTACAAATTCTCCACCAGTCACTACACGTCCTACATGATGAGGAAACTTGTCTTTCTTTGCCTCTTTCTCCCATCTCATACATGTCCTTACTTGCCCAGTTTTTGTCTGGCTCTTTCTTCTGAGCCTAGCATTTCTTTACACTAGCATCCCTCATCCACACCATAAGCATGGCCAAAAATTCCCATCTCTTGATCTGCCACCCCTGCCCTGTCCCTGAATACTCCTCTGCTAAGCTTCTTGAAAATAAATGCCTACATCAGCAACAACAGCATGACTGTTTACTTGTATCACATAGTTGTGGCAGAAAGCAGGTTACAGATTATTGGAATAGGAATGTATGTTCTCAGTTTACAATACTAACAACATACAAAATAAGCTTTTTGTTTTCTACTAAGCCTATCTAAATTCTATGTGATCATATTCAACCCTAATCTAGAAGCCAGAGGCATAGATTTTGTCCCTATCTCCCTGGACCCCCTTACAATCTCTAGGGGAAGATTATATAATAATTGGGGCTCTCCCCTACAGTAAATCTCATTAATTCAGTTATCTGTGGTGACCATCCTCAGAACCTCACCTGAATTACCTAGATTAGCTCTGTGATCATTCCTCATATATTAATTGGGAGCATAACCTTGCATTGGTTTCCTGTGATTCAAGTAACTCAATCTTCACATCTAAATTGAGTAGCCAATTAACCTAAGATACTGAGGAGGATGAAAATACATTTGAGACAGCAAGCCTTCAGAATTTTCCTTTTATTTATTCATTATTCATAAAATATTGGGTCTAAAATTTCTAGGCACTCTAGGTCTTTGGCAGAATCCAAGGAATTTTGAGACCTCGTAGCAGAAATGTTCACTATGCATTTATGGGGACCAGCAAAGATAAGCTTTATCAGCTAACACTTGACTTTGAATTGTCTTTCTGTCAGTCACCTTGCACAAAAGACCAGAGCTGTTCAGCAGCCACTTAGCCAAGTACATAGAAAGCCAAAGGAATTCTAAGGCATCTTAAAAAATGCAGTGATTATCATAAGTATACTATGTAGATTTGAACTTAGGAATTACTATATATGTCAGGCTAGAAAACAAAAGTAATTCCTAATTCCTCTATTAATTACATTAAATTAATTAAGTATAAATAAATAAATTAAAATGGTCACAGCTGAGCCTAGTGGCATGGGTCCAAAATCCGAGCTACTTGGGAGGCTAAGGCAGGATTATAAATTCAAATCCTGACTGGGTTACAAAGTGACTTCCAGGTGAGCCTGAGTAACTCAGGAAGGTCCTGTTTCAAAATAAATAATGAAGAGAGGACTAAAGGCATAGTTTAATGGTAGAGCACTTGCCTAGTATGTGTGAGGCCCTATATTCACTTCCCAGAACCGAAGCGGGACAATGAAAGGAAAAATCAAAAGTATTCAAATCTGCAAAGAAGCTAAGAGTTGATTTCTCCAATCTAGACAGTCACAAAATAATTGATTATGTCACTTGCTGTGCATATTACATATTCACTGTATGTTTTAAAAAGGAGTTGATGCTAGGTTTTCAATCAACTCATTGCAAAATTACCCAAGGTTCTTTCAAGCACTTGTAAAAAACACTATCAGGGGCTGGAGGGATACCTTAGTGGTTGAGGTGTTTGCCTGCAAAGCCAAAGAACCCTGGTTTGAGTCCCCAGGACTCACATAAGCCAGATGCACAAAGTTGTGCATGCCTTTGGAGGTTGTTTTCAGTGGCTGAAGGCTCTGGAGCACCCATTCTCTTTCTATATGCCTCTTTCTCAAATATATAAATAAAATTATATATATATTTATATATAATTTATTATATATTTATGTTAAATATATTTTTAAAAACACTATCATTGTGATTTTTCAGAATGGAATCAGCAATATGACAGCACCAGGCCACAAAGTTGCTTGTCCTGAATGAAATGAAAAGGATTATAGTTATGCCATCGTGTCCTCACACTAGTCATCCCTAATGGTCATTGAGGAGAAGGAAGAATGACCTCCCTGTGTGAGAATGCAGTGCCCTGTTATCTACAAAGATTTGATAATAGAGCTGGGATTGGGGGTGGAGGATGACTTTTGACCCATGTCTGAATTTTAGAAATAATTGGTCTATTATAGAATGAATAATTGAAAAGCTTATCAATGAAACCACACAGAAAAAAATATATATATATTACATAATTCCTTTTGCCAAATTTTTGGTTATGTGTCTAGTTCCTTAAACCTTAGACCACTCATAGAGATGTCTTAGAGGGATTAGAATGAGTTGAGGACAGTAGTTTATATAGAAAGGAGAGAAATGAAGTCGTTTTTCCACTTAAGCGTTTCTATTGTTTTTGAAATTTTTCTAAAAATATTTATTTATTTATTTATTTATTTATTTATTTATTTATTTATTTACCAATTTGAGAGAGACAGACAGAGAGAGGGAGATTTTTTTTTTTTTTTTTTTTTTTTTTTTTGTGTTTCGAGGTAGGGTCTCACTCTAGCCCAGGCTGACCTGGAATTAACTATATAGTCTCAGGGTGGCCTTGAACTCACGGCAATCCTCCTACCTCTGCCTCCCGAGTGCTGGGATTAAAGGCTTGTGCCACCACGCCCAGCTTTTTAAAAAATTTTTTGTTTAGTTTTATTTATTTGAGACAGACCAACAAAGAGAGAAAGAGGCAGAGAGCGAGGGAGGATGGGCACACCACGGCCTCCACCACTGCAAATGAACTCCAGATGCATGCATCACCTTGTACATCTGGTTTACATGGGTGCTGGGGAATCAAGCCTCAAACTGGCATCCTTAGGCTTCACAGGCAAGTGCTTAACTGCTAAGCCATCTCTTCAGCTCTGAGGCAGATATACCTATAGAGATAGTTGGGTGCTCCAGGGTCTCCAGCTACTGCAAACAAACTCCAGATGCTACCTTGTGCATCTGGCTTACATGGGACCAGGGGAATAGAACCTGAGTCCTTAGGCAAGTGCCTTAACTGCTAAGTCATCTCTCCAGCCCTGTTTTTGAAATTTCCTATAATAGGGTAGTGAATTTTATTACATTGTAATTTTATAGCATAAACAATACAGAGTCTTTCCATGGACACCTAATGACACACACAAAAATGTATGAGAAGGTATGTTAAAGAAGAAAGTTTCTTCCAAAGTTGATTCTGTTTCATCATTCCTTGAAGATAGACTAATTCTTTCTAGTGTGCTTGTGACTACATAACATCAAAAGTTAGTTACTCTCATTCATAACATAAACATGAAGAACAGAGGAAGCATATCACATGCATCCCAAGATTTTACACTATAAAATACATAAATACCTTTAAAAATAAATATTCCTTAACATTTAAAACAAATTACTACTCTCCCTAATTATTTCTTTTGAAATTGAAGAAAAAATCAATTATTTATTTAACAAAACTTTAAGGTGTGGTAGCTTTTCTTGTTCACTCTCAATCCAATTCTGTGCATATCACAAGCTATCAATGCTCTGTTTAATTAAAACTAAAATATCTCTTATGTGATTTTTTTATTTTTATTTTTTAATTTTTAAAATTATTTTATTTATTCTTGGAGAGAGACAGAGAGGGAGAGGGAGACAGATAGAGAATGGGCACACCAGCAATCTCTCAGCTGCTGTGAACAAAATCCAGATGTGTGCGCCCCCTTGTGGGCAAGTGTGGCATTGCGCCCTTGCGTCACTTTGCATCTGGCTAAACGTGGGACCTGGAGATTGGAACCACTGGAGATTGGAACCAGCATTCTTAGGCTTAGCAGGCAGGCACCTTAACTACTAAGCCATCTCTCCAGCCCTCTTATGTGATTTTTTAACATTAGTTTCTTTTCACAGTCTTATATGACATTTTCATATAGAACTATTATTTCTTTTAAAATTATACATTTTCATGTGCTCAAAAATATTCTGATTTTTCTGTTAGAAAAAAAGGTCTTAAATGTTCTTGGAATTTGTTGCCATTATTTTTGAAAACATATACTTTGCCTGACAGTGCAGTCTGTTTTGCATTTTGTTAGGGAAATAACTTGAAATAGATGTAATAAGTCATTTTATAACCTGATATAGGTAGATCTGTTTTTAGATTTCATTGTGAAAAATTCATGACAGAATGCAGGCAATTAGCTCTTTGTTACCATTCTTCACAGGTTTTGCTTGGGGCTTGGGCTCCTTCCCCACATGACAGATTCTATATACACTTAATTGTTGAAAGGAAGCTTGGTCTTCAAGAATTATCCTCAGCTAGGCTAACATCAGCATCTAACACCAGAGACTCAGGTTGAGACAGAATAATCACAAATTCAAGGCCTAACTTGGTCACATGGTGAGCTCAAGGTCAGGCTGGGCAAGGAAGTGAAACCCTGTCTCAAACTTTAAAATAAGGGAGGCTGGGGATGTAGCTCAGTGAGAGAGTGTGTATGCCTAACATGTTAAAGTCCTGTGTTCCATTGCAATACCACAAAACAAGACAAAGCCAAACAAGAAAACATCCTGAAGGTCAAGTATAGTGATACACACACCTGTAATTCCAACCCTCAGAATGCTAAGGCAGGAGGATCACAAATTTGAGGGCAGTTTGGGCTACAAAGGGAGTTTCAGGCCAGGATAGACTATAGATGGAGACTCAGTATGAAAGCTATCCTGAATGAGTGGATGGTATTTTTTATTGGTGTGTGTCTGGGTGCACATGTGTGGGTGTGCATGCACATGTATGCAGGTGTATGGAGGCCAAAGGACAGAATCAGGTATTATTCTTCATGTACTGTCCACCTTTTTCTGAGACAGGGTCTCTCAATGGCCTAGAACTTGCCTAATTTGGCTAGACTGACTGGCCAACAAGTCCCAGGAAATGACTTGTCTATACTCCTCTAAAGCTGGGATTACAAACATGAGCCATCACTCACTTCTGTCTTAAAAAAAGTGGGATTTTTCTCTGACGTGAGCTCAAGTACTCATGCTTTCAATAGAAGCACTTTACTAACTCTGCTAACTCTGCTATCTTCACAGCCCTAGGTGTTTTTTTTTTTTTTTTTTTTTTTTTTTTTTTTCAGTTTTTGGTAGGGTCTCACTCTAGTCAAGACTGACCTGAAATTCACTATTGTAGTCTCAGGGTGGCTTGAACTCATGGCGATCCTCCCACCTCTGCCTCCCAAGTGCTGGGGTTAAAGGCGTGTGCCACCATGCCTGTCTTAGCCCTAGGTTTTTTGTTTGTTTGTTTTAACTTCTAGGGAATTCTTCTGAAAATGAACAAGAAAGATGAGTGGAATGGACTAAAATTACAAACTAATTATAGTTAAATTATAGTATGAAGACCTGAATCAAACACTTAAATAACAATATATATAAAGTAACATAGATACATTCATATATATTTGTGCATATGTGTACATACACACATACGCATACATATATGCATACATATATACATACATATATACACAGACATACATATACTTAAGTGTATATCATGCCTATCTATTTCTGTATCTAAAAGGTCTTATGAGAATCATCACATTTTATTTTTTTTATTTGAAGCTCTCAAGTGAGCAATTCTTAGTTCATTGTTGTTTTCTAGTACAAAAAAACAAGCAAAATCCATCAAGAAAAAGCAATTTTAGAGAGACAGGTATTGGGGCCAAACAGGTTATATACAATCTATTTCCTCTAAAAATAATCAACAGAAGGTCTGGCATCCTGTCTTGGTAATCAGCAGCTTCTCTTTATTAAAACTAATTGCTATGTGAATTCCATTTCCATTGATGCATGCAAAAAGCAATGTCAAGTCCAAGAGGGTGGCCTCCAGTCTGTCTGGGAACTGACTGTTCACAATGAAGGCCTCAGCCTCTCTGGGATGGTCTGTTTACAATGGTGACTCCCAGACTATCTGGGGATGGTCTGTTCTTCTTTTTTGGTTCTGCATAAGATGGAAGGACATGTGAGCACACTAATGGCTGTCCCTTCTGAGTACTACTTGGTCTGAACAGGTCAATAAGCTTATCAAAAGCACTCATACTATATCTAGAATTGTAAGACACAAAGATATTTGCCAAAGACAGGAAACGAATGAATGAATGAATGAATGAATGAATACCAAGAGCTGGTAAGGAGGCTTTAAGAACTGCACTGTGATTTCAACTATGTTCTCTCTTTTAATCTCTGTGTAGTCATGGACAAGTTACGGAACTCTCTGTACCCTCACTAGAGCAGATCAGAAAACAGCAGGACTGATCTTATTGTGATGTTGTGAAGATTAAATGAATTGTGTTACTTATCATACTGTCTGTTTTACCAAACATTCTCTGTTGCCCAGGTTGGCCTCCAACTCATGAGTCTCCTACCTCAGCCTCCAGAGTGCTGGGCTTTAAGATGTGCACTATCATACCTGGCTTGATTTTTTTTTTTTTTTTTTTGAGGTAGGGTCTCATTCTAGTGAAGGCCAACTTGGAATGCATTCTGTCACACAAGGCTGGCCTTGAACTCCTGATAATCCTAAACATCCTCAATTCAAATTGGCAAAATGATATTAGATGAGTTACTATTTCACATAATTTGGTATTTTTATGATTTTATTTACCCATTGCAATTTTCTGATTTTATTCTTTTAATATTCTCTTGTCTCTAAAGGAGATGGTATCAGGCTGGGAGGGGACTCCGTTGATTAAGTACTTACTAAGTAAGCATGGGGACCTAAGTTTGGATCACTGGCACCACATGTAATCTCAGTGTGGGTAAGGCAGAGACAGAAGGATCGTGGAGGTTCAGTGGATAGCTAGCTAGTCTAGCTAAAATGGTGAACTCCAGGTTGAGTCAAAGACTGTCTCCAAAACTAAGGTGGAGGGCTAAGAAGATGACTCAGTGGATAAAATGCTTACTACATAACTGTGAGGACCCAAGTCTGAATCCCTAGAACCCACATAAAGGTGGACATGGTAGCATGAGCATATGTAAAACCAGGGTACCTATGATGAGATAGGAGGTGGAGACAGGAGAATCATAGGCCAGCAAGCCTGGAAGATGCAGCAGTAAACAAAAAAACTTGCCTCAAACAAGATGGAAGGCAAGGTCATGGCACTGTTTACTTTTAATATGCATCCATTAGTATATTTTATAAACATATAATAATAATAGACCTAATAATATAAAATCGATGTCATTATATTAGCAAGACATCCTTTAGTCACTGGCTTCTTGGCCATCATTAGTGATGTTACCAATGCAGTGCAGCATGATCTCTTGCTTTAAATATGTGGTAGAATTTTGGAATTTTTTTGTTTGCCTCAAACCAATATGGCCACAAGTGAAAATGATCAGTTACACTTCTTGTCAAAGCTTTCAGAATCAGCACATGACACTCCACGTTCCCTTTCCCTGCTTTATCAATTATGAAGTTACAGGTGAGATCATTTTTCCACACTTGGAATTCTAAGATGCCAAATTGCAATAGACATGTAGAATAAGCAAGATGCAGACATGTTTACTGTGTGCCACTGCAGTTTATTACAACACAAACCTGTCCTGACAGAACCTTAGAATCTTACTTTAAGATTTTAATTGTGCTTCCTGAATAAAACATAAAGGAATGCTAACATAGCACTTAATGACAATTGGCCAACCAAAATAGAATTAATTTTCTTTAAATTTATTCTTTCACAATGTCCTCTTTGGTGCTACCCAAAAATCAACTGGACGAGGATGGGAAATTGTAGTTGACTCAATACATAAGCTAATCTCCTAGGTGAACTGCCTTAAATAATATGATATAATGCTTAGTTTTATTAGAAATGAATCAAAGTTTTACAAAAATACTAGCTAAGGAACTTTCTATTCTTATATAGTAAATATAAGCACTTACTCAGACATGTAGAAGGCATTTCTACTGTACCTAGTGATTCAATATTATAGGATATACCTTCCCACATCCTGGGTAGCTAATTAAATTACTCATAGGATGATGAGTTATAATATCACCATTCCACTGAGCCAACTTTGGACCTTTATTTTCAGATAATACTTTTAAGACTGCACAAATAATTTTACTGAGACATGAAATGTTTTGTTTATATCTTTAAAAGGTAATTAATTACTTCTTACAATTGATAGCAAATTTCTCCAAATTCTGTGGTCTGAAGTTGAGACTTTCATTATATTTTTCATTGCATGGAAACTAAATTAAAGCTGAGCTTATTATAGAGAACAAATTGCATTCTATTTTTTAAAAATTACTTTTACAATTCCACCTAGCACTATCAGAGACCAATAGAAAAACAGAAACATGCAGATTAGGAAAACATGATTATTAAAGCAAATAACATCTTTAATAAGTTAGCTATTTCAAGATTCTTTGAATACAATAGAAATACTCACTGAAGCTGCTTTGTAAGAAATTAAAAGCATGATGAATTATGTATTCTCTAAGCATTTTCTGCTCTGTTTATCTATTTCCCACCTTGCTCCATAAAACTCTAGGTGGTATGTAGAAATGCCTGCAGAGCAACTATGTTTATCAAGAAGTAAGAGAATAGAGTGCTGAAAATCAGATGTTTAGAAACAAGACAGGGTTAAGTTAAAGCAACAATGTGCAAGAGGCACAGATCCTAAGGGTGCAAACAAGCCAGTTCCTTGAGTCTCTGAGAGAAGCAGTGACTAGGACAGTCCAGCCTGAAATAGTGAAGAGAATACACCTGGATTTTGAGTCTTCAAACATCCTGTTTTCTTTGCTGCATTCATTAAAAATAACAAATGTGGGCTGGAGAGATGGATTAGCTGTTAAGGTGCTTGCCTGTGAAGCCTAAGGACCCAGATTCAACTCCCCAGAACCCACATAAACCAGATGAACATGATGGTGCATTTGTCTGGATTTTGTTTGTAAGTGGCTACAGGTCCTGGTGTACCCATTCTCTCTCTCTCAAGTAAATAAATAAAATATTTTAAAATAACAAACATGGAACTTCCTTGGATCTATGTATGTGTAAATAAATTTGTGTTAATATACTTTTAAACATGAAAATGATCAATTATGCATATTCATCAAAGTTGTATTATTTTCTTTCTACACTCCAGGGAACTGTTTTCCCAGTTACTCTGACAGAAAGGTGCCCTCCTGGTCCCTTGATCAGAGGAGTAGCTGCTAATGACAAACAATCTCATCTCACCCTCCATAAACATCTCCATGTGCTATGGATCTTCAAGCATCTACACATTTGTCAAAGGAGGATGTCTGCAGCAAGTCTCCTGCCTCTACACAACAGCAAGACATGCTTCGCATGCATCCTTTCCTTCTCTCCTACCCAGTAGTCCCCATTTCTCGCTTATTTTCCTGTGAAACATCATGACCTTGTTTTCCAAAATAACAAACTGCCCATTTACCAGATCCCTTCCATGTGTTGAACTTCCCAGAACTTCTTAGTACATCAGGATTTTACTTCCTCCAAAGCAACCTGCAGATGAATTTCAAAGCATCTTTAACTGAAATATTTAGGCTAAATATTAAAACAATCTCTTTTGGCAGATTTATCTCTTATCAAATTAGGAATAGGCTCTGATTCACTTTATTCCTCTTTCCAAAAGGAAATTTATATTAAATCTTCAGATTTTACCATGTAACTCATCGACATGAATCCCATCGTGTGTGAACTTGGAATTCCTCAGTTTCTTTTCTTCCTGTTCACAGCTATAAGTATGACCCTCAGGGATTGGTGAAAATATGCACCTGTCCAGGTGAGCACTTATGCCCAGGTGACACTTCAGTGATCATTATGACAGCTCACATCAGGGCATTTGAATAGCAAGTTGCAAACATCACTAGCATGACATGGTTCATAGTACAGTGAACATTAAATTAACTCAGAGCTTTATTTCATTTGTCCCTGCTAAATGGCTCATGTGGTGGGCAACTTTAAGGACAGACTTTAAATTTGCAGAGGGCAGAGGTAACACTCTCATTATCAGTAAATGTACATGAGGAAATTTACATAAGGAGAACTAAATTAGGACCAGCACTACTTTCCCCTTTTAATTTCTTACTAGTTTAATTGCTTATGTTCTTTAAACAGATATTAATGAGAAGGCACATAAACACACATACACACACAAAGTATTTCTATTTGTCAGCACTGACAGACAAGATAATCTAATAATCAAAACAAGGAGAAATCATTCTTAATATTTTTGCTGTTTCGTTTTCTAAAGTGCAAAGCAGGTAGAGCAGAAAGACAGTGACTACCAACCTCAAGGAAGTTTCTATATAATTCTTTACATAAACCAAAATATTTTTCTTAACCATGCTTGAATACACAATGCCCAATCCTCAGATTCACAGAATAGGGTAACACAGTATCAACCTCATCATTTTTCATGATCGAGTTTCACGTCTGTGGTTATTTTGTCTATCTGAGAGTAGAACGAGATCTGAGTTGAAGAACTGATTTGAGCGTTAACAGATTATTTTGTGCTGGCTTAGTACTGACAAGTTTCAAGACACTATCCCACATGTAGAAGAGGACTGCCTTCCTCAGGGAACCTATGTTTATTTGAATTAAATTATCAAATTTCTTTTTATATGTTTTCTTAATCTGAGATATTAAATAAACGTTCTGAGAATAGCATTGCTTTTGAGCTATATAATGATCTGCTCAAAGTACATTAGGATGTATTTCTTAGAAGAAACCATATTTGGGCTGGAGAGATGTGTCAGCAGTTAAGCTGCCTGCCTGCAGAGCCTAATGAACTGAGTTTGATTTGCCAGTAGCCATATAAAGCAAGTTAAACAAAGCAGCACATACATCACGAGTCTGTTTGCAGTGGCTGGAGACCCTGGCATGCCCATTCCCTTAGTCTGTCTCTCCCCTCTCTGTATCTCTCTCTTTCTGCTTGCAGGTAAATAAAAATAAAGAAACCATATTTATTTTTAGTGAAAAGTAAAAATAGTTGGGCATGGTGGCACACACCTTGTCTTAGCACCTGGGAGGCATAGGTAGGAGGATCGCTGTGAGTTCAAGGCCACCCTGAGACTTCATATTGAATTCCAATTCATCTTACCTCGAAAAGCAAACAACAACAAAAAAGTGAAAATAACAATGTTGTAGTTAAAATGAAGTATGATAAAAATTATAGTTATATATTTAAAGTATATTTTAAGCAAAAATATTGTTCTGAAAATAAAATAACCTCCAAAAAGAATATGTGCTAGAGAAAAAGAATTAGGGAAAAATTATGATCACTAATTATATGGGATCAATACTTTTGGAACATTTTAAAAACAGTTCAAATATCCATTGGCAATTTTCAATTTTAATTTAACGTTCTCATTGACAAACCCGTTACTCAAAATTAAGGTAAATCAATTACTGTTAAATGGTGGATGAGGCAGGTGAGGAAGTTCATGTTTATAATCCTGGCCCTTGGGAAATGAAGCAGGAGGAACAGGAATTCTAGGCTAGCCTCAGATACATAGCCAGTTCAAATCTAGCATGGGCTACAAGAGACCCTGTCTTGAATTAAAAAGAAATGGTAGGCAGGTAAGACACAAATAACCAACAATTGTCTTTCTAAAATGTTGAAAGTGGGCAGAGGCTGCTGGGGACTTTCCTTCTCTTTGATTTGCTTCCAGATAAGAGGACTTCCTGTCCCATAGTCCAGTTCACGGATACTGACCAGGCCAGGCTCATGAGTAAATGCAGTAAGAGATCACGCATCTACTATACCTCTCTTCCACTTATGTCCTGCTTACATCTGCATTAAAGCTTACTCTGAGCCTGAGAGCAGTTCTGGAATCAATCAGCTCTGGACTCTCTTTTCCCCTAACTCTCTTGCTTGGGGACGAGAAGGGGGCACTTATGTGATGAACCTAATGATGGTTTTAGGTTGTATGTAGGAGAAAAGAGACCCTTTGGCCTAATCCACAAGTTTCAGCCCACTAGCTAAGGAATCATAGCAACCAGCCTCCTTGGAACAAAAGCTATCTGATGAAGCATCCTCACTGTTTTAAGAAGCTATGTTACCACTGCTAATATTGTCTGGGTATCCTGATGCCCAACTAGAAGACAAACCCATGCACCTGCTAAAATACATCTGTCAGTCAACTCTTAGGAATTTCCCCAGACTCAGCTTGCCACCAAATGATCCAGATATTCTTGTTACATTTCCTTTTTGCTTGCTGCCCCTTCTACTCTCCCATCCTTCAAATTAGTATGGCAGTTCCACCTTCCTTGCTTTTGGAAGCCTTTGCCTCTGGACTAATTTTCTGGCAATGCCTTTCTCCCATTGTCTTACTCTGGATGGTGTGAAACAAGACAGCAGGGGAGATGTGGCCCTTCTCTCTCCTCACTCAAGCACTGCCCTCAAGGTCCTTCAAGGGACTTCTGATGGAATTAAAAAGACCTTGATTAACTGTCCTGATTACTAAGGGGACTCGTGGTCATCTTAGTTATACAGTGTCAAAATCAATTCCAGGGACAAGGCTGATCAGAAGAGATTCTTCTTCCTCTGGGAGCCACAGAGTGGTCTCTCATTGCCACGTCTCCAATCCTGACTCCTGCCTATGAACCAAAGCCCAGCCTATCATGGATGCAAAGATGTGACTCCTTTAGTGCAACCCCAGCAAATCTAGTTTGACATGTGTGCTAGTCATTGGCCAAGAAACTGCTTCCTCCTGAGCCCTTTGTGTCCAAACACAACATTTTTTGAACTTTTTTTTTTAAATGAACTCCAGATGCATGCACCACTTTGTGCATCTGGCTTTATGTGGGTATGGGAAATAGCACCCATGTCATAAAGAATTGCAGACAAGTGTCTTAACTGCTGAGCTATATCATCTTCAGCCCCAAACACAACTTTTGACTTGAACTCATGCTTGGGCTCTGTCTTTGCCTGTTGGTCTCATCTCCACTGGAGCCTGACCATTTGCATTTCTGGCTTACACCTCTGTTCCAGTGCTTTGACACACATAAGAATGGCAGTATTTCTGAGAACAACATATTATGTTGACAATATCTCCCAGCATTTTCATAAGATAACCCATTATATTATGATTGATTCTGTGATTGTTTTATCATCATAATAAAATGTAAATAATTTACCACATTAAGATTAATAAAAATAAACTATAAAAAGATTAAAAATAATAAAATAAATTAAGATAAAATTATTAATAAAAAATAAAAATAAGATTAATAAAAAATAAAATACTTCTTTTGCATATTTGTGAGAAGCCAACACAATGACTTCCAGTGATGTTTAATGTCAAAGGATCTTTTTTCCAAATGTTAACTCTATTACTACAGATGAGTTCAGTTCCTTAAGTCAAAATCTGACCAAGTTTTTTTAAATACCAAATATAGCAAACAATGTCTAGATTGTAAATGTTTGATCAATGAGGCCATTTATAAGCCAACCAGAACTTTATTAAGAAGTTTCATGATTTATTGTTAAAACACAACATCCACAGGAATATTTCTATCTACTCAAAATTTAACAAAGACTCTAATGACAAATATTCAAGTGCTAATAAAGTAGCATCCATTGGTGTTCTAGACTAGATGCTAATATCTACTCTTTAAATACTCAAACATATAGATCCATTAGCTGAAAAAAAAATGAAAATCACACAGTCTGTCCAGCATCAGGTTTTCCTTATAATGCTGAAGAAGTACATCCCAGTATGTCAGACCTGTTCCTGGCTCATCAGCTCATACAGAGAAGGGCAAGTTAGTGTCAGAAGGGGAGCGAGGAGATACATAAATCGTAGTATACCAGAGGCACACAGGGAAATAACTTCCTCAACTCATATCAGCTTTGGAGCCAAAATGACATCTATATGGCCTATGATTTAAAAAAAAAAAAAAAAGATTTCCTTTCAATTCTAGGTTGTAATTGAGCCAAGAACAGGGAATTATATTCCCAGATGGAAAATAACCTTCATATGTTATCCCACAGTAAGACACTTCAACCAGTCAAGAAAACATTCCCTAAGGATTCAGAAATTGTATTGTGATATATGACCAAAACAATATCCTTTTATTTCCACACACACAAGGAACAGACAGTTAGAGGAGAGAATTTGATTACTAGGCTATTTCAGTACAGCCAAATAAATTCTGTTCCCAGAGACCCCATCACTGAATGCCTCATTGTTAAAAGAAAAAAAAAAAGGCTTCTTCTCCACAAAGACTTGCTCAATTGCTAACCAGCTGCAAAGTTATGATGTCCACAAGGAAGAAATCAAGACTCAAAAGATTTATTACAAATATCATGAAAGAAATTCAAAACCTTCAGCCTTACTGATTATGATTGCCAAGGAAGTATAAATACATTAAAACAATGATAAAAGAATATTTTGCACATTTTAAATTAGTGAAAGAATAAAAGTTCTAATGTGGGACAGCCCAGAAATGTCATTGATGATGTTGTAATAACCATACTTTACTCTTTTGGAACATATATGGAAATATGTTTTTAAAATCATAAGTGTTCTCTCTTGGTCATTGTCATACTAATTATAGAATTTATCCTTAAAAACCTCTCAAGTAAAAATAGTAGCACATGATCATGTTTGTTATATAAACAACTAAAACACAAAACATAAAGTCACTTAAAATAGGAGAATGTTTACATAAATGCTGAAGTGTCTCTCCAATAAGATGTCATGTAGCTATTAAAACTTATAATTATAGGACTTGGGAGATAGCTCAATGGGTAAAAGCACTTGCTGTGCAAACTTCATGACCTGAGTTCACAGTCCCAGAATCCACATAAAGCTGGACGTAGTAGGGCACATCTCTAATCCCAGTGCACCTATAGAAAGATGGGAGATGGAGACAGGAGAACCCCCAAAAGCTCATAGGCCAGCTAACCTGTCATACAGTGGTGAACAACAAAAGACCCTGCTTCAAACAAAGCAGAAGGTGAGGACCCACGATTGAAGTTTTCCTCTGACCTCTACAAACATGTCACTCATATACATGAAGACACACATGTACAGCATACACACAAAATATTGAAATAAAATACAAATACGAACACTATGAAAATAAGGGAGACAAGCATTCCAGAGATACAGGCAGGAAGCTTTTGAGTTCTAGGCACACCTTAGATACACAGCAAGACTTTGTAAAATAAAACAAAACAAAATACAAGGGAAATGCAAATAATACTGTATAAAGGAAAATATTAAATTACATGCTTATTATGATCATAATTGGTGAAATAAACATATGAATGAGGTCAAAGATTGGGAGGAAAATTATTTTTTTTAATTTTTTTATTATTTTTAATTTTTTGGAGAGAGACAGAGAGAGAGAGAGGGAGAGGAAGACAGAGATGGGTGCGCCAGAAGTGTCTCAGCTGCTGAGAATGAAATCCAGATGTGTGTGCCCCCTTGTGGTAAAGTGTGGCATTGCGCCCTTGCATCACTTTGCATCTGGCTAAACATGGGACCTGGAGATTGGAACCGCTGGAGATTGGAACCAGTGTTCTTAGGCTTAGAAGGCAGGCGCCTTAACCCCTAAGCCATCTCTCCAGCCCGGAAAATTATTTTTAAATGTAATCAACTGGATTACAAAAGATTTTTCTGACTTCAAATATTAATATTGTCATAAAATTTTACAAATTAAAAATTAGGAGGATAAAGAAGATTATTTCCCTCCTCAGATATCTTATTTAGTGTCTTAAATGGTAGGGCTCTATTTTATTAATCTTTGTTGACCTAAGTACTAGCTTAGCTTCTTCTTCTTCTTCTTTTTTTTTTTTTTTTTTTTTTTTTTTTGGTTTTTCGAGGTAGGGTCTCACTCTAGTCCAGGCTGACCTGGAATTCACTATGTAGTCTCAGGGTGGCCTTGAACTCATGGTGATCCTCCTACCTCTGCCTCCCAAGTGCTGGGATTAAAAGCTTGCACCACCATGCCTGGCTTAGGATAACTATGTCTTTTTAAAAAATATGAAATTTGAGCAATATTTCAGTCTGCATAGAATTCCTAAATGAAATCTTTCTATTTGCATATTTCCTAACTAGATAAATTTCCTTTGCAAAATGAAGACACTTCATATTTTTGGTGTACATAACATTCATGTACACTTACTTGCTATTGCCTGGTCAGTTCAGAATAGACTATCAATGTACATAGTCACCATTTTGATACAATTCTGATTTATTAAAAAAAATCTCTGAGAAAATGCAAAACTCTCTGGGAACATAACAGAGTTCATGGGGAGTACATCATACAATAGTAACTCTACTGTATTTATTCATATGTTAGATGTAAGGCAGAATCGCAGGATTAACTCAGTCAATCTTTGCTCCACTTCCTCAGTCTGATTTTTGATGGTCTAAGTAGCTTGAGATGTATGTCAACAACATCTGGGGAATTCAAAGTTGCTTTTCTGTAACAGGTTGCCTGCTGGTCATGTTTATTACTTAAGTTGTACTCAAACCAGGAGTTGGTATGGGATGGCAAAGTTGTTTTACCTGGTCATCCTATCTAAGGTGGGCAGGCATTCTTTGCAAGAAGAATAGCCTAAGGAGAAGTGTGTCACAAAGTGAAGCAGGATTGATAACCTGGACTCATAAAATATGGCAGGTCAGCTAGAAACACATCTGAGAGGGATGGAGTCTTGACAGTAGGCAGGTAGGATGGGTGGAGTGTTTGTTGCTTATGAACAGCAGCGTGTATAGTCCTACAAAAGAAGGTACTAGGGCGACAAAGCTCCTGATCATCTTCACTCAGCTTCTCCTTGGCATTGGAAAGCATGAAGATGATTTTACACATACAATCTCTTAAATAAGATAGGCCAATATAATCAAAAGTCATATGACAGTGGGCTACAGAATCTTCCTGAAAGAAAACTTACTGAATGATTCTGGCTCACACTGCTTTTGCATCCCTGATATTCTGGGTAATTTCAACCATAATCTGTGCTCTCAATGTTTGTCTTACATTGTTCTATTTTCTTCACAGATGATTTGGTTCCTTACGAACCCTACTAATTAGGAGAGAATGATCTCTATGTGATAACGTGTTTTATAAGCCCACTATGATAGTTTGGAAATTGAATGTCTCCCAAAGGTCTCTATATACAGACATGGTTCACAGGGGGATACTAGTGGAAGGTACTGTGGACCTCTAAGAGATGAGGCCTTGTGTGACGTCCTAAAGCCACAGAGGTACACTCTTAAAGGGGACTGTGGGACCCTAGTTTCCCTGTATGTCTCTGTCCCTCTTTGGTTCAAGACAGTGACTACTTGATCCTTTGCATGCTCTGCCATGATATACAGCATCAGCAGCAATCCAACCAGAAGGGCTTTTCCATCTTACACTTTCAACCTCCAAATCTGTGCTTCATAGCTTCCTAAATAGTTAACTCAGGTGTTTTGTCACAACGATGGAAATCTGAGGAGTGATGGCTGTGTAGCAGGTAAAAACCAAAATTGTATTATTAACTTATTTTTCTTTCTCCATTTGACAAATACTATATTGCATAAAAATTATGCCCAAGCATTGCACATATTAACATATATAATTTTAAAATTACTCATGATTCAGTGATGTACTGAGCAATAGTAAAGTGCAAAGCTGTAAAAAGTGCCAGCTTCACAGTGGTACCTGGACAAGAACAAAGCTTAGTGAACAAGGGAAAAAAAGGGAAATGCTTCAATCATCTTTTTAGAAAATTAAATAACATATAAGAGATATTTCAAAAAAGTAAGTACAATTCTTAAAGGCAAGGTTTTATAAATGGTAAGAAGTCAATAACCCATAAAACTAGAAAACTGACTTTGGAGTATAATTTTAATCTAGACTAGGGCATAAATACTTTAATGAAATGTGCAACTTTTTATAACTTTGATAGGAGGAAAAATGTCTAAATATAGTTGCATCCCTTTTTAAAGTTATATGCTGGGGGACACCCAGTTCATAGAGTATTCATCACCTCAAGATGTTTTCTCTACCCTACAGCAACCAGAAACCTCCCTGTGATGTGCCTTCTCTCCAAGTCTCTCCATTCATTGCCAATGACTAAGGAATGATAGAATTCATACTCTGCTTACAGTATCCTCATTTTAATGACTACTCACACTTCTTAGCATGAAGACCAAATACCTTAAGCATGCTGTCCAAAAGTACTTAGACTGAGCTAGCTCCACCTTTTACTAAAAAAGTAATATTTTTAGCTAGCATCAAGAGTACTGGGTTTCACTGTGACATTTTCAATTATTAGAGTTTGTTCTTATTTATGCCCCCACTCACTGACTCCCCATTCTCCTTGCCAGTCATCTTTTCCCAAATAGTCCCCCTCTCATTTTCATGCTACATGTATTACACTCCTTTCTTGTTTTCCCTCTCTTCTCCCTTTTGACCTATTTCTTCCCCTTTCTCCCTTCATTTCTTATCTCTGTGCCTTCTTGTCCCACCACTCTCTCATCTAGGATTTAACAGAAAAATTCCAATTCCGCAAGCCATGTTCACTCTGCACCAGTCTTTTTTAATCACATTGCTTTCTCCAAAGAATATACCCTTCTTCCCTTTTGTTGATTTGCCAGGATAATTTCTTTTCCATTCTTTTTTCATTCTTTTCCTTTTCCCCTTTTAAAAATTTTGATTTTGAGACAGGTTCTTGGTATGACTAGTTCATCACAAACTTGAAATCCTCCTGCCTCTGCCCTCCAAATGCTGGGATTATAGATATCCACAACCATGCCTGGGTTTGCCTCTACAATTCTTGTACTTCCTTAACAATATCACTTCAAGATTCTTCCTTAGTTTTGTGCCTGTCTCTCACAGTTAAGGTTACTGCCCATCTTTAGCACTCACTGTATCTGACCTTCTATCATTTATCATTTTTGGATTATAATATAATTTATAGCTAGCTTAAATTTTTTGTTGTTTCCTTTTCTCCTAAGTAGTATTTTAAACATGGGCGATGACTTTTTATTGCTATCATTTCCACTGGAGGTTGCACATCTGATTTTTAGAATCTCACAATAATAGTACTAAGTACAGAAACCCCTGTTGTTATGAAATGAAGGTTCTGATGGAACTCATCACATATATTTGTCAATAAAGTTCACTGGGGAGGCAACATGTGATGTCAAAAATACACAGCTTAGGGCTGGAGAGATGGCTTAATGGTTAAGGTGCCTGCCTCCTAAGCCTAATAACGCTGGTTCCAATCTCCAGCAGTTCCAATCTCCAGCGGTTCCAATCTCTAGGTTCCACATTTAGCCAGATGCAAAGTGACGCAAGGGCATAAAACTAAAAGAGTTTATCTAAGAAAATCAGATTTCTGTGTCTAAACTTTTATTTTGGAAATCACTTCATTATACACCCAGAAATTTGACCAACTGAACTGCCACCATGTCTGCCCCCATGTATTTCAGCTTTGAAATGATCAGTGAAACCTGGGACAGTGATCTGCCTATGCTCAGGAGCCACCATGAACCACAACTTAGTCACAGTCTCTGCATGCCTCAGTTTCCTCACTTATAAAATATGGATAAATTAGGGACACCCATTGCCTTTTTACTTTTTGAGAAAAAAATTAGAATAATGCCTCAATGCACTTAGCTTAGACTCCTAACATCCTGTTACAGCTTCATACATGGACCAGATGGTCTGAAGGCCAAATGTGGCCCATAAGCATCTTTTAGTTTGACCAGGTCATATTTTCAAAACATTGATTTATTTATCGATAAGAAATCAATACATTCTCCCAAGTGAAAGTTGTGACTGCCTGAGAAAACAAAAGGTGGGTAGCAGATGTCATTGGTCTTATGCTGATATCATTACCATCTCTTGCAGCTTGGAAGTTTATTTCTCTCATAACCCAAAATCTCCTTAGCCATAAGCAGTTTCTTAACTACTGAAGGGTTAATAGCCTTCCCTTAAAACTAAGAGTTAATAAATAACTTTAAGATTAGAAGGCCATAAAAAAATGGAGACATCCCTAGATAATTGTTTAAAAGCCTGTTCTGAGCAAATAACTTTGATGACTTATCTGCTTCCCTTGGACCTGCAGCTGATTCAGTCTGTTTGCCTCAGGATCCTCCTTGTAAGTTTGAACCCCAGCCTGACTACTGCTTCAGCCTTCATCCCATGGGACAGCTGGTGCCTCTCGCTGTACCTCTCAATAAACAGGCTGTCTGTAGAGATCGAGTCTGGTGTTCTTTCTTGATTTTCTCCTACACTTTCCTTAGTTTCCCCTTTTCTTTCCTTCTCCTCTTCCCCACCTCCCTGCCAATGTCTCACTCCTTCAGGAACACAGACACTCACTGAGCTCACTATTTGGACTAAACAGTCACCAGTCCAACATGAGACCTCTGGTCTTTTGTCTACGTGAGTGACACAAGTTCCACTTGGCCTCACAGCTCAGGGAGCTTTATTGGTGCTCTGTGTAAACCCAGCTTGACACCTGGCCGCTTTCTCCTTCTCTTCTCCCTGTCATTCTGATCCTTGGATTGTGTGACATGAGCTCAGAGGCTCATTTGTGGAGGCTGAGGAATTCTGGCCAGGGCTACTCTCTGGTATATGTCCAAAATCCCTCTATGAACTCAGCTGAGTCTCCAACAGTCTTTTGGGTAACCCACTGGGATATATCTCTCTCCCTGTCTTCTTCCCCAAGAATTTTGAACTCCAGAGAAGAGGTCTCTTGCCATGTGATCCACTACATCCACACCCTCATCAGATTACAGCTTCTGGATAAGGTATTCACTCTGAGTCTATGGTGAATGTACCCAACCCCAGACCTTAGAAACTCCAGGAGTTTCTCAAATTTTGGCCTGTGGATGATTGGAGACTCTGGAAGCCTGCCATCTATCATTCCACTGGACACCCCAAGCATTATGAGCGCAGGGATGCTCCCTCCTAATTCGTGGATTTCATTTGCCCTCCCTAAGTCTGAGAGATGTGCCTGGTGGTGGAATTAGCCATGCCAGTCCTTGTACTCCAAAATGGGTTCTAAATTATCTGTTCCAAAGACACTCCATTGCCATGTCTTAAGGCTAATTTAAAAGAACTCAGACTTCCTGAGTTCCTGCCTGCCAAATTACTCCAACCCTCTATCCAAATTTGGTCACAATATTCTCTAAACAATGGTCAATGCTGGCCTGAATTTGGCATTTTGGATTGCTATACTTTCATTGGTCTTGATAACTTTCTTCAAGGACACAGAAAATGGTACAGCAATAGGTATGTGAGGTTCCCTCCTCTGCTCCTGCACCTCCTAAAACTCTATCTCTCACACGCAGTTCTATCAGCTGGCCATAACTTTCCAGGGTCTCTCTCTGTCACACCAAATTCAAACCATCTCACTAAATCAAATATAAACCCTGCCTTCTAAAAAAAAAAAAAAAAAAAAAACCTCCTGTCTTTACTGGGCTTCCTTAACTTCTTCTACATGTGGATACCTAATTTCTCTTTCCTTGCTTTCTACCATTCCTGACAGATAAAATCCTACACAGAAGGCAGAACAATCACAGTAAACCAACAACTGCCTCACAGCTAGATAAAATAAACACAGACACCTAGGGAGGTCCTTGACTGTGGCTAATGGTTAATAAAAAGAAAGAGAGAGAAAAAAAAAAAGAAAGAAAAAAGTCAGCTTTAAAATTAAAACTAAGGACAGCTATTGCCCTGTTGTTATGGTGGCTGCCTGTCCCAGGCCCAAACCCAAGTCCCATACAGATTCTGGTATCCACCCTATCTCTATCTCCCTTTCATCATGATAAATTGCTTGAAAATTCCAACTACCATGGGCTCTCAAAACTCCCAGATGTTTGGAACAAATCTCTAGTATCCAGAGAAAATAATTCACCTGTCTTGCCTCCAACCATATAGAGGCCATTTGCCATATCCACTTCATTTTAGCCCTAAGAAGGAATGAGTCAGCCCCAAGTGCCTCATTTTTTACAACAATATGGTTTGGCCACAAAAGAAATTAGATTATACCCTTTAGCTGAAAACAACACATTTAGCTTCTAAATTCTTAAATATCTTGATAACTTCATAAACTGGATTGGCAACTAACTCTATTCTTCTACCCTGATCTCTTCCCTGTCAATTCTACTCTCTGACCCAAGTCCTCCTGGGAAAACAATCTTCCTTCCACCACATTAAACAATTCCTATTAGTGACCCACCCTTCCTTAGCCCAAGAAGATGATGGAATGATGGAAAGCCCTCCTTTACTGTGCCACTACAAATGACAATTTCTCTCTCTCTCTCTCTCTCTTGCTCTTTCCCTATCTAATCCTAAACTGAAGTTATGTTTGCTTAACCTGTTTCTGTGTATAGATATAAAACTGGCCTTTGACAATGGCCTCTAGCCCATTCTTCAGATTCCACTGATTTCCTTGTGCCTCTTATTCTACCTTAAAGTTTTCTAACATGATTTACTTTCCCAGAGAAATCTGCATATGATCAACAGCCACATGGTGAGATAGGGACGCTGTCTTCTATGGTGTGGAACTTCCTTTACCCATCATAAACAGTGGCCACATAGATTATTCTTTATGGAGCCAAGTAAAATCAATAGGACTTGCTCATCACCTCCATGCCTCCCCGGAGGGCATGCAGGCCTCTCCCACATATATTAGAGTCTTCCCAAACACAAAGTATAACTAAAATCTTCAGAAAAAAAAATCTCTTCATGCTTCATGTTTTTTGTCATGTCTAATGCTGGCCAGCCATGTCATGTCATGTGTTCTATGTTTTATGCAGTCTGTCTTTATGTGTGACTAAACTCATGGTCACTAATTGTTCCAGTGCTTATGGTCATTAATCATTCTGATGCTTACAGATATATTTTAAGATAATGTTAAAGTACTAAAACCAGGTTTATGATATATTTCTGACTTTATGCTTGTTCGTGCTTACTACATGTTTATATTCCAGGGTTTGATCCTGCCTCTAACAATGCCTTCTGAATGTTTATGACTTAAATCTTTAGAGAAAAGATTAATTTGGGTTTACTGACAAAACACAATCATAGTGATATGTTTCACCTATATTTAATCAAAGTTAAGATATAGTATGTATGCATTCTGTTGAATGAAATTATTGAAAAATGTTGTTATATTTATAATGTTCCTAACCTATATCATTCTGGATGAAGTACAATCAATGTATCTATGAAAATGTGTGGATACACCTAAGACTTTAAGTGAAACAACAGATATTGCACTTCCCTCTTCTGAAACTGCTGCAAGGAAGATTCCTTTATGATAGCTAATAGATAACAAATAATTATGTAACAATTTACAACTAAAGTTAAACAAATAGGAACTGACTACAGGCCTGGCCCTGTCAGACAATCTATAAGTACCTTATTTCAAGAGACAGCAACCTGTCTTATTTTACAGAAAGGAATGCCTTAACCCTCACAGAGCATAAATCTCTTTCCTCCACATGCACAGAAAAATTCAGAAGATTGTCAAGGATGTAAAACACCAGCACAATCAGTATTTGGGAACTCTCTAAGTAAACCTTCAGTGAAAGCTCTTTCCCTCTCTCTGAAGTAAATTCTGCCTAAAAGTGTGTCTTCAGATAAAGTGTTTTCAGTTAAGACGGGTTAACATAAAAAAAATAATAAAACAAAAAAACTTGTTTCTCTGTACTTCTCTCATCTTGTTTATCTAATTAAAACTTAACTCTCTGTAAAAAGTTGGTAAATTTATTTATTTATATTGCCATGCCTTATATTGAGATAAAAATTGGGGTTAGAAAATCAAAATTCAAGATATTCTGAGTAACACTTATGAAAACCTACTTTTTTGAATAATGGCACATCCAGAAGCTATAGATTGTTACTAGAAAATTTTCAGTGCCGGGGATGGGATACCTTCCAGTGAGTTGTTGGCCAGAGAGGTCCCTGTTGCCTCCTAAACATTAAAGGCTTTTGCCAAGGCCCTTGGTTTCCTTTGAGAAACAGATGGTAAGACCCTACTGCTGAAGACCTCACTTACCTGAGCAGCAAGGTCATTGAGAAAGCAAGCTGGTGCTGAACAGAACACCTTCTCCCTGAAGACCAACCAACTGAAAGCTGGAAAAAGCTGCACTGCATGCAGCCGTATGGGAGACAGAAGCATCAGCAGTGAAAACAGTGGATACTGGAAAACTCAAGATTGGCCAGACAGGCCCAATGACTGAATGGGTGCAATAGTGGCATGTCTGCTCTGGGGGAAACCAACTGCTCCCTAATTACACTGAAAGCCTGCTCTATGGGAGGGAATACATGTCTGGTACTGAAAAAACTAATCAAAAGTCTATGGCAGGGGAGGTCATGAGCCTTAGGGGTATAAAGCCTGCTCTTGTCTGGCTAAATGTATATATTATTCCCACCCAACTGCTCTGAAAGCACTACACTTAATGTTCATATTCACATATTAATGCTACTCTCACTTCTGGTTAGACAAGATTTTCTTTTCAGAACAAGATGACCACTGGGATGACCCAAAAGGCAACATAGTGCTAAGAAGAAGGGAAAGAGGAGTATCCAGCACTGAAACATCTCTATCACACCCTCCAAGGCTCAGGGTCCATCACGGAAGAGGGGGTGGATAGAATGTAAGCCAAAGGAAGGATATGACTCCTTACAATGCAACTGTCCAGACAGAAATTGGCCTCAATATCCATGACCTCACAGTGCCTAGCAATACCTTCACAAGACCCTCATAATAGGAGAAAAAGATGATGTCATTAAATTAAAAGAAAGACTAATGAAGAGAGGGAGGGGATATGATGGAGAGTGGAGTTCTGAAGGGGAATGTGGGGAGGGGAGGGAAATATCATGGTTTATTGTCTGTAAGTATAGAAGTTGTCAATAAAAAAAATTTTTAAAAGAAAATGTAAAAGCCTGTGACCCTAAGTTATGCCCTGTATTGTAACAGACATTTTCATTGGTAATGTTACATACTGCATAGTCTTTTGTACTGACATTGCAGTTTTTATTCTGATTCAAGATCATAATTTGTTTTACAGCTTCTGACCTGTACTGAAAATCATCTTGTGTTTCTTCTTATAAGACTGACATAAATGACCTTCTGGACCTTTACAGTTCCACCTCAGAGGACCCTATAGCAGACTAACTCCATCTATCTGGGCTCCTTCTGATGGTTCTCCAAAGCCCAAAAGTCAACCGGAGTAGAGACTCCCCCTTTACTGTCTCAGTTCAGCTTGAAAGACTTGAACCTGCTACCCATCTTCCAAATCTTGGGGTCTCTCTCCACTGACATTAGACTTGAAGGACATTAGAATACAGACCCAGTTCCCTTTGTCCCTGGTAACATTTAAAAACTCATCCCAATCCTAAACAAAGACATAAAATATATAATATGTGCTAATAGATTAAAAAGGTTGTAAAAGTATCTCTTATTAAGATAGCTAACTCATATCCAAATGCTTAGCTTGTATGTTTTCCATCTGATAAAGCCTGTATTTTGTTGCATAAACACCTGTTTATAACAATAGGTTTCTTAAGTGTTCTACTTTTATATATTTTCCTATTAAGTAAAACTTTCATTTGTTTGCTATGAACTTATCCCCCCCAAAAAACCCACAAAACTGAACTTAAATATATAAAATTTATTGTCCCTGTAAAATTAATCAAACTTTAAACTTTTTCAGCTATTAAGTAAAACTTTCATTTGTTTGCTATGAACTTATCCCCCTTTTTCCCACAAAAATTTCTGCCACAAAACTGAACTTAAATATATAAAATTTATTGTCCCTGTAAAATTAATCAAACTTTAAACTTTTTCAGCCTAACATACCTCCATTAGTTCCTCTAAAGCTAAGTCAGACCTTTTCTCTGGACTAAGTAAGTAAAAACTATAAGCTTTCTATACTAAGAATTTACCTTTCTATATTAAGAACTTACAAAAACCTTTAACCTGATAACTAAGCTTCAAAATTAGTTAATTTCTTAATCTCTACCATATTTAAATTTAAAATTATTTAAGATATTTCAAATATTGCTTCAATACTAGTCTCTTATACTTCCTATCTTATCTAAGCCAAATATATTTCCAAATATTCCAGTTAACTCCCTGTCCAAGTTAACAATTCCTTCTTTCTTACATACAGTACCCCTGTTTTCTTACCTACCACCCATGATATATATATATTTCGAGGTACAGTCTCACTCCTCCAGCCCCTGGCTGACCTGGAATTCACTAGGTAATATCAGGGTGGCCTCAAACTCATGGCGATCCTCCTACCTCTGCCTCTTGACTGCTGGGATGAAAGGCGTGCACCCCACGCCTGGCCGACCTGGAATTCACTATGTATTCTCAGGGTGGCCTCAAACCCTTGGTGATCCTCCTACCTGTGCCTCCCGAGTGCTGGGATTAAAGGTGTGCACCACCATGCCCTTGACTGCCTTTTTTTTTTTTTTTTTTTGATCCTTTTTTTTTTAAAGGTGGGCCCGGCCCTAGGGTCTCACTCTAGCTAGGCTGACCTGGAATTCACTATGTAGTCTCAGGGTGGCCTCAAACCCTTGGCAATCCTCCTACCTCTGCCTCCTGAGTGCTGGGATTAATGGTGTGTGCTACCACACCTGGCATATTTTTTAACCTTAGATATAATATTCATTTCACCTGTAAATTTCATGTCACATACAAGAAAATTCACACATAGATATTAACCAGATCACAATGGCTAATAGATTTAATATGATGTAGGAGTTTCTTTTGTAATGGCTCAGATAATTATCAATCTCCTGAAGCACTGCTATCTTGCCTGTTCTTAAAAGCCATGTAGAACCACAACCTGCTATGTATACAAGGTACAAAATAAAATGGACATCTGAAAGCTGAGGCTTTCAGAAGCCACACCTTGTTACTAGAACTTCAATGTTGGACTGCAGCAATTGTGGAGAAATAAATGGACCAATCCAGAGCCAATAATCTTTTTGATGGCCAATAATATTATTCTCTACTTGTGACTTTATATCTTTCTGTGACCAGTGAGAATATCTATTGCTTTAAGTTTAAAAAAAATCTCACAGCTTTACTACTTCAAGTTAAACCTATCCTGTCTCTGAATATGATAATATTCACCCTTTCTTTTGGTCCTTACAAACTCAGATGCATCATTGAATTCCTCCCAGAAAAAAATACATGCCTGCATTTCACAGAGTTTCTGAATTCTGCATGGCCACTGAATATAAGCCCCTAGATATCCAAACTCCACAGGACAATATGGGACACCCTGAGAGATCTACTGCCCCTTAGTAGAAGTAGTCTGAGAGCTCTTCACCCCAATTTTGGCCCATGCAGTCTTCCCCTAAATGCCCCACTCATCCCCAGTTCTCCCCAATCTTTTTTATCATTCCAGAGTCTGGACTGAAGGGTTAATAGCCCTCCCTGAAAACTAGAGGGAACTAAAGAGTTAATAACTAACCTTAAGATTAGAAGGCTATGAAGAGTAGAGACATCATGTCCTCCCTAGACAATTTTACTAAAAAGCCTATTCTTTTTATATTGTATTTATTTATTTATTTATTTATTTATTTATTTATTTATTTGAGAAAGGGAGAGAGAGAGAGGGGGGGAGGGGGGGGGAGGGGGAGGGAGGGAGAATATGGGTTCTCCAGGGCCTCCAGCCACTGCAAATGAACTCCAGATACATGCACCCCCTTGTGCATCTGGCTTACATAGGTCCTTTGGCTTTGCAGGCAAATGCCTTAACAGCTAAGTCATCTCTCCAGCCCCAATAAAGCCTATTCTGAACAAATAACTTGGATGCTTTATCTGTTTCCCTTGGACCTGCATTTTATTCAGTCTGTTTGCCTTAGGATCCTCCTTATAAGTTTGAACCCCAGCCTGACTCAGTGCTTCAGCCCTCATCCCATGGGACAGCTGTTGCCCCTCACTGTACCTCTCAATAATCAGTCTGTCTGTAGAGATCAAGTCTGGTGTTCTTTCTTGCTTTTCTCCTACACTTTCCTTACACCTACAGTTATCATTGCTAACTTCCTAGTTCCTCAGAAACTTGATTCAGGGGTGTGTAATAAGCCATTTCGCAGGCAGTTCTCAAAAGCCTTCTATTCCTAATGACCTTGTTACTGCCCCAAATTCTATAACATTTCTCCCCAATCTGATTTGCCCTCTAAATCCTCGTGCTTCCTAGAAACAACTCTCAAACCAGTTCCCTGTACTCACCCAGAACCAGTTGTGTGGGCAGGTCATTAATAACCTTCCAGGACAGTAAGGCATGCTGCTCTGCAACTCCCCTGGACTCCACCACTCATACCACTAAGCTGTAAGCACCTGCCTATACCTCTGTGTCCATCCAAATGACATGCCTGCCCCATGGACTTGAGTCAACCACCCAAGACCCAGACACACAACACACACACACACACACACACACACACACACACACAGGAACACACTGCAAACACGGACAAAGCATAGCCCAGTTAGAACTCACAGTCTATTCCAGGATAGGCCTCTAAAATATCTAATTTCCCCAGTAGTGGATGTTACCTGGTTCAACTGACTAGGCTTATTTTCCCACCTGTTTTCTAATCCTGGATCCATTCCATTGTCCTCCACAATTGTTTGCATTTCAAGTGGAAGAGATTTGAGATGCTCTAAGAGAAATCTGTTCAAAGGAGGTCTGTACTTGGCCCACTGACATCTCCCGACCCCTCATGTTCTAAAGGGATTGAGTATTAAGAAAATAGAAAAAGAGAAGTCACCTCACCAGCCCTTTGAGACAAGTCAGTGAGAGATCTGAGAAATGTTGTAGGCACCTGCAGGAAAAGAGGTGCTGGCAAATGGACAGAAATGACATTAGATCTCATCTTTTTTTTTTCTTCCTATGTCAAGAATAGAACTAATACTGGCTTCACACTACCATGAAGTTTAGGCCACTGTCACAGCCTTATTGATGATTTGCCACTGTCACTTTTTAAGTAGATTAGAGCTGAAACTTTGGTCATATTTTTCTTGATAATGGACCATGAATGAAAAGGTGTTAGTTTAGCCTAGTTTAGAAGATGTCAAAACCTGATTGCAAAGCCAACTCACTTTCCAAAAGGACCAACATTCCTGAGTTATTTTATGAAAGTGATCATATATTTCTTTAGATTCAGGCTAATTTCAAACATTTGGATACAAGTAATTTGAATACTTTCTAACATAGCAGTTTATATCCATGAATATACCCCACTTGCCAACCCACTTTCCTCATATGTTAACTTGTTTCAGATTCAATTCAAAGATAAGAAAAACCTGGGTTGGGGAAATGCAAACAACAATGTTAAACAAGGGTATAGCTAGTCAAGTCATAAAGCTATACTATGGCATCCTTCTCCTATTCTTCCAATAAAAGGCTCACTATAATGAATTCATCAGCATTTTCTAGAAACATAAGAGGGGATTTATCAAAGCATCTAGGATAAACACCATGGATTTGACCATCCCTCCATTTTCCTCTTAGTTCATAACTACATAGTCCCCAGGCATAAGATCCCAGTAAATTCCAAAGACATAGGAATTGATTATAAGAACTTTGGAGTGCATGTGAGTGGGAAGGGGATGAGTACACAATGCACATTTGGAAATTAAGACCAAAAAATAATAAATGAAGCATGGTGGTCACTGACTGTAATCCCAGCATGTGAGAGGCTGAGGCAGGAGGATTACCATGAGTTCAAGACCAGGGATGTACATACTGAGCTCTGAGGCCAGCCTGGGCTAGTTCAGATCCTTGGTGCCTTTGTCCGTTTCTGCAAAGTCTGTATTTTGCCTTTTAAGAAATAGTATAACAATGCTAGGTGTGGTGTTACACACCTTTAATCCCAGCATTTGGGAAATAGAAGTAAGAGAAACACCATGAGTTCAAGGTCAGCCTGAGAATAGATAATGAATTCCAGTTCAGCTTGGGCTAGAGTGAGAACCTGCATTGAAAAAAAAAAAAATAAAATAATTTATTTTTTCTTGAAAAAAAATCTCATATTTACTATTATGTACAAGACTTATTGAAGCATTCATTTAAAATATATTTTGTACTATTACATGCTTTACACATTATAAAAGTATATATATGTGTGTATATTATATAATATAATTACTACACAGTGTTCACAAGCTTCCATTCTCCTCCCATATCTTATCATTCTTTCCCCTGCTTCCTAATTGGAAGGGTTATAGGTTGTGGATAGAGAACTTAATTGTGATTCATGATAAAGTGCTAAGAAAGACAACAGAGTAGTAACAGAGAGATCTCTAAGTTATTTTGGTTACTAATTCATCATTATTTGGGCTTTTCAGTTGTGCATGTGAGCCACACTTGGCTGAACCTGTGAACCTGACCATGTTAAGGCCCTCAGAGAAAAACAAAACCTTGGATCTGAGTCTGGGTGACTCAGAAAATATCCTCCCCCAGAGAATAATTTTTTAAAACTCTTTTTGACAAAATATTTTATTTATTTATTTGAGAGAGAGAGAGAGAAAGTGGCAGATAGAAAGAGAGAATGGGCATGCCAGGGCCTTTTAGCCACTGAAAATGAACTCCAAATGCCCCCTTGTGCACCTGGCTTATTTGGATCCTAGGGTATCAAACTGGGGTCCTTACAATTCTCAGGCAAACGCCTTAACCACGAAGCCATTTCACTAGCCCCAGCGAAGAATTTTAAGCAGCCATGACAGACTAATGAGGAAACAGAGAGGAAGGGAGGCCACAGAGAGGAGGTCCCCACAAAACCTACAGCCTGGCAGAAAGGGATCTCCACCTTGGTAAGCAGATTGTGGGTCCCACTATGGCAGTAAGATGAAAGTCCAAAGTATGGAAGGGCTGGAAAGACAAGTCAGAGTTTAAGGTGCTGGCTTGCCAAACTTCTCAGCCAGGGTTTGGTTCTCAAGCCACCCACATAGGCTAGATTCAAAAAGTGGCACAAGTGTCTGGTGTTTGTTTGCAGTGGCAAGACGCCCTGTGGGCACACACAAATAAGTAAAAATTTAAATAATAAAACAAGGAAATCCAAGCTATGAAAACAGAACTGAAGGGAATAAGGCAAGAACCACTTGCTTTGTAACTACCCAGCACTTGTTTTACATTAGGCAGGTGCTGCTGAGGAAGCCGGCAAGGAACATTCCAGCAGTGCATGCACTCTCACCAATTAAGAGACCCATTTTGCCCTCATCTGTGAGCAATCCCCACAGTCTCCATAGATCAGAGGGAAACTGGCTTTACCTTGCTCAGGCAATAGAGGAAATCAGATTTTCCTAAAATGCATGATTTCAAAGCAATTCTGAAGTTCTGTCTGGAAATGTTGAGAAAGGTAAGATAGTCCCTAAAAGTGCATAAGTTCAAATTGTATTCTTGTTACTTTTAGAATTGAATGAAGAATGAATGAGAGAGAATATGTGTAACACCATATGTTACAAACATGGCAAATGAAATATAAAAACACAGGGAAACCTATATCCATGCATTCAGCTGTTCAAATATTCATTAAAATTTTGCAAGGTGTCAATGATAGCTCTAGATACCATGTGTGCTAGTTTGAATGAATGTCACCCAATTTACCACAATTAACCAGTTTATTAACACTTGTAACTTAGATCTCCAGCTGTCTGGCAGGAGGAGGTGTCACTGAGTGTGGATCCTCGGGTCTAGCTCTAAAGTGTGTTTGAATTCTAGCATAGATATGCAGAGTGCTTGAGCACTGCCTGGGGCTCCTGGAGTGTGCTTGCTGATGGTGTGGTGGAGGTATTTCTCTCTGTGTGCACCTGTGAAAGAGGGCCAGCTTCTTCTTGTATTACGGAACTTCCCTTAGATCCCTTCCTCTCATAACTTGTGCCTGGTTTGGAAGTTCATCCCAGCAATATGAAGCTGACTGCAACAGAACTGATAGCAAGCACTGAGGTAGGATTGCTGAGATGCATCCAATCATGAGGATCTTGGTCTTTTGAAACATTTGTTCTGGAGGAATGGGCATGGACTTGGTACTTGAAACTGAAGATGCCTTCCAGAGCAGTAAACCCAGTTTTATTGACTATGCTAATGAGAGTTTGAAAGTGCTAAGTGCACAGAGAATTATATTTAGAGGCTTTGCTTATGAACTTTCTAAAAGAAAGGAAATACTGCAGCAAAGTCTGTTGGAACTGGGCTACTGGCATAAGTGCTGGCTGCATCCTGCTGGTTATGCCCAGAGAGTTTGATCAAGGTTAAATTTGTAATGGACTGATGTGCTTGGATAAAGATATAGAACTGAAAAGTTTAAGATTTAAAACTGGAAAAATTCAAGCAATTTTAAAATTATAGACAGTGTGACTGGTTGCTGAAGCTGCTATTGTCAAATACATTAGCATTTGGAAGGAAGATGGCCCAATTGCTTTACTCTGAAACAATGGAAAGGATGCTGAGTGATTCCACCCAGTAAAGGATGGAAAAAAAGAGATCTGTTTTGTGAGGAAGGAACCTGTTCTTCAGGGTCATGATTTATTTCATCCCTGAATTAAGAGAATGGCTGTGTCCTACACATTTAAAATTTATTTCAGAAGCATTAAAAATGCAAGGAATGGGTCATGAAGTACACATGGTTCCAGGAGCCACTGCTGAAATGGGGCATGAAGCAGGGCATGATGACCCTGATAGACCAGTGGAACCATTAGATGATGGACCATGGTTTGTATGGAGACCCAAACATGTTTTGGATATACCAGGACAGTGCAAGGATTACCATGGAGTACTTCTGGCTCAGGATCAAAGATTTTCCTGGCTATTTAGCACAACTGGAGGGGTGGAATTGGGAATTCTGGAGACTGTCACTGGTTATAATAATGGACTTGAACTGTAGATGGTTGATGTTTGCTTGATGGTTATTGAGTTTTAATTGTTCCATTCTCTCCTTGTTATACCTTACAGATGTTGGAAATGTTTACTCTTGAAGGGACCAAATTGAGGCCATGGCAGGCTTCAGTAAGGTGTTGTCCTGACTAGGCCAGTTTCAATTTTCAGGAGGGGCGACCACTGGGAACTAAGTTCCTAGAGACATGTCCAAACATGCCCAGACATGTCCCTTTTGTCCCAACTAATCAAAGATGTACAAACATAACTGCTGCTTGCTTAGCCAATGATGTTAGGAGCTTACCTCACCTACCCAGAATTCCCCTAGACCTGGCAGCCAAAAACTTAAGACCAATCAAAAAAATACAAGTACAGTTACCATTCAAATTAGCCAATCAACGTTAAAAAAAAAAAAAAAAAAAAAAAAAGAAAGCCCGCCAAAATTCCTTTAACTCTGCTTAAAAGGAGCCTGAGAGCTCCTCCTGGGGTCACCATTTTGTACAAATGGTTGACCCCAGCATGCTGGCTGATTCTTCAGAATAAACGCTCTATGCTTTTTACATACTATTTGACTCTGGGGTCTTTCTTCAGCAATTTTTGGACCCTTCCATTTGGGGGCTCATCCGTGATTGCAGGGGACCTCCAGACTCAATAGTGGAGCATTTTTTGAGGAACTGTTGGTTCTCCATTGATTGGTGAGTTGGGGCACTCCTCCGTGTTATGTGTCTCTGTTTTACTCTGTTCCTTGTTTCTCTGGCAAATCTGGTGTCTGTACACAATCTAGAGGCCCATGGAGATAAGGATGACAAGCTACATATTACATCGGGGCTGGGGGATTCCAAGGACTCTCTGGACCCCCTTCTGGTGGAACTGGAAGGTTCCTGTCTGGTGGAGCCTAAGGGCTCCCGTCTGGCTCTGGTTTTAATAGATACTGACAGGTTGCACTCATCTGGAGGAGCCCATTTACGGGATAGGCTGCTGTCTACATTGTTTTGGTTTCTTTTATGAACTCTCCGGGGAATTAGTTTCTGTGTCTGTGTGTTTATGTCTTGTTCGTCCTTTTTACTTTCTTGTAAGACACCATGGGACAGGCGGCAAGCTCCACCCCACCGGACCTAGTCCAGTCACACTTCAAGGATTTCAGACACCTGACAGACAATCTGGGTTTAACAGTATAGCCACAAAAAATTAACCATCTTTTGCAGGAATAAATGGCAGACTTTCAATGTGGGATGACCAGAGGGAGGCACTTTCCACCTCCCCACCATTTACAAAGTTAAAGGTATTGTATATGGGAGTCCTGGGCATTCTGACAAGGTCCCGTACATTACTGTTTGACAATATCTAGTGAAAAGCCCCTTCCTGGACATTTCCAAGAGTGTGAGAGATATTGATAAAGATTATCCCCAAAACAGTTGTCATGTTTTCATTGAAAATATATTTCATGGAGTTTATAAATAGGAGCTATCTCAAATCAATGGGTTATATAAAATCTGAAGGTATACATATATTAGTATTATAAAGCAAGTCTAGTTGTCAAGTAGAGATCCTTTTTTGGTGACCTAAATACTAAGGCTTTTTCTCTTCAAATTTCCAATAGAAAAATGTTTTACTTTTTAAAGCCAAACTACTTACTCTTTGTCAATGGGTAATAAGATTTATTGATTTGTTGTAATTTTTAGTCTTATAAAAAAGATGGGTAATGAGCTGGGCATAGTGATGCACACCTTTAATCCCAGCCCCAGGAGGCAGAGGTAGGAGGATCACCGTGAGTTCAAGGCCACCCTGAGACTATATAGTTAATTCCAGGTCAGCCTGGGCTAGAGTGAAACCCTACCTCAAAAAAAAAAAAAAAAAAAAAAAAAAAAAAAAAAGATGGTTAATTATGGGCTGAGATAAAATGATTAAAGGAACTGGGAAGGTATTTGTCAATGTTGGACATAAAATACTTATGCTTTTTAAAAATGGAACTTATATCAAAATGTTAAAGTATATAGACAAAGATGTACATATATGAAAAGGATATAAGAAATCTAAAAATGCCAAATTTTTCCTAAATTAATTTCTTTTTAAAAGAAACAAAAAGATAATTTTCAGGCTAAACCTAAACACCATGCCTAAAGTTAAAGATTTTTTTAATTGTTTACAGATTTTAAGGATGCTCTAAAGGTTTTATATAGGGACATAGACTTAATGTAAATTTTGTTTTCATTAGACACAGGTGATGTCCTATGCTAGGTGGTTCACAAAGTCATAAACACAGATGTAATTCATATTCTTTGGAGGTCTAACCAGGTTAGACATAGACAAGACCCTATCACCTTATGTATTACAAATGGATAAAATAAATTAACTAGGTAAAAATAAACAACTTCAGAGTAAGACAAGGAATGCCAAGATGCTTAGCTCTCTGCTCTGTCATTTCCTTTTGTTCTTGATTACTGTTATATGCTATTTAAAGTCATGGCAAGCTGGACTCTGAAAAAGGGATGATGCCCCCTTTATCTCAGACTCCATGCAAGTTTAAGACATATGTCCCCCCTGACCCTGTCCAGAGAAAATGTCCAACTGTCTCCGACAAGAAAAACAAAAGCCAAAAATTAACATATAACTTTGTTTCTCTTTATAGTTCTCTTTTGAACACCTGTTCATCTGTTAGATAAAATTTCTCAGTAAACAAAAGGTTAAATAGGTAAACTGAGTCAAGGTACTTAATCAAGTTACAAACTCCTTACATAAGACAAACATCAGACTTACCTAAAATGTATATTGAGATATAAACAGATTATATTTTAAAAGGAGACATCACGGGCTGGAGTTAATGGCTTAGTGGTTAAGGTGTTTGCCTACAAACCCTAAGGAGCCTGGTTCTATTCCCCAGGACCCACATTAGCCAGATGCTCAAGGGGCATATGCATATGGAGTTCATTTACAGTGGCTAAAGGTCCTGACATGCCCATTCTTTCTTTTTCTGTCTCTCTATCTTTGCTTACAAATAAATAAAATTTAAAAAGGACATCAAATAAATGATGACTTAATAGTTAAGGTGCTTATCTGGGAAGCCTAAAATATAGGTTTGATTCCCCAGCACCCCCATTCTTATTGCTAAACATAAATCTGATTTAAAACAGGTTCTCTGATCTCTCTTTTCAAGACAGTATTCTACACCCATCAGCCCACATGGGAAGACTGTCACCAACTCTTGCAGATCCTCTTCACCACAGAGAAACATATAAAAATCTAAAGGAAAGCCAAGAAACTAATGTTGGGAGCCAATGACTGCCTCACAGAGAACCCTAATGTTATTGACAAGGTTTTCCTTTCCATACAACCAGACTGGGATCCCAACACCCCTGAAGGTAGGGCATTCTTTAACCTCTTTTGCCAAACTCTGATGGGTGGTCTCCAGGCAGCTGTTTGCTTGGTGCCCTATAAATTTGTCTAAGGTGGATAAAGGGACCCAAGGGCCCACAGAATCCCCCATTGCTTTCCTAGAAAGGCTGCAGGAAACATGTAGGACATACCCCTCCCCACTCCATAGATCCTAAAGCCCCTGAAAACAGGTGAACTATTAACATTGCTTTTGTAACTCAGTCCACACCAGATATTAGAAAGGGGATTCAGAAAATAAAAGGCTTTAAGAGTAAACTTCTTTCAGAGTTAATAAAGATTACTGCCAAGATATATAATAATAAAGACACTCTAAAGATAAACAGGCTAAAAAAATGACTAAGGTTATGGTGGCTACCTTCCAAAAGACACAAGGCCCCATGAGACAGCCCTTATACTTTGCTCAGTATGATTCCACCTAAAAGACATATACTCCTGAATCGATGGCTCTCATAACCTACTATCAGGCCTTGCTCCTAGATCAACCAAAGACACAGTTTCACCAAACTGCCACTTTGAATCCAGCCTCCCTGCTTCCTGAGATGGATAAGGCATCAAGTCCTCTGCATGACTGCGTTGAGATCACCACCACCTTCCATGGGCTCTGCCCATACCTGACAGATGTGTCTTGGCTGGACCCTGATCTGGTGATGTATTCTGATGGGAGCAACTTTGTCATGGATGGAATCAGGTATGCAGGGGTGGCTATGATGACTTTGGAAGAAACCCTGTGGGCTGATGCCGTGCCTCAGGGTACATCTGCTCAAAAAGCTGAACTGATAACACTGACCAAGGCTCTGATATTGGAAAAAGACAAGACAGTAAGTAGGTACGCAGACAGCTGCTATGCTTTTGCCACTGCTCATGTCCAAGGGGCCATCTACTGGGAGCAAAAGGTAAAGACATTAAAAATAAAATAAAATTTTAGACTTATTAGCTGCCATTTGGGTTCCTACTAAAGTGGCTATAATTCATTGTCCAGGTCATCAGAAAGGGGAGACCACAGAAGCAAGAGGGAACAAACTGGCAGACCAAACAACAAAGAGTACTGCCTCTCAGCATCCATCAGATTGGTCACCCTCCTGGCACACACTCTTCCTGAGAGACCAACATGCACGGAACAGTACCTACAGCTCACCTCTCATCTGATAAGGGAACAAACCCCAAGAGGATGATATCAACTAGAGGATGGACAACTGCCCTAAGTCCTAGGATGGAGACTGCCTAAACAACTACATAAAAGAACTCACTTAGATGACAACAACAAGCTAGCCGAGCTAATTAGAAAAAAGTTTTTTTCTTCCCAGGTATGGACTCAATCATCAAGGACACCACCACCCACTGTCAGGCCTGCCAACAAACAAATGCCTCCACTGGTAAGGTGCCACCAACGGGGTCAAGAAAAAGAGGGACAAAGCCAAGAAGATACTGAGAAGTTGACTTTACAGAGGTAAATCCAGGTCAATATAGATATAAATATTTACTCGTTTATGTTGATACCTTTTCAGGATAAATAAAAACTTTCTCTACCAAGTCTGAGACAGCCCATGTAGTAATTGAAAAATTGTTAGAGATAATTCCCTGCTATGGGTTGTCCCTCAAGGTAGGATCAGATAAAGGGCCTGCCTTTATGTCAAAAATCACTAGAAAATTGACCAAAACATTGGGGATTAATTAAAAATTATATTACGCCTATAATCCCCAAAGTTCAGGACAAATAAAAAGAATAACTTGGACCTTAAAAGAGACTTTAACTAAATTAACCCTAGAGACTGGCAAAAGATAGATGGAACTCCTTCCCTTCATCCTGTTAAGAGCCAAGTGTACCCCTTATGTAAATGTATACCCCACATCCTGTCCTGCTGGATCCGAAACAGACAACATTTAGACCTACTATTCCTACAACGAGGTGGTCTCTGTGTTGCTTTAAAAAAATGTTGATTCTATGTTAATCATTCTGGTGTTATAAAAAAAATCTATGACTATACTTAAAAAAAGGCTTCATAAAAAAATTTTTTTAAAATCCCAAAGCTGGTACGAATCTATGTTTAACTGGTCCTCTGGGCTAACAACTTTAATTTCTGCCCTGACAGGTCCCCTTATCCTTTTGTTATTTGCCCTCACTTGTGGGCCCTGTATTATTAATGCCTTGGTCAAACTTGTTAAGGATCACTTAGCCACAGTACAACTAATGGTTCAGAGACAACAGTACCAACCCTTAGAATCATCTCAAGGGTTTGAGATGGAACCAAACTCAAGGGGGAAATGAAGGGACCAAACTGACACCATGACAGGCTTCAGTAAGGTGACTAGGCCAAAGTTTCAATTTCCAGGAGGGCGAGCTCTGGGGGCTAAGTCAGTTTCTAGAGACATGTCCAAACATGCCCAGACATGTCCCTTTTGCCCCATCCAAAGATGTACAAACCTAACTGCTCTTTGCTTAGCCAATCACGTTAGGAGTTTTTCACTCCTACCCAGAATTCCCCTAGACCTGGCCACCAAAACCTTAAGACCAATAAAAAAAAAAAAACACAAGTACAGTTACCATTCAAATTAGCCAATCATGTTAAAAAACTGAAAGCCTGCCAAAATTGCTTAACTTGTGCTTAAAAGGAGCTTGCGAGCTCCTCCTGGGTTGCCATTTTGTACAAGTGGCTGACCCCAGCATGCTGGCTGATTCTGCAGAATAAACATTCTATGCTTTTTACATACTATTTGACTCTGGGATCTTTCCTCAGTTATTTTCTGACACTTACACTCTATTCCTCTATATGTTGAAGGTATATAACTTGTGATTTTACAGGACTCACAGCTAAGAGATGATCTTAAATCTCAGATGAGGCTTGGAACTTTGGAACTATCTTAAATTGGTAAAGACTATGGGGACCTTTGAAGGTGGACTGAATACAATTTACATGTGAGATGGTAATGAATCTATAGTGGGTTGGGGGCTAGATGTGGCAGTTTGAATGAATGTCTCCCAATATATTAACCAGTTTATTAAAACTTTTAACTTAGATGTCCAGCTGCCTGGAAGGAGGAGGTGTAACTGTGTGTGGATCCTAGGGTCCAGCCCTAAGGTCTGTTTGAATTCTAGCATAAATATACAGTGTGCTTGAGTGCTGCATGGGGTTCCTGGCGTGTGCTTGCTTATGCTGTGGTGGTAGTATCTCTCTTTGCGTGGACCTGTGAAAGAAGGTAAGGTTCTTCTGCCATTGTGTAACTTTCTCTAGATCTCTAAACTTCAATAAAGCCCTTCCTCCCATTACTTGTGCCTGGTTTGGAAGTTTATCCCAGCAAATTGAAGCTGACTATGACACTGTGTAATAGTTGGAAATAATACAGATATGGTATTTTCCTCCTCCACCCTTTGTTTTTTACCAGAAACTTCAAAAATGTTCTATTTACATTCCCCTCAAAACCAATACTGTTATTAGGAATTAATGAGTCAATGAGAATAATCAAGCAAAATCCACTTAAAAGAGAGGGAGAGGAGAACCTTTACTCATGATCCTCTGCTGGCTAATGCCAGAAAATACTGACAGAGGCCCTGAACTCAGATTGTGTGTTACAATCATTTGTCTGATTTTCCTGTGCTTAGAGAGGGGAAAGATTTACATCCATAAGTGTAGGGTTCTGTCAAATAAGATATCATCAGAGGAATCCCCTCCACTTCAGTTTCAGAGGAGGGAAGTGCAACATCTATCACTTCACTACAAGTACTAGGTACATTTACATGTCTTATAAGTCCATTGATTATATTCCATCTAAATTAATAAAAGCAAGAAACATTAAATATATGGTATTCCTTCCATAGTTTCCCCCTTTTGAAGTCCTGTCAATTTTATATAAAAGACCTCAACTTTTATAAACCTCTGTCTTCTTGTTTCATTGGACTATAATAAGCCCTTGGACTGAGAGCATCTAGTGATGACAAGTCTACTTTGCAGGTCCAAGATGCAAGGCCCAGATAATAATCCTAAGAAGATCTTTGTTAATGGTCTGATCAGGGGCATAGATCAGTCAGCCCATAACCAATAGCTGTTCCATGACAGCCAGGAGTTTAATAATTGTCTCTCCTTTAGCAATGCTTTGTTTAAGTCTCTGGAGTCTATTCACAGTAACTCCAGGTTTGTTTGTATAAAGCAGCATTACTTATTTAAATAAGCATAGTCCTCCTTTATTAGCTAAAGCAGATTTAGGCCTCTCTGGTTTTTTATAACCATATCAGCCAAGGAATTTAGCTGCTTTTGTAGGTCTACCAATGACTTAGCTATTAAGTGTATATTATCCATGAATTTAGGAAACAAGGTATATTAAAAGTGACTAGAGATTCCTGTCTTTTTTTTTTTCATTTTTTGTTCCTATTTATGGGTACTCCAGTACTGTATGGATTGATATGACACAGTCTGCTACAAAAAACAGCCCCTCCAATCGTGTTTTCCATCACTATGTGACTATAGGGCTATAGCTATTCTTTCCCCCAGGTTTTAACCCCATGGGGCCATTGTCCCCATCCCCACTGAGAATACCAACAACAGTACCACTTCCAGACCAAATTGGATGGAGTGGCATCATGATGATGGTCCAGAGGTGTACCTCATAGACTTGCTCAAGCTTCCTGTGTGTATGGGCCAATCGGCCCATGGTTCTGCAAATGGTGCAGGCTTGTAGATCAAGCTCCAGCCATGCATAGACTGACCAGCTTCTAGGTGTGGTCACAGCAGAGCTGAATATCATTAGAGTGCACCTGGCACCTCCACAGGGTGATTCAGAGTGGCTGGTATGGACAGTGCTGTGCCATCCAAGATGGGCCTTTTTTACCCAAGTGTGATAAATCCAGAGTGGCAGCCATAACTTTAATAACAGTTAGAATGATGTATTACAGTATGGGGGCCCAACCCAAACTGGCTGCAGTGGCTCCTTCTTCCAATCTTTTTTCTTTTTGTAGTTGGGTCTCCTTGTGTTACAAATTCCAAGGGAACACCATCAAACAACCAGCATCACTAATATTTTAAATCTTAGGGTTGGGCTCCAGATATGTTCCAAACACACCTTTTTCCTAATTTCATAGGCCCACACACATTTAAACCATTAAAATGTTTTTTTTTTTCATAGACTCATGACATTCTCATAACGTAAACTGTATTTAGATTAGCTTTACAAGTACCCATATCCTTTTACCAACTTTAAGATAGTTCTAACACTTCAAGCCTCATCTGAAATTTGGGACTGTTTGAAAATTACTAATCCTAGTAAATCAAAACAAGCTACATATTTTAACACCTGATGGCCAAGTAAGCATTTTCACTGTCGTAAAGCATAATGAAGAGAGAATGGACCAATACAAATTGATAACCACTAGGTAAACATAACTAGTAATGACAATCTTTGGACTGTCTATTTTACTCCTAAAATTGGGCTGATCACAGCCTGGTCAAACAAATAGATGGCCCCCAATATATTCAGTGTATTTTTAGTTTATAGTTTGCATCTGCAGCCACTTGGCTGGAGGCAGTGTCTCTGGGCAGATCTTAAGGTGTTGTGGTGGGTTTAGGATTTCAACCTAAAGATATGCAAAGTGTGCCTAGCCTGAGTTCCTGAGGTGTGCTGTGCTGTGTGGCTTTTGGCTTGTGGCTTTCTCTCTATCTCTTGCCTGGTCCTGTAAAAGACAGGCCAGCTTCTTCTGCCATTATGGAACTTCCCTGGATCTGTAAGCTTCAACAAATATCCTTTCCTCCATACCCATGCCTGGTCTGGAAGTTCATCTCAGTGAACCTGAAGCTGTCTGCTACACAAAATGAGGAGAGAATGGACCAATACAAATTGATAACCACTAGGTAAACATACCAGTAATGACAGTCTTTGGATTGTCTATTTTACCCCTAAAATTGGGCTGATCACAGCCTGGTCAAATATCCCATCCTGAGCCATCAGTGTTAAGTCATCAAGATAAGTCTAGATTATTTCCTTCTTGACTTATCTCCTTTTAAAGAATTTGTATTCTTACTCATTGCACCTTTCCTCAGTGAAATTTATCCTTAGGCATTTTATTTCCTTTGTTTTCCCTTTTCAATTTTTTTTATTTGAAAGCAGACAGTGGCTAATTAACTATAGCCAGACATAGGCAGAAGAAGGTATAAGTTAACATAATACCTTAGTAATGTTAACCAACATCAGACAAATACTCTGAATTTTCATTTATATTGTAACATTTTCTGGTTATTTTCTCAGACTGGGTGTTTAAGACCATACAGGCAGCCATTATTTAACAATACATTGTATTTTAGTGGTCAGTTATGGCTCTATAGGAGAGAATCTTAGGGACCTGTGAAGAGCTCTGGGACTCTCAGTACTGTGTTATCTGCTAGGATGAGTCAAGGCCATGCTGACCATGTGGATTCCCTTAGAAGCATCTATAGTGACTCTCCTTCTGCAGGTAAACTGACTTGGAGTCCATTTCCTGGTCTCATGGGTTTCCATGTCCTCTCTGACCAAGAAGACAGGTAACTTACCAGAGGCTAGAGGTTAGAAGTGTCCTGTCGTCTCCTGTGGCCTTGTGACCTGTGACTAGGAACCAAAATACTGGCTAGATTCTTAACTCTGATGTTCCCATTGACTTTGACTTCTACATATAGTCTTTAATCACTCAGACAGACTGTACACACCTGATTAGCAAAACAGATCTGCTTAAAGAAGTGCAGAACATATCTGGTTAATAAGGCAGACCTTGTTAGAAAATAATGCAAAATTTTAAATCATTCTGATTAATATTTAAGTTTAGTTGTCATATGACAATAAACCATATCTGGAACATAGAAAGCATATATATTTTATCTTTTACATATCTGTCAGTTATAAGTGCAGGCAGAACATGTTAGTAGCTCTGAAAACAATTGTTTACCAACAACTTCAAATTAAATGATTTGATCTAGAACTTAGCCTTGATATCTTGAGGCATGGCAATCACAAGTAATAACCTGGATACCATGACATAACTGGTTAACAAGTACATATTGTGGACAGAAACATCAAGATGTTATCTTTTAATCATCTTAATTAATGATGTTTTAATATCTATTATCCTTCTATCAAAATTGATTAATTATAAATGTCTCCAAGTGTTAAGAGCAAATATATTTAAATGTAGTTTATCAAGTTTATTTAAAAGTAATTTTTGAAGCAGTATTCTGTATACTTTACTTTCACCAGTTTTCCAAAATCAGCATATTTTTTTCTTGTTATGATCATTGACCGCTGTAATATAATAATTGTACATTATATATTAACATTTATAAGACATTCTTGAATCATTTCTTAGGAACAGATCAGTGTATGTATTTTGCTAACAAGACACATGACATATTACCTTATAGGTTTATATCTTTTGTGCTGCAAAGCTAAAATCCTAATGCTATTACATACCAATGTAAAAGTTATTTTTAACTATAGCCAACTTTCTAGGTTTGCTCTTACTGTAGTCCAAGGCCTAGCCCATAAGTGTAAAGATTTTATAACTCCTTATTTTCCATTTCAAGTGTAGAGAAGTGAGATTGAGTTAACATCCATTCCCCAAATTATTATGGGTTCTAATTCTTAAAAGGGATGTTTTCTTCATGAACAAACTGGCTGTTTTGATATAATACATAAATTCCTCTCTGTTTTATATTGTTTTGATCTCATGTCATTCCTGTTAGACAAAACCTTGTTGAATAGGGAAATTCATTTCAACAAACAACATTAGACCTAATGATAGATAAAAAGCTCATAACATCATGGTTATATAAAACTTAACAAAAATAATCAAACCGTTAGTCTTTTTAGTTTGATATCCTTTCATATATCTAGATCTTTTGCCTGTACTAAGTAAATACATTTATTAGTCTCTTAATTTTAATTAACTTTCTTTATCTAAGTTAATGTCCCTTTTTATAGACAAAACTTGTTTCTCTCATCTGTAATTTCCATTTTTGACCTCAGATATAATATGTCATGCCACATATAGAAAAGTTGTATAAGGTAATAACCAGGCTATGGGGGCAAATAGACTTAATATAATCCAGGGAATTATTTCCTTGGTGGCTCTGATAAGCACCCTTTTTCTGAAGAGTGGTCACTGGGCCTGTCCAGCATACAGTGAAGTTCCTAAGAGCTACACCTGTATTATTAAAACTTCATCTTCAGAAGTTAAGGGGAATTGATTGCTGTCTGTCCAGAGCCCAATAATCTAGGGGGATATTTGCCCCAGAGAATAGTCAGTTTACTGTCTTCCTGTATGTAACCTGGCATCTCTGTGACCAACTGAGACATCTGTTGCTCTGGGTTATAATTTTCATAGTTTGTTTTTAATTTATAAAACCAGTTAAGATCTTTTGGTCCCTTTTAAATAACAGCAAATAACAATGAAAGGTATCATACTTGGAAGATCCAAGATGACCTTTTGTCCATGTACCTTTGTAATTAAAACAGTTTTACATTCCATCAGGACAAAACGTAAAGTACACTAAAAGCAAAAAGAATTTCTTAAATACATATTTCCGAGTTGTAAATTTTGTAACAATTTCCCTTTTCTAATCAACCCTAGAGTGGCTGATGTTCAGTCACATTTTATTTTCCTCTCAAGTCTGCTGAAGGTCCATCTCTGCTTATTTGCCTTCCTGGTCTTTCTCCCTTTATTTACTCAGTGGGGGCATGAATGCATCAGCCAGTCTCTCTGGGGAAGCAATGCCAAAATACTCCCTACCACCTTATCATAAGACTTCAACATAACTGAAGGACTTATGAACAACTTACTTCCATGGAGAAATGCTTTTGGACCATAAAACTTACAAGCTCAGAGATAGCAAGATTTGATCTTGGAGTTATCAGGCCACCTGGGGAACAGCTTTAATCCCCTCTCAACAGGCAATTAGTAAACAAAAGGAAAAGAATTTATCTTCCCATTATCAACTCCCAACAAAAAGTAACCAGCCAGAAGGTTAATTTTATCTCCACCCCGCCCCCCATCTTGGACTGCTCTGGCAATCTAGAAACTTCAATGACCACACTCCTCTCCCCACCCCTCACAGCTTCAGTGTTTTAACTTCTGATAGACCACTGGGGAGTACTGTGAGAGCATAACCCCCCCACCACCCCGCAGTGAGATGAGCATTGCAGACTGCCTCTTTCTCCCAGTGCCCTCACTGTCCATTTGTACAGGCCAAGGGGGACAAAAGGTATTGAAACAGATACAGCAAATTCTTTCACAACTTGTATAAAAAGTTCCCCATGGGCCCTCAAGGAAGCCTCAGCTTGGAACCCACCACAGCACCCAACTTTTTCAGATCAGCTTCCAGCACTGGGGAAATAGCATGGACCATGGGCCCAGGAACACAGTAGTATTGGTACAAGCTGCATCAAAGCCAGTCTCCCAGTCCCCTTCCCAAGAGACTTCACAAGAGCATAGGGCTCACTATCTGTGCCATTCATAAGCTCCTAGACCACCAGGCCTCAGCCTGGCATCTCAGGTCTTTTCCAGGTTCTGCCCAGGGGGCAGAGACCCTGGGCAAAAAATCGTTCACAACCTCAAACAGACAGACAGACAGACAGACAGACAGACAGACAACACACACACACACACACACACACACACACACACACAGTAGGAGACATCATGGTGCCTCCCCCTTTACCTGCAAACTCATGGGTTTAGGACTCTCATACACATTCACATACACAAATACATTAAAAGGCTTCACAGTGCCTCCCCTTTCTTTTGTTCTCCTCCTGGTTTCAGTGATGCATGACAAAAAAAGTGATGGGGTTGTCACCTCCTAATGAAGCCAATCAGATGCTCATCTGGCTGTGTCCCAGAGGAACTTCTTGCCTATAGCAGGATCAGCTTGTGACTTGCGACTGGACACTATTCCAATCCCGCCATGAGACTTTATGCCACTTGCCACAGTACCACAGAATGGCCTTAGAGGGGATCTTAAGGATGCCCAGCCATAGGAATACAAATGGACTGAGTTGCTCATTCACTCACACATTCACACAGAGGTTATATTACCATTCCCTCCTGCCTTAGGGGAATTCCCTGGCTGTCAGTATGTAAATATTTTTAATGGCCCCCTATTGGACCTATGTAAAGCTATAACTTTCAGCTCTGAATATATGTGGAGCCCCTCTCAGCTCCAAATACACTTGAAGTAACTCTGAATACAAATGCAGGAGTCATGTCAGCTCTGAATACACATGAAGCAATCCTCTCAACTCTGAATACACAAGAAGCAGTCCTCTCAGCTCCAAATACACATGGAGCAGCCCTCTCAGCTCTGAATACACATGGAACAACCCTGTGGGCCTGAATACACATGGAGCCCTCTGTTAGCCACCATTCTGACCCTGTACACACATCAGGCCTACTCAGAATGGCCCTTGAGCTGATCAGGTTCTATACCAGTCTGCTTGGCCATTTGTCTGGTGGCTCTGTCCAACTTTTCTTCCAAGTCTGGTCAGGACCTCAGGTGCCATGGGAGGGCAGAACTATACTATACTATTACTATTACTATTACTATTACTATTACTATTACTATTACTATACCCAAAGCCAGCAGATTACCCACAGAATGGGAGAAAATTTTCACCAGCTATACAACTGACAGAGGCCTAATTTCTAGAATCTACAAAGAACTCCAAAGCCTAAACCATAAATCATCAAACAACCCCCTCACAAAATGGGGCAGAGAACTGCACCAGGGAGTTCTCAGAGGAAGAAATACAAATAGCAAACACACACTTAAGAAAATGTTCAACATCCCTAATCATCAGGGAAATGGAAATTAAAACAACTATGAGATTCCACCTTACCCCAGTAAGGATGGCTAACATAAAAAAAAAAAAAAAAACAATGAAAACAAATGCTGGCAAGGCTGTGCAGATATAGGAACAAGCTTTCACTGCTGGTAGGAATGTAAAATGGTTCAACCATTATGGAAAGCTATATGGAGACTCCTGAAAAGGATGACCACAGACCTACCAATGGATCCAGTTATTCCCTTACTGGGCATTTACCCAAAAGGCTCCAAGCCTCAGATCAGAGACATTTGCTCAAACATGTTTATAGATGCTCAATTCATAATAGCAAAGAGCTGGAATCAACCCAAGTGTCCATCACTAGATGAATGGATAACAAAGATGTGGTATATCTATACTATGGAATTTTACGTAGCAGTAAGGAAAGATGAAATAAGGAAATTTGAAAAAAAATGGTCAAACATGGAACAGATCATCCTTATTGAGCTTAGCCAATCACAAAAAGATAATCGTCACATGGTCTCATTTATCTGTCGCTCCTAACCTGAATCCACCTGAGATGCTGCCAAACCTAATAAGCACTCTGAGGACCAGACAATAGGGAGGGTGAGATGGAGGGAGGGTAAGGGTGGGAAGGAACAAGAGGGTGGGAGGGAGGACAAGGGTGGGGGGATACAAATAGGGACCCAAAAGGAAATGACACTATAAAACCCTTTACTCTGAACAACAGGCTAAAACGATCCTTCAACAGGCCCGCAGAGGGAACACTTGAATCACAGGAAACTGGAGAGAACAGCCTGAAGACCAACCTTAATCTTTTCCTGCTTCTCTCTCTTCTCTCTCTCCCTCTCTCTCTCTCTCCCTCTCTCTCTCTCTCTCTCTCTCTTTATGTCTCTCCCTCTCCTCTCTATACTCACTTTCTCTTTTATATTATTTATCTTTTTCTTCCTTCACCTTCCTAGGCACTGACTTATAACTCCCAGTGCCAGCACGGGGTTAACTTCCACAATGAGCTGTTGATCCAAGACACCTACAAAAAAAAAAAAAAAAAAGACAGATTTCTGTCAGAGTTCTTGATGACCCACCAAAGGTTAATGGCAAGACCCTACTGTCGAAGACAACATACATGTGTGAGACCAAACATGGAGAGACCTGGCCAGAATCTGGAAGAAGGTCAGTCCCCAGACAGCTAGGCTAGTGCCAGAGGGTGTTACATGAGGAACTGGGGGATAATGGCCAACATTGGTCCAAACTACTTGCATTAAGCTACCCAGCAGGAAACGTGAATGCTCAAACAAGTGCAGTAGTGGCACATAGCCATGGTGGGTAAACAACTGCTCTTGATTTGGCTAATAAATCCACTCAGTGGAATGGAACTCATTGCTGGAACTGGGAAATAAGTCAAAACCATGTACAAAAATTGAGCTCAGTCTCCAAGATCAAGATACCACCAAATGTGGGCTAGAAGAGAACCTACACATATAAAATTCCCTCCAAAATATCTATGGTCATCCTTTCTATCTAGAATTAAGTTCTCCCTCCATTGCAGAATTTGCTTATCTTTTTCAGATGGACAATGAACCTGAAGGGAGGATCAACCAATCACACCTCACCAGGGCCCCAGCTGAAACCAAAGAGTAATGTGGGGGAAGGGCAAGAATATAGTGTTCTTGGTGATCATGACACCAGAAAAGGCTTGAAGGAGATAAGCACAGAGAACATCCAACTCCAACTAAGCCAGATATCCAGAGACACAGAGGCTCCCAAAACCTCATCACTGAAGTAGAACTAAAATGACCCCAATGTGGCTCAGGGAAATTTGCAGAAGATGGGGCAGAAAGAATGTTAGAGCCACAAGTTGGGGCATTATGCGAACTCTTGACTACCCCCACAATGCATGACCCACATTCCCCATTGATGAGGGTCCCTTTGGAAAAGGGAGGACATTTAGGAGGATAATGGAGTCAACACTATGAATGTAAAATCAGAATAATATAAATAAAAAATAAATTATTTTAAAAAAAGTTTGGCCTCTGGAAACCATTAGAGAGCACACTTTCCAAATTGCTCAGAGACTCCATCACCCACAGCAGCTTGGTTGCCCATGCCATGGCTCAAAGGGACAGGGGTTTGAGTAAAAGACTTTCATGATGCAGTTTCCCAGCCAATCAACACTAGCTAAGCTATAGTAATCAAAGAGTCAATGAGGAGAATCAAGCAAAATCAACTAGAGAGAGAGAGCACCTTTATTCATGCATGGACCTTGAAAGGACAAAACTGACACCATGACAGGCTTCAATAAGGCGCTACCCTAGCTAGGCCTAAATTTCAATTTCCTAGAGGGACAGGCAAGATTCCTGGGAAACCTGAAACAAAGGGCCATTAATCAATGACTTCCCTGACCAGAAAAAGGCTGAGTCAATTCCTGTAAAGTCACCAGACTTTTCCCTTTTGCCCCAGCCAATCAAAGATGAACGAATGTAACTGCCACTTGCTTAGCCAATCACTTTAGAAGATTACCTCACCCACTTAGAATTCCCCTAGACCTAGCTGCCAAAACCCTAAGACCAATCAAAAAATCACAAGTACAGTTACTATTCCAAATTAGCCAATCATGTTAAAAGACTAAAAGCCCACCAAAATTCCTTTAACTGTGCTTAAAAGGAGCCTGCGAACTCCTCCTGGGGTCGCCATTATATGGATGGTTGACCCCCATATGCTGGTTGATCTGCAGAATAAACACTCCTTGTTTTTATATACTATTTGACTCTGAGGTCTTTCAGCATGGATTCTCGAGCCCTAACAATTGGGGGCTTGTCCAGGATCACTGGGGACCCACAGATTCAATTCAGTAGTAGAGCATTTTGTAGTGGAACTATTGGTTCTCTGCCAATCAGTGAGTTGGGGTATTCCTCTGTGTTGTGTGTCTCTGTCTTGCTCTGTTCCTTGTTTCCTTGGTAAATCTGGTGTCCGGACACAATCTGGAGGCCCACAGAGGTAAGGCTGATGAGCCACATATCACCTTGGGGCAAGGGGTTCTGAGGACACTCTGGACCCCCTTCTGTTGGAGCCAGAGAGCTCCAGTCTGACTCTGGTTTTGATAAAAACTGATGGGTCATGCCCATCTGGGGGAACCCATTTACAGGATAGGCCGCTGTCAGCAGCATTTTGGTTTCCTTTGCATTTCCCAGGGAATTTGTTTCTGTGTCTGTGTGTTTGTGTCCTGTTCATCCTTCTTTACTTTCTTGTAGGGTACCATGGGACAGGCAGCGAGTTCCACCCTGCTGAACCTGGTCCAGTCACACTTCAAGGATTTCTGATGCCTGGTGGACAACCTAGGTTTAACAGTATGGTCAGGAAAACTAACCGTCTTTTGCAGGAATGAATGGCCGACATTCAATGTGGGATGCCCAGAGGGAGGCACCTTCCACCTCCCCACCATTTACAATGTTAAGGGTATTGTGTATGGGAATCCTGGCCATCCTGACCAGGTCCCATCCATCACAATCTGGCAATGATTGGTGGAGAGCCCGCCTTCTTGGATGAGCCCCTTCCTGCTGACAACCCCAATAATCTTGTCAGTTAAGGAGTCAGAGCCACTGAAAGACCATAAGCCAGTGGTCCTGCCCCTTCTATTCCTGAGGAGGACCTCTACCCACCTCCCTATGTACCTGCCCTTGCGCCAGAACCTGTACCACAAGCAGTAGCTGCTGATCTGGGTCCAGGGGAAGGAGGAGAAAGCATGATAAGTCCTCCCCACACACAGGCCCAAACCGTGAGACAGGCAGACAACAATTGTGCTGTCTCTGTGGGCAACTGCCCCCCCCATCAGAATGGCCAACAATTTATGCCTCATATCCCCTTTTCTCCCAGGGACTTGTATAATTGGAAAATGCAACACCCAAAGTTTTCTGACAAACCCTCAGCCCTCCTAGATTTGTTAGATTCCATAATGATAACCCATCAGCCCACTTGGAATAGTTGCCAGAAGCTCTTACAGGTTCTTTTCAGTACAGAAGAAAGAGAATGAATCAAGCCGCTGCCTGCAAGCTGGTTCTTGGACCTAACAGTCAGCCCACAACTGTGCAGGCTGACATGGATGCACCCTTTCCCTTAACTTGCCCAGATTGTGACCCCAACAGCCCTGCAGGTAAGGAGAGACTGAGAGTCTACTGACAGATTCTGATGGAGGGTTTTCTGAGAGACTGCAAGGAAGCCCACAAATTTATCTAAAGTAGGACAGGTTATACAAGGTAAGGAGGAAACCCTAGGGGTCTTTTTAGAATGACTATTAGAAGCATACTGGACCTATACACCCCTGGACCAGGAAGCAAGAGAAAACCAGTCTGAACATAGCTTTTGTCAACCAGGCAGTGCCAGATATCTGCAGGAAGCTTCAGCAACTGGACGGTTTCACAGGAAAGCAAATGTCAGAACTTGTAGCTATCGCAGAAAAAGTTTAAAATAATAGAGAAACTCCAGAAGACACACAGACCGAAGACTTAGCCAAAACACTGCTGGCTGTCTCAGAGAATTGCACACCCCCAAGACCCGCTTAAACTAAGAATTCCTAAGCTAGAGACTCAATGATGACTAGATTGTGAGGTAACTGTCTTCTGTTGTTACCTATTGACCCTGACTGTCTCAAACCCATATCAGACTACAATTTCACATGGGTAATTACTAATATAAACACAGGGGCAGTGGTTAACTCCACGTCCCATTTAGCTCCCCCTGGAACCTGGTTCCCTGATCTAATGTTTGATTTATGTGACTCAATAGGGCAATCATGGGAGTTTATACATATAGATGACAATTGGGATGGAGGGGGAGGAGGGCCTCCCCCATCATATGGGTGTGATTCCCTGAGGCACAAGCCAACACAGGAAAACAGGCCTTTTATGTGTGTCCTGGTCATGACAGAACCTCAGAACAACAAACAAAATGTGGCAGCCCAGAGTCATATTACTGTGCACCTTGGGGATGTGAATCCACAGGGGCTATTTCTTGGGCCCCTCTGGTAAAAACAGATTACATCACCGTTACCAGAGTTGGGGGATCACTCTCCTGTGGACAATGTAATCCATTACTAATTAGGTTTACTAACAGGGGAAAAGCTGCCACTAAATGGGAAGTTGGTAAAAGTTGGGGACTGAGACTATATACAACAGGAATAGACCCAGGAGTAATATTTACCATACGACTCTATGCCCAATCACAGGAGGCTAACCAAGCAGTGCCCATTGGACCCAACCCCATCTTAGCCTTCATCTAACTAACTATCAAACTAACTTCAGCATCAGGCAATTCCCTAACCAGGGACACGACCATACCTATGGCACAATACAGGCCTGGTCCTAGCCAGACAGCATGGCAGAAGAAAACAGGAAGTGGCTTCTGTAAAAATGGCGTTTTGCGCAAGCTTGATGTGACAACAGTTACAGTCCCATGCTTGCAAGAAGCCTACTACGAGATGTCCTGTCCAGAGACAGGCTGTCATTGGTCACCAAAAGGGGACCACCCCATACAAGGATTAACAGCCCCTTAAACCCTATGTGCATTGTGCTAAATAAACGAGTTTGTGGATTCTCACTTCCGCTTTCACCCAACTCCCGGAGTCTGTGTCGTGACTCTGCGCTGCTCACCCCAATTCGGCAGAGACCCTATTGTCCCTCCTGAGCTGGCCTTGGGGGGACCCCAACATCCATACCCATGATTGTGCCTCCCCACCGGGTCCCAGATATGTCCCTTGTATTTGAATTACAGCTATTAACCTTACCTATGGGTTTCTTAACTCTACCACTAACCTCACTAGGGAAGACTGTTGGCTCTGCTTAGACCCATGGCCCCCATTTTATACAGGCTGAGCTACTACAGGGAGTCTGACAGCCCCATCAAAAGGCCCACCAAGATGATCCTGGGGAAAGTCTCTGGTCCTTACCCTTCAATCTGTAACTGGAAAAGGGTTATGTGTAATAGGAGCAGGGGGAAAACTAAATAACTTCCCTCACCTTAAACACTAATAGGTTGGAGATATGGCTCAGTGTTAGCATATATGTGGGGCCCTGGGTGTTCAACATACACATAACACACACACACACACACACACACACACACACACACACACAGATTCTAGAAAGTAGACCTTAAGATATGAACACAAAGCTTTTTCTCAGATTGAAAATGTAAACAACAGACAGAATATGTACCTGAGTGTGTTGGACTAAATTAAGTATCAATTTTAATGCACTGTGAAATATTTTACACATAGACACATACTGCCTATAAATTCTTTATCCAGATAAGAATTCTCACCAAGCAGCCTCATACCAGTTGCAAGAATAGTCCTGTGCTCCAGAGAACCCCAGAGGTCCCATGGAAACAGACAGAATCTGGGATCTCAATCTCCTGAGCTGTGTGGACACTTTCCTGACATCAATCATTTACACTTTGTCTAAGATTATAGAAGGCATCATACTTTAAAATACATACTTTAAAAATGCAGTTCAACATATGTATTTATTTCAAATGGCTTCTACATTTTTGGTATTAGGATTTAAAATAAAGATACATTTTGAGTCATACCTTCCTCAAAAAATACTGATTGTTCACTTTTTATTCCTTCTTAATAAAAAATAGTGTTCCAGGGCTGGAGGGACTGTCCAGAAGTTAAGGCATTTGCCTCCAAAGGCAAAGGACCCAGCTTTGATTCTCCAAGCCCACGTAAGCCAGAAGCACAAGTGGTGCATCCATCTGGAGTTTGTTTGCAGTGTCTGGAGGCCCTGGTGTGCCCATTCTCTCTGTCTCTGTTTCTGTCTATCTGTCTCTCTCTCTCTCTCTCTCTCTCTCTCTCCTTTATCTCCCTCTCTCTCTCTCAAATAAATAAATAAATAATTTTTAAAATAATGTTCCACCTCAACTGTGACAAACACATTGTTCCAGTGTGAGGTACACAGGAAGTCTGTGCTTTTGTGGGACAGAGGTATATAAGAACTGTCTGCACATTCCATTCACTCTATCTGCCAACCTAAAACTTCTTTAAGACAGTTTATTAATTAAATAATAAGTAATTTCCAAGTATCAAATGCTTGATATTATTAAGAAAAAAAATTACTTAGAGTAAATTTATTTTCCAAGAATTAGACAGGGACATGGAATTGCTCTATGCTATTAAAGGTAAAAGTATATTTCTTAAACTACAGATACAAAGAAAACTTTAACTGGGGAATACTTATGGTCACTAGAGATCACTAACATAAATCGCATTGAGAGAATCCTAGGCCAGAGAATCTCTACTTAAGCCATGATTGAGTGTTTGGTTAGAAATCATTCAGTTATGTTTTCTATCTCCTCCCTGCTCTTCAAAGAAAAAAAGAAAACAAAAAGGAAATCTTCACTCTTCATTTATTGCTCTCAGGTCCCTAGAAGTATCTCAATGATTCTTTCCTTTTTTCAGAGATCCCTAGCCAATTGTCTTCACATTTCTCCAAAGGCACACAAAATCATTTTTGCTTTCCCACAATGGTCATTGCAGAAATTATTTTGTCAAGGCACCACTTTATGGTAATGAATCATTTATCAAAATAATTAGAAGAAGCAATGAAAGATGTTCCCTCACTATTACTGATGGGAAACACCAAAGTATCAACCCTCTCTATACTGTCTCAAGTCAATATTCCAGTGCCAGGAATGTTATACTGTCAAAGAACTGCACAAAATGACCTCATACACACACTCTAACAATGTCTCCTACTATTGCCCCTGTAACTTCTTACCTAGTTCTGCAAGCAAGCAATGCACCTTGTACCTCAGACACTTTGTACCCAAGGGAAGCACAGTTTACCTCATCTTCTGTTTCAAGTCTTTAATACATCACCTTTGTTTAATCACTCTTAAAATTAACTTTTTTCATGGGTATTTCCCTGCTCTATTTTAAATGCCTCTATGAAGTGTCCATAATATTTAACACATCATATTTAATGTGCAGGACAAACTTAAATGATTAGGTGATTTTTCTCTCTTCCCTCACTAAAATGTCATCTACAAGGAGATCATCTATGTGAAAAGGAGAGAGAGAGGGCTAGTGTGGTGGTATGGAGTCAGTAGGCCAGACCACTGTCTCCCAGCTTCTCCCAGTTCCCTGGGCCTGGCATGTGTGGGTGGAAACAGCAGAGTGAGTACACCAGACCCCTGTTTCCTGGCTCCCCCACTCCCTGGTAGGGTTCCCTGAGCCAGACTGTGTATAGGCAGGTGTGGCATGGAGTGAGCAGGACAAATCCCTGTTCCATGGTGCCTGCTATTCCCCTGGTCCCAGTAGGACCCATTGTTCCTTGCTTTGGGAGGTCTGGTCGCTGTGTGAGCACTGGAACCAGGCCTTTTGCTCTGGCATCCTGACTGGCCACTGAGTACCAATATTCCTGTTCATCTGAGTCAGAGGGTGCATGAGCCAAAGGACAAAAACTTGCTTCCTCCTCAATAAAGAGTCTTCCTCAAATGGGTATACAACAACACAAAAAGTCAACAAAAGTCAGAAAACTGAGAAATCTCCTCCAAGGATGTCCTACAATGGAAGCATCCAATGAAATCATAGAGAAATAAACAGAATTCATTCCCAAAATGAAAACACAACAATCAATGAAACTCTGATCAAAAACTGGAAGCAAACCATCAAAGAACCAACAAACATATCAAGGAAATTGAACAAAATCATCTCCAAGAGTGTTCAGCTTTTGACAGTAGGCTTAACTTGATTGAAGAAAACATTAGAACTCTTCAAAGAGAAAGGAATGAATTGAAGGTGAATCAAGAAATGGAAGAACTGAACAACCAGTTGATTAAGCTTAATGAAGACGTTGATCAAATGCAAGAATGGATTCTAGGAAGTATTAAGAAAATCGGAACTCAAACTGAAATCATACCTCAAAAAAGAGATGGACACCATGCAAAGTAACATGAGAGAAAAGATAAGTCAAAAAAATTATAAACCCTCACCAACAGAGTTACTCATGTGGAAGACAGAACCTCTGACCAGAAGGCAAGACAGAAGAAATTGATTGGGAGGCCAAAAAATTTGCTAAATTCAAAAAATCCAGTGAACAGAATATGAGGGAACTGTGGGATACCCTAAAATGACAAAACATCTGAATCATGGGTATACCAGAAGGAAAGAAAATCCACACCAGAGGCATAGAGAACATATTCAACAAAATTATTTAAAATTTTTTTTTGAATCTCTCAAAAGACAGGCCCATCCAGATACAAGAACTCCAGAGAACAACAAACAGACAGAACCAATGTAGGACTTCGCCAAGACACATCATATTTAAAACTTTTTTTTGTTTGTTTGTTTTTTTTTTTTTTTGAGGTAGGGTCTCACTCCAGCTCAGGCTGATCTGGAATTCACTATGTAGTCTCAGGGTGGCCTCGAACTCATGGTGATCCTCCTACCTCTGCCTCCTGAGTGCTGGGATTAAAGGCGTGCACTACCACATCCGGCTCATATCTAAAACTCTTAACAACAAAAACAAAGAGAGAGTGATAAAAGCACCAAGAGAGAAACAATTCACAACATAAAAAGGCAATTACATCAGACTTACGTTAGATTTCTGAATGGAAACCCTGAAAGCCTGAAGGGCCTGGAATGGAACACTTCAAAGCTTAAGAAACTATGGCTTCCAACCAAAGCTACTTTACCCAGCAAAAGTATCCCTCATAATATATGGTGAGAGGAAAACTTTCCATGAAAAAAAAAAATCAACTCTATGATTATATGAACACAAAGCCAAGCCTACAGAGAATACAGAACAGTCAAAGAACCAATCTCAAGAGCCAACAAAAAGATCACAATATTCAAAATACACAAATTTGAACAAAGGAACAAAATAGTACAAAACAGAAGAAAGCACCAAACCCCATAAAAAACCTCATCATGGCAGGGATTAATTAAAACCTCACAGTATGATATTCCAAGCAAATGAAAATAAAAATCAAGCAGGTGTTATTATATTAATATCTGATAAAATAGACTTCGAACAAAAAGTAATAAAAAAGGACAAAGAAGACCAATTCTTACTCATCAAGGGAATGATCCAATAAAAGCACATCACAATCATAAATCTATATGCACCAAATACAGGTGCACCACAGTTTATAAAACAAAATCTACAATAAAAGAGAAATAAATCACCAACACCATCATAGTTGGAGACTTCAATACTCCACTATCATCAATAGACACATCATCCAAGCAGAGAATCAACAGGAAAATAATAGAACTCAACAACATCAAGTATCTATATCTACAGAACTTTCCACCCCAACTCTGCAGAATACACATTCTTCTCAGCAACCCATGGAACCTTCTTCAAAATTGACCATATATAAGGCCATAATGCTTGTCTCCATAAAGTCAGGAAAATTGAAATAACTTCCTGCATCATATCAGATCACAATGCTTTTAATATAAAAGTTAACAACAAGAGAAACACATGAAGAAATCCACGAGCTCCTGGAGAGTAAACAACCCACATTTAAACAATGGGTCATGGAAGACATCAAAAAAGAAATTGTAAAATTCCTAGAATTGAATGATAATGAAAAAACAACCTGCCAACACTTGTGGGACACAATGAAGGCAGTCATAAGAAGATGCCTTCATTACAAACACAGAGAGATATCAAATTAATAACCTAACTGTTCACCTAAAGGCAATGGAAAAACAAGAAGAATCCAACCCAAAGAGCTCCAGATGGAAAGAAATAATCAAGATTAGAGCAGAAATTAATGAATTGCAAATTAAGAAAACAATTTTTAAAAACTGATGAAACAAAGAGCTTATTCTTTGAAAAAAAAAAAAACACAAAATTGACAAACCCCTGCACTTTTTGATCAAGCAAAAAAAGAGAAGTCTCAAAGTAATAAAATCAGAAATGAAAAAGGAGAGATAAAAACAGACATCAATGAAATTGGAAGAATCATTAGGGCATACTTCCAAAACCTCTACTCCACAAAATTGTATAATCTGGAAGAAATGTATGAATTCCTAGACACATAATACCTACCAAAACTAAACAAAGAGCAGATTAGTTGCCTAAGCAAACCTATTACATCCATGGAAATTGAAAAGTTAATCAAGGGCTCAAGAGATGGCTTATCAGTTAAACGCTTGCCTGTGAAGCCTAAGGACCCTGGTTTGAGGCTCAGTTCTCCAGGACCCACTTAAGCCAGATACACAAGGGGGTGCATGCATCCGGAGTTCATTTGCAGTGGCTAGAGGCAATGATGTGCCCATTCTCTCTCTCTACCTGCCTATTTCTGTATCTCTCTCTCTCTCTTTCAAATAAATAAATAATAAAATAAAAAGAAATAAAAAAGAAAAGTTAATTAAAAACCTCCCTGTAAAGAAAAGTCCAGGACCAGATGGCATCTCAGCTGAATTCTATCAAGCCTTCATTGAAGAACTGAAACCAATTTTTCTCAAACCATTTTGCATAATCAGAGACCAGGGAATCCTCCCCGACTCCTTTTATAAAGCCAGCTTCACCCTAATACCAAAACCAGACAGAGATGCAACAAGGAAAGAAAAGTATAGGCCTATATCCCTAATGAACTTAGATACACAGATCCTCAACAAAATCCTTGCAAACCAATTTCAACAACACAGCAAAAGCCTTACTGACCTTGATCAAGTAGGCTTCATCCCAGAGATGCAGGGATGGTTCAACATACTGAAATCGGTCAATATAATACACCACATAAATCCACTTAAACATAAGAACCACATGATCATGTAAGTTGATGCAGAAAAAGCCTTTGATAAAATACAACACCACTTCATGATCAAAATACTGGAAAAAATAGGCAAGGAGTGTTTATATATCAACACAATAAAGGGTATATACAAAGCTCCTAAAGCCCAAATAATACTGGGGAAAAACTCAAGGAGGTTCCACCTGGGATCAGGAACAAGACAGGGGTGCCCACTCTTATAACTGCTCTTCAACATAGTACTAGATGTACTAGCCCAAGCAATAAGCCAGGCAAAAGAAATAAAAGGGATTCAAATTGGAAAGGAATAAGTCTAGTTAGCCCTATTTGCAGATGACATGATCATATATATAAGTGACCCAAAAGTCTCTTTCTCAAAACTTCTAAAGGTGATAAATTCCTTCAGTAAAGTGGTGAGTCACAAAATCAATGCACAAAACTCAGTAGCTTTTATATATGTAAATGACAAATATACAGAGAATGTAATCAGTGAGTCTGTCCCATTTTCAATAGGAACAAAAAATAATTAAATACATTGTAATAATACTAACCAAGGATGTGAAAGACCTATATAATAAAAGCATAAAAGAAACTCAAGAATGAAATTGAGGAGGACTTGAGACGATAGAAAGACTTCTCATGCCCCTGGATAGCTAGAATTAATATTGTGAAAATGGCAATTCTACAAAAAGAATACACAGATTTAACACAAATTTTATTGTAAATAAAAATACCAGCATTATTCTTCACCGAGATTGAAAAAATGATCTCAAAATTCATATGGAATGGCAGAAGGTCTCAGATATCCAGACATATACTGAGAAAGAAAAAAAAAAAAACACCTCTCGTGGTAGCACCATATCCAATCTAAAGCATATTACTAATTCTTAGTGAGTAAAACAGCATGGTACTGGAATAAAAACAGAAACATAGACCAATGGAACAGAATTGAAGACCCAGACCTTAGGTCAAGTAACTACAGCTGTTGATCTTTGACAAAGGTGCCAATAATGTAGACTGGAGAAAAGACAGTATCCTTAAGAAATGGTGTTAGACAAATTGGATGACCATGTGTAAAAAAATGAAATTAGAGCCACTCATTTTGCCATACACAAAAATCAAGTCCAAATGGATTAAAGACATCAATATAAGACCTGAAACTCTTAAACTACTGGAAGAATAAAACAGGAGGCACTCTCCACGATATAGAACTGGGAAAAGACTTCCTGAACAAAACCCCACTAGCCCAGGAAATTAAACAATCGCTCAACCATTGGGATCTCATGAATCTAAAAAGATTTTGAACAGAGAAACATACCATAACCAGAGCCTATAGAATACCCACTGAATGGGAGAAAACCTTCACCAGCTATACCAATGACAGAAATCTAATAGCTAGACTCTAAAAGAACTCAAAAAGTCAAACATAAAAATCGAACAAGCTACTGTAAAAGTGGGGCAAAGAGCTAAATAGGGAGTTCTCAGAGGAAGTATTACAAATGACTACCACACACTTAAGAAAATATTCAACATCCCTAACCATTAGGGAAATGCAAATTAAAACAACTATGAGATTCCACCATACCCCAGTAAGGATAGCAAACATTAAAAAATCAAATGAAAACAAATGTTGGCAAGGATGTGGAGAAATAGGAACACTCATTCACTGTTGGTGGGAATGTAAACTGGTACAACCACTATGGAAATCAATATGGAGACTCCTGACTGGCATGAATATAGAGTTACCAATAGGCCCTGTTATTCCCTTACTGGGCATTTACCCTAAAAGCTCCACATCTCAGTTCAGAGATATTTGCTCAACCGTGTTTATAGCTGCTCAATTCATAATAGCTAAGAACTGGATTTAACCTAGGTGCCCATCATTGGATAAATGGATAACCAAGATGTGTTATATGTACATGATGGAATTCTACTCAGCAGTAAGAAAAACTGACAGAATGAAATTTGTAGAAGAATGATCGAACTTGGAACAGATTATTCTAAGTGAACTCACACAATCACAGAAAGACAAGCGTCACATGATCTCATACATCTGTAGTTCGTAACCTGCATCAGCCTGACTTGTTGATATACCTGATTGGCATCTCCAGGCTTGGACAATAGGGAGGGTAGGGCTTGGGGAATCATGATGGTTGTGTAGGGGACACAAAAGTGAACTCAAATTGAACTGGTAAAATAGAAACCTATATCCTGGAAGTTAGACTACATGGTGGAACCATCAAGAGGACCTTACGGGGAGCAACTGAATCAAAAGGCCCTGGACAGGGTGAGATGAAACCTAACCTTAAATTTATCCTATTTCTCTTTCTTCTCTGTCTTTTTCTGTTTTCTTTTCCCTTAGTGTTGGCCTGTACGAGGATGTGGTTTATATCAACAATGAGCTATTGTTCAAGATCTACAAGATCTCTCAAAACAAACAAGACAGACTTCTGTCAGAGCACTTGATTACCCACCAGAGGTTAATGGTAAGACCCTACTGCTGAAGACACGGACCATGGAGAGACCTGGTTGGAATCCAGAAGAGTGCCAGTCCCCTGACAATTATCCCATTTAGTGATGGAAGGTGATACATGAGCTACTGGGGGAAAGTGGCCAACATCTGTCCAAGCAACTCAAAGTCTAAGTGACTCAGAAGCAAACAACTTGATGTGATGCTCACACAAGTGCAATAGTGGCACACAGCCATGGTGGGTAACCAACTGCTCTTGTATTGACTAACAGATGTACTCAGTGGAAAGGAAACCATAACTAGAACTGGAAAACAAGTCAGAGTCATTTCCAGATGATGATTTTGCATTCATTGTCAAGCTGTCACTAATCTTGAGCTCTAAGAGGGGCTACACCCTTTAATTCTCCCTAAATTAATGATCGTTATCCCATTTAACCAGTGCTGACTTCACTCTCTGTTAAAGAATCTACTTCTTTTTTTCAGAAGGGAGCTGGACCTGAGCAGATAAATGACCCAGAGTACTGCATCTTGGTCCCAGCTAAATCCACAGAGGAATTGGGGAAATAAGCAAGAGTGCTGCTTTCTCAGTGAATCTGATATCAGCACAAAGGGTAAAGGAGATAGACACTGAGGTCACTGAACACCTACCAAACAGAGATCCAGAGGGTCTTAAGAGCCTATCACTGAAGCAGACTTAAAATGCTCCCAGTTTGGCTCAGGGAATTTTGTGGAACAGGGTGAGGAAAGATTGTTAGAGCCACAAGTTCAGACATTTTGCACAGAGACAATGCCTGTTCCCAATAACTGACTGCTGCCCCACAATGCATGACCCACAGTCTCCATGGGGTTGACTGCATCTCCAATATGAAAGGCCTCTTCAGAAAAGGGGCAGGGAGGAAGAAAGGATGGTACCAACATGTGTTGATTACATACATATTGGATATGTCCATATCCAATAAAAATAATTTTAAAAAGATAACAGGAGCTATGAAGATTTTAATGAAACAATATAAAAAAATCTTTATGATTAAATAGATGATTTCAAAATATTTTATCTTCTTTCTCAAACCTATATTTGCAGACAATGACTTAAAATCCAAGTAATTATACTAATACAGAATATAAAATTTCAAGGAATTTTTTTTTTTTTTTTTTTTTTTTTTTTTTTTTGGTTTTTTGAGGTAGGGTCTCACTCTGGCTCAGAGCTGACCTGGAACTCACTATGTAGTCTCAGGGTGGCCTCGAACTCTACGGTCCTCCTACCTCTGCCTCCAAAGTGCTGGGATTAAAGGTGTGGGCCACCACGCCCGGCCAGAAAGGAATTTTTATGATACTTTTACCACAAGTATCTTCCAAGAATAGTTAATCTCATGTAATAGAAACATGTATTTGTATTTATCATAATTGGCAACCAGATATGTTAAAACTAAAAACAATGGAATATTATGTAATTCTGGAAAAAAAGATGACTGTTTCACAGTAATCATTTGAAGATGACAGCCAATAAAAAATGCAATACCAGGAAGTCATTCAAGTTACATAATGATAGTTATAATGTTTCTGCCTGATTTTTCATACTATAAATAATGACACAATGAGAATTAGCAAAAAAGCAGAGGGAGGTAAAATCCAGGAAGTGGGAAATGTTGCATATGACAGTTTCTTTGCTTAGGGTTTAGCAATTCACTTTAGCATGGTGAAGGCTTAGGTGTAATTTTTTTTTTAATGCAACATTTTAAAAAAATATATTTTATTTATTTATTTGACAGAGAGAGAGAATGAGCACACTAGGGCCTCCAGCCACTGCAGATGAACCCCAGATGCCTGGGCCCCCTTGTGCATCTGGCTTACGTGGGTCCTGGGAGAACTGAACCGGGATCCTTTGTCTTTGGAGGCATGCACCTTAACCGCTAAGCCATCTCTCCAGCCCTAAAAATGCAACATTTTAAACCATTTTTAAACTATTTTTAAAAAACTTTGTTACACTTTTGTAACCTTGTAGCTTTTACTAACTGCTGTCAGAACATAGAAGTCAAGAAGTAGATGCTGGATGTGGTGGTGCACGCCTTTAATCCCAGCACTCAGGAGGCAGAAGTAGGAGGAATGCTTGTGAGTTCAAGGCTACCCTGAGACTACATAGTAAATTTCAGGTCAGCCTGGGCTAGAGTGAGACCCTACCTCAAAATTAAAAAAAAGAAGAAGAAGAAGAAGAAGTAGGCCTGGAGAGCTAGCTCAGGAGATAAGTGCACTTGCTGTGCAAGGATGAGGGCCCAAGAGGGAGGTCAGAAAACTGCCTGAGTACTAATCTCCAGATCACTCATAAACAGCTGGGCATGGCCACGTGCACCTGTAACACTACTCCCACAAAGAAGAGCCAAGACCAAGGTATCACCCCTGATCACAGAAAAATAGCAAGCTCTGATATCAGCAAAGAGAATCTGGTTCAATAAAGAATGGGCAGAAGAGCAGTGGACTGGGACACTCAACATTTGGCTCCAGTCACTGCACATAAGGTTCCTCATCTTGCAGATGTGCACATGGAGCCTGCAAGGAGACTAGCACACGCGCACATTCGTACCACCAGCAGCAGCAGTGCCACATTACGTCCATACACCAAAACAAAACACAGTCAAATAATGCTAGGATATAGTGTTCATTCTTCTTCCTCATTATTTGGTTAGGTCATCAGGGACAAATACAGGTGTCTTCTCCATCATCTCTTTATACCTCATCTGGTCTGTTCCTTCTCCTGGTTCTCTGTATATTTTCCTGTTTCCTTAGGTATTTCTTATCTTCCCTGTTATTTTAGACTTTTTCTTTTCTTGTGTGTGATACATACAGGTGTAGGTGCAGATGTGTGCCCTACGGACACATGTTTGGAAGCCACAAAAAGATGCCCGGTGTTCTCTATCGCACTTCTGCCTTATTCCTTGAGACAGGAATTCTCACTGAACCTAGAGCTCATGCCATTTTTTTTTTTCTGCATTACAAACTAGCTGACCAGGTATCCTCCTCAGCACTGACGTTACAGGAGTGCACGGCCATGCCTAGTTTTTTACATGGGTGCTAGAGATTGAACTCAGGTCCTTTTGCTTGCACAGTGTTTTGGATTATTTATTTATTTATTTATTTATTTATTTATTTATTTGTTGGAGAGAGACAGAGAGAGAGAGAGAGAGAGAGAGAGAGAGAGGAAGACAGATAGAGATGGGTGCACCAGCAGCGTCTCAGCTGCTGCAAAGGAAATCCAGATGTGTGCGCCCCCTTGTTGTCAAGTGCGGCATTGCACCCTTGCGTCACTTTGCATCTGGCTAAACGTGGGACCTGGAGATTGGAACCACTCGTGATTGCAACCAGCGTTCTTAGGCTTAGGAGGAGGCACCTTAACCGCTAAGCCATATCTCCAGCCCTGTTTTGGATTTTTAACTAACTGTGTTTTCAAAAGATAAATATGTGTCTTCTTTTATTTCTTAATTTTTCTGTCCCTGAAGAAATTAATATTATATTTTTAACTTTTACTTCTATAATGGCCTTTAAGATTTTAACTCCAATCCAGGTTTGTATTTCCAAAGAGCAGCTTTAAGACTCAATTGCTACCTTCTGCAGATGAGCAGTTTCCAAACAACACTCATCATTTTTAGTATAACTGCAATCTCAAGCTCTTACATGTCTGCCACTGGACATATTATTTTTCCCGAGCACAATACTTGAAATATTGGAATTATCTTACATGTCTGATTTTCTCTCACTATTTGCTCATCAGTAAGCATTTTTTCAGCAGTTGCTCATTTTATTCTCTCAGATGGTTCTTTCATTCTTCGGCCCTTCCCTATCCTTTTTCTTCCACCTGCTCTAGGCAAAGTTTGATAGCGTTGAACCAACTGTTTCTCTATATCTTGTTCTGTTCCAAGGAAGAATTCTAGAAGGATCAGCTCCCCTCTCTCACTTGTCTTTTCACTCTCTCTGCTGACCATCTCCATTTCCTTTAGTTTTCCACATCAACTCTCTGATCACTGATTCAAAATAACTAACTGGAGCACCCTCAGAGGCACCAAGTCTTTTAAAGAAGGCTGAAGAAAGCTGCTATGAAAATGGTCAAGAAAGTCTCACAGATGTTGATGTGAAGAAGAAAACAAGACAACAGAGACAAGGCAATCAGTAAAACTTACGCTTTAAGGAGTTGAATGAATAAAGTACCTACAACTGTCTATTATATACATTTATAGAAGAAACGGGCCAATAAGCATGACAAAAATACATATATATTTTTGGTTTTGCATTTGAATGTGAAGTACCAGAATTTTAAAAAATTAAAAATAAATGAACTTTGTTCTATATTAAAGAAAAGTTACTTCAAAATGGATCACAGGCCTCAATATAACTCTTAAACCATAAAAATACATATAACACAGGGAAAAATCTTTGTGATAGCTTTGGGTGGGCCAAAAGATCCATAAATAGAATACAAAAAATGTGAACTATAAAGGAAAAAACTTCAAACATATAAAATGAACTTCATCACATCAAAAACATTTTCTCTTTGAAAGATACTGTTAGGAGAACAGAAAGACAAACTATAGACTGCAAAGCAAAAAAAAACTATAGCTGATAATATGCTTATATCTAAAATACATAAATAACTCTTTTATAATCCAATCAATAAAAAGATAGGCAATTTTTAAAGATTGAGGGGGAATGAGAATCTTAATAATAATTTTGTCAAGGAAGGGATAAAGATCTTCAATAATGACATGAAAAAGATATTTACTATCATTCAATCTTTATGAAAACATTAAGTAAAATTATCATGAAATGCCATTACACACTTATTAAAAGTACTAAAATTTAAGATTCAATATGGTGGAACTGAGCTCCATTATACTGCTGGTGAGGATGCAAATAGGCACTACCACTGTGGAAACACAATGGCTACTTCTTACAAAGTTAATCCTTTGATATGATGTGGCAATCCTATTGGAGAGGTCTGCTTTCACATAATTACTAACAGCCAAAAATAGTCTAAATATCTATCTAATGAAAAATGATAAAGAAATAAGATGTAATATTTCATGCACAAAAGGAATCAATTACTAATGCATATGCCAGTAAAAGTTGTGTTCTGGTATCTTTAGAAATGCATCATATTTGTTTGAATGTTTCCAAAGGCCAAAGCTAAAACACATTGAATAAAAAATAAATAAAGTAAGTGGGAGTACAACCAAAAACATTTTTGATATTTAAGAAGCTATATTGACATGGATATATGACTTAGTAAAAAATAGAGATGTAGGGGTGGGAATTATACATTCCTCTCATTCAGCAGAATTTCAAATAATGTATGAAGATACACCATCCTCAAGGGTGTAATGTCACTCTCTACTAAATTAGTGGCTATGCATAGTGAGCTCATTCCAAAAAGGGTAATATGCAAATGATGGTAGGGGTGGGCAAAACAGCAACTGCATGGTCAGAAACTAGTAGAATACTTCAGCCAGGTGATCACAGTTACTATCAGTGATGATCAGTTACATTGATAATGGAATGTATCTTTGGTAAAATATGATGAAAAGGAAATTTTCCTCCTTTCAGCACATAAACTTTATATAATCCTAAGAAAAGCACTACCAAATCTGAGAGACCAATGCTTCTCAAAATTGTCAAGGTCATCAAAAATGAAGTCTGAGGGCTGGAGAGATGGCTTAGTGGTTAAAACGCTTGCCTCCTAAACCTAAAGAACACAGGTTCCAATCTCCAGCAGTTCTAATCTCCCGGTCCCACATTTAGCAAGATGCAAAGTGATGCAAGGGCACAATGCCACACTTGACCACAAGGGGGCACAAACATCTGGATTTTGTTCTCAGCAGCTGAGAGGCTGCTGGCGCACCCATCTCTATCTGTCTTCCTCTCCCTCTCTCTCTGTCTCTCTCTGTGTGTCTCTCTCCAAAAAAATAATAAAGTCTGAGAATTGGTCATAACCAAGTGGTGCAATAACTACATGCATTATCAATCTCTCTCTCTACCCTATCCCCACCAAGCAGGGCATTGTACAAGCTAGGCAAGCACTGTACCACTCAGTTACATCTCCAACCCTCTGCAACTTTTCAACAAAGCTACATGTGCAACTTTTTCTACAAAGGTAATATTGTTGAAAATGCAAATTTTAAAATTTTTAAAGAAACAGACAAAACTTTTGTATATTATAAAGATTTAAGTTTATACATATATATGTATATACATGTATATCTGATATTCATCACACATATGCATGCATACATACCAACACAAAAAGAGTTAAGGATTAAATTTCTGAATATTAGTACATAATATTTTAATATTTGTCCTGATATTACTGATTATTAATGTGGACTTTAAGATTATTGCTTCACTGTTGCAAGCAATTTACTTTAGGCTCACAAAGAAGTTATAAAATTTTATATTGAAAACCATTGAAAAGTATATAATTTGATTTATAGAAATACACTCTGGTGGCTGGAATAATGGTACATGCCACTCCAGTATTTGCAAAGCTGAACCCCTTCCATGTTCATGACTTCTTCTGCATTCTCCATCTTCATTATCTTAGATATAGTCATAGATAACTGCTATAGAATAGCTATAGGTATAGGTGATTGTCTGATTGAAAAAATAGATATTCAAAGGAAGAAGAGGAGAAGGAAGAGGAGAGGCTGGGGAGAGGGAGGGGAAGGGAAAGGGGATGGAGTTATAGTAGGACAAAAACAATTAAAATCTCCAAAATCTCCAAATCTTCACTGAGTGATTGTGTTCCACTCATTTCCCAGAGAGTTTGACCATTTCCAGGCCAGCTTCATGAGCATGTGACCTGTGCAGTTCCCGATGTCACACCCTCAGAGCTCTGAGCTGGGCAGGTTGCATGTGACCTTTGCAGCCCTCAGAGCCACCACCTTACAGCTCTGAGCTGGGCTGGCTGCTTTGTTGTTGCTATCTTGAATTCTTTCCTAAGTTTTGAAGCAAGAGGTTCATAAATTTAAGTTCAGTCAGTTGTGATCATTACTGCTGTCACCATGACAAGATCTAAAATTACCTAGGAGACATATCAGTGGTGTGTCTATGAGAGTTTCTAGATAAGATGAACTGAGGTAGAAAATGCACCCTAATTTGGGGTCCCAGACTGAATTAAATAAAGAAAAGGAGCTGAACATGAGCATTCATCCCTCTTTCCTTCCTTACTGTGGATGCACTGTAGCCAGCTGCCACATGACCCCTCCGCTATGCCTTCCAAATATATGCCAGAATAAGCCCCTCCTTCCTTAAGCTTCTTTTATTATGCATTTGGTCATAGCAATGAGAAGATTAACTAATATGCCAGTTTATCTATTGCTTCTTTAGATATCTTATTTTTACCTTCTGAAATCCCCACCCAAACTTCTTATCTTTATATTAAACAAAATCATTTTTTTTAGTATCTTCTAACTATTATGATCAATCCAGAATTCTCTTTGCATTTGTATCAGTGGTTGTAGGTTACTGGAATAATTTCCCAGCCCTACAGCCTTGAGTCACCCACATTCATGAATTCTGTCCTTTGACTAGCTCAACACTGTCCATAATCCCTGACTTGCCAGTCTTCTTGCATCCCATTCTCAGCAATAGCTGTTTTAACCGTCTGTCTGTGTTGGTGAATATTATTACTTTCCTCTCTGTCTAAACCAGACACTTGGTAGTTATCCTTGACCCTTCTCTACAATAAGTTAATTATCAAGTGTTGCCATCTTAATAGTTTTGAGACTGTTCACATTTGCAAATCATACTTGTATTGCTTTCATTGATACTCAAAATTTTCTCTTGATTTAGCTTAATAAATTCCTGATTATTTCCCATGTTTCCAGTACATTTTCTTCCTGATTTCTAAGTCTGTCTTCATGCTTTAATTATAAGATTTAATAATAAACATCTGATCCTGTTCTATGAAACACTGCATTTTTAATGAAACACTGCATTTTTAATTGCCACTTCTTCTTCTTAGTCCCAAATATATACCCTTTTGCCATGTAGCTTTGGTAATCCCACCCCAAAAGTGAAGTCCATTTTATTTTCCCTCTTGCTATGCCAGACTTATGACTTGTGTTGACCAACAAAATTTGGTAGGAATATGATGCTCTTAGAGTTTTAAACTGAGGAATTCAGAAATTGACAAATATTTTTTCTCTTCTCTCTCCTTCTCCTCCCCCATTTCCTTCTCTGCTTCCCCCTTCTCTGTTTCTGTCTCTCCTTATCCTACTTCCTCTCCCCAAATATAATTCTGTCTCTACTTCTCATCCATCCCCTCTCCTTCTCTTTCTTTTTCTCCTTTTCACTCTTCACCTTTCCCTCTGTTTACTTCTCTCCTTCTCACCCTCCCTCCATTTTTCCTTCTCTCCCTTTCCTCATTGTCTCTCCCTCCTTCTCTATACTTTCTGCTGCCCTGGAGAGGCTCAGATCACAGTCAGTATCTATGTCCAGATATGGAAGAAAGACTATCAGGTTATCCAGCTATATCTGAGCCACGAAATTGTTATACTCTACCCTTCCTAGATGAGACCATAAGTGTTCAACTGATCCTAACACAAATTTTTGACTACAGAATCATACACAAATAAAATGGTTGTTATTGTTTGTTGTGTAACAATAAGTAACCATGTGTGTCAAATTCTGTGTTTACCTATCCCAGACATCAAGCACCCATAGAAAGTACATTATAATCACATACATGGAGTAGATCTTCATTTGACATCAGCACTTCAAAGCTCTGAGTTCTGCTGCCAAGTACTTGCTTAACTGTGGTTAACACTCTTCCAGGGCCTCTGATGTGGTCAAGCACCCTTTCCCCATGCAGAAGGGCACAGGATCATGCAAGCTACACACATAGTTCAGTACATTCCATACTGGGTGCTGGAGAAATTCTTCTATTCATAACCCAAGCACTAGATGGAAGTTTTTTACTTGCTTACCAATTCACAAGGTGTATTCTCATTTCAGGGTCCCATCTACTTTAGACTAGTATACTATATTATAGTAACTCTATACTCTGGCTTCCATATTTCATTCCTTTTAGATCCCATTACCACTTATTTCCAAGTGTCTCTGATTAGTCCTTTCACTTCAGTCCAAGTAGAGGTTCTGGGCTGATTCCAGTAGCAAACCCTTTGCTCTGCTTGGTGTCTGGCCCTAGTCTTTCATCCTCTAAACATTGTACGTGTAGCATTCAGATTCATTATCATAACAAACTACCTTTAATTTCTCCTTCAAACAAAAGTCTGTAATGACTTCCTATCCTCCATTTCTTCAAGTCAATATCATCTACTTCACTCTTATTCCTCTCTTCAAGTCTATCTAAATTTGTTTACCAATATCCCATTTGTACACACTCTTTACACCAGTCCAACGTTCTCCATCACACAGAAAGTGCTCATTCATATCTTACCTGCCCTTCAAACAAACACTCCATCTATGCTTGGCTCTGCCCTTCTCCATCCTCCTGGAACCATATCAAGTCCTACCTCCTTCACCTGCCTGGACCTTAAGTTAGAAACATGTTGCTGATACTGACTCTGCCTCAAGGAGATGCTTGAGGGCAGATGCATGACTTCTGTTTCTGAAACTGTACTCTAAGGGGATCCAATCTTCCAGCTCTTAAAATTTGAAAGCTCAATAATTCTTACAACTCTCCAATCCGAAATTAAGACCTTTGTCCTGTGTTTGGCTCCTTCTATCCTAGTCAGAAATTTGTATTCTAAACATCCTTTGTGGTCATTTTCCTTTACTACCCACTTAGTGCACCTTCTGAATGTGGGAACATGCCACATCTTGTTCGGGTGACCTTATGACACTTGTCATCAAATTAATAGCTGGTCTAACATAAAACTTAGATGGTATTATGCAGGTGTCAGAGCCTGTGAAGCTGATAGAATGGTTATGTTTTTCAGTTTTAATTCTATGTTGGTACAAGATCATATGTTCTAATTATGTCCCTGAGAAAGGGAGAAGAAATGGAGATACCATAATGACTCATTATAGCTAGTGTCAAAAAAAAGAAATAGTGCTATTTTCATTGAATATTCAAATGTGCCAGGAAGCTTTTGATACTCTTGCAAATGCTGTGGCATTGGTACACTTTAAAAAATACTCCTCAATAAGGGACCAAATGTGAATAAGGGACCCATGGTGAATTAATTCTATCATGGTAAAGGATTAATTCATGGTAAAGGATGCAACACAAATAGCATAAGAATTTGGTCAAAAAGATTCTTACCAAGCCAGGCATGGTGGCGCACAATTTTAATACCAGCACTTGGGAGGATGAGGTAGGAGGATTGCTATGAGTTTGAGGCCAGCCAGGAGCTATAGAGTTCCAGGTCAGCCTAGGATAAAGTGAGAACTTACCTCAAAAAAAGAAGGGAAAAAATATTTTTACCAAATACAAATACCAATTGAATCAAAGATGATCACAGAAGTACAACTCCTATGTAAAAATCACTGGTATTTTTCTACTAGCACTGCCTAAGGGGTTTCTTCTGAAATAGAGTTAAAATACACGAGGCTAGAATCAGTTTGGGAGATATATTATTGAATGAATTACATGAGTTAAAATGGGGAATATACAGCTATTGGAAATATGCATATATAAGGGTTATTTTGCCTAAAACTACTGATATAATGTGAATTTTTTCTCTCTCTCTTTCCCTTCTTCTTCAATCTTCACTGAATCTACAAGAACATTCCTTTACATTGCAGGTACTAGTTATCTGCTGATGATGCTAATGGATCACATTTACACAACCAAAAAGAAATCTTTTAACTTGCTTCAACCATTGATTTTTAGTTTTTCATAATTTTTCAGAAAATACATTCCAATGGCCACATCCAAATATGCTTCATTATTTTGGCTTTGAAAATATCAAGGTAAAAGTTATTTACTCAGGCTGGAGATATAGCTTAGTGGTTAAGGCATTTGCCTGCAAAGCCTAAAGACCCAGGTTCAATTCCCCAGTATCCACATAAGACACACAAGGTGGTACATGCATCTGGAATTTGCTTGGAGTAGCTGGAGGTCCTGGTGCACCCATTCTCTCTATATATATCTGCCTCTATCTCAAGTAAATAAATAAATAAAATTTTTAAAAATTAAAAATATTTCAAAAAATTTTAAATATTTTTTAGTAATGCAATATAATGGGTACATATAGATAATAGATGGCTATGTAAAGTGCCAAGTACATTATATATTTCAATATGTCTATTCTAATATCAAAATTGTATTTGTTCAAATCTAGGAGGTAGCACAACTTAGTTTAACATTTTAAAATATTTTTATTTATTTATTTATTACAAGCAGAAGGAGATAGAGAAGAAACACAGACACAGAGAGTAGGTACACCAGGGCCTCTAGCTGCTGCAAATGAACTCCAGATGCATGTGCCACTTTGTGCATCTAGCTTTACATGGGTACTGTGGAATCAAACCCAGGTCATTAGGCTTTACAGGCAAGTGTCTTTAACTGCTGGGCCATCTCCCCAGTCCTTAGTTTAAAATTTTAGAAACTATGTTATAAATTTATACATGCATAACTTAAAACCATTATTTTCAGGGATAGATAAAAGATATGTAGAAATAGTAACTCCAGGCTAAATTTTGTTTGAAATAATTTTAAGAGTACTGGAACAGTCCCCTAAAGGATTATTGTCACAAAGCAACTGAATTCTCTGTGTTGACATATAAATTAGAATGTCCTCAAAACTCTTAAGTTGAGAAAGGGGCAATAAAGTTCAGCTCAACCAGTGTGAGCAAAAAATGGCCCAAAAGTCTAGACTTGGAGAACAAGTACTGTTACATCCATTAGGCACACATCACTAGCTCTGTAGAGTTAGCAGTAAAGCAAGGAATCTTTGGTTGACTTTTTCCTATATAATTTAGCTCATTATCACTATTATTGCAGGCTTCCTATAAAGTCTTATGTATAACTCCTAAACATGAAAGCCTTACCTTACTAAGAAAAGTGTGTTAAAATATCTCTATCTAACCAGAGTATCATTAATAACAAAAAATTAATTACAAAAAATTGGTATAATTTGTCAATATGCAAAGTGCTTTAGACCTATGTAAGGGATCACTCATATAATCTCATAATATCATTGTAAGGTAGGAATTATGACAATTTTCAAATGATAAGAGATGCTCGGAGAAATTGAGGGACTTATGCAGCTGCTAAGAGCTATAGAAAAAGACCTCTGGTAGCAAGTACATGAACTTAAAGAAGCAGTGTACTGATAATGACTACTTGTGAGACACTACATGAACTGTGACTGTGCCATGTGGGTCTCGTGCTGGAGGACTTTAAAAAGCAGAGTGTAAAGAAATGATAAGTCCCGTTGACTTCTTTATGCATTTAAACCAATTTGACCTTATAACAACAACTTGGCATTAATTGTCCACACAAAGGACTCAGTACAATCCAATCCCTCTCTTGTCATGATGATCTTAGTAAACAAAATTAAAAAAAGAATTTATCTGGGAGCACTTTATTTAATGAGCAGAGCTTATCTAAGAGCATGGAGCTACTTGCTACATGAGCTACAAAAGATCTACAAGAGATGAATGATGAAGACATAATGAGAGCAACCTCTAGCATTGCCAAATTGCTACTATTAAGAAGGGTCTTCTCTGTTTGAAGTTCAGCCTTCATTACCTACTAAGTATCACCATCAGCAGAAACTGAACAATGATGGTCCAAGAGCAGGTAATTCTACTGTAACTTCAGGGTATTTTATTAGTTAGTAACACAGCCAACACTACATTGGTCAGACCTCCCTGATAAGAAGCCACATTCCTACCTTAGTGTGAATCTGAAACAGGAAAATAAATTCAATAAATAAATAAATAGACAAAGGAGTATAGTCCTTTCTTTCCTGGGAAATTTAACAGCAGTGCAAAGGCCCCCAGCTCAGTGTGGAGTTGCAGGTCCCTTATACCCATACTCCACACTTCGTAGTTTGCCACCAAGTTCAGAGACCATCTCCAGGCCATTGGATATAATCTGTGCCTATGTTGAGGCAACATCAGACTACCCGTTTACATGTGTTCTACAGTCCATTAAAGATACTTGAGCCTATTTTGTCCTCTCCCAGATGGTTCTTAAAACATCTGCCATTCCCAGAAATATTCCAGGAACCTAAACAGAGGATTTTGCAGATTCCCATGCCCCCGACAAGTCTTTCCAGGCAGCAAACTCTCTACTGTCTTGAAGAAGCCACATGTTATGGGAAAGTAACCCTGGAGTTTTACAAGAGAAGTTTATAGGCACTGTGTTTTGTTGTTGATGTGGGGAGAGGATGGGTATTTTGAAGGGGGTATTGTAAGGAAAAGAAAAGATGGCTTAGAATTTTTTCCTTTTGAAAACATTCATTATAGATTGTGAATGGTGGTGCATGCCTATAATTATAGCACTTGGAGACAGAATTGCTGCAAGTTCAAGGCCAGCTTGGGCTACAGTAAATCTAGGCCAGTTTGAGATACATAGCAAAATCAGTCTTTCTCTCTCTCCCTCTATATACAATGATCCTGGGACACCATCAAGGAATTGTATACTAAATTTAGTTAATCAAATGATAAGTAACAAAACAGTGCACATGCTCATTCCACAGCACTGTTTTCATGCTGTGTCTTAAAACCAGAGTCATTCTGTTAAAATAGAAGCTCCTGAACTGAACAGTTGCAATTCAACCTAAAATATTTATTTAAGAAACGTTCTGGGGCTGGAGGTAGTGGTTAAGGCATTTGCTTGCAAAGCCAAAGGACCCAGGTTCGATTCCCCAGGACCCACGTTAGCCAGATGCACAAGGGGACACACTTGTCTGGAGTTCATTTGCAGTGGCCCTGGTGTGCCCATTCTCTCTCTTTCTCTCTCACTCTTTCTCTGTTAACTAAATAAATAAAAGATCAAAAAATTTTAAAAACAAACATTCTGTTCAATCTAAAAAGAACAGGGCATATATCATGCTACTTTCCCACCTATCCCTTGCTGATGACCTATCAAAAAAACAACATTTTTAAATGTATAAAGTGCCTACAGAATTTCACTTTCTCGGTCTTTATTTAAATTAGTATTTATTCAAGAAGCAATGTTAAATGATAAGTGATTTTTTTCTGTTTTGACCATAAAACTGTAAATATTTGATAGACTCTTTTTACAACAAAACAAATGTATAGAGGTACTGTAGCTGTGAAATACTAATTCAAGATGGGGGAACAGGTACTTGCTTCAGGTGCTGTCTGATTTATGTTCCAAGGACTCCTACAACAGTACTAAAACTTGAGAAACAGCAGGTAATGGCTAGACTGTCTGGAAGAAGGAAACTGGTAGACAAAGTCACATTTTGGAAATCAACATATCTCAAAACATTGCTGTGATAATTCATATTTGATAGTTTTTAAATAGAACCATCCCAAAGAAATTTGGTTAATTTTGTTAATTATATTGGAAGATGGTACATACAGGTCTGTGGAGCAAATAACAGGCTTCTTTGAGAGGTATCAGCAATTTCTGAGAAACTACCAAATACAGGAATGTGTAAGCCAGTCCTTACCCTTCAGGAGCTTTTATTCTAGCAGAGAATGGTGGCAAAGAGTTTAGGGAAGGAGTATGAAAAAAATAGAGGTGAGATTTATTTTGGGTTGGAAAACAAAGTCCTTTCGTGTAGATTGGTTTGTAAAGGTTGAGGTCAGATTATAAAAACTTTAACTTAGAGAACAGATTTTTACAGAATGCTGAAAGCAAGTAGAGAAGACAGGGAGTCTCTCCTGTGATTGGCTGCTGGGTCTTATCAGGTGCCTGATGATCAGAACAGGTGAGGTTCTAAGGATGGCTTCTGCTAAACTATTCAAGACAACCTCTAGCTCTGGTCACCTTCATTGAGCCTGTGGCTCTGAACACTGCTCTGTGACATGTTACTACATCTCTGCTTGTGTTTCCTTCACATTATTAGCCCTGACTATGAGAGGAAGTTGGAAAGTTGGTCTTCAGCTTTTAGCTGATCCCTGACTTCTGCTCATAGAGGCCTCCATAGCTCAGGAGAAATCCAACACTACTTCCTATAATGATCTTCCCATTTCCCAAGAAGAGACCTGGGCCAACTTGCTTTTAGGGAGATTACATAATATGTGATGTATGAGTTTGGATTTCAAAATCTGAATGCCATGATTTATTTTCAGCATCTGATTTTATGTGTTTATAATTCTTGTTTTCCATGTGTTTTTTGACTTGAGTCCACATCAGAGTTTCATGAATTTTCTCCAATTAGGGCCCACCATTTCTCATAGACCATTAAAATCCCAGGTTAATTACATGAAGAATTGCTCCCAAACTACTGCAGGCTATGAAGAGGACGCCCTCCCTAAATCCTGAGATCTCTGTACACCTTGTGGGGTCTATGTAGAAGTCAGCCACATGTATTAAGTGTTCACTTTGGCTGAGTATTTTAGCTACAATGTTTGAAGTTACCCTGCTTATGTGCCTTTGAGGACACCATTAGCATACCCATCTACATGAGAGTAAAGCAAAAAGCCAACCAAATTACACAAGAAAATTTAGCTAATAAACATTGGTCCAAGCCCAATTAAGACTCAAATGCCAGTCACTGTACAGAAATCACAAACTCCAGTAAAGGTTGTCAAAGTCTACACTGCAAAGCTCTTGTTTGGATTTTATATGTATGATGTATAACACAATATGAGGCCCACTATCAGTGCCTAATTAATTATTTGTACCTACAATCTATAAGGTGACTAGAAATTCTCTAAGTAGAAATATAAACTCTCATTCAATTTCATTTTGATCCACAAGGATTTGGATGTATTTTCCAGAGCCAACAAAATAATACATGACTGAATGACAAAAAAAAAAAAATCAAATAAGTCAATTTAATGTGAAAAAACATCACCCAAAATGTTTTTAAGACATCACATAAATCAAAGGCTGATTATCTGGGATTTTCCTATTTCCAGTGGCTAAGCTAGCTGGTTTCCTTATTGAGTTTCTCCTAATCATTACAATAGCCTCACGTGAGGTGTGGTACGTACAAAAAAGGAGATGTGTACTTTCTTACTGTGACTATCTACCTAGGAAATAATAATATAAGTATATTTTTAAAGCTTTTATTCATTTGGATTAATTGAAAAATATTGTGGTTTCCCTTTGTTCTGAGTAATGGAATTATGTCTCCTCTGGGGGAAATTTAAGCTATACAGAAATTATGACATCTCACCCTATCTGACCTTGGAGTTCACACACTGTAAATCAATGTTAAAAGGCTGCTGCCCAGCCTCCAAAGATCTCCCAAGAATGTCATATACACAGAAAGTTGGCACCTGGATGCCCTTCAAAGTCCCCACATGGGCACTGGAGTGAGCTCATCACTTCAACTGAAAATCAGTCTTTGTTCCCAGTGTCACGTCTTGCCTTAGGAGGCAATGGTGTCCTCACAATCATGCCCATTCATAAGGCCACAGCAGTGGGGTCCGCACTGAACAACTCTTCATTGAGCTGCAGAAAACAAGGAAATAGCTGCCGTGTTTTCCCAGTGATGCTATTAATATTTAAGTGCTGTTCTCTAGTGGAGGGGGCAAAATAACCCAACTTGAAAGGGACGCTGACCTATTTTCATGATTACTGTTGCAATGATGAACAAATTGCTCAAAAAGAAAACACAATCACATCTAGCCATATTCCAATTAACCACCAGAAAAGCCTAGTGTTAGTGAAAGATGATACTTAGAAAATTTCCAGCTACCACTGTGGATAACATAAGAGAGATTCTGTCTAAGCAGAATGCTTAGTGATTTGCAAAAGTAACCCTCATTTTCATATAGATGGAGGAGCATGTTATTAGTAAATGATGATGTTAAGAAATAGTATCTGAAAATTGGCATGTAACTCTGAATTTAGATCTCTCCTTGTATCTCACCCTTCTTACTGAACCATACAATACAAATAAAGAGAAGCAATTCTCATATCAAGTGATTTTCCAGTAGCCATTCAGCAAATCAGTAAGTATGAATAAGGGAAGAAGCAATAGGACCCATCACCATCACTTGTACTTCACCTCAAGTATGGCATCACAAACCATGGTGCATGGTGCCTCAGTCCTGGCTTCCTAGGCAGGAAGTAACTGAAAATAAGGGTTTGGGGAGCAGCTATGTGACCCTATCTGCTGCTGTCATTGTGAAAATTCTCATAATCATGTATCCAGAAATCTTTTCTCCCGTCTAGTTCATTCTGTTTCTTTCTCACCTAAGATAGCTCCAAATTCAAGAGGAAGAGTCAAATAACTACTGTCAAGCTTATTACAAGGTAATAAGAAAAGTCATTACAAGCCTCGTTGAATAAACAGATAACTACACCCTCTCTCCCTCCTTCCCTTGTCCTTTGCCACCTACTCCATCTCCTCATCACCTTGGTCACCAATGGTATAAGCAATGGGACCAACATGCTTTGTTCAACATTTCCTTCCAGATTAATTTCTTAATCTTAAAGGTGCATGCATACTACTTAGCTCGTTAAAATCATTAAAATAATAGCATCACTTTAAAATTATATGATATGTTTAGATGTTCATTTTGAGGGTTTAGAGCTGGTTTTCTTCCCTTTGCTGGATGGGCTGTTAGAAGTAGGGAGGAATAAATATATCTCTTGTCCCTTTAGACCATAGTTTCTGTCTTTGTTTCATGAGTTTTTACTATTTACATTTTGGGACCAATAATTCAGTGCAGGGTGAAGCTGTCTTGTGAAGTGTGGATGTTTAATAGCATCTCAGACCTCTTCCCAGTAGAGGCTAATGACAAGCCTTCTTCCTTCCAAGTTTCCAGACACTGCTAAATAAATGTCAACTGGGTGGCAGTGTAGGAGGAGAAAAAAACTTTCCCCACTAGAGAGACACTTGTCAGTATCATACTTTCTGGTAGCATGTGGATTTGTCTGAACTGGAAAAAGAAGCTTATTTTATGTGTTACGTACTGTCATTTTTAAGGTGGGGATCAGTGATATGAGAGATTATTTTCATTGATAATATCTACTCAGTTCACAATGACCTTGAGAAAACTGGTGCAAAAATCACCAATCTAGTAAAAGATTTTTTAATATCTTGTAAAAAATTAAATTCTCCAAAACATAATAAAAACATTGAAAATAATATAATGTTTATCAACACAAGTTAACTGAGCCTAACAAAGCCAGTATGCATTTCCCACATTCTCCATGTGACATGTTTTGGCATCTGCTTGTTGATATGGCCAAATAAAATGATAAAAAATGTTACTAAGAATAGAAATTCATTTGTGTGTGTGTGTGTGTGTGTGTGTGTGTGTGTGTGTGTGTGATGTATGAGTACTTGTATACCACAGTGCATGTGTGGAAGTCATAAGATAACTTATAGAGTATCAGTCTTCTACTTCCATGTTGTTTGAAACAGGATCTCCCTTTTGTTGTTGTTGTTGTTGCCACTGAAAACACCACACTAGTTATCCTACAAGCTTTGGGATTCTCCTGAGTCCATCTTCCATGGTCACATTGGCATGTTGGGGTTTGTAGCAGACAGCTTTAGGTTTGCTGACATGAACTTCCAGACCAGGAAAACTTATGGAGGAAGGGATATTTATGGAAGTTTATAGATCCAGGGGAAGTTCCATAATGGCAAAAGAAGCTGGCCTGCTTTCACAGGACCAAACACAGAAAGAAAGAACACATGGCAAAAACCACACAGCACAGCACAGCTCAGGAACTCCAGCTAGGCACACTTTGCATATCTTTAGACTGAAATTGTACACCCACCACCACATCTTAGGGCTGGACCCTAAGATCCACCCAGTGACACTGCTCTAGCTAGGTGTCTACAGATCCAAACTACAAGCCAATAAAACACTGAATATATTGGGGGCCATCTATTCAAACTACCACAGGGTTACAGATGTGTGCACTACTTGCACCAGCTTTATGTGGGATCTGGAAATCCAAACTCCAGTCATCACGTTTATAGAGCAATATTTTTCAACACTGAGCCATTTACCCAGCACTAGGAAATTTATTCTTGAAATATTTCATTTCTGTTGTACTTGGCTTTACCATAAGGATGTATATACATTCTGCTCTGGAAATAGATTCAAGAGTTTTCCACAAATAAACCTTATATTAATATTGAAGAAGTAACTGACACATCATTCCAAGGAGAAAAATGTAAAGCCAGTTTGCATGGCAGTTCTGAAATAGCACAAGCTAATAAGAGACATTTATAAGGAAATATTTGTATCAAACATTGGCAAAACTGGATTCCTGGAATCAGAAAAGAAAGACCTTCCTAAGCTTTAAAAGATAATTTACCATCTCAGATTCTGAAATGAGCACTCTAACCAGTAAACTTCCTCTGTGTTTACCTACAAAATGAAATGTAATTAAGAAGGGGGTTTTCAGTAAATTCTTACCTTTAAAAGTATATTTTAATTTTAAAAGAATCTGAATAACAATATAAATATAACAGATGAAGATAGTTTTTAATCTTCAGGTTTTGACTGTAAAATAAATACCAATACCTTCCAAGTCATCACTTCTCTAGCAATACAAATTTCCTCATGTATATATACAAGAACAGAATTCCCTGATCTAGAAACTGGATCCCTAACACCAAGAAAAGCTATTTTAAGTAGGAACAAGTACAACTTAAATCTAACAGAAAATATCTGAAATTATGCTTAGACCAATGTGAATTTAAAAGCTTTTAAGCAAATCAGGATAAAATTTATAGTAAAGACCTGAGGTTGTTATTTGAAAGTAATTTTACTGAGTGGATAATTACAAGCATAGTAGATAATGGCAATGAAAGACAAAAGAATAGTGAGTTTTTTTTTTTTTTTTTAAACTATAGTGGAAAGATGATTATACTTGTAGAATTCAAATCCTGGCTTTCTTAGGTCTAATTAGTTCTGTGACCCTGGGCATAATTGCCCAGCTGCATTAGTGTGGGGTGTAAAAATGCTGAGTAAGTACACAGCTATAATCTTTCTGTCCTTTATACTTGTGATATGCTCTCAGAGACAGTTCCACTTAGTTTTGCTTAGCTTCAAAAGATGAGAAGATGCTATGACAAACAGATTCTATTGGCAGGCACCACATAACTTATATGACTCTCTCTGCCCACAGTCATCAATGATCATAGTTTCTTGAGGCATATCACTTAACCATTTGCAAAATAACCCTAGTATCTAATTTGGGGGAATAAAATTGAATGAAAGATTATGGCCATTTTTAGGGTTTCTTAAAAATATCAAGTCTTTCTGGTCTCAACCCTTGAAGGCAAGAACCATATCAGTCCTCTCACCTGTTATATCTCAAGCCCAAATACAGTGCCTGGCATAATAAGACTGGCACTCAGAAAATACTTGCAGAGGAATCCTACCCACCGAGGTCAACAGAAAATATCACTTTCATTTGATTGTGAGTCATCCACTAGACTATATTTGCAGAATTATATTATAATTATAAGTGGCACTTGGGGCAGTGCATAAGTGTCAGAACAACAAATATTTATAAGGGCTATAAAAATTATAAATTACCCATGTGGCATATTCAATTATAACAGAGCACCATTTGAAATTCTTCAAATAGGTCTTTACTTTCTAATCACAGGAAGGAAAACATGAATAGAAGAGCCAGATTCTGAGGCATAGACTAACCCACCCCAGAGACAGTTTAAGCACTGGAAGCAAAATATTAAAGCTTGGTATTCCCCACAGCAATAGACACACTTTTAAAGCAAGCTTGTTGCCATCTGCAGTTGTCAATGACCATCTGCTTGGGTCTAATCTGGTCTATAACAAGCAACAGATATGTTTAGATTCTGTTCTTCAGAGTAACTCCAGAAAATTCTTTTCCTTCAGAATGGTGATCTAAATTTTCATCTTTGGCTATTTTGGCCAGAGTATTAAATTTTCCATTAGGTCTGTCCCAAGGCCTATCCAGCCCAACATTCCATGAATGATGAGCCACATGCTCCACCACTGGGAGTGACTCACCTCTTGGTCCATCCTCTCCATATTGGCCTAAATACATCAGTGTCAGGCACAGAGAGGGTAGGCAGAATTCTCACACATAAGGTTATGGTAAGTATCTGAATAGTCACAGCATTTGTGAGTTGGCCCTCGGAAACTGTGAAAAGACATCCCCAAAGATGCCTATACACTAATTCCTGGGACCTATTGTAGCAAAAGGGATTCTGCAAATAGAATTAAGATTATTGATCTTAAAACTGGGAGATGGTCTTGGATCATCCAGCTAGACCCCATCTAATCACATGAGCTATTAAGAGAATTTTCTCTGGTTAGTATCAGAGAAGAACTGGAGGTGAAACTGGAGGTTGAGAGTCCATCAAGGTGATATTGCTGTTTGGAAGATGGTAAAGGCAACAAGATGACATGAGCAAGTTACTGCCTTGGGGAGTTAAGACTGCCTGACAGTCAGCAATCTGAAAATTTGAATGATCTGCGAAGTGCGCTCACCCCAGGACCTCCCAGATGATCAGTTAGGACTTAGGATGGGGTGCATCTTGTTTTCTGCCTTGTGTGATCCAGGGGAAGGAAGCAGACAACCTACTCCGACTACTAAGCTTCAGAACTATAACAGTGTGTGCTGTTTACAGACACTTGGTGTGTGGTGATCTGTTATAGCAGTATTAGAAAATGAAACTTTCGGGGCTTGTCCTGGGCTCAGTTCCCAATCTTTGGCATCACACTTATCATAGCAAATATGGAGGTAAAAACATCTGCATGAAGGAAATAAGAAAGCAGTTAAAGACAAACAAAGTGAGAATAACTGCTAAAAGTGACACTGTTCAGATTCCAATAATTTTCTTCAGGCTAAGATCTAAATTAAGCTGTAATTATGAACAAGGGAAAGCTGATTTTTCTCTGGTAAAACAATAAAGTTCTCAAAGGATTAGTACAAGTTCATTCATTGTACTTGAATTATGTGGAAAGATATAAAACAAATTCTTTCTCATTCACTATTCTATCCATAGTACCAGGTTCATAGCAGTTGCTCAATCAAAAATATATTTATTGGATTCATGTATGAACACTTACACTTACAATAACTAGAAATGGAAATAATTATTATGCCTCTCATTGAACTAGTACTCCTGTATCATCTACTTAAAGAATTGTTATAATTTCAAAAGCTTCAAATGTGCTCATCTAATGGCTATACAGAACAGGTGGTGAAGAGTAAACATTAACACAGGAAGCCATATGTCTAAGCAGTGGTTTGGGAATGGTGCTAAAGAAGGAAGATGCTACTGTTCAGACTCCAGAGAACTCAATGTGTGTTGGCTGTGCCCCAGTGCAGGCAAGGCATCCAGGAGGGCAGAGAGCATGCTTCTGTAGACTGGCTCAGCAGGCTATTGGGCTGCTGGCACTTCTCTTCCAGGACACTTTAAACTTCTAAGGCTGACTGAACAGGAAGAGAGATTGCAGATTCCTTGTGATAAACGGGGTCCTCAGCTTTCTTTGCGTGAATGGCTGCATTATGTGCAGATGTTCAATGCACTTCCACAAGCTTTTATGGATGAGTAAGTGGCATCATTATGGTGTGATCTGACCAAAAATAAAGCATGGCCCAGAGCCATCTGCAGAATTCCTTTCTTTTTAATAGAGATTGTAGAGGGTGATTGAGTAGAACTAAATTACTCTCCAGAGATGATGCTGGAAAGACAATCAATTAATCTCAAAATAAGAAATTGAATTTATCTTTGTATAATTCTAGCTTTAAAAATCTTTCACTTTTGACTGTCTCTTCATAGAATTTATAGGCCATCCTATTAAAAATCTCTCTCATAGACAAACTAGATAGAGCTTAGTAGAAAATATTTCTAATGTCTACAAAAATCAGCACTTTTTTTCTGTCAGAAAGGCATATTAGGCATAGAACAAATAAGCTCCCTAACTTGATTTCTCTGAGAACAGTATCTTTATACTGGCCTAGCTGATGAGATAAAGGATAAGCTTTGTACTCATTAACTGGTGGCAAGTGAAGTTGGATGTGTACAGAGGGAGGGACTAGGAAGAGGCAATATGGGTGAAAATGCCCTGCTGTTCCAATACACAAAAACTTCAGGATATTAAAGGAGGATATGGACTGATGATCCTTCAGCCAATTTTTTAGACAATCATCCTTAATCTCCCAAATTCAAAAGCTAAACAAATATAATAATGTCACATATCTGGTAAATAAAATAAGGAAAAACTCATGCAAAACAGAAAGCAGGGCAATGCTATAAAGAAAAAAGGTGAGGAAATAATTATTTAAAAAGTAGAAGAAAATCTACTTAAAATCAGATTTCAAGATGTGGAAGGACTTTCTACATAATGAATACCAAAAGAATCTATTGATAAAATGTAGCTTTATTTATTTATTTGACACAGAGAAAGATGCAGAGAGAGAAGGAGAGAGAGAAAATGGGCATACCAGGGTCTTCAACCTCTGCAAATGAACTCCAGACGTATACACCACCTTGTGCATCTGGCTTACGTGGGTCCTGGAGAACTGAACCTGGGTCCTTTGGCTTTGCAAGCAAGCACCTTAACTGCTAAACCATCCCTCCACCCCCTACTTAATTCTTTATCAAATATGCCACAAAATTAGAAATCAAATTTTAAAATATGCAAAATAATCCCTAAAAATATGAAAAATATTTAATACAATTAATATAAACATGATTTTTACAAATTTTTTTGAACTTGAGAGAAAAGTGTTCAATAGACATAAAATTGAAAAAATGTCAATAGGTTTTTTTTAAAAAAGTCATCTTGCTGCTAATCAAATTAGTATAAAGTAAGATACTTTTAATTAATTGAGAAAAATATTTTTCTTTCTTTTCAAAATAATCCTGTGGTGGATTATCAAAAGCACTAAGTGATAATCTTGTTTCCAATGCAGATCCAGGAAACTATGACAAACAAAACCAGAAATGGACTATAAGATATATGCAGCAGGCTGTCCTCAGATAGATAGATCCATAGATAAGCTCATGAAGTCAAAAGGACTCAAACTGCTGTCTACAACTCTGTCCCAGATATCAAAAATATCTTCAGAGATTTCTTACTAGCAGGAGAATAGTTTCATGATATGAAAAGTAAAAATAAAAATAAAAACATTTAAAATACTCAAATTTTACTATAAAATTTAGTTTTGTGTATATTAGACAATTACAGAAGCAGACACAGCAATGTACAAATCATGACTATCCCTGGGTTATAGGAAGGAGAGGAAGTAGTTGAACTCTTAGCAAGTGGCTAGGACAGCCACAGAATAGAGGCAACAACAGTTCTTTTCCTGAGATAATTTCATGTTTAAAAACACCGTACCTTTCTTTAAATTTAGTTCTTTAAATTTATTTTACAGGTTTTTTTTTTTTTTTTTTGACATATATATATTTAACTTTACATATATTTTGCAATTATTTCACTCTGCAAATATTTTACACTTATCTTACTTTACATATATGTTATACTTACTTTACAAATATTTTTACAGTGTTTTTCACTTTGAAATGACAAACATGGCTTATGGCACCATATTCTTCTACTCATATTGTATTCTTCCATTCTTTGCTCTTTGCTTTGGATCTTGATTGGATCAAGACACAGATGTTTTCTATTCTTTATGTTTTCCTACATATTCAAAAAGTTCTACATATTCAAAAATCAGTTTTCTAATAAAATTAAGAATCACCAAGTGCATACCCTAATTTTTAAGTTTAGAGGACAATACCATTGATCTCTACAAGTCAGCCAAATGTATATTTGGCCATTTATGAAAACCTGCAGTAGAAGCTACAGCACACTGGATGGATGGTGGCAGCAGCCCAAGTACAGCTAAAATACAGAGATGGCAGCTACTCCTGCTTAGTTTGGGCTTTCTCTCACCTCTCCCCATCCATCATCCCTAAGGTCTAATATTTTATTTAAAAAAAAAAAAAAAAACAGGTTTTGATAGGACATAGACCTCTGCTTTGCTTTTCATATGCTTTTTGATACCTGCCATAAGGCTCGGCACACAGCAGGCTCCTGCTCACAGGGCAAAAACTAACAACAACACAGACAGTCCTTCCTCTGCATAATCAAATTCAGTCCACAAGAGTGAAATTACTTTGGGTGAAATTCTGTAGTGAGCCTGCATCAACTATTTTCTTTGTCATCATTCCCTAAATAATAAATAATAATAACTATTTTCATAGCTTTTACATCATATTGGGTATTATTCGTAATCTGGAGATGATTGGAAGTATAGGGGAGGATGTGCACAGTTACATGCAAATGTCATAAGAAACTTGAGTACCCGAGGATTTTGCTTACTCTCAAGAGACCTGGAACCAGTTCACCTCAGATAACGAGAAACAACTCTACATGGAAACACTGCAAAATGCAAAATGTGATACAAATACAAGTAGCTAGCTTGATGATGTCTGGAGCTATACTTTTTTGTATAAAAGGGTATTCCAGTTTTTGTGAATTTTGAAATTAGTTCTTCAGTTAACTAGCAACTTCTAAGGAAGTTTACCAGTAAATAAACTGGGGAAGATGTCCCTCTGGAAGGAGTGAGGGAAGGAAGGGGAGGGAGGAAGCATATGATGAAAATTCAGCCTGAATATGAGTCACACTTCCTAGTGGCTTCATGAATGAGACAGGGTTTCTTAGTATACAGGGTGATTCCAGTATTCAGAATTCAGAATTCCTATACTTAAAATCTATAGAAGTAATCTGGGATAAAGGAACTTTACCTGGTGGATTTTAATATTTTTTTAATTTTTAAATTATTCAGATAGTCTTAAAATGAAAGCCATTGACTTAGTTACTTTTAAAACAAAACAACTGAAAGCTTTCAAGTTCCACTTTGAATCTAGGATGAAGCAAAATTCCTAATTTAGATGTTTTACTGCCATAATAACATACACTAAATTGGATTCAGCTCATCTGCCAAAAGAAAGGGGAGGAGGAGGAAGATGGAGGAAGGAAAAGGAAGAGGAAAAGAGGAAGAAGGAGGAGGAAAAAAATTCTCATTTGTTAGACTAAGTGATTCTGATGCTTCCATGAGATCTTTGTTAGAAAAATCAACCTAGAAGCTTTGTTCTAGTATCATAATTTATAGATCTTCCCCTTTTAAAAGCATACCAAAAACCTTAGTAATATTGGTAGCATTTGTTGTTTTAAATTGTTATGCCTATAAGGTATAAGTGTATCCATCTTCACTGAAAAAAAAAAAAGAACTAAATTCACCATTATGTATAGTACATTTCCCAATAATTAACATCTAACCTTAAACAATGTACTTGGGATTACTAAATGTTTTAATTAATGAAAAACCAAATAGCTTGTAAGTTGAAAAATTACCATCTAATTTCCATTTTAGGAAATGCCTCTCTCCAATTAACTAAAAATGCTTCAGAATGACCTAAACTTACATGCCTGGGATAAAATCCATTCAAAATGAAAAGTATATAGGAAAATTGACTAAAATCCACTTGGAGAAGGAAGCCTTTCTCTCTCCAGACACACCACTTTACATGCTAAAGAATCCCCAATTATCTGACAGGTTACAGGAAGAAAGCACTTCCTCCATACTTGACAGTCTTTCTGAAAGCACACTGTACCATTGTGACAGCACAAAGACAGCATCCCACCAGGGGACAGAGAAAGGAATAAAATATGTTTAGCTAAAGATGGTACAAGGACATATGTAAGCTTTTCTTCTAGAGTCCTTATTTACTACAATGATCAAGGTGCTGGCTAGTGGTATGGGCAGGGAGTTGGGGTGAGGGGTCACTGAATACAATCAGCCTGAAAGATGCTCAAGGTCCTAGCCTGGTGGTATGGGCAGGGAGTTGGAGTGAGGGGTCATTGAATACAATCAGCTTGACAGAGGTGACTTCTGAGAAGTCACTGGCACTTAATCATTGGAATTAATATTCAGATAGCTCTCTGGGTACTATCAACTTCCTCTTCACCCACCTTGTTACAGAGCAGGTGTTCTGAATATTACAGCTCCAAAGACTCACAAAATAGATTTTTTATTCTACCATTTCCCTGCTCTTATGTGTCCAGTTGAAGCAACATTAAGTATATATACATTATTTAGTAACTTTTACCACCATGATCTATCTCAAAATTTGCCCTAATCCCAAAATAAAACTCTGCATACATTTTAAGTAACAGTACCAATTTAGCCTTCCTTCCAATCCTAAATAGGATTTTGATAATAATCCAAATTTCTTCCATTCTATGAAGCCATACATCTCTCTCTCTCTTCTTCAAGGGAAACACATTCCTCAGTGTGGTGGTTTGAATGTATGGCCCAATAGACACAAGTGTTTTTTATTATGACTGAGCTTGCAACTTGAGTCTCCAGCAAGCAGAGCACTGCCAGGGAAGAAGGATGTCTTGTAGTCCAGCCCTACTAGGTGTGTTTGAGCTCTGAATGTTCACGTTTACTGCCTGTTTGGTGATGTCTCTCTGCTAAGCATCTGCGGAAGTGAGCCACCTTCTTCCACGGTGTTTCCCTGGATTCTGTAAACCTCAAATAAATTCTTTTCTCTCATAAGCTACTTCTGGTTGGGTGTTTGTCCATCAATGAGAAAGTACCTGCAACACTTAATATCACAGAAGAAGTCAGTTAATAGACAGGTTGGTCAATATTAACAGCATGTGAATCAATCAATCAATCAATCAATCAATCAATCTCTCTCTGATAATCAATATCACAGAAATAACTTTCACATCAGACTTCTTCGTAAAGAAGTATCATCTCAGTTAAGTGGCAGGGGAGAGGTACCCAGAGCTCTGTTAACTAGCTACTCAAACTGTATGTGGTTTGAGGGTTGTGCTCAATCAGAACAAGCTTCTGTTTTCTTATATTTGGTGTTAAACTAAGAAACACAGACAGAGTCATTGCATTCTGTTAGTCCAGGAGGGACTGCTGCTGTGGGATACATAGGAAATGACTAAGCAGAAAATCTACCATCTTGTCTCCTACCTAAGTGTAAAATAATTTGGGTAGATTGGTTACAGACATAAGGTATTTGTCATTTTACACCTAACCTAGTGCTTTTACTTAACACACATTGTTGCATACCTGCTGTCCTCTGAAATTTGCTAGGGGCTGTGAAGCCAGCAGTGATGTTTCTGACTTCACAGATCTCTCAATAGTGATATGTGCCTTCCCCACTGATCCCAAGAGAATGTAGAAATAGAAGCTTGCAGGGCTTTCGTGTCTGGAGCTGGAATCCTAGCTAATTCCTTTCTGAACATCCAACCACCAATGGGCTCTGACATGATGAAGTTTCAAGCCTCCTAACAGAAAAGCCACTTAGAAAACATACTGCCTAAATGAAAATATGTGATCTTTGTATTTAAGAATAAAAGTTGTCAATTATGTAAGACATAAAACAGTGTGTTCTGGAGACATTTCCTAGATGAGTCACATGCTTAGTCTTTGTGTGCATGGGAAAGTACAGTTCTTTAGTAACCAAAGGTTTATATCAGCAGAGCACAATCATTATTATTGAAGTGTCAACTTGCCTTTGTTCCTCCTAGATCCATACTTTCTCTTCCACCCTTTCCATCAACCAGTTTCTAAGTATACCTGTCTTTAGGATATGTGGCTTAAAAGAACAGAAAGTAGGACAAGCTCAAATTCAAATCCATTAACATTGTGCTGGGTGGCTTGGAGAAAAAAGGAAGAGAAAGAGGGAGTAGAGAGGAAAAAGGAGGAGAAGAAGGGGATGAGATAAGAGAGAGAAAGAAGGGGGCAAAAGACAACACAACTTGGGGGAAGGACAAGAAATCTAGAAGACTTACTACTTGATGTTAAACATTTACAAATTTACAATACTTAGGACAGTATGGCATTACCATACTGTTGTATGGTAATTGGTTAAGTTAGTTAAATTAGTTGTCTAATTTAAGATTGTATGTACATGGCTGACACATAGTGGAACTGAGAAAGTGGTAAGGCATAAGATACAGACTTGCTGTTAATCTGACTTTCCTAAGAAGCACTTTATTCCAGTCCCAGACTTTATTGGGACACCCTTCCTCTGCACCTTAGTATCTTATGCACATGCAAATTACCATATCTACTTAATTACAGAAATCAACTCTTTGTAGTCAATTTTCCTAGCACTAACGTGCTGCCTATCACATGGTAAGAAATAAACTAAGCCTAAGAGACTCAACACAGACTGTTGGAGTCTCCAGTCATAGAACAAAAACTCTATCAAGCTGCTGGAGAGATGAACTTGATGCTTTCTGTCACAATTAACAAGTGAAATAAATGGAGAAATTCTTCCCCTTTCAAAATTCTTCAGAGTGAAGGAATAGACCAGCAATTTTCCACTAGTGATGTTAAGGATCAAACATGTACAGGGTTAAAGTTAGCCATACAGAGGTAGGTTGCCCTCAGGTACCCAAAGGTAGCTGCACTCAGAAACCAGGCTCAGAACAGGCCAATTATTAGCCTGCTTCTCAAACATTCATCTTCAAACATCCTAACATCCCAGGTGGCTCTAGCCCCTGCCCAAAATAAACAATAACATTATCAAACCTCAAAAATATACTCTCAGCAAGAAAAGTAATATTAATAAATAATTCTTTCACTTGTAGCCTGGCATGGGCCATTAGAATCATATAGTAGATGCTTTTCTGAACTGTGCCCAGCCTGTTACTTTGTTCAGAAAAAACTTCCCTCCACTCCATCATTGGCATTGATGGCCATGTTTAAACACTGGGACTCGCATTTACAGCCAAAGTGATTAGTCCTAATTGACCTCCTGATCCAAGCTAAGCCAATTAATTCTCTCTTCCAGGAACTGGAACTGGGTACTGCTCAGTCTCAGGTGAACTGTGACATGGCAATATTCAACAGGTGGATAGTGAAGTAGAAAAGGCTGCTCTGCAGAGATAAGCCTAACACAGACACAACAAAGAAACTGAAAGAAGAGGCCAACTGGCCAGAGTATGAGAAAGAAATGAATTCTAGAAAGCTTCCAAACATGTCCAGGCTTGCCCTGTTCTTTGTGAGGCCCATTCCAACAATGGCCTCCAGCTTCCATGAGATCCCCAGCACACACCTCTGTTTACAGTACATTCCCCTTTTTATTCAAGAAAATTATAGTTTGCTTTACAAACAAGAGAAGTTTAATTTTAAGATATACACTCTAAATGTGTATATTTATTTTTCTACAAATTTAAAGGACATTAAAAATTGAAAAACTTGATGAGCTTTTTGTTTTCTTCACTAACTGAAAGACTTAGAGTTAAAAAGAAGTGAGTCAGTTATACTATTGTGCTAGTTAACAGCAGGTATTCAATGAACTCAGACGCTCTCTCACGCTGTTTAATGAATATCTACAGATGCACCAGTTGCAATGATGTATGAATTGCTGCATTTTCTAGGTGACAAACAATTTTGCATACAAGTTAAATGATAAATTTGTATACTATTATCAAGCACAATTCACCTGTAGGTGAATTGTCAATAGTCTCATTTGTTTTTAGCTGAATATTACCAAATAAATAAAATAAAATAAAAGAGGAACCTAAATGATTGCAAAACTGTTCAATTTTAAAGGCTTAAGTTACACATTACTATATACCATGCATTTATTTTCTCATGATATTATTCTCTGGTGACTCAACTTCTATTTAGGTTTCAAACTATATCAAATCAGTTAATTTACTTAGCATTTACTCTAGAACATTAGTTATCAATGTACGGATGAAATGTGGGGGAGGACATTATGTTTTTTTCCCCTCACATATAGCCAAGGATAGCTCAGTTGATTATATAACTTGATAGACTCTTTATCCAGCAAAGGAAAAGGTTTATCAAACTGTAATCCATATTGTGGTCACCTTTCCTTCATTGACTCTTCAATGTAGTGGAGAACAGGAGAATTAAGAAGCAGAATAGGCTGGGACTAGTAAAATGACTCAGCAGGTAAGAGTGCTAGCCACATAAGCATGAAGACCCAGAGATTCTCCTGTCTCTACCCCACTCCCCACAGGACTGGGGCTCACTGCTTAAGCAGTCTGACCAAGAATATCAGCTCCAGACTCAGTGAGAGACTCTGTCTCAAGAAAATAAGTTGAAGAGTAATAGAGGAAGGGCATCCAACTCAACTTAAAAGCAGCAATAGACAACACAGAAATGAACAGCTATGACTGTAATTCAGAGTTGCTTAACTTCTGGACATTACTTTTTGAATTTCATACATTTTTTTGTATCATGAAATAATTTTTGATCCTGTTTCAATGATTTATTTTTATTTTAGTTATTTTGAGAGAGAGAGAGAGAGAAGCAGAGGGAGAGACAGAGATATGGATATATAGAGAGAAAGGGCACTCCAGGGCCTCTAGCCACTGCAAACAAACTCCAGACACATGTGCCACCTTGTGCATCTGGCTTACATGGGTTCTGGGGAATCAAACCTAGGTCCTTTGGCTTTGCAAGCAAATGCCTTAATGGCAAAGCCATCTCCCCAGGCCCCTGTTTAATAATTTAAAACTATAAACATTATAGGCCATTGCCAAGACCCTTGGTTTCCCACTAGAAATAGATGGTATGACCATATTGCTGAAGACTGCATATACTTGGGCTGCAAGGTCACAGAGAAATCCTGCTGGAGCTGAGCTGAAAGCTTCCTCCACGTGGACCAGCTGACAGAAATCTGGAAAAATCTATGCTACATGAAGTTTAATGAGAGAGAGAAAACACCAGTGAAGATACTCAACAGTGGACACTACAAGCTTTAAATTTGGCAAGCCAGGCCAAATGAGCCAATGGGTGCAATAGTGGCATGTCTGTTATGGGGGAAACCAACCACTCTCTAATTGGACTGGAGGTCCGTTCCATGGGAGGGAATATATCCCTGATACTGAAAACCTATGACAAGGGTAATCATGAGCCCTAGGGGTGTAATGTCTGCTGGTGTCTGGCTAAATTTATATACTATGCTCACTAAACTGCCCAGTAAGCTCTTCTCTTAATATCCATACCCATATATTAATGCTACTCTCACTTTTGGTTAGAGAAGCTTCTCTTTTCAGATGGTGGTGACTCAGAAGGCACCATGGTGTTGAGAAGAAGGTACAGAGGGGTGGTCAGCACTGAAACATAGCTAACACACCTTCCAAGACTCAGAGTCCATTGTGGAAGAGGAGGTGGAAAGAATATAAGAGCCAAAGGAAGAGTAGGACTCCTTACAATGTGCTCCTCCATGACCTCATAGTGCCTGACACTACCTACACAAGACCATCATAATAGGAGGAAAAGATCATGGCATCAAAATGAAAAGAGAGACTGATTGAGAGGGGGAGGGGATATGATGGAGAGTGGAGTTTCGAAGAGAAAAGTGGGGGGAGGGAGGGAAGTGCCAAGAAAATTGTCAATAAAAAAGTGTGTGTGTATATATATATGATTCTTAGCTTTCAAGTTGTATAAAACGTGGGCAGTGAGCCTGAAAAACAACCTTAGTATTGCTGCTAACAATAATAAACAACAAGAGAGCAGGGATTGTGTTCCTGTCAAATATATCCTTTTTAACTGAATGTATCATTGCTTATTTCCTATGGTTTTAGCTACCAGTTGAAGGCAGATTGTAAAATAAATTTTGCGATAGATTGCTGTGAGGTGAAAATACATCTTCCACAGAGTTCAAGGACAAACAATGATGCCCAGTTATCCCACTGTAACCTCCCTCTGCAGCTTATCCAATGCACAATGGAAGCCTAGATATGCAACTTTAGGGGCACCCTCACATCTGACATTCAAAATAATCAGACTGGTCACAAAAAAAAATAAAAGATCAGCAAGAAATTCGATTTTAAAAAAAAATGAGCAATTGACCAGGCCATTTGGGTTTCAGTTTCTCATCTATACCACAAATGGGTTTTACTATTTATCTTTAATGATATTTCCATATTTCACCAGCAAGGTCAGAATATTCTTACCTTTATAAAAGCATGGAATGGATTTATAGCAGCTTCTCAGTTTTGTAAGGAAGATGAGCTGGGGGAAACAATTGGAACTTAAGGAAGTACATGTTTAAGAGCACTTTTCCATGCTAGAGGGGCACATCTTATATTTGCAACCAAGAATTAACAATTCTTAAACCTGGCATGTTGGTGCATATCTTTAGTCCCAGCACTTGGGAGGCAGAGGCTGAATCATTGAGAGCTTGAGGACATCCTGAGACTACATAGTGAATTCTAGGCCAGCCTGGGCTAGAGTGAGAACCTACCTTGAAAAACAAAACAAAAAGATGGAAAAAAAAAGAACTAACAATTCTTTTTTTAAAAATTAACACTTCTTCATCCCTAAATGACATTGAGCCAACCGCTGGCTACCAAAGCCACATACTGCACTGTATTCCAGGCCTGATACCCACCTGTTGCCATCCTGCTGCTGACAGCCCCTTTAGTTCAGGGGAGCAGAATGAGAAGTGTATCAACGCAAAAAGTGTATCAGTGTATGGAAAGAGGGAAATAATGTATTTCTGTTTTTCCTATACCAAGTATCCACTTCAAGCCTGCCCAGCTCAAATGCAATCAGGAAAGATAGGAAACGGGATGTAGCTCAACTGATAGAATACTTGCCTCACATGCAAGAAGCCCTAGGTTCTGTCTCCAGCACCAAATTAACTGGCATGTGGTACACACTAGTCATCCCAGCATTTGGGAGTAGGTCATCCTTGGATATATAGAGTTTGAGGCCCGCCTGAGTTACAAGAAAGGCAAATGGAGATTGTTGAGGTTTAAATGTCACCACTTCATTATGGCATTGATCTGGAGATATTACCAGAAATGAAGGAGATCAAATAGCACAACACCTCAAGATACAAAAATGTTAACAAACATATTTGTAGTCGTCCAGGAAATGTCTCTGTTATAGTCTGGATCTGAAGTGTCCCTGCAAAGCTCATGTGTTAAAGGATCAGTCCCCAGTACAGCAATGTGCAGAGGTGGGGCTTTGGGGAAATAACAGTGTTATGAGGGCTCTGATCCCATCAGCTCCTCTGAGGTTCCTTTTGCCCCAAGGAGATGTCAGCTCATCACCCCACTTTATTCACCATTCCTAATGCTTTGAGTGTTATAAGGAAAGTAGAACTAGTTTCTGTTCTTACTTTTCATATCATTTTACATGTGGAGAAATGTGGTAAAACCAGTGAAAAAACTTGCTGTTCTCTGAAAAAAAGGGTGTGTGTATTTTGAATATCATGGTTTCAGGCTAGAGAGATGGCTCAAGGGTTAAAGGCACTTGCTTGCAAAGCCTGATGGTCCAGGTTTCATTCCCCAGTATCTACATAAAGCCAGATGCACTAGCTAGTGCATCCATTTGGAGTTCTTTTGCAGTGGCAAGAAGCCCTAGCATGCCCATACTTGCTCTCTCTGTCTGTCTCTCCTCTCTCTTAAATAAATAAGAAAATCATGGTTTCAATGCCAATCCAGGTCCTCAATAAATGGTTATGTCTTGGTTTATTTCCTATATTTTGCACTACAACAGCATTCAGAGATACTTGTCATTCTAGAAAGGAAAGTTAACAAGGAGTATTTAATAGCAATCCACCAAGTAAAGTAAAAATAGCTTCTAATAACTGATTTTTTAAAAGAGATGAACTATATCAATATAAGAGGAAATCAAAAAAGGCTGATTTATTTAGAGATAAAAACAGAAGTTTGAATTAATAAATATATTTTAAATATAAGTTTGACAGAAACAGATTTGGGGATTGTACTCAATGATAGATTAAATATGAATCTCATATTTCATTACAACCTTGAAAACATAAGCATGGAGCTATAATCCTGAAGGTGCGGGTAATGCAAGTGCTGCTTGTCAGGTACAGATCCATGCCCCCTCATCCCTTTTAGGGTTAGATAGAAATTCTCTAAAGACTATAGCAATAGTAGTCTTTAGAGAATTTCTATCTACCACTATAGCAATTGTCTTTAGAGGATTTCTATCTACCACTATAGCAATTGTCTTTAGAGGATTTCTATCTACCTCAAAATGATCTTTTGTGAAAAATACTCAACAAAGCAAGGCATACTGCTGATAACTAAGGCTGATGCTATAAAAATATTATAGGTTGTTGGGCTGGAGAGATGACTTAGCGGTTAAGGCGCCTGCCTCCTAAACCTAAGAACGCTGGTTCCAATCTCCAGCGGTTCCAATCTCCAGGTCACGTTTAGCCATATGTAAAAGGGGTGCAATGCTGCACTTGACCACAAGGGGGCGATCACATCTGGATTTCATTCACAGCAACTGAGAGGATGCTGGAGCGCCCATCCCCATCTGTCTTCCTCTCCCTCTCTCTCTCTGTCTCTCTCAGTGTCTCTCTTCCCCCAAAAAAAAAAAAAAACATTATAGGTTGTGGTGTGGATAGAGAAAACACATATTCTCACACTTTAATATTCCTTACTAGAATTTAAAAGCTGAATGTGGACTCTAAAAACAAAACCCTAACCATTAACCATAAGCTCTTCATGGATTCCATTTTCATAACAGTTCAGTAATGCCTGGAAGGAAAACCATCCAGAGATATATAGACAGGTGGATCTCTCTCAAATAAATAAATGAAACTAAAATAAATGGGCTAGAGAGATAACTTAGCAGTTAAGGCACTTGCCTGTGAAACCTAAGGAACTGGGTTTGATTCCCCAGGGCATAAGCCAGATGTACAAGGTGGCACATGTATCTGGAGTTCTTTGAAGTGGCTAGAGGCCTTGAAACATCCATTATCTCTCTGTCTCTCTCTCTCTCTCTCTCTCTGTCTCTCTGTCTCTCTCTCTCTCTCACACACACACACACACAATCACACACACACACAATCACACACACACACAAATATTTTTTTTAAAAGGGAGTGCAAATGTTCTGAGAGCTGGGAGGCCAGTTTGGTGTCCCTCATGAACTCCCAGACCTCAGCATAATCACCACCCAAGTGGAAGCCCCTCCCATGGATTCTGGAAGCCCTTTCTCTTACTCTTACTGCTTCCCTCCACATCTTTGACTTTACATGCTCAAAGCAGTCTGCTCAATATCACCACTTTGATCACCTTATGTGATTTCCTCCTGTAACACACCTGATGCTTTTGTGGCAGTCTTATGTACAGCTCCAGCATCTTTTATCTTTTATTCTCCCAGCTCAGGATTTGCAAGTGTACCTTCTACTTCTAACCCAACATGGCTGAAATATTTTAAGTCCTTTTCATCTTCAGTTTTCTACTTCATTTAATTTCAATTCAAAACACCCTAGATCCATGAAAACAGATCTTCCTTTCATACCTATAGACAAAGCTTCCTCAGATTCACCTCTGAATTTCTCCTTTCCTTACTCTGCCTCCACCTCTGTTGCATGGTTTAATAAAAGCCAGTTCTCTTTGCCTCCCTATATTCCAGGTTTTGTTTCCAAAACTGAGAAACAATGAAGTCATTTTATTGCTTTAACCAACCTGAGCTCCCTGCTGCCACAGGATAACTGTATCTTTGCAATTAAAAAAGAAAAACAGGGGGCTGGAGAGATGGCTTAGCAGTTAAGGTGTTTGGCTGCAAAGACAAAGGACCCTGCTTCGATTCCCCAGTACCCATATAAGCCAGATGCACAAGGGGAGCATGCATCTGGAGTTCGTTTGCAGTGGCTGGAGGCCCTGAGGTGCCCATTCTCTCCTTCTCCCTCTCTCTCTCTGTCTCTCTCTCTCTGCCTCTTTCTCTCTCTCAAATAAATAAATAAATAAATTATATTATTTGAAAAAGAGAAACAGAATCTCTTTTCATAACTCATTCCCATTCCCTAGAACGTTTTCTCAGACTTTGATCTAGGTTTATTGAAAATATTACTTTTTTTATTCCTACTCACATAAAAGTCCAATCACAGAAGCCAGTAAGCTAGAAAGGGGATATAAAGGGAATAGAAAGAGAGGGAGGGGGGATTTAATAGGATGGTATTGTATACATGTAAGTAGAAGAATAAATTAATGGGGGTGAAAAGGCCTAAGTGAGGTCAGGGAAGAGATTTAGTAAAGGAAAGGTGGAGGGAGGGCTAATCAAAATCTAAGAGGATATAAATAAGTCATATGGAGACCTACTTTTCTGGACAATGGAACACTCAGAAGCAATAGAGTGTTACTAGAAAATTTTCAGTGCTAGGGATCATATACCTTCCAGTGAGTTGTTGGCCAGGGAGGTCACAAATACCCCCAAAACATTATAGGCCATTGCCAAGGCCCTTGGTTTCCCACCAGGAATAGATGATAAGACCCTATTGCTAAAGTCTCCACATACTTGGGCTGCAAGGTCACTGAGAAATCCTGCTGGAGCTGAGCTGAAAGCCTCCTCCATGTGGACCAGCTGACAGAAAGCTGGAAAAAGCTATGCTACATGCAGTTCAGTGGGGGAGAGAGAAAACATCAGTAAAGATACTCAACAGTGGACACTGCAAGCTTTAAATTTGGCCAGTCAGGCCAAGTGAGACAACAGCTGCAATAGTGGCATGTCTGTTATGGGGGAAACCACCCACTCTCTAATTGGACTGGAGGTCTGCTTCACAGGAGGGAATACATCCCTGATAATGAAAACCTACAACAGGGTAGTAATGAGCCCTAGGGATGTAATGTCTGCTGGTGTCTGGCTAAATGTATATAGTATGCTCACCAAACTGCCCAGTAAGCACTTTTCTTAATATACATACCCATATATTAATGATATTCTCACTTTTGGTTAGAGAAGCTTCTCTTTTCAGATGGTGGTGACCTTGGAATGACGTAGAAGGCACCATGGTGCTGAGAAGAAGGGACAGAGGAGTGTTCAGCATTGAAACATCTCAAGACCACCTTCCAAGGCTCAGAGTCCATTGCAGAAGAGATGGTGGAAAGAATGTAAGAGCCAAAGGAAGGGTAGGACTCCTTCAAACATGCTCCTCCAGACACAAAATGGCCTGGATATCCATGACTTCACAGTGCCTGAAACTACCTACATAAGACTATCATAATTAAAAGAGAGACTGATTGAGAGGGAGAGGGGATATGATGGAGAGTGGAGTTTCAAAGGGGAAAGTAGGGGAGGGAGGGAAGTACCAAGGGATATTGTCCACAATTAAGGAAGTTGTCTATAAAAAATAAATTAATTGAGCCAGGTGTGGTGGCGCACACCTTTAATCCCAGCACTCAGGAGGCAGAGGTAGGATGATTGCCATGAGTTTGAGGCTACCATGAGAATACAGAATGAACTCCAAGTCAGCCTGAACTAGAGTAAGACCCTACCTTGAAAAACCAAAACAAATAAAATAAAATTTAAAAAAGTAATTTTTAAAAAGAAAATATTACTTTTTTTTTTCAAGGTAGTATCTCACTCTAGCCCAGGCTGACCTGGAATTCAATCTGTAGTCTCAGGGTGGCCTTGAACTCATGGTGATCCTCCTACTTCTGCCTCAGGAGTTCTGCGATTAAAGGCATGCACTACCACGCCTGGCAAAATATTACTCTTTTAGAAACCACATGGTCTGCATACAATTCTCCTTCACAGATTCTTCTGACACTGGACATCTTTCACCAGGAACTTTTAAAAAAATATTTTATTTATTTTATTTTGAGAGAGAGGGGGAGAGAGAAAATGGGTGCACCAGGGCCTTTAGCCACTGCAAACAAACTCCAGATGCATGCGCCACCTTGTGCTTACATGGGTCCTGGGAAATCAAACCTGGGTCCTTTGGCTTTGCAGCCAAACGCCTTAACTGATAAGCCATCTCTCCAGCCTTTACCAGGAACTTTGATTACTGGCATATTAGCCCAAATCAACACAGTGCTATGCATAGGGGTATTAATATTACTAACAACAGTCCAATAAATAGGTGAATAAAAACTGAAAATCCTTTCTGTTCCATTTTAGCTTTTTCCCAAATCTCATTGCATTCCTAGAAATTATAATAACTTCCATTGATATGTAAAATTGTTGAATTAGGCACAGCAATACATACCACACTGAAATTGGATATTTATCCCAATTCTCCTATCTCTATAAGGTTATTATAAGGCTTTAGAAATAGGAATAATTGGGCTTTCCTCAAAGGCAATTATAAGCATCTGTAGTTATCATGATCTCTTATATTTTTTGGATAGTGTGCATCCTAGAATCACAGGCTTCCAACAGGGGCCTTGGAAGTCTTCTATCCTATCTGCCACCTGCACCTTGATGGAGTTTTAATTATATGGGTTTCTGAAGTCTCTCTCTCTCACACACACCATATACATATATGCATATAATTTCACAGTCAAAATATGTTAAATACATCATAAACAGACCTGGTTTTATGTAATCCTACACATGAGGCTTTGGGCAACTGGGCAAGTTAGTTGATTCCATGGCTGTCACATACACATGCAAACAGAAATCCATCCAGTGATGAGAAAAGAATTAGAGGCACAAGGGTAGAAGGCATTTCATAACTGCACTACCACAAACATGTTACCACTATGAGAGAACAGCAATTCTGGTAAGTGATTTTTTGCTAAAAGAAGCATGAATCAAATATCATTGTTGAGATGTGCAAAACAACTTCACCATTTCATCATTCAGGGGAAAAAAGATTCCCACACTAGCTGAACTTAATGGCTACAAGTCAAAAGACAATGACATGGATAATCTCTAACTACATCCTGGTGGGAACATAACTAGAAGACATAATAGAGTTTTATTGTCCCTGTGCTTTTAAAAAGAGCTATTTAAACAAGATTTTCCTTTGTGATGCAAAGGCAGGACACAGCAGGACACTGCTGATTACTAGTGAACAAGCTGTGTCAGTGAAAGAGACAGAACTATCAATACCTCCTCTGTATGGAGGAGAAAAGAATGCAATCTACTTCTGCTACAAAAAAAAAAAAAAAACAAAATATTATGAGGACAAACTAATCCTCCGCTCTACTGGCATTTGCTTTATACATATAGTAAAATCTCCTTAACTTTCTGTTTGTTTGTTTGTTTGTTTGTTTGTTTGTTTGTTTGTTTGTTTGTTTGGGCTTTTCCAGCCCAGGCTAACCTGGAATTCACTCTGTAGTCTCAGGGTGACCTTGAACTCGCGGTGATCCTCCTACCTCTGCCTCCTGAGTGCTGGAATTAAAGGCGAGTGCCACCACACCCAGCTTCCTTAACTGTTTTTAAAGACCATAAACCAGCACTTGCATTAAAAGGAAATCTTCTCATAAGGAGGTAGACCCCTTGATCTAAGAGATGATGCATTTTGGGAATAATTGGGACTTCTCTTGGCTGGCTTTCCATCTAAACCAACTACAGTGGCATCTACTCACATATGAGTCAAACAGTAGTATAGGGTGCATTGAAAGATGTAGTACTAAAAGAATTAATAAAAGCAAGTATGATGGAAGTGGTAGAACCTACTGGAAACAAGACTCAGAGGAATTCAGGCAAATGGCATGGTCAGGAGGGCAGAGCTCCACAGAACCAAGAGGAAAGAGGAGCCATAAAATGCATTGCAGGATGAGGCCAGGGTTGCCAGATAAAACATGGAGTATCCTATTAAATTTGAATTTCAGATATTTAAAGAAAAAATGGAATATAAGGTTCCAAGTATTACAAGAAACATACTTACACAGAGGTATTATTCTTTATGTATCTGGAGTTCAAATTTATGGTGTCATGATTTAAAGTGATGTGTTTGGGGATTAGATTAATAAGGGGTGAAACTGTGATAGTTAATATTCATTGTCAATTGAATTTGGAATCAGCATGGAAACACACCTCTGGTTATGTCTGTGAGGGTGTTTGCAGGAAAGTTTAACTGAAAAGGAAAGACCCATGCTCAATATAGGTGGCACCAAGGGTTAGGGCTTAAGAAAAAGGAGAAAGCTAGCTGAGCACCAGCATTTATCTGTTTCTGCTTCTGACAGAGGATGCAATGTGATGAAAGGTCCTGCTGTCATTACTTCCCACCATTACTTCCACCACTGCACCCTTCTTCAAATTGCAAGCCAAAATCAACTCTTCCTTCCATAATTTGCTTTTGTGAAGTATTTTGTGACTAAGCAATGTGTGTCCTTTAATCCTTACTTGCTCAGTATGTGATCCTAAGTGAGGGAAATGAAGCTCAATGAAGCCTTACATGAGGAATGGAAGTGCAATCTTGATTTAAATGCAGTGGGCATCTTAGAAAACAGAACAGGAAGAAGTTGTGTTAGGAAAAGGACTATTAAATGTGTGAAAGCTGGTAACAAGGAGCTTTACAAGTAAAGATGATAAAGGTGTGAAACAAACTAGGAGACAGAAAGAGGTTAGTGAAGAACATACCATGAAAGAAAATTAAGTAAGATACTTGGAATGAGCAAGGATGTTGTAGGTAACTAACACTAAGATTACGTGGCTTGTCACTCATCCGGATCCAAATGGCAGGGAATGTGCTATTGGCATCCACAAGAAAAAGAACACCTCATCCAGCCTCAAGCAGAAGCCTAAGTAATGTGGAAAGACCTCCCTGAACTTGGGAAAACCTCATAAAACTGGGCAAGTTTCATTATCATGGCAAAATGAAGACAGTGAGGCAAGTTGTGCTCTATAGGAATATTCATTGGAAGAGGAAACAGGATATATTTCTGTCATTGGGTATTTCTAGAGCATAGAAAATGAAGCACTTCTTTGCTGCTTTAGGGAGAAAGAACAAGTGGATGAGGATAAGAGACTTCATGCTTATAGGTATATCTGAGGAAAAATAACAAAACCTGGGCTAAGTGCATTTCCTTGTCTACCAAAATAGTCTCTGGCATATTGTGAAGCACAATCCCCTGAAAATTCATGCAAAATTTCAATCTACTTCCAAATTAGTATGAGTTTTTTCTTCTCAGTGTTTATAATCTCCACTGCCTATTTCTCAGAAATCTATTTGTTAATGGAGGTAAAATTTATAAATCACTGTCTCTGAAAAATTTTCCCCATCATAAAAAGAATGTTTTGATCATTACCTGAATATTTTAGGCAATAAAAGAAAAATGAACAAAATCACAAATATGTTCAATAGAATTAAATACCAAAAAGAAAAAAAAAATCTTAAAACTGCCTCCCAAGTGCTGGGATTAAAGGCTTGCACCACCAAGCCCGACTTTAATATATATTTTAAACAGTTACAAGCAATTAAGTGGCAAAGTAATTTACATGAAATGACTAAGGGTGGGGCTGGAGAGATGGCTCCATAGCTAAGGGATTTGCCTGCAAAGCCAAAGGACCCAGGTTCAATTTCCTTTACCCACATAAAGCCAGATGCACAAGGTGGTGCATGCATCTGGAGTTCATTTGCAGTGGCTGGAGGCCCTGGTGCACCCATTCTCTTAATCTTCCCCATCCAAAATAAATAAATAAATAAATAAATAAATAAATAAATAAATAAATAAATTTAAAAGAATTCAAAATGACAAAATCTTGCACTTCACATTAAAAATTGTGTAAAAGTTACAAAAAGAGAATTCATAGAAAATGAAACAAAAATGATATGAGCATAGAAAGTAGTTCACTTCCCCAGAAGTCAAGGAAGGCCAACTGCATCAAGTACAGCCAGTTAATATTTTCACATATCAAATGAGGTAAAAATTTGGGGGAATTAAAATATTCAATATTAATGAGGACATTTGAATATTGTCAGGACTGTTTTATAAATTATTTAATAACATTGTAAGAAATGCTGTTCTAGAAAGCAATTGTTAGGCAATCAATGTCAGAAGCCTTAAAAATCAATCCATCAAGGAATTCCACTTCTATGACTCTGCCCTAAGGAAATCATGCTCCAAGAATTATGAATAAAGAAGTTCATCACACTTCTTTTACAGCAAAAATAAAATAAGGTCATATAAAAGTTATTATTAGGAGAATAAATGGAATCCTGGAAAATTACTGAAAATATGTTTTAAAAAACTCAAGTGACCCTTTGATAATTACTGATAGTGATTTTTTTCAAACTAGCATATAAACCTCCATTTGTATATTTATATATAGCATAACCACAATTACATGTGAAAACTGTGTAATAAAATATATCAAAATATCATCTGTGATTAAATGAGCTATAATTATGGATAATTATTGTTTCCCCTTAAATATTTTTCTAGTATTTTCTGATGTTTCTACAATATGTACATTACTTTTGCAAACAGGGGAGAAAAACAGCAAAACTAACTTCAGCTATTTAGGTTATTTATTATAATAAGGAAAATTAAAGTATGAATTAATTTAAAAATATACATAGGTGTTAGTGTATAATATTTAACATTTTGATATTTATTTTAACATTTATATTTACATATTTATAGATTGTCTCTATTTGTCTCTGTTCTGAAACTATCTACTCTTATCTGAATAATATAGTAGAAAATAAACAAGAAAAACTGAATAAAGCACAAATAAAAAACTTTCCTCCCCAGACCAAATTTTTTTCTAAAAATTAAGTTTACCAAAAACTATATGATGCTTTTTAAATTTTTTTAAAACCTAAAATTTGTAACTGCCCCTCTAAAAGGAAAAGACATGGGCTAGCCTTCTTCTTTCAGCCAAGGTTTCCAGTTTAACATTGAAAATAACAGATTTGTGTAAGTTTATTGTTGTCACTTTAGGCATGAATATGAATTAGCGCCCTCTTGTGAGCATGGAATACAACTTTACAAGGCATTTCACTACAGGGATAGAGGAAGCACACAGTTGTGCTCACTAGACAGAAAAGTTCACACTTCTGAAAGTAAAATCATCCAAGAATCACTGGTTATTGAGGTTTTTAACATGCAGTACACTTGTACAACAGAGTGCCTAACATAAATTTGAGAAAAATATAAACACATATAACATTGCCAGAAATAAAAATATAATTAAAAAATAACTACAAAGAAAAAATATAAAAACTTGTTCATCCAGGAACAAAATCAAATTAGATATGATTTGGAATGGAATCTCTACATCCTCAGCCAGCACAAAACATGGACATGGCATTCCCATCAAAAAAAGAGAGTCACATTTCCCACTTATTTATTTTTTATTTATTTATTTATTTATTTATTTATTTATGGTGTCCTCAAACTCATGGCAATACTCCTACCTCTGTCTAAAAGTGTTGGGATTAAAGGCATGCACCACCATGCCCTGCTTACCTGGGCTTCTTAATTGCCCCTTCCTGTGCTCATATCACATTGGGCTGACAGGATGAAGTATACATATTTCTAATACATCAAGGATACATTATATTAAAGTGAAAAGATTTCTCAAGAAATCTAGTAGGTCATATTTCAGTACTTCAACAATACACTGTGAGACCTTTCCCTGGTTGCCACCAGCCAGTCCCAAGCCAAAGCTTAAATAGTTTTCCCAGTTAGGCCTTAAGTTGGTAAAAGGCAATAAACACATTGTCTGCAGGTACTTATAATGCAGTTAAGTCTAGGCAAAATTTCTTGGTCTTTCATTTTATGTTTATCTATTTAAACTTCAACATCTTTTTCTCAATATTTGTGAGCTTATTTATTTGGACAATGGGATTTACCACTGAAAGGTGAGTACATGATGTTGGAAAAGCATCTTCAACAGCTTGTTTCTAAACATCATTGGGGGGATGTAAACTTTTTCATCTGTGCATCTCGTTAGTACTTATAAAGAGATAGTTGTGAATTTCTGAGGCTAAGATCACTAATGGACTTAACTCCAATTTGTGGCTCTCAAAAGTGGCTCTGGAGGATGCATATACAAAGTGAGAAGGCCAGAAATCTAGATTAGTTCCCCATCTCCCAGTTCCCTGGTCCCAGTACACCTGCTCCAGGTTTGGGGCTGCCTGGACCCTGCATGTGTGCTATAGAAGCAGTCCTTTTGCTCTGGCTTCCTGATTGACTGGCTTCTGGGTCCCCAAATTGCTGTTTCCTGAACCAGAAGGTGCATGGGCCACTGTGGGAGCTGGCCTCTTGCCCCTGGCTCCCCCAACTTCCCGGCTCCTGGTTCCCCAACACCTGGCACCCTGTACTAAAGAGTGTGTACAAGCAGATTGAGTAGGCCAGAGCTTCCAGTTCCCCAGGTACCTTTGATTGCTTGCAATCTTCACAATCTGGACATCTGCAGTTATAACCCCATCCTAATCCAATCCCATTCACATTTAAAGCAGAACATTCACTGAAGATCTTAAAGGACAAACACTTCCTTTCTCCTCAATAAAATAAGATTTTTACCCCAAGATGGGTAAAGCACTACCCAAGATTTCATCCCAGGGATGCAGGGATGTTTCAACATATGGAAATCCCTGAAGTAGACTTACAACACACCCACCAAGGTTTAGGTAGTATTGCAAAAGAAGAGGCAGAAAGATTGTAAGAGCCACAGTTTGGGATATGATGCCCAGAGGCATTGCCTGTCCCCAATAACTGCTGCTTCTACAACACATAACCCACAACCCCATTCGGAATGCCAGCAACCACAGTGAGGAGGGCCTTCAGTGGAATGGGGACAGAGAGGAAGGAAAAGAAGATAGCAACACAGGATGTATCCATACAAAGTATGTTCTTAAAAAATATTTTTAGGGTCTGGAGAGATGGCTTAGCGGTTAAAAGGTTGCCTGTGAAGCCTAAGGACCCCTGTTCAAGGCTTGATTCTCCAGGACCCACGTAAGCCAGATGTACAAGGGGGCACATGCATCTGGAGTTTGTTTGCAGTGGCTGGAGGACCTGGAGCGCCCATTCTCTCTCTCTACCTGCCTATTTCTGTATCTCTCTCTCAAATAAATAAATTTTAAAAGAAAAAAATATTTTTAAAAGTATGTTGTGGAGAATTTTGAGGTCCTCAAGATTCCCTCAGGAGACCTTAACCATGAAAACTATAATTATATTAGTGCATTTTTCCTTTTTAGTCTCATTCTCCTACAAGTGTTGGTGCACATTTTATAGAAGATTGACACAGAAGCAAACATGTGTCCTGTTAAATCAGAAATGAAGAGATTTGTAAAAACATAAAAACATTGCTACTCTTTACACTTTTTTTTGAAAATGTAATCATTTCGATCAAACAATGTTACTTTTACTAACCTGCAGTGGTTTATGTTTGTTATTTGGGGTGATGCACAAATATTCTTAAATTTATTTTAATTTCCAATATGGTAAATATGAATTGATACAGAAGCCAAATCTCTCTACATCATCCATAATTTTAAAAAGAGTATAAACAGACCTTAGACCAAAGTTCTTGAAAACAACTGTCACAGACTTCTGTTTTCACTCAGTATTAGAAGTTATATTAATAATGAATTCAGACACTCCAAAACATCTTTCTGTATTTTCACAGACAAAGAAAACTTCTGTTCCAGTTGTGGAATGCATTTTTGCATTCAACATTTTGCATTCAAATATTGAAATGCATTTTTGCTTGGCATTGTTACTTAAAGTACAAAGTAAATTTCATTTGGTGCAGAATTCCTTAATACATTTTCAAATATCATTCATCCATTTTACAAAAATGCACAGAGTACCTATCATATGCTGCTATATAATAACATCCTCTGAGCATAACAACATTACCATCACCATCTTCATTAGAGCAGAATCTGCAAAAGACCATCAAGATCAGGCCTATAAGAGGAAAGGGGGTAGGGTCATTAGACCTCACATGAGATCCCACCCACTCCTTACTGCATTTTCCAGCCAGTTGTTATGTGATGTTGCCATAGCTGTACTGTACATGGTCTAGGTCTCATGTTCCAAGGAGATGCCAGAGTATACAAAATGTGGAAGATTGAAACAGGGACTCTATTTCTATTGCAATGAGGAGTCATCATCCTTATGCTGGGGGGAGACTTTTTGGTTGTACAGCTAGCTGCTTTGTGGTCACTCAAGCTCCTGAAAGGAAGCCAAACAAACTCATCTGGGCTTTGGTGGAATTGTTGGTTTTATCTGCCATTAGTACCCTAACTGGAGGGAGCAAATATATGTTTGTATCTCCCAGGAAAAATTTACATAACATAGGCAAACACAGCAATGGAGGGTAAATTGCCAGTTTGGAGAAATAAAAGATATCCTTTTAGCCTGAGAAAAGTTATCTTCCCCTCAAACCGGGCATGGGGGTGCATGCCTTCAATTCCAGCACTTGGGAGGCAGAGGTAGGAGGATCACCATGAGTTCAAAGCCACCCTGAGACTACACAGTGAATTCCAGGTCAGCCTGAGCTAGAATGAGGACCTGCCTGAGAAAAACCCAAAAATAAAAATAAAAATAAATCTTCCCCTCAATATTAAGATCTAACATTTCTTAAATATATAATGTGGACAGTAGTTACTGGCACAACTACTTTACTCCTAATCAGGATCTTATTATGCTATTTCTATTCCTGTTTTATAGATAAGCAAACTATAGTGCACAGATAAAGCAAACTGTCCAAGGGAGATTGTTGATAAGTGGTAGAGACAGGTCTTAAGCCACATAATCACTGCCAATAGCCTCAACAGTATAACAGGCACCATCTTCATCCCAGATATACAGACTAAGTGCACATGACAATGTAAAGCCCCAAAACAATGTCAAGATATGCTATACTAGCTGCCCTTGGCAAGAACAGGAAGATTTATTCCTAGAATCTGAAGATGGAATTAAAACTTTAGATTAATGGGACTTTCTGTTACTTTTTGTTTTTGGTGGTGTTGTTTCATTCTTTACTTTAAAAAAAATTTTATTGACAACTTCTATACTTACAGAAATAAACCATGATATTTCCCTCTTCTCCCCCCACTTTCCCCTTCACAACTCTGCTCTCTATTATATGCCCTCCTTATCTCCATTAGTCTCTCTTTATTTTGATGTCATCATCTTTTTCTCATATAATGACCATCTTGCGAAGGTATTGCTAGGCACTATGAGGTCATGGGTATTGATGCAAGTTTCTGTCTGGAGCGTTGCATTTTCAGGAGTGGAACCCTTCTTTTGGCTCTCACATTCTTTCCACCACTTCTTCCGCAATGGACCCTGAACCATGGAGAGTGTGGTACAGATGTTTCAGGGCTGGACACTCCTCCATCCCTTCTTCTCAGCACTATGTTGCCTTTTGGATCATCTCAGTGGTCATCACCATCTGAAAAGAGAAGCTTATCTAACCAGAAGTGAAAGTAGAATTAATACATGAATATGAACATTAAGTATGGTGCTTTCAGGGCAGTTTGTTGAGAATAATATATGCATTTAGCCAGTCAAGAGCAGGCTTTAACCCCCAGGGCTCATGACCTCTCCTGCCATAGTCTTTTGATTAGGTTTTTCAGTACCAGGAATGTATTCCCTCACATAGGGCAGACCTCCAGTCCAATTAGAGAGCAGTTGGTTGTCCCAAGAGCAGACATTTCACTATTGTAGTCATTCAGTCCATTGGCCTGTCTGGCAAAACTTGAGGTTTCCAGTGTCCACTGTTTTCACCACTCATGATTTCCGTCTCCCATATGGCTGCATGCAGTGCAGCTTTTTCCAGCTTTCAGTTGGCTGGTCTATAGGAAAAAGGTTTTCCAGCTCAGAACCAGCTTGCTTTCTCAGTGACCTTGCTACTCAGGCATGTGAAGTCTTCAGCAATAGGGTCTTACCATTTGTTTCTCATGGGAAACCAAGGGCCTTGGCAATAGCCTGTAATGTTTTGGAGGCAACAGGGACCTCCCTGGCCAACAACTCACTGGAAGGTATCCCATCCCTTGCACTGAAAATTTTCTAGTAACAATCTATGTGCTGTTATCCAAAGAAGTAGGCTTTCATATGTCTTCTTCAGAATATCTTGAATTTTGATTGACCCTCTCCCCCACTCTTCCTTTACAAAATCTCTTCTCCCGGCCTTGCTTTAGGCCTTTCCACTCACTGTAATCTGTTCTTTTACTTGCATATATACAATACCATCTGATTAAGTCCTTCCCTCTTCTCCATCCTTTCTATCATTTATTACCTTACTGGCCTCTGCTACTGATTTTTGGTTCCAGCTCATACACAAGTTTGTACATTTGTAGATAGGATCCTTATTTGAGAGAGAACATGTGATGTTTGGCTGTTTGAACCTGGGTTACCTCAGTTAGTATAATCCTTTCCAGATCCATCCATTTCCCAGCAAATTTCATAATTTCATTTTTCTTTACTGCTGAATAGAACTCCATTGTGTAAATGTACCACATCTTTATTATCCATTCATCTGTGGAGGGACATCTAGGATGGTTCTATTTCCTACCTATTGTGAATAGAGCAGCAATAAACATGGTTGTGCAAGTATCTCTAAGGTACTGAGAAGAGTTCTTAGGATATATGCCTAGGAGTGCCATAGCTGGATCATATGGTAAATCTAATTTTAGCTGTCTCAAGAACCTCCACACTGATTTCCACAATGGCTGGACCAGATTACATTCTCACCAACAGTGTAGAAGTGTTCCTCTTTTTCCGCATCCCAGCCAACACTTATTGTCATTTGTTTTCTTGATGGTAGCCATTCCGACAGGAGTGAGATGGAATCTCAAAGTAGTTTTAATTTGCATTTCCCTGATGGCTAAGGATATAGAACACTTTTTTAGATGTTTATATGCTATCTGTATTTCATCCTTTGAGAACTCTCTGTTTAGTTCCATAGTCCATTTTTTAACTAGGTTGTTTGATTTCTTATTGTTCTGTTTTTTTAGTTCTTTGTATATTCTGGATATTAATCCTCTGCCAGATGTGTAGCTGGCAAAGATTTTCTCACACTCTGTAGGTTGTCTCTTTGCTCTATTCAGTGTCCTTTGCTGTATGAAAGCTTTGCAGTTTCATGAGAACCCAGTGGTTGATTAGTGGTTTTATTTCCTGAGCAAACGGGGTTATATTCAGAAAGTTATTGTCTATGCAAATATGTTGGAGGGTTTCCCCTAACTTTTCCTCTGGCAGTCTCGGAGTTTCAGGTCTGATATGAAGGTCCCTGATCCACCTGGACTTGATTCTTGTGCATGGAGAAAGATAAGGATCTACCTTCATCCTTCTACATATAGATATTCAGTTTTCCCAGTACCACTTATTGAAGAGGCCTTCTTTTCCCCAATGAATTTTTTTGGCATTTTTGTCAAAAATTTGATGGCTGTAGCTGCCTGGATTAGTATTTTGATCCTCTATTCTATTCCATTGATCTACATTTCTGTCATAGTGCCAGTACCATACTGTTTTTGTCACTATGGCTTTGTAATATAGCTTAAAATAAGGTATGGTGCCGGGCATGGTGGCGCATGCCTTTAATCCCAGCACTCGGGAGGCAGAGGTAGGAGGATCGCTGAGAGTTGGAAGCCATCCTGAGACTACATAGTTAATTCCAGGTCAGCCTGGACCAGAGTAAGACCCTACCTTGCAAAACCAAAAAAAAATAATAATAATAAGGTATGGTGATTCCACCAGCCTTATTTTTGTTGCTTTAAATTGTTTTGGCTATTCAAGGTTTTCTTGTGCTTCCAAATGAATTTTAGAATTGTTTTTCTATTTTTGTGAAGAATGCCATTGGAATTTTAATGGGGATTGCATTAAATGTGTAGATTCCTTTGGTAAGTTTGACATTTTCACAATATTGATTCTTCCAATCCAAGAACATGGGATGTCTTTCCATTTTCTAGTGTCTTCTGCAATCTCTTGATTGGGTGTTTTAAAGTTCTCATTGTAGAGATGCTTCACTTCCTTGGTTAAATGTATCCCAAGGTACTATATATTTTTAAGGCAATTGTGAATGGGAGAGATTCCCTGATTTCATCCTCTGCATGTTTGTTGTTAGTATATAGGAAAGCTACTGGTTTCTATGCATTTATTTTGTATCCTGCTACATTGCTAAAAGTGTTCATTAGCTCTAACAGTTTGCTGGTAGAGTGTTTAGGGTCCTTTATGTGTAGAATCATATCAACTGCAAATAATGATAATGTTATCTCTTCCTTTCTAAATTGTATCCCTTTTATGAGTATCTTTTGCCTTATTGCTATAGCTAAGACTTCCAGTACTATATTCAATAAAAGTGAAGACAGTAGACACTCTTGTCTTGTTCTTGAATTTGGTAGAAAAGCTTCAAGTTTTTCCCCATGTAGTATTTTGTTGGCTGTAGGTTTGTCATAAGTAGCTTTTATTATGTTGTGATATGGTCCTTCTATTCCCAGTTTCTGTAGTACTTTTACACTGAAAGGATGTTGGATTTTGTCAAATGCCTTTTCTGAATCTATTGTGATGATCATGTGATTTTTGTCCTTCATTCCAGTTATATAGTGTATTACATTTATCAATTTGCATATGTTGACCCATTCCTGCATCTCTGGGATAAAGCCTACTTGGTCTGGGTGAAAAATCATTCTGATATATTCTTTTGTTCAGTTTGCCAATATTTTGTTGAGAATTTCTGCACCTATGTTGATGAGGGAGATTGGTCTGTAATTTTCTATTTTTGTTCTGTCTTTGTCCGGTTTTGGTATCAGGGTGATGCTGGATCCATAGAAGGAGTTGTGTAAAATTCCTTCCTTTTCTATTTTATGGAAAAGTTTGATAAGCAGTGTTGTTAGCTCTTCCATGAATGTCTGGTAAAATTCACCAGGGAATCCATCTAGGCCCTAACCTTTTTTAGTTGGGAGACTTTTTATAACTGCCTGGATCTCTGTACTTGTTATAGATCTATTTAAATGGTTTATCTCATCTTGATTTAATTTTGGTAGGTCATATGAATCAAAGAAATCATCCATTTCTTTCAGATTTTCAAACTTAGAGGCATATAAGTATGTCCATATGATTTTCTGAATTTCTTTGGTATCTGTTGTGATGGTGCCCTTTTCATATCTAATTTTATTAATTTTTGTCTCTTCTCTCTTTCTTCTGTTCAGATTTGTAAGGGTTTATCAATCTTGTTTATCCTTTCAAAGAGCCAACTCTTTGTTTCATTGACTGCTTTAATTATTTTTTGTTTGTTTGTTTCTATTTCATTAATTTCTATACTAATCTTTATTATTTCTTCCAATCTACTGATTTTTTCTTCTTTTTCCAAGGCTTTGAGGTGAAGCATTAAACTGTTTATTTGTGAACTCTCTAATTTGTTAATATAGGCACTTAGAGCTATAAATTTCCCTCTTAGGACTACCTTCATGGCTTTGGTATGTTGCATTCTCATCATCATTTTATTCTATGAATTTTTTTATTTCCTTTTTGATTTCTTCAATGACCCATTCATCATTCTATAGTGTACTGTTTAGTTTCCATGACTTTCTGTATGCTCTATAGTTTTTCTTGTTGCAGGTTAATCCATTGTGGTCAGATAGAGTATAAGGGATTATTTCAATTTTCCTATATTTGTTAAGATTTGCTTTGTGTCCTAATATATGGTCTATTTTACAGAATGCTCCATGTGCTGCTGAGAAAAATGTATATTCTGCAGCATTTGGATGGAATGTTCTGTAGATATCTGTTAGGTCCATTTGTTCCATGACATGATTTAATTCAGATGTATCTCTGTTTATTTTTTGCCAGGATGTCCTGTTAATTGATGATAGAGGGTTATTGAAGTCACCCACTACAATTGTGTTTGGTGTTATCTGTGACCTTAATTCTAATAGTGTTTCATGAAATTGGGAGCCCCCATGTTAAGTGTATATACATTTAGGATTGTAATGTCCTCCTGTTGGAGTGCTCCTTTAATCAGTATAAAGTTACCTTCTTTATCTTTCCTCACTAATGTTGGTTTGAAGTCTATCCTGTCAGATATTAGGACAGCAACACCTTCTTGTTTCCTAGGCCCACTGGCTTGAAATACCATTTTCCATCCTTTCACCCTAAGACTATGTCTATCTTTTATTGAGAGACAAGTTTCCTAGAGGCAACAAAGGGCAGGATCCTGCCTGTTAATCCAGTCTGCAAGTTTGTGTCTTTTGGTTGGGGCATTGAGGCCATTTATATTAAGAGTTATGTGTTTATTGTCTGTAGAGCTGGTTTAGTTGCCATAAATTCCTTTAGCCTGTTATTGTTGTGGAATGTCCTTATTTCTCCATCAGTTTGGATAGCTTTGCAGGATAAAGTAATGTTGGTTGACAGATGTTATCTTTCAGAGCTTGTAATACATCATTCCAGGCCCTTCTGGCTTTTAAAGTTTATGTTAAGTAATCTACTGTTATTCTGATGGGCTTGCCTTTGTAGGTGACTTGCTTTGTCTAACTGCTTTCAACATATTTTCTTTGGTTTGCATGTTTAGTTGTTTAATTATATCCCTTTAGTAGTTCAATTGTAGCCCTTTGAGTAGCTCATTAGCTGATGTCCACTGTCTTCCCTTTAGGTTTCTTGATTTTGCAAGAAGGTTAATGAGGTTAGAAAATACCTCATTTTGGTCCACTGTCTTCCCTTTAGGTTTCTTGATTTTGCAAGAAGATTAATGAGGTTAGGAAATCCCTCATTTTGGTCTCTGCTCCTACAGCTGGGCTCCGGGCTGGATGGCACCGGGCACTTGCACAGATTGGGGGCTGCAAGTGCCTCAGTGGGATTCTGGCTGTTTTCTTCCTTTCTGGCAGATTTTGGTGTCTCATGCTTCTCTGCTGTGTCTAAGAAGAACCTATACATCTTTAGTTTTCAGCATAAGAGTACATTTTGCTATAGTTTTGCTTAAATCCCTCACTAGGCTGGTTAGGCGTGGTTCTGATGATGCCATCTTACCCAGGAGTCTCTTTGTTATCCTTAATTTGTTCACAATATAAAAGATGTAAAAAAAAAAAAAGAGCTTTAAAAATTATCTGCATAACTTTATTTGTGACTATGATGTGGCCCCCGAAAAGGCTCATAAACTGAAGGCTTGTTTCTAGTTGTTGGTACTGTTGGGAATAAATTAGAGTGTGAAGGTACTGATATCATCAGCAAATTAAGCCAATCCTGAGTTCATACCAGAACTGGTTACAGGACATGGAACTTAATTGGAGAGGATGTATTCTATTACCAGGTATTCTTTTGAAAGGTATAACTTTCCCCACTCCTTCCTCTTACTCTCTCTGCTTCCTGGCTGCCATCATATGAGCTTAGGAGCTTCCCCCACTGTATTTCTGCCTTGTCAGATATAAAAGCAATGGAATCAACTAATCCAGACCTGAAACCATGAACCAAATAATTGTTCTTTCTTTTAAGTTCTTTTTATCAGGTTTTTTGTTTGTTTGTTTGTTTGTTTGTTTTGGTTATAGTAATGCAAAATGACTAAGACAACCAGTTATTGTGAAGTACAGTCTCAACCTTGAAATGAAGTAATAGACCTAGAATTTCTCCCATCAAATCAGACCTAAGATAGATACCTATGCACACTCAGTCACATCTATTTTAAGGTAAATAAATAAACAAGTTGACTGTACTAAAGTCCTACCCCAAGATCATCTCAAATTAGACTGCATTTAGAGACAGGGACTTAAAGGAGGCTTGAAAAATAACAAAGCTGTCAACTCCTTGATTTTAGACTATAGCATCTAAAACAATGCAAGAATTCTTTTCTGTTGCTTATAACCCACACAGTTTATAGTTTTTTTCTATGGCAGCTCTAGAAGTCCAAAATACCAGTTTGATCCAATTATATTTTTGAAAATTCAATAGTTTTCACTTCTAAAATTATCCTTATAAATATGTTAAGTTATGACATCCAGATATAGGCCTGAGGAACAAAATAGAAGTTACAGTATTGTCACGATAGGGATCAAATAAGGGTGGCTATGTGACACCAGAAAGAATTATAGGTACTGGCCAATATCTCCTTTCATCAATGGCTGACAAAGAAAAGCTGTAGAAAAAGAGACAAATCTGCAAAGGGCTCTTTGTAAAGTAAAATATGAATTCAGGACCAATGGTTTGTTCTATGCTAGAATGTTATAAAAGGATGGCATGTTTCTTCTGCTAAGGTGCTTTATGAGCTGCTCTGCAAAACAAAGAAGCAATAGATAGGAGCTAAGGGGACTTTGGTGATGTTAATAGTTCCTACCTCATCACAGCCAGGGATAACTCCTGAGGGAGTGCTGGTTAAAGGAACAGGAGAACCTTGTAAACAACATGCAGCTTTAGACACAGTCCCTGACATAGGGGAACATGTCACCCAATGACAGTGGCCCTTTCACCCACAGAAGGCAATCTCAACCTCAAATGGTAAAGAAGTCACAAAAGTCATACACAGTCAATGACTGGTTTTTGTTTGTTTGTGTTTCTTCAGTGCTGAGGTGCAAACCCAGAAGGACCTTGAACATGCTAAGCAAGCACTGTACCAATGAGCTATATATCAAACACAAAATCCCCAAAAATTTATGAACATTCTAAAAATAGACAAGTGTTATCTTTTGAAACTACAGAAACTAAAGATACCAGCTGCAACCTGGAAGATCTGATTCTCCCATAGTTATTAGCAGACCAGTTACATCATTTTTCTAAGAAGCTATATGTCAGCACATATTAAAACCCTAAAAATATCTCTCTCCCTCTCTCATTTCTTTTATATCTACCTCTCTCCCACCTTCCCTCTTTCTTCCTTTCTCCATTGTGGAATTTATCCTAAAGGCATGACATGATCAAGAAAGCCTACAGACTTATATATGGATTATTAAAAATAGCTGTATATTTTTAAAAAGGATTCAAAAGTTTAAAATGTGCTTTTACTTTGAGTTATGAAATTTTCAAATGATTTTTATTTACTTTCATGTTTTTGTTAGGTTTCAGAAGTTTGACAAGGACCATACATTACATTCATGAGTGGGAAAAAAATGTATGAAAGTTTTCCTCTTTACAAGACTGGCAGTTTCTTCAATCTTTACTGACAGGAAACATAAAATGGACCCCAGGATGAAGGATTTTTGCTACCCCTTAGCCTCAGTCAGCCCTTTTGGAAAATAGGAATAAAAGTTAAGAACATATTTTTGTTTAAACAAAAGTGAGAGGCTCCCCTCTGCATCCATCCACCCATATTTAGGTCACCTGCTCAGAACAAAGAGTACCAGGCTGCTCTTCACAGCTCCCTACCGTTTCCCCCGCTCCATGTGAATTCACAATAGGATTTCCCCTGCATCCACCCACAAGTAGGTCACCCACCTGCAGCAAAGAGGACAAAGCAGTTCTACACAGACTCCAGCCTCCCCTGTAAGTGCCCAACAGAAGTCTCCCTGCACCCAACCCATATGCTCACAGCAGGAAAGAGCTATAACAAGTAAGAAAAAATAAGCAGTAATTAAAAAATTTCCAACACCCTCCCCCCCACCCCAAAAAAGCCCAGGCCCAAATGGATTATCTGCTAAATTCTACCAGACATTTATAGAAGAACTGAAACCACTGCTTCTCGAGTAATTTCATAAAATTAAAAAGAGGGGATTCTCTCTAACTCCTGCTATTACACTAAGTATTACTCCTGCATTATTACAATAATATCTAAACCAGATAGAAACAATAAAAAAAATAAAATTATAGACCAATGTCCCTGATGGACTTAGCCATAAAAATTCTCAATAAAATTCTTGCAAACTGAATCCAAGAACATACCAAAAGTATTATCCATCTTGATCAAGTAGATTTCATCTCAGGAATGTAGAGATGGTTCAACATAAGGAAATTGATAAATGACATACATCATATAGATAGACTTAAGGTCAGAAGTCCTATCATCTCAATAGATGCAGAAAAGGTCTTTGACAAAATATAGCATCCCTTCATGATTAAAATACTGGACAGCCTAGGGATAGAGAGATCGTGTCCCAATATAATAGGGGCTATAGATAGCAGACCTCAGGTCCATATAATACTAAATGGGGAAAGTCTTGAAGCATCGCACTAAAGTCTGGAACAAGTAAAAAGTGTTCACACTCCCCACAGCCATTTAACATAGTACTGAAGTCTTTGCTTAAGTAATAAGTTAAGAGAAAGAAATAGATACCCTGCATGAGAGGATACATAGTGCACAGTGAGTAGGCCTGATTGTTGTTCCCTGGATCCTCCCAATTTCTTGGTTCTGATAGGTCCCCCTGTGCCTGGCTTGTAGCTGCATGGACCCTGTGAGCTTGCTGCAGAAGCAGGATCACTGCTCCCCCTTCCTGATTGACATGGCCCTAGGTGCCCAATTCCTAGACACCCTGAACAGCAGGGTGCATGTGGCATGGAATGAGTTGTCCAGATCCCTGTTCCCTGGCTCTTCCTAGTTCCCTGGTCCCCATAGTCCCCCTGTGCCTGGCTTGGGGAGGCCTGGTCCCTGTGTTGGGCTGTGGAAGCAGGCTTTTTGCTCTGGTATCATGACTGGCCTCTGGGTACCCACATCCCTATTCCCCTAAGTCAAAGGGTGCACAGGCCTCTGAAGGAGCAGGCCTCTTGTCTCTGGCTCTCCAGCTTCCTGAAGCCTGCTTCCTCAACCCATGATTCCTGTGTACAGAAGAAGAGTACCTGAAAGTGGAGTGAGTAGGCCAGAGCTCCCAGTTCCCCAGGTACCATTGATGTACATGCAATCTCCACAATCTGTGCATCTGTGATTATAACCCCATCATGCACCAGCACACCAATCTGGTACACATTTAAAACAGAACACCCACTGAAGATGCTACAAGGAAAAATACTTGCTTCCTCCTCAATAGAATAAATTGTCTCCCCAAGATGGGTGGACAACAATGTAAAAAAGTCAGAACACTGAAAGATCTCCACCAAGGATGCCTAGTCCCAAAATGTAATTTTCCAATCAAATCATAGGAAAATCAACAGAAATTCAATCCCAAAATGAAAACACAACAAACAGTGAGACCCTGATCAAAAGAATTGCTGAACTAGAAACAAACCATCAAATTCCCAACAATCATATCATTTAGAGTGTTCAGCTTTTGACAGTAGGCTTACTTGAATTGAAGAAAATGTTAGAACCATCAAAAGAGATATGAATGAATTCAAGGTGAGTCAAAAAAATGAAAGATCTCAATAATTGATTGATTAAGCTTAAGGAAGACTTGATCAAATGTAAGAATGAATTTCAGGAAGTATCAAGAAAAGCAGAACTCAAACTGAAACATACCTCAAAAAAGAGATGGAAATGATGCAAAATAACACAACAGAAAACAAAACTCAAATAAAGCTTATAAAAACCTCTCTAAAACACTTCACCAACAGAGTCACTCATGTGGAAAACAGAACCTCTGAACTGGAAAACAAGACAGAAGAAATTGATTGGGAGGCCAAAAACTTTGCTAAGTTCAAAAATTCAAGTGAACAGAATGAGAGGGAATTGTGGAATGCCCTAAAACACCAAACATCTGGATCATGGGTAGACCAGAAGGAGAGGAAATCCAGACCAGAGGCATAGAAAACAGATTCAACAAAATTATTGAAGAAAATTTTCCCAAGCTCTCAAAAGAGAGGCCCATCCAGATACAAGAAGCCCACAGAACACCAAACAGACAGGACCAAAGAAGAAACTCTTCAAGGTGCATCATAGTTAAAACTCTTAACAATGAAAATACAGAGTGCTAAAAGCAGCAAGAGAGAAACAACTCACTACATACCAAGACAATCCCATCAGAATTACCTCAGATTTCTCAATGGAAACCCTGAAAGCCAAAAGGTCCTGGAATGCAACACTTCAAAGTCTAAAGAGCTATGGCTTCCAACTCAAGCAACACTACCCACTAAAAGTATACCTCACAATAGATGATGAAAGGAAAACTGTCCATAAAAAAAAAAATCAACTCTATGATTATATGAACACAAAGCCAAACCTACAGAGAATAATACTTCAGGGAAAACTCCATACAGAATAGTCAAACAACCAATCTCAAGAGCCAACAAGAGGATCACAATAACAAAAATTAAACCAGGCTCAAAAAAGTACAAAACACAAGGAAGCACCAAACCCACAAAACACATCATCATGGCAGGGGTTAATTCAAACCTCACAGTAATGAGTTCCACTATTAATGGTCTTAACTCACCCATCAAAAGATACAAGTTGGGCTGGAGAGATGGCTTAGCAGTTAAGGCACCTGCCTGCTAAGCCTAAGAACGCTGGTTCCAATCTCCAGTGGTTCCATCTCCAGGTCCCACATTTAGCCAGATGCAAAGTGACGCAAGGGCGCAATGCCACACTTGACCACAAGGGGGCACATGCATCTGGATTTCATTCACAGCAGCTGAGAGGCTGCTAGCACTCCCATCTCTATCTGACTTCCTTTCCCTCTCTGTCTATCTCTCTCTGTGTCTCTCTCCAAAAATAAACAAATAATAAAATAAATTTTTTTAAAAAGATACAAGTCATCAGGGTGTATCAAAAAAAAAAAAAGGACCCTATATCTGCTGTCTTCAAGAACCCTACTTCACCACTAAAGATAGGTACCTCCTCAGGGTGAAAGGTTGGAAAATAATATTCCAAGCAAATGTAAATAAAAAACAAGTAGGTGTTGCTATATTAATATCTGATAAAATAGACTTCAAACCAAAAGTAACCAAAAAGGACAAAGAAGGCCACTTCTTACTCATCAAGGGAATGATCCACCACGAGGACATCACCATCATAAATCTATATGTGCCAAACACAGGTGCACCACAGTTTATAAAACAAAACCTACTTGAGAACCAAACAGAGATAAACACCAACACCATCGCAGTCGGAGACTTCAGTACTCCAATATCATCAATAGACAGATCATCCAAGCAGAAAATCAACAGGGAAATAATATAGCTCAACAACATCATAGATCAACTAGACCTAATGGATGTCTACAGAACTTTCTACCCCAACTTGACCAAATACACATACTTCTCAGCAGCACACAAAACCTTCTCTAAAATAGACCATATATTAGGACATAAAGCATGCCTCCATAAAGTCTGGAAAATTGAAGCACTTGTGCATCATATCAGATCACGCTTTAAGGCTAGGAATCAAGAGACATATCAAGAAATCCACCAGCTCCTGGAAACTAAACAACATACTTTTAAACAATGAATGTGTTGAGGAAGAAATCAAAAGAGAAATTGTAAAATTTCTAGAATTTAATGAAAATGAAAAACAAACTACCTAAACTTATAGGATACCATGAAGGCAGTCCTAAGTGGAAAATTCACAGTACTAAATGCTTTCATTACAAAGACAGAGAGAACCCAAATTAATAACCTAACTAACTGTCCACCTAAGGTCACTGGAAAAACAAGAAGAATCCAACTCAAAGAGCTCCAGACAGAAAGAAATAATCAAGATCAGAGCAGAAATTAATGAATTGGAAACTAAGAAAATTATTTTTTAAAATTGATGAAATGAAAAGCTGGTTCTTTGAAAAAATAAACAAGATTTATAAACCCCTGGCCAATTTGATCAAGCAAAGAAAAAGAGAAGTCTCAAATTAACAAATCAGAAATGAAAAAGGAGAGGTCCCAACAGATATCAATGAAATTGGAAGAATCATCAGGACATTCTTCCAAAACCTCTACTCCACAAAACTGGATAATCTGGAAGAAATGTATGAATTCCTATTCAAACCACCTACCAAAACTAAACCCAGAGCAGATTAATCTCCTAAACAAACCTATCACATCCATGAAGATTGAAAATACCCCAAAAAGAAAAGTCCAGGACCACATGGATTCTCAGTTGAATTCTATCAAACTTTCATGGGTGAACTAAAGCCAATTTTTCTCAAACTGTTTCACATAATCAGAGACGAAGGAATGCTCCCCAACTCCTTTTGTGTAGCTATCATAACCCTTATACCAAAACCAAACAGAAATGCAACAAAAAAAGAAAACTATAGGCCGAGATCCCTGATGAATTTAGGTGTAAAGATCCTGAGCAAAATTCTGGCAAACTGAATTCAACAATACATAAAAAGCATTATCCACCTTGATCTAGTATGCTTCATCCCAGGAATGCAGAGATGTTTGAACATGTGAAAATCAATCAATATAATACACCCTATAAATAAACTTATCCATAAGAACCACACGATCATCTCAGTTGATGTAGAGAAGGCCTTTGACAAAATATAACATCACCTCATGATCAAAATGCTGGAAAGACTAGGCATGGAGGGTTTATTTCACAACACAATGAAAACACCCAAAGGCCAAATAATACTTAATGGGAAAAGATTCAAGGAGTTCCCATTGAGATTGGGAACAAGACAGGGATGCCCACTCTCACCACTGCTGTCAACATAGTCCTAGAAGTACTAACCTAAGCAGTAAGACAGGTGAAAGAAATAAAAGGGATTCAAATTGGAAAGGAAGAAGTCAAGTTAGCCCTATTTGCAGATGACAGGACCCTATAAATAAGTGACCCAAAAGTCTCCACCTCAAAACTTCTAATGGAAAAAAAAAATTTTTTAAAAACTTCTAAAGGAGAATAATTTCTTCAGTAAAGTGGTGAGTTACAAAATCAATGCACAAAAATCAGTAGCTTTTCTAGGGACAAACATACAGAGAAAAATTCAGTAAGGCTGTCCCATTTTCATTAGCAACAACAACAAAAAATAAAAATGAACACCTTGATTAACACTAACCAAGGATGTGAACAATATATATATAGTGAGAACATTTTAAAAAATCAAAAAATAAATTGAGAAGGACTTGAAAACATGGAAATAGTCCCATGCTCCTGAATAGGTAGAATTAATAACATGAAAATGGAAATTCTACTAAAAGCAAGATACAGATTTAATGCAATGCCAATAAAAATATGAGCATCAAGCTGGGCATGGTGGTGCATGCCCTTAATCCCAGAACTCGGGAGGCAGAGGTAGGAGGATCACTGAGAGTTCGAGGTCACCCTGAGACTACATAGTGAATTCCAGGTCAGCCTGAGCTAGAGTGAAACTCTACCTTGGAAAACCACAAGAAAAAAAAATGAGCATCATTCTTCAAAGAGATTTTTAAAAAGATCTTAAAATTCATATAGAATGGTATCAGGCCTCAGATATGCAAACATGTCCTCAGCAAAAAAAAAAAAAAAAAAATGCCAGCACCACACTGGTATCACCATTCCTTATATAAAGATATATTACAAAACCCTAGTTACAAAAACAGCACGGTACTGGCATAAGAACAGAATCATAGACCAATGACACAAAATTGAAGACTCAAACCTTATGTCAAGTAACTACACCTACTTGATCTTTGAAAAGGGTGCCAACAATGTAGGCTGGAGAAAAGACAGCATCTTCAACAAATGGTGTTGGACAAATTGGATGACCATATGTAGAAAATGACACTAGACCCACTTATATCTCCATACACAAAAAATCAAGTTCAAATATATTAAAGACCCCAATACCAAATATAATAACTGAAATTCTTCTCCTATTAGAAGAAAAAATATGAGGCACTGTCCATGATATAAGAGTGAGGAAAGAATTCCTGAACAAAACCCCAGTAGCCCAGGAAATTAAACAATCACTCAACCAATGGGATCTCATGAAGCCAAAAAGCTTTTGCACAGACAAACACACCATAAGCAAAGCCAATAGAAAATCTTCACCAGCTAGACCACTGACTAATATTTATAATCTACAAAGGACTCAAAGAACTAACTATTAAAATATCAAACACCCTACTCCAAAATTGGGGCAGAGAACTGAATAGAGAGTTTTTAGAAGAATGACAAATGGCTAACACACAGTTAAAATGTTCTACATCCCTAAGCATTAGGGAAATGCAAATTAAAACAAACATGAGATTCTACCTTACTCCAGTAAAGATGGCAATCATTAAAAACTCTAATAATGATAAATGTTGGTGAGGATGTAGGGAAAGAGGAACCCTTATCCAGGAATACAAAGGAATACAAACTTGTACAACCACTATGGAAGTCAATGTGGAGATTCCTGAAAAAGGTGAACATAGAACTACCAGCAGACCCAGTTACTCCCTTACTGGACATTTATCCTAAATGCTACATGCATCAATACATTTGCTCAACCATGTTTATAGATGCTCTTTATGGCTAAGAACTGGAGTCATCAAAATGCCCATCATTGAATAAATGAATAACAAAGTTGTGGTACATTTACACAATGGAATTCTACTCAACAGTAAGAAAAAAAGTGATAAAATGAAACTTGTAAAAAAAAAAAAAAAAAAAAAGACAGACTTGGAACAGACCATATTCCGTGAACTCACACACTCACAGAAAGACAAACACCACCGAAGCATGCTGTCACTTATCTGCAGTTCTTAACCTGGACCTGCTTGAGGCGCTGTCACACCTGACAGGCAACTCAAAGCCCAGACAATATGGATGGAAGGATCCTAAGAGGAACGTTATAGGTGTGTTTAAGCCCAAATCAGAAGAGCCCTGTGACAATCTGAATCTGAAGTGGACCGAGTAAGTCCATAAGGTCTGTTGCCCGGGCTGCTTCGGCAGAGGCTGCCTGCTTCCCAACCAGGGGTACTTTTTGGAAGCTGGAGCCTACCTAGTGGATGCAAAGGTTCAGCTGAGCATTGTACCTAAGACAAAGGTGGTTTGACTCATCAGTGAGACATTTAACTACAGTGCAATTGACCAAGCAAAATCAAGGGGCAAAAATTATGCCTTAGAGACAGTGCCAAAAGTAGGTAGAAAGTTTCATCAAATAAGACTTCCTCCCAAGATTGTTTTCTTGCAGTGATTTGTTGAAAGTTAACAGGAGGCTGAATATTGGCTTAGGAAACATGAAGCTGGTCCTTTGCCTGAAATTTCAGTCACAATTTGAAAAATTAGTTATTTTGGATTACATCATCAGAAATACAAGCAGGGGAAATGATAATTGATAAGATATGAAAATAAGCATAAGGGCTGGAGAGATGGCTTAGCGGTTAAGGCGCCTGCCTGCTAAGCCTAAGAACGCGGTTCCAATCTCCAGGTCCCACATTTAGCCAGATGCAGTGACGCAAGGGCGCAATGCCGCACTTGCCCACAAGGGGGCGCACACATCTGGATTTCGTTCACAGCAGCTGAGAGACTGCTGGCACGCCCGTCTCTGTCTCCCTCTCCCTCTCTGTCTGTCTCTCTCTGTGTCTCTCTCCAAAAATATATAAAATAATAATAAAAGAATTTAAAAAAAAAAGAAAAGAAACATAAAAACAATCTAAGGAATTCAAGTGGATCCATGATAAAGAATTGCTTATAAAAATAGCTGTGGCCAGGCGTGGTGGTGCATGCCTTTAGTTTCAGCACTTGGGAGGCATAGGTAGAAGGATCACCATGAGTTCGAGGCCACCCAGCAAGTACATAGTGAATTCCAGGTCAGCCTGAGCTAGAGTGAAGCCCTTCCTTGAAAAACCCAAAATACAACAACATAAAAAAATAGCTGTGATTAGCCAGGCGTGGTGGTACATGCCTTTAATCCCAGCACTCAGGAGGCAGAGGTAGGAGGATCACTGTGAGTTCAAGTCTGCCCTGAGACTACATAGTAAATTCAAGGTCAGCCTGAGCTAGAGTGAGATCCTACCTCGAATAAACAAAAGAAAAAAAAGGAAAGAAAAGAAAAAAGAGTAAAATAACTGTGATTGACAATGGTCTAGCATTTCCTTTCAAACATCCAGATGAGTGGAGAACATATCCATTTCAGTGAGTTGTTGGCCAAGGAGGTCCCTGTAGCCTCCAAAACATTAAAGCCTATTGCCAAGGCTCTTGGTTTCCATTGAGAAACAGATGGTAAGACCCTATTGCTGAAGATGTCTCTTGCCTGAGAGGCAAGGTCACTGAGAAAGTAAGCTGGTGCTAAGCAGAAAACCTTCTCTCTGTAGATCAGCCAACTGAAAACTGGAAAAAGTTGCACTGCATGCAGCCATATGGGAGACAGAAGTCATCAGCAGTGAAAACAGTGGACACTGGAAAACTCAAGTTTGATCAGACAGGGCCCAATGACCAAATGGGTGCAATAGTGGCATGTCTGCTCTTGGGGAAACCAACTGCTCCCTAATTGGACTGAAGGCCCTCTCTATGGGAGAGAATACATGCCTGGTACTGAAAAAACTAATCAAAAGTCTATGGCAGAGGAGGTCATGAGACTTAGGGGTATTAAGCCTGCTCTTGTCTGGCTAAATGTATATATTATTCCCACCAAACTGCACTGAAAGCACTACACTTAATGTTCATATTCACATATTAATGCTACTGTCACTTCTGGTTAGAGAAGCTTCTCTTTTCAGGTGGCAATGACCACTGGGATGACCCAAAAGGCAACACAGTGCTGAGAAGAAGGGACAGAGGAATGTCCAGCACTGAAACATCTCTGTCACAACCTCCAAGGCTCAGGGTCCATTGCGGAAGAGGGGGCGGAATGAATATAAGAGCCAAAGGAAAGGTACGGCTCCTTACAATGCAACTGTCCAGAGAGAAATTGGCCTTGATATCCTTGCAGTGCCTACCAATACCTTCACAAGACCCTCATAATATGAGAAAGAGATGATGACATCAAATTAAAAGAGAGATTAATGGAGAGAGGGAGGGGATATGACAGAGAATGGAGTTCTGAAGGGGAATGGGGGAGGAGAGGGAAATAATCACGGTTTATTGTCTGTAAGTATAGAAGTTGTCAATAAAAAATTTAAGGAAGCACTTGGGAGGCAGAGGTAGGAGGATCGCCGTGAGTTCGAGGCCACCCTGAGACTACATAGTTAATTCCAGGTCAGCCTGGACCAGAGTGAAACCCTACCTCAAAAACCAAAAAAAAAAAAAAAAAAAAATTTAAGGAAAAAAGGTTATATTTTTGAATGTAATCAAATGTTTATGGTTTTATGTCCAAATATTAAATTCCTATTTCAGGGAAGAAGTGCTATATCTCTTATATTGTATTTTTGTAGAAAATTTACATTTTATATTGTTTTTAGCTTAAAAGGCAATTTGTGGTTTACATGTGCTAGAATGGTTGTAATTACTCTGTACAATTCCAATTAGACAAATAAGTTTGACTTTGTATACAATAACATTTGAGAAACTTTTTTAGCATTGAGAAGAATACGCATGTTAAACCTTCTTACATTCATTGCAAAAGGTCTTTGAGGGTCCGCAAGTCTGAACACTCACTTGTGGATTTTAACCAACTTAATCAATAGACCAATCAATAAGAAGAAAGCAAAGTTACATTAGTTTTTAAAGCTTCTTCTTTAAAACTGGAAGAAGTACTGCAAAGGTGACCATTCCTGGAGACCTGAAATTTATATCTTGGCTAAGTTACAACCATTTTCTTTTTATACTTTGGGATATTTTTGATGAGTTATTTAAGTAAGAGGAAACAGTATCTAAAGACATCCCACTGTCCTTTCTTTTCTTTTCTTTTCTATTTTATTTATTAATTTGAGGGAGGAAAAGAGGCAGAGAGAGAGAGAATGGGTGCGCCAGGGCTTCCAGCTACTGCAAACTCCAGATGTATGTGCCACCTTGTACATCTGGCTTACATGGATACTGGGGAATCAAACTGAAGTTCTTTGGCATTGCAGCTAAGCATGTTAATTGCTAAGCCATCTCTCAGTCCATTATTTTCTTTTTTAAAGGAAACCCTCAACTGAGAATTGAATAAGATAATACAACATTAACACAGATTTCCAACATTTTGAAATTTCAAAATAGCATTAAAAACTTCTTTTGGCAAGACAGTGTCTGCCTAACCTCGTCTCACATCACAGGGAAGGAAAGGCAAGTCCCTTAAGGTTCAACGGTTTTTTGGGGGGTGGTTTGCTGATTCTAGTAGGCTTCCAGTTGGAGAGTGTGGAGGAATAAAATAGGGAATCCACTGATTTCCAAGCTCTCAGGTAGCCCACAAATTCCCCAATCCCCTCAAGCAGCCATCCTAGCCACAGTCCCAGCCAGAGGTCCCTCCTGCACTAACAAGCCAAGTGGACGCAAGCTAGCAGGCTAGGACCTCCACCCAAGCTTTCCTGCCATTGTGCAAAGCTCCACAGGCAATCGCTGTCCCACTTGCTGGTCCCACCCTAGCCTTTCTGAGCTGTGTGTGATTACCATCCCAATCGCCCATCCTGCCTTAGCCTTTCTGAGCCCTGCATGTGGGATCTCCATCCCACTTGCCACTGCCCCCTCCCATCCCCAAAGAGGGACCCAGGCCACCAGTTGAGTGTTCCAGCCCTAGCTTTCTGAGCTCCCCACATGCTACCATCAGCCCCCTCCCATCCCCAAATAGGGACCAAATCAGGCCAGCAGGCCACTGTCCCTGCCCTAGCCTTTCTGACCTACATGTGCAGGATCGCAGTCACTCTTGCCGCAACCCCCTCCAACCCCCAAACAGGGACCCAGGCCAGCAGGCCAGTGTCCCCACCCTAGCCTTTCTGAATGCCATACTTACATTCCCCGTCCCACTCACTGCTGACCCCTCCCACCCCCAAACAGGGACCCAGGCTAGCAGGACAGTGTCCCTACTAGACTTTCTGATCTCCCCAAGCATGATGGCCATCCTTCATGATGGAAAATGAAACTGGATCCACCCATCTCACCATGCACAAAAATCAAGTCCAAATGGACCAAAGACCTCAATATAAGCCACAATACTCTGCAACTACTGGAAGAAAAAGTAGGAGGAACTTTCCATGATATAGGAGTGGAAAAAAAACTTCCTGAACAAAACCCTGGTAACTCAGGAAATTAAACAATCACTCAAACATTGGGACTTCATGAAGCTGAAAAGTTTTTTAACAGACAAACATATAATAACCAGAGCCAACAGATTACACACAGAATGGGAGAACATTTTTGCCAACTATACAACTGACAGAAGACTAATCACTAGAATCTACAAAGAACTCAAAAACCTAAGCAATAAAAAGTCAAACAACCACTCACAAAATGGGGCAGAGAACTGAACAGGGAATTCTCAGAGGAAGAAATCCAAATGGCAAATACACACTTAAGAAAATGTTCAACATTCCTAACCATCAGGGAAATGCAAATTAAAACAACTGTGAGATTCTACCTTACCCCAATAAGGATAGCTAACATTAAAAAAAATAATGAAAACAAATGCTGGCGAGGCTGTGGAGAAATAGGAACCCTCTTTCACTGTTGGTAGGAATGTAAACTGTTACAACCCCTATGGAAAGCAAAATTGAGACTCCTAAAAAGGATGACATGACTATAGACCTACCAACAGATCCACTTATTCCCTTACTGGGCATTTACCCTAAAAGCTCTAAGCCTCATATCAGAGAGCTTTGCTCAACCATGTTTATAGCTGCTCAATTCATATTAGCTAAGAGCTGGAATCAATCCAGATGTCCATCATTAGAGGAATGGATAATCAAGATGTGGTATATCTACACTATGGAATTCTATACAGCAGTAAGGAAAAATGACACAATGAAATTTGAAGAAAAATTGTCAAACATGAAACAGATCTTTCTCAATGGGATCACCAATCACAGATAGATAATAATCTCATGGTCTCACTCATCTGTGGCTCCTAACCTGAATCTACCCGAGATCCTGTATCACCTAATAAGCATATTGAGGACTGGACAATAGGGAGGGTGGACGGGAGTAGAGGGTAATGGTGAGTGGGGGCACAATTTCAGACTCAAATGAAAATGCTACCATAAAATCCTACATCCTGAAAGACAGACTAAAAGACTGAACCTTCAGAAGGTCCTTAGAGGGAACATCTGAACCACAGGGCCCTGGAAAGCACATCATGAATACTAACCTTAATCTTCTCCTGTTTCTCTCTCTCTCTCTCTCTCTCCCTCTCCCTCCCCTTCCTCTCCCTCTCCCTCTCTCTCTCTGCTCTTCCTCTTTATATTACCTATATTTTTCTTCCTTCTTCTTCCTTGGTGCTAACCTGTAACTCCCAGTACCAGCATGGGGTTAACTTCCACAATGAGCTGTTGATCAGACTATCATAGTTAGGGACTTCAATTCTCCAATATCGGCAATACATAGATTATCCAAACAGAAAATTAACAGGGAAGTAAGAGATGTCACCAACACCATAGATCAATTAGACCTAACGGACATCTATAGAACATTTTACCCAAAAACCACAGAGTACACATTCTTCTCAGCAGCCCATAGAATCTTCTCTAAAACAGATCATATACTATGTTATAAAGCCTGCCTCCATATATTTAGGAGGATCGACATAATTTCCTGTATAATATCAGATCACAATGCTATATTGCTAGAAATTAGCAACAAAAGATGTGCAAGGAACCCAACCAGCTCCTGAAAATTGAACAGCACACTCTTAAACAATAAATGGGTAGTTGAAGAAATAAAAAATGAAATTGCAAAATTTCTAGAAATGAATGACAATGAGAATACAATGTACCAAAACTTATGGGACACAATGGTGGTGGTTCTCAGGGGAAAATTCATTGCTCTAAATGCTTTCATAAAAAAGACAGAGAAATCTCAAATCAATAACCTAGCCATCCACCTAAAGTCATTGGAAAAACAAGAAGTATCTAACCCAAAAAGCTCCAGACAGAAAGAAATAATTATGATCAGACCAGAAATTAATGAATTGGAAACTAAGAAAACAATTAAGAAAATTGATGAAACAAAGAACTGATTCTTGGAAAAAATAAACAAGATTGATAAACCCCTGGCCAATGTGATCAAGCAAAAAAAAAAAAAAAGAAAGAAAAAAGGAGAGATGCTTCAAATTTAAAAAATTAGAAGTGAAGAAGGAGAGATCACAACAGACATAAATGAAATTGGGAGAATCAACAGGACTTACTTCAAAAGTCTCCACAAAACTGGATCATTTGGAGGAAATGAATGAATTCCTGGACACATACCACCTACCAAAGCTAAACCCAGAGCAGATTAATCTCCTAAACAAACCTATCACACCCATCGAGATTGAAAGGGTGATCAAAAACCTCCCTAAAAGAAGTGTCCAGGAGCAGATGGCTTCTCAGCTGAATTCTATCAAACCTTCATGGTAAACTAAAAACAAATTTTTCTCAAATTGTACCACACAATCAGAGAACAGGGAAAGCTCCCAACTCCCTCTATGAAGCTAATATCTCCTAACCCCAACCAGGCAGAGATGCCACAAGAAAAGAAAACTCCAGGCCTATTTCACTGAGGAACTTAGATGCAAAGATCCTGAACAAAATCCTCACAAACTGAATTCAACAGCACATCAAAAGCATTATCCACCTGGATCAAGTAGGCTTCATCCCAGGAATGCAGGTATGGTTCAACAGATGGAAATCTGTCAATGTAATAAACCACATAAATAAGCTTAAACACAAAAACCACATGACTATTTCAATAGATGCAGAAAAGGCCTTTGGCAAAATACAACATGACTTCATGATCAAAACATTGGAGAGAATAGTCATGGACAGTCTATAACTCAACATAATAAAGGCTATATATAAAAATCCTAAGGCCCAAATAATACTTAATGGGTAGAGACTGAAGTAATTCCCATTGAGATCATGAACAAGATAGGGGTATGCACTCTCACCTCTGCTCTTCAACATAGTACTGGAAGTACTAGCTCAAGCAATAAGTCAGGAGAAAGAAATCAAAGGGATACAAATTGGAAAGGAAGAAGTTAAGTTAGCCTTATTTGCAGATGACATGTGACCCAAGAACCTCCATCTCAAAACTCTTAAAAGTGATTAAGTCCTTCAGTAAAATAGCGGGATTCTAAATCAATGCACAAAAATCACTAGCCTTTCTATATGCAAAAGACAAAGATACAGAGAAAGAAATAAGTGACATTGTTCCATTTTCAATAGCATCAATAAAAAATACTTTGGAATAATATTAACTAAGGAGGTGAAAGACCTTTACAATGAAAACATAAAAACACTCAAGAAAGAAATTGAGGAGGACTTGATAAAATGGAAAGACCTCCATGCACCTGGATAGGCAGAATTAACATTGAGAAAATGGCAATCTTACCAAAAGCAATATATATATATATATGCAATACCAATAAAAATTCCAACATCTTTCTTCACAGAGATAGAAAAACTGTTCTCAAAATTCATATGGAATGGCAGAAGGCCTCAGATATCCAAGTATATCCTCAACAATAGAAACACCTCTGGAGGCATCACCATACCTGATCAAAAGCTATACTACAAAGCCACAGTAATAAAAACAACATGGTACAGGCATAAAAACAGGAATATAGACCAATTGAACAGAATTGAGGACCCGGACTTTGGGTCAAGTAACTACAGCTACTTGATATTTGACAAAGGCCCTAACAATGTAGACTGGAAAAAAGGCAGCTTCATCAACAAGTGGTGCTGGACAAACTGGACAACCATATGCAGGAAAATGAAACTTGATCCACACATCTCTCCATGCACAAAAATCAAGTCCAGATGGATCAAAGACCTCAATATAAGACACAATACTCTGCTACTACTGGAAGAAAAAGTAGGAGGAACTTTCCATGATATAGGAGTGGAAAAAAGACTTCCTGAACAAAACCCTGGTAACTCAGGAAATTAAACAATCACTCAAACATTGGGACTTCATGAAGCTGAAAAGTTTTTTAACAGACAAACATATAATAAGCAGAGCCAACAGATTACCCACAGAATGGGAGAACATTTTTGCCAACTATACAACTGACAGAAGACTAATCACTAGAATCTACAAACTCAAAAACCTAAACAATAAAAAGTCAAACAACCACTCACAAAATGGGGCAGAGAACTGAACAGGAATTCTCAGAGGAAGAAATCCAAATGGCAAATACACACTTAAGAAAATGTTCAACATTCCTAACCATCAGGGAAATGCAAATTAAAACAACTGTGAGATTCTACCTTACCCCAATAAGGATAGCTAACATTAAAAAAAATAATGAAAACAAATGCTGGCGAGGCTGTGGAGAAATAGGAACCCTCTTTCACTGTTGGTAGGAATGTAAACTGTTACAACCCCTATGGAAAGCAAAATTGAGACTCCTAAAAAGGATGACATGACTATAGACCTACCAACAGATCCACTTATTCCCTTACTGGGCATTTACCCTAAAAGCTCTAAGCCTCATATCAGAGAGCTTTGCTCAACCATGTTTATAGCTGCTCAATTCATATTAGCTAAGAGCTGGAATCAATCCAGATGTCCATCATTAGAGGAATGGATAATCAAGATGTGGTATATCTACACTATGGAATTCTATACAGCAGTAAGGAAAAATGACACAATGAAATTTGAAGAAAAATTGTCAAACATGAAACAGATCTTTCTCAATGGGATCACCAATCACAGATAGATAATAATCTCATGGTCTCACTCATCTGTGGCTCCTAACCTGAATCTACCCGAGATCCTGTATCACCTAATAAGCATATTGAGGACTGGACAATAGGGAGGGTGGACGGGAGTAGAGGGTAATGGTGAGTGGGGGCACAATTTCAGACTCAAATGAAAATGCTACCATAAAATCCTACATCCTGAAAGACAGACTAAAAGACTGAACCTTCAGAAGGTCCTTAGAGGGAACATCTGAACCACAGGGCCCTGGAAAGCACATCATGAATACTAACCTTAATCTTCTCCTGTTTCTCTCTCTCTCTCTCTCTCTCCCTCTCCCTCTCCCTTCCCTCTCCCTCTCCCTCTTCTCTCTCTGCTCTTCCTCTTTTATATTACCTATATTTTTCTTCCTTCTTCTTCCTTGGTGCTAACCTGTAACTCCCAGTACCAGCATGGGGTTAACTTCCACAATGAGCTGTTGATCAGACTATCATAGTTAGGGACTTCAATTCTCCAATATCGGCAATACATAGATTATCCAAACAGAAAATTAACAGGGAAGTAAGAGATGTCACCAACACCATAGATCAATTAGACCTAACGGACATCTATAGAACATTTTACCCAAAAACCACAGAGTACACATTCTTCTCAGCAGCCCATAGAATCTTCTCTAAAACAGATCATATACTATGTTATAAAGCCTGCCTCCATATATTTAGGAGGATCGACATAATTTCCTGTATAATATCAGATCACAATGCTATATTGCTAGAAATTAGCAACAAAAGATGTGCAAGGAACCCAACCAGCTCCTGAAAATTGAACAGCACACTCTTAAACAATAAATGGGTAGTTGAAGAAATAAAAAATGAAATTGCAAAATTTCTAGAAATGAATGACAATGAGAATACAATGTACCAAAACTTATGGGACACAATGGTGGTGGTTCTCAGGGGAAAATTCATTGCTCTAAATGCTTTCATAAAAAAGACAGAGAAATCTCAAATCAATAACCTAGCCATCCACCTAAAGTCATTGGAAAAACAAGAAGTATCTAACCCAAAAAGCTCCAGACAGAAAGAAATAATTATGATCAGACCAGAAATTAATGAATTGGAAACTAAGAAAACAATTAAGAAAATTGATGAAACAAAGAACTGATTCTTGGAAAAAATAAACAAGATTGATAAACCCCTGGCCAATGTGATCAAGCAAAAAAAAAAAAAAAAGAAAGAAAGAAAAGGAGATGCTTCAAATTTAAAAAATTAGAAGTGAAGAAGGAGAGATCACAACAGACATAAATGAAATTGGGAGAATCAACAGGACTTACTTCAAAAGTCTCCACAAAACTGGATCATTTGGAGGAAATGAATGAATTCCTGGACACATACCACCTACCAAAGCTAAACCCAGAGCAGATTAATCTCCTAAACAAACCTATCACACCCATCGAGATTGAAAGGGTGATCAAAAACCTCCCTAAAAAGAAGTGTCCAGGAGCAGATGGCTTCTCAGCTGAATTCTATCAAACCTTCATGGTAAAACTAAAACAAATTTTTCTCAAATTGTACCACACAATCAGAGAACAGGGAAAGCTCCCCAACTCCCTCTATGAAGCTAATATCTCCCTAACCCCAACCAGGCAGAGATGCCACAAGAAAAGAAAACTCCAGGCCTATTTCACTGAGGAACTTAGATGCAAAGATCCTGAACAAAATCCTCACAAACTGAATTCAACAGCACATCAAAAGCATTATCCACCTGGATCAAGTAGGCTTCATCCCAGGAATGCAGGTATGGTTCAACAGATGGAAATCTGTCAATGTAATAAACCACATAAATAAGCTTAAACACAAAAACCACATGACTATTTCAATAGATGCAGAAAAGGCCTTTGGCAAAATACAACATGACTTCATGATCAAAACATTGGAGAGAATAGTCATGGACAGTCTATAACTCAACATAATAAAGGCTATATATAAAAATCCTAAGGCCCAAATAATACTTAATGGGTAGAGACTGAAGTAATTCCCATTGAGATCATGAACAAGATAGGGTATGCACTCTCACCTCTGCTCTTCAACATAGTACTGGAAGTACTAGCTCAAAGCAATAAGTCAGGAGAAAGAAATCAAAGGGATACAAATTGGAAAGGAAGAAGTTAAGTTAGCCTTATTTGTAGATGACATGTGACCCAAGAACCTCCATCTCAAAACTCTTAAAAGTGATTAAGTCCTTCAGTAAAATAGCGGGATTCTAAATCAATGCACAAAAATCACTAGCCTTTCTATATGCAAAAGACAAAGATACAGAGAAAGAAATAAGTGACATTGTTCCATTTTCAATAGCATCAATAAAAAATACTTTGGAATAATATTAACTAAGGAGGTGAAAGACCTTTACAATGAAAACATAAAAACACTCAAGAAAGAAATTGAGGAGGACTTGATAAAATGGAAAGACCTCCATGCACCTGGATAGGCAGAATTAACATTGAGAAAATGGCAATCTTACCAAAAGCAATATATGCAATATATATATATATATATATATATATATATATATATAATACCAATAAAAATTCAACAAAAATCTCTTTCTTCACAGAGATAGAAAAACTGTTCTCAAAATTCATATGGAATGGCAGAAGGCCTCAGATATCCAAGTATATCCTCAACAATAGAAACACCTCTGGAGGCATCACCATACCTGATCAAAAGCTATACTACAAAGCCACAGTAATAAAAACAACATGGTACAGGCATAAAAACAGGAATATAGACCAATTGAACAGAATTGAGGACCCGGACTTTGGGTCAAGTAACTACAGCTACTTGATATTTGACAAAGGCCCTAACAATGTAGACTGGAAAAAAGGCAGCTTCATCAACAAGTGGTGCTGGACAAACTGGACAACCATATGCAGGAAAATGAAACTTGATCCACACATCTCTCCATGCACAAAAATCAAGTCCAGATGGATCAAAGACCTCAATATAAGACATGATACTCTGCTACTACTGGAAGAAAAAGTAGGAGGAAATTTCCATGGTATAGGAGTGGGAGAAGACTTCCTGAACAAAACCCCAGTAGCTCAGGAAATTAAACAATCACTCAACCATTGGGATCTCAGGAAGCTGAAAAGCTTTTTCACAGACAAACATACAATAAGCAGAGCAATAGATTGCCCACAGAATGGGAGATAATTTTTGCTAGATACACATTGGACAGAGGCCTAATTTCTAAAATCTACAAACTCAAAAACCTAAACAATAAAAAGTCAAACAACCCACTCACAAAATGGGGCAGAGAGCTGCACAGGGAGGTCTCAGAGGAAGAAATACAAATGGCAAACACACACTTAAGAAAATTTTCAACGTCCCAAATCATCAGGGAAATGCAAATTAAAACAACTAGGAGATTCTACTTTATCCCAGTAAGGACGGCTAACAATAAAAAATCTAATGTCAACAAGTGCTGACAAGGTTATGGAGAAATAGGAACCCTCATTCACTGTTGGTGGGAATGTAAGCTGGTACGACCACTATGGGAAGCAATATGGAGACTCCTAAAAACTATGACTATAGAGGTACCAGCAGACCCAGTTATCCCCTTACTGGGCCTTTATCCAAAAGCTCCAAGCCTCAGTTCAGAGAGATTTGCTCAACCATGTTTATAGCTACTCAATTCATAACACCTAAGTACTGGAATCAACCCAGATGTCCATCATTAGACAAATGGATAACTAAGATGTGGTATATCTACACAATGGAATTCTACACAGCACTAAGGGAAAATAACACAATGCAATTTGAAGAAAAATGGTCAAACTTGGAACAAATCATTCTCAAAAAACTCACCCAATCACAGAAAGATAAGCATCACATGGTCTCACTTATCTGTGGCTCCTAATGTGCATTTTCCCGAGATGCTGACACACCTAATACACATCTCTAGGACTTGACAATAGGGATGGTGGGGCAGGAGGGGAGGGTAAAGGTGGAGGGGGGACAAAAAAACTAGACCCAAATGGAAATGGTACCATAAAATCCTATATCCTGAAAGACATACTAAAGGTCTAACTTTCATTAGGTGCTTAGAGACAAAAACTGAATCACAGGGGCCTGGAGAGGGTAGGATGAAGACTAACCTTAATCTTCTCCCATTTTTCTCTCGCACACTCCCTCTTCTTTCTTCTCTCTCTCTCTCTCTCTCTCTCTCTCTCTCTCTCTCTCTTTCTCTTTCACATTACCTATATATTTGTTCCTTCTTTTCCCTTGGCACTGTCCTGTAACTCCCAGTGCCAGCATGTGGTTAACATCCACAATGAGCTGTTAATCAGAGAGACCTATAAGGTTTCCCAAAAAAAGACAGATTTCTGTCAGAGTACTTGTTGACCAACCAAAGGTTAATGGTAAGACCCTCCTGCTGCAGACACCATATGCTGTTCAGACGGACCATGGAGAGACCTGGCTGGAATCTGGAAGAGAGTCAAACCCCAGACAGTCAGCTTGTCCAGCACCAGAAGGTGTTACATGAACAAATGGGGAAAGTGACCAACATCTGTCTAAGCAATTTATGGTCTAAGCTACTCAGCAGCAATAAACCTGACATGATGCTCACACAAGGGCAATAGTGGCACACAGCCATAGTGGGTTACCAAGTGCTCTTGATTTGGCTAACAGATCCACTCAGTGGAATGGAACCCAATATCTGGAATGGAGAAACAAGTCAGAACCATATCCAAAAATAAGCCTGCTCTCCAATATCATGGTCCCACCAATAGTGGTATACAAGAGGGCCTAAATCTATTAAATTCTCTCTAAAATAATAATGGTTATCCATGTCTCATGCACTGCCCTCACTCTCCATTGGAGAATTTGCTTCTCTTTTTCAAATGGACGCAGAACCTGAGGAGAGAATCAGCCTACTGCATGTTTCCAGGGCACCAGCTGAAGCCATAGAGTTACTGGGGAAATAAGCAAGAGTGCTGCTTTCTCGGTGAACCTGGTATCAGCACAAGGGTGAAGGAGATAGACACAGAGAACACTCAACTCCTACCAAATCAGATATCCAGAGACAGAGAAACTCACAAAACCTCATCACTGAAGTAGACCTAAAATGAACCCAACATGGCTCAGGGAAATTTGCGGAAGAGAGTGTGGAAAGATTGTTAGAGCCATAAGTTGGATCATTATGCAGAGACATTGCCTCTCCCCCATAACTGATGGCTACCCCCAAAATGCAAGACCCTCAATCCTCATGGGGGTAGGACAGGGAGAAGGCTAATAATGGTACCATCATGGCTGTATAAACACTATATACATAATTAATTTTAAAAAATAGGGTTGTGAGCAGAAACTGCCAAAATTTCTGAGTCAGGATGTCATACAGGCTAAGGGTAATAATTTTTTTTTAATGGGTGTGCCAGAGCCTCCAGCCACTGCAAACAAACTCTGGATGTCTGTACCACCTTCTGCATCTGGCTTATGTGGGTACTGGGGAATCAAACCTGGGTCTTTTGGCTTTGCATGCAAGTGCCTTAACCGCTAAGCCATCTGTCCAGCTCAGGTAATGATTTTTTAAGTGTATTTTATGTAAATGAGCTCCAGATGCATACATCACATTGCGCATTTGGCTTTATGTGGGTGCTGGGGAATTAAACCAGGCCCTCCGGCTTTGCAAGCAAGTACCTTTAACTGCTGAGCCATCTCTCTAGCCCCCAGAGGAGTTTTATTTTGGTCTCCATGCTCCCTGTACCCAGCCATCAGCTCGAGGTTTGGCCCTGGTTTTTGCTGGTGGTCACAGGAAGTGTTGTCCTTTGGTGAAGGACTTATTAGTCCATTAGGCTAACTCACCTTCAGAAGCAGAAATTCCTTTCAGAGACTCTCCACCCCTAAGCTGAGGGCATGGAGTTCCCCACTTCACAGATGGCCCCTCCTGCTCTGTGGTGGACACCCTCCAGGTTCAAGGAAATCTGGCTTCCCGCAGCTGCACTGCATTGGTTGCTGACTGTCAAGCCCTGTTGCAGTAGGGCTTATTCCCTAACCTGCCCCAAATTCTTCAGGTAGTTCCATGAAATTATAATTGAAATGCAAAATGATAGCACCACTAGAACCCATGTTTACCCATCACTTCATGTTGTATGGTTTGGGCCCCGGGACCACATGTAAGTTGGAATGCTTAGACATAGTTTTCCTGAGAGCATATGGACCACTGTAGGCACATACTAAACACTTTAGCTCTGTCCACAAGCAGAAAGGAATTGGGGGGATTGTGTGTCTCTGTGCTAGATGTCTGTGAACAGGGTGAGTGTGGGATGAAATGAGCCTCAGGCCCTAATTAAAAAAAAAAACTATAGGGACTGGAGAGATGGCTTAGCAGTTAAGGCATTTGCCTAAAAAGCCAAAGATCCCAGTTCAATTCTCCAGGACCCACATAAGCCAGATGCACAAGGGGGCATATACATCTGGAGTTGGTTTGCAGTGGCTGGAAGCCCTGGTGTGCTCATTCTCTCTCTCTCCCTCCCTCTCTCTCTCCCTCTTTCTCTTTCTCAAATAAAGAAATAAATAATTTTTTTTAAAATTCTTGAAAACAAAAAAGACAGACTTGGAACAGACCATACTCAGTGAACTCACAGTCACAAAAAGACAAACACCACAGCATGCTGTCACCTATCTGCAGTTCCTAACCTGGACCTGCTTGAGGTGCTGTCACATCTGATAGGCAACTCGAGGCCCAGAAAATAGGGATGGAAGGGTTTGGGGGAGTGGAAGGGGGGAAAAGGGAAAAACAAACACAAAATTAAATCCAAAATGAGCTGATACCATAGAAACCTTTATCCTTGGTATAGCCTAAAAGATATAACCCTCAAAAAGAGTAAGAATGGAGCACCTAAAAAATAGGGCTCTAGAGAGAGTGGGATGAAGCCTAAACTTAAAAGAAAAAAATTTTTTTTCTGTCTCTGACCTATAACTCCCACTATCAGAGATTGGTTGTTACCCACATTGAGCTATTGATTGGAGAGACCCAGGAGGTCCGCAAATCAAGACAGCTTTCTGTCAAAGCACTTGATTACCTGCCTGAGGCAAAAGCTAAGACCCTATTGCTAAAGATACCATGTGCTGCTGACACAGAGTGTGGAGAGATTTGGCTGGAATTCAGAAAAAGGCAGTCCCCAGACCAGAGCATTAGCCTGTCTAGTACTGGAAAGCGCTACAGGAGCTACTGGGGTAAAATGGCCAACAGTGGTCTGAGCAACCAGAGGACTCAGAAGCATTACACTCTGACATGACGTACATACCAGTGCAACAGTGGTACACAGCCCCAGTGGGTAAACAATACCTTTCTGATTGAGATCTACTCAGTGTAAAGGAACCCATATCTGGAATTGGGAACCAGATTAGAATCCTATGGAAACAAAGATTATGTTCTCCAGTGTCAAGCTCTCACTCGTCTTTGGCTAAAAGAGGGGTAAAATACATCAAATTCTCCCTAAATTTATAATGCTTATCCCATTTAAACTACACTGACTTCACTCTCCATTGGAGAATCTGTTTTTCTTTATTAGAAGGTAGTGAGACTGGAGGAGATAAACACCTCACACTTCAGCCAAGCCACAGCTAAATCCACAGAGGAATTGGGGAGAGGAGCAAGAGGGCTGCTTCCATGCTGTTCCTGATAATCAGCACCAGGGTGCAGAAGACAGACCCTGAGGATATTCAACACCTACCAAAGCAGAGATCCAGAGGCTCTAAAGAGATCATCACTGAAGTAGACTTAAAATTCACCCACTATGGCTCAGGGAACTTTATGGAAGAGGGGGCAAAAAGATTGTAAGAGCCATAGGTTGAGACATCATGCCCAGAGGCATTCCCCACCCCCCAAAAAATAACTAACTACTGCTTGTGCAACACATAAACAACAACCCCATGGGGAATACCTGCAACCCCACTGAGGACCATCCCCATAGAATGGGGGCAGAGATGAAGGAAAAAGGGTACCAATACATGATGTATCCATATGAAACATTTTGTTAACAATAATAATAAAAGTAATAAACATTAAAAAATTAAAAGAGAAAGAAACAAAAGGGATTCAAATTGGAAAAGAAGGCATGAACTGGACTTAATATTTGCAGATAATATGATTCTGTACTTAAGGGACTTGAAAGACACCACCAAAAATCTTCTAGAGCTGATAAATTCCATCAGCTAAGTGGCAGGATATAAAATCAACACTTAAAAATCAGTAGCTTTATCTATGCTGGAAGCAAAGAAACCATAGTCATTCAAAATATCCTAGTAATTTTTGTTACCTAGGATGGGTCCCTTGAGACTTATACCAAAACATCATTACCCTCCAACCATCAGAATGGCTTGCTACTGAATGAATGGACCATGAGGCCAAATGTATGCTGGGCAGCCACTAATGACACCCAGTGACTCTAGGACTAACCTTTGGCCTTGGTTACTCCCAGGATGGATTGAACAGTGCACTCTGGGATCTACTTAGATACAAGGACAACAACTAAAAAACTTTAAGAGTGCCCAGGCTGTTTACCTGTTTCAAAGCACTGATGGACCAGAAGTCTCCTCTCCATTTCTATTCCATCTATTGGCTTAGACAATGTCATCTGGCACATAGAGACTGTGGTAGTTTGAATAGATGGCCCCCAATATATTCAGTGTTTTATTAGACTGTAGTTTGGATCTGCAGCCATCTGGCTGGAGGCAGTGTCACTGGGTGGATCTTAAGGTGTGGTGGTGGTTTGAGATTCCAATCTAAAGATATGCGAAGTGTGCCTAACCAGAGTTCCTGAGGTGTGCTGTGCTGTGTGGCTTTTGGCTTTGGGCTTTGGGCTTTCCCTCTCTCTGCCTGGTCCTGTGAAAGCAGGCCAGCTTCTTCTGCCATTATGGAACTTTCCCTGGATCTGTAAACTATAATAAATCCCTTCCTCCATAACTGTGCCTTGTCTGGAAGTTCATCTCAGGGAACCTAAAGCTATCTGCTACACAGACTCTTACTAAACTTACCCAAAAGGCTTTAAATGACATAGTTGAAGGAATATGACATCTTAATTTTGAGGTTCAAATGACAAGAAAGGCAATTATACAAAACCACATGGCTTTGGATATCCTCACAGAAGTGCAGGGTTAGGGTTAGAGTTGAATGTTGTGTATATATTCCTGAAAACTCAGCTCACATTTCATCTGCTACAGGAACAGATTAGACCATGTCAGACACTACTATGCCATTTGGTGAACAGTTCTGGGAGTGGATTTCTGTTTTTTTTATCATAGGAAAAGATTATAACTATTATAATCTTCTGTTATTCTGCTGATTCTTAGACCTTATATTCTCAATTGCTGTTTTAACCTTATCTCTGCTCATTTACAGACAGCTCATACTCAGATATCATACAACAATCTAACTCCATCTATACAGTCCCTTTGATCACCCATTAAGAGCTGATAACTTGCCACTTCTAACAGGACTACCAATCATCCCTACCTCACAATGCTGAATTTCCCAGTCTCTGAGATAGTTTCCAATATTATGTCACTAATATTTACAATCCTATTTATAGCAGGTCAAAAAATCTGCATAGAGATGGTGATGGGATGTCTGACTGACTCACATGTTTTTCTCTTGGGCCTTTAGATAGCCTACCCCAATGTGGAGAGACTGTCATAATCTTATGACCCTATTCAGCTGGAAATAGTTAAAGAGCCAGTCATCATACCCTTTCCTCTAACAGCAGTTAAGAGTTTCTTCACAAGAGAGAGGTCAGTGAGAGGAAATTAGGTAGCCAGTAAGGAGAGAGGGCTCAAAGTGGGAACACTGTGCCTGCCTGCTTCAGCATCTGATTCAGTCTATCCAATCAGCTCTCCTGGCCCCTAATAGACAGCCAACCCCTATCACAGATCAAATGGCTCTCTCTCATGCTCACCTGAGACTTTAAAGGTAAAGTCTGCAATAATAAGACTACAAATAGACCCTTACCAGGTGGGCAAGGTCTCTTTTTGGCTTCATTATCTGTCATATATATGAGAGACATTTTATATATATATATATATATATATATGATCTGTCAATGAACCTATGATTCTCTCTTGTTAATCTGTCTTTTATAAGTATGAACTTACTGGAGTTATTTCCACCACCACCACCACCCTGCCCAGTGGCTCTGACATACTGTTTTCTTAAAATGATGCTATTTTTCTTTATCGGGCTCATTCTTGTCATTAGGGTATGAATAGTGATGCCTTAGGACTTTCTGTATTTGGTAAAGGGAAATTACCTGATGAGACTTCAGTCCCCAGCAGGATCATAGGATGGGCCTGGGGAGCTCACAGGCCTTTACTGTGTAGTTACTAGGGTCTAGTGCATTATCTTGTGGTTCTTTGCCCCGAGCTACAAAAGGAGGCCCAGAAGGCCACATGAACTCTAAGGCATACCTGCACAATGCCTACAGAAGGACTTTAGATAATGTGGCAAGAGTCACAAGGGATTTCTTAGCCCCTTAAATTCATAGTACTCATGGGGTTTGGGACATAATACCTATAAGTATGACATCTTGGCACTGAAGAAAATAGAAGAAGCAAGATCACCAATCACCCCCCCACACACACACACACCTTCCTCTTATTAATCTGCCTTTCATGACAGGAATGAGGCCATGAACATAACAAGGGTACAGAAAAAGATACTGCTCCTCAAAAACACCAAAAAAAAATTCATTGCAAAAGAGACAGCCTCTTCAACAAGTGGTGGTGGAAAACTGGATATCTATATGCAGAAGGATGAAAATAGATCCTTGTCTTTCTCCATGCACATGAGTCAGGTCCATGTGGATCAGGGACCTTAATATCAGACCTGAAACTCTGAAACTGCTCCGTGGGGGAAACCCTTCAACATTTTGGCATAGGGAATGACTTTCTGAATATAACCCCAATTACTCAGGAAATAAAACTACTAATCAACCACTGGGACCACATGAAATTGCAAAGTTTTTATACAGCAAAGGACATTGGGAATAGAGCAAAGAGGCAACCTATAGAATGGGTGGGAATCTGTGCCAGCTATACATCTGACAGAGGATTAATATCCAGGATATACAAATAACTCAATAAACTAAATAATAAGAAATCAAACAACCCAATTAGAAAATGGGCTACAGAACTGAAGAAAGAGTTCTCAAAAGAAGAAATATAGATGGCCTATAAATATCTAAAAACATGTTCTATACCCTTGGCCACCAGGGAAATGCAAATTAAAACTACTTTGAGATTCCATCTCACTCCTGTCAGAATGGCTACCATCAAGAAAACAAATGACAATAAATGTTGGCAAGGATTCAGAAAAAGGTTAAACATTCTACACTGTTGTGGAAATATAGTCGGGTCCAGCCATTGTGGAAATCAGTGTGGAGGTTCTTGAGACAGCTAAAAATAGATTTACCATATGATCCAGCTATAGCACTCCTAGGAATATGTTGCAGTCAGGTTCGCATTGCTGGCAGAAATCACCCGACTAAGAGCAGCTTGTGGGAAAAAAGAGGTTTATTTTGGCTTACAGGCTCGAGGGGGAAGCTCCATGATAGCAGGAAAAACAATGGCATGAGCAGAAGGTGGACATCACTCTCTGGTCAACATAAGGTGGACTACAGCAACAGGAGAGTGTGCCAAACACTGGCAAGGGGAAACTGGCTATAATACCCATAAGCCCGCCCCCAACAATACTCTGCCTCCAGGAGGTGTTGTTAATTCCCAAATTGCCATCATCTGGGAACCTAGCATTCAGAACACCCAAGTTTATGGGGGACACCTGAATCAAACCACCACAGCATATATCCAATGGACTCTTCTCACTACCTTAGAGATACTTACACAACCATGTTTATTGCTGCTCTATTCACAATAGCTAGGAAATAGAACCAGCCTAGATGTCCCTCAACAGATGAATGGATAATAAAGATGTGGTACATTTACACAATGGAGTTCTATTCAGCAGTAAAGAAAAATGAGATTATACAATTTACAGGGAAATGGATGGATCGGGAAAGGATTATACTAAGTGAGGTAACCCAGGCCCAGAAAGCCAAATGCCACATGTTCTCTCTCATATGTGGATCCTAGCAACAAATGTTTAGACTTGTGTGTGAACTGGAACCAAAAGTTGGTAGCAGAAGCCAGCAAACTAGAAAAAGGCTATAAGGGACTGAGGAGAAGGAAGGATTTAAGGTAATGGTATGTATATGTATAGAAGAACAGATTACAAGGAATAGAATGGACTAAGTGAGGCCAGGGAAAAAGATTGAGTAAAAGAAAGGTAAGGGGAGGGTCAGTCAAAATTCAAGATATTCTGAATAAGACATATGAAAGCCTACTTCTTTGGATAATGGCACATCCAGAAGCCATACATTGTTACTAGAAAATTTCCAGTGCCAGTGATAGGATGCCTTACAACGAGTTGTTGGGCAGGGAGGTCCTTGTTGCCTCCACATTATAGGCTATTGCCAAGGCCCTTGGTTTCCCACCAGGAACAGAGGTTAAGACCCTATTGCTAAAGACTCCACATGACAGAATGACAAGATCCATGAGAAATCAAGCTGGGGCTGAACTGAAAACCTTCTCCCTGTAGACCAGATGACTGAAAGCTGGAAGAAGCTGCACTGCATGCAGTCCTATGGGAGACAGAAATCATCAGCAGTGAAAACAGTGGACACTGGTAGCCTCAAGTTTGGCCAGACAGGCCAAATGACCAAACAATTGCAATAGGCATGTCTGTTCTGGGGAAAACCAACTGCTCTCTAATTTGTCTGGAGGTCCACTCTTTGAGAAGGAATACATACATGCCTGGTACTGAAAACCTAATCAAAAGTCTATGGCAGGGGAGGTCAAGAGGAGGTAAAGCCTGCCCTTGCTTGGCTAAATGCATATATTATGCTTACCAAACTGCCCTGTAAGTGCTATACTTAATGTTCATATTTATATATCAATGATACTCTCACTTTTGGTTAGAGAAGCTCCTCTTTTCAGATGGCGGTGACCACTGGGATGACCCCAAAGGCAACATAGTGCTGAGAAGTGAAGGAGGAGTGTCCAGCACTGAAACATGTCTATCACACCCTCCAAGGCTCAGGGTCCATTGTGGAAGAGGTGGTGGGAAAAATGTAAGAAAGGCCAAAGGAAGGGTACCACTGCTTACAAAGCAAATGTCCAGATAGAAACTGACCTCGATATCCATGACCTCGCAATGCCTAGCAATACCTTCACAGAACCCTCATAAAAGGTGGAAAAGATGATGACATCAAATTAATAGACAGAATAATGGAGAGAGGGAGGGGATATGATGGAGAGTGGAGTTCTGAAGGGGAATGGGGGGGAGGGAAGGGAAATATTATGGTTTATTGTCTTTAAGTATAGAAGTTGTCAGTAAACAAAACCTAAGAATTAAAAAAGAAAAAAGAAAAGACTTTGCGGATACAACTCCAGTATCCCAGGTAATAAGACAAACAAACAATCAACCAATATGGTCTCATGAAACTGAAAAACTATTGTACAGCTAAGCAAACCATCAAGAGACAATAGACAACCTACAGAATGGGAGAAAATTGCTAGCTAAACATCTGGCAGAGGTTTAATATCTAACATCTACAAAGATTTCAAATTAAGCAATAAATAGTCAATCAACCCAGCCAAAAAATGGAGCAGAGAACTTAACACAGTTCTCAAAGGAAGAAATACAAGTGGGCCATAAACATCTAAAAATTATTCAACATTTTTAGCCATCAGGCAAATGTATATTAAAATACTTTGAAATCCCATGCACTTTGGTCAGAAAGGCTATCAAGAAAACATTGTGAAATAACTTTCAGTCAATTAAAAACTACCATGTTGGTGAGCTGCCTATATAAAATCTTCATCATCTGACTGTTCTATGAATAAATGGATAGTTGGTAAATTTACTCAAGAGAGAGAAGGATAAAGATATTCACAAGCAAGCATGCCCTAGTACTGCTAGAATAAATCGTTTCTGGGCAGAGCAATTCCCCAAAGCAGTCATCCCCAAACCTCTATGTGCTTCAGAATCATCTGCAAATCTCTGTACACATACAGGTCTTTGGACATCACTATACTGAATCAGAATCTTGGGGAGGCAGGGACTGTAGGCTTAGCAAGTAGCTGCCTCGCATGATGACAGACTATGGACCATCTCTTTCAAAGTGCTTTATATGTACAAAGTGTTGACTGTTAGACTTCCCAGACTACCACTAAGTGCATCCTCATCAACTGAAATCTCACTAATTTATTAAATTTAAATTAATTAATTAAATTTAAATTAAACCAATTTAAAATGAACAGTATGCTACACTAGCTGCTTTAGGCTATAATTTCCATTAATAAAATACTCACAATGAAACATTGGTAGAGCTTTGACATTCCCAAGTATTGTTTCAAGTAAGTTTGTACCACTCTAACACTCTTCATTTCTTTTCTATCCCTCACTACAGTTTCCCACCATACAAAAAAGATCTTAATAGGAAATCTACTAATCTGTCGATTATTTCTGAAATGAAAGGAAAATACTGTATTTAATAAATAAATACAAATTCATTTATTCAGTTATTTATTTATTTATTTATTTGCTATCAGAGGGACAGAGAGTGAGATAGAGAGAGAATGGGCACATCAGGGCCTCTTGCTACAGCAAATAATTTCTACACATACCCACAGCATTTTGTGCGTCTGGATTTTTACGTAGGTACTGGGAAATTGAACCTAGGTCATTTTATTCAGATTTTAAAAGCAGTGCAGGAAGGGGAAGGCTAGGAGGTAAGGGGAGTTAAAGTAGGGAGAAGAGAAGTATACCACAGGGAGCTTGGGAGTCCATGTGATCAGATACGGATCTGGGAAAAACGTGTGGAAAGAAAAGAGAAAGGAAAGTTCAAGGAGTTCCTGCCATGTGTGGAGTTGGAGAAGATAAAGAACCCATGCGGAGAGTAAGGGCTGTGGAGCCCTCCAGGCTGGGCCTGGGCTAGGGCCTAGGCAGAGCCCCTCCTAGCTGGGCCTGGGCCTGAGCCTGGGTGGAGCCATCTCCCCAGGCCCCTGTTTTAACCATTTAAAACTATAAACATTATAGGCCATTGCCAAGGCCCTTGGTTTCCCACCAGGAATAGATGGTAAGACCCTATTGCTGAAGACTCCATATATTTGAGCAGCAAGTTCACTGAGAAATCCTGCTGCAGCTGAACTGAAAGCCTCCTCCATGTGGACCAGCTGACAGAAAGCTGGAAAAAGCTACACTGCATGCAGTTCAATGGGAGAGAGAAAACACCAGTGAAGTTACTCAACAGTGAACACCGCAAGCTTTAAATATGGCCAGACAGGTCAAATGAGCCAACAGCTGCAATAGTGGCATGTCTGTTATGGGGGAAATCAACTGCCCTCTCTAATTGGACTGGAGGCCAGCTCCATGGGAGGGAATAAATCCCTGATACTGAAAACGTACAACAGGGGTAGTCGTGAGCCCTAAGGGTGTAATGATTGCTGGTGTCTGGCTAAATGTATATACTATGCTCACCAAACTGCCCAGTAAGCACACTTCTCTTAATGTCCACACCCATATATTAATGCTACTCTCACTTTTGGTTAGAGAAGCTTCTCTTTTTAGATGGTGGCAACCATCTGAGGAGTGCTCAGAAATGAAACATCTCAAACCCACCTTCCAAGGCTTAGGGTCCATTGTGGAAGAGGTAAACGCCAAAGGAAAAGTAGGACTCCTTACAATGTGCTCTTCCAGACACAAAATGGCCTGGATATCCATGACCTCACAGTGCCTGACACTACCTACACAAGACCATCATAATAGGAGGAAAAGATCATGACATCAAACTGAAAAGAGAGACTGATTGAGAGGGGGAGGGGATATGATGGAGAGTGAAGTTTCAAAGGGGAAAGTGGGGGAAGGGAGGAAAGTACCATGGGGTATTGTCTACAATTAAAGAAGTTGTCAATAAAAATAAAAATAAATCATTGTCTTGAATCGGGAATTGCCAATTCTTTGGTTAGTTTGCAGATATGAACTTAGGAATGGGGTTCCAGGAAGCACCCCAGAACCCCAATTTCCCCATTACAGGGGGACCCTTGTCTGGCAGCTAACAGAAGCTACCAGGCCCTCCACAGAAGTCCAGTGCCTGTTTGTGGAGTGATAGGTGTTAACAGCTTCCCTGCATTGCTGCTGCTTTCCTCCCAGCTTTGTTTGCCAAAAAAGAGAGAAGCATCTGTCCTCTGGGTGAGCAGATGATTATCTCAGACCTAGTGGGCTCACATCAAAGAAGGCTTCAAACCTTTTGTGAGTACTTGTATGAGTGTGATGGCGTTCAGGGACCTGCATTTTTAAAAATCAAGGAGGTCATTGCAAAATGTAAGCATGCTCAAAGTGTTGCAGAAACAATGAGAATCTTTAGTAAGTGAGGAAGGAAACAAACACCCCTCATTGCCTTAGAAAACATTACCCCTCAGGTTTTACCTTTCTGCATTAATGTACTGGGGGAATATTTTATGAGCAATGCTGCTTCCTCGTCCTTGCACAAGAGTAAAGACTGGAGATTGGTAGGCAGGATAGGGAAGAGAGGTACCTGCCTGTCTCACCTGCTGGGATGTGCTCACAGCCAAGCCTGACACTGCCTTTGTCTTGAATTCTGAAGAAATGTTACCTACCAAAGAATTCAAGCTTCTAAATGGAAACTGAGTACCTCCCTCTATAACACTAGTGTTGGTAAGTAAGTGTGCATGTTAGAAATATGACCAAAGCATCTTCAATGGCATCATCAGACACAGGTCCTCATGTACATGAGTAATACCACTACATGTGTCTGTTCTATCTGGAAATTCTGTTTCATTGTCCCTATCATCATATCTTGGCCATACTCAGACTTTTCTCCATAACTTTTATTTATAATCTGCTAGACAAAAAAATGTACAGTAGGGCTATTGATTTAATATTACTGAATTTGAGTTACAGAAAATGAGATGTGTCACATATTACTATGTTCAATACTGGGAAAAAAAACACCTCTCTGTTTAGGGTAGACTTAAATGTATTAAATTATGTGCCCTACTGATTCCTTAAACAAATTGATGTTTAACCTACAAAATACATATCTAGTCTGTAAACTACCATGTCAGATGGCAATGTTCAGGAATGGATGCAAGTATAAAATGCATTCATTTTACACAAATAAGGACATTTAAAAATATTCTTGGCCAGGTATGTGGGCACGTGCCTTTAATCCCAGTACTTGGAAGGCAGAGGTAGGAGGATCATTGTGAGTTCAAGGCCACCCTGAGACTACATAGTGAATTCCAGATTGTCCTGGGCTAAAGCAAGACCCTACCTCAAAAACAACAACAAGCTGGGCGAGGTGGCGCACGCCTTTAATTCCAGCACTTGGGAGGCAGAGGTAGGAGGATCACCATGAGTTCAAGGCCACCCTGAGACTACATACTGAATTCCAGGTCAGCCTGGGCCACAGTGAGACCCTACCTCGAAAAAATAATAATAACAATTATATACATTCAAAGTCCTAAGTGCCTTGTGAATTATCTAAACTGTGCTCAAGGTAGTTGCAAAATCTGAATCCATGCATCTAGGAATACAGAGAAAGAGGAAAGTAAACATCCAAAGTTTCTAGTATTTGTCATCCTTCCTAGATAAGGAAGGCAGCATAGGTCCTGTTGTTCCAAATACCCTCATTAGTGCCTTGCATACCTGATGGGCTTAATAGTGCTCCATGCGACTGAATTAAATTATCCCTGAAAGGCAGCAAGACTATTGTTGCAGTCAGGTTTGCATTGCTGGCAGAAATCACCCAACCAAGAGCAGCTGTGGGGGAAAAAGGGGGTTATTTTGGCTCACAGACTTGAGGGGAAGCTCCATCATGGCAAGGGAAAACAATGGCTTGACCAGAGGGTGGACATCAACCTCATGGCCAACAACAGATGGACCACAGCAACAGGAGAGTGTGCCAAACACTGGTACGGGGACACTGGCTATAACACCCATAAGCCCACCTCCAACAATGCACTGCCTCCCAGAGGCTTTAATTCCCACATCTCCATCATTTGGGGACCTAGCATTCAGAACAACTAACTTTTGGGGGGACACCTGAATCCAACCACCACAACTGTCCTGGACAATATGTGGATTCAGAGTCATAGACTTGGATACAACCTTTCAATTGCTAGCTGTCTCAAATAAGTCTCTCAAGACCAAAGCTTTTGTCTCTGTAAAAATTAAAATATTTATATTAACTCGCGTCTGTGAACAATATCAATTAAGGGCGATTGAGAACATGATTATCACATAGTAAATCAAAATTATGAAGTCAGCAATATATGTGCTTTGAATCTATCAAAATTGTACCTCTTTGAAACCTCTAGATTCAGCAGACTAGTCTTCAATGTTACAGAGAAGAGGAATTTCAAATGCTATTGTGTTCCTGGTCAGCCTGGGCTAGAGCAAAACCCTACCTCAAAACAAACAAACAACAACAACAAGTACAGTCTGAAATGCTATTGTGTTTACTTCTTATCATTCTATTATTATTCAGCCAAAAAGTTTGCTTAGTAAGTCCTGATTTTGTATTTATGCAATTTGTACAACTATATTTTGGGGGTTTTTTGCATCTCATTTATAGCAGATGTGGCTAGAATTGTTTTCCTCCCCTCCAATATGACTTGCTGGAACATGACTGGAAAATTCTTTGTTGTAAAATAATCCTGGTCATTGGTTATGTCTGCCTCTGGCTCCATGCATAGAAAATTAGATATTAAAATGTCAAATAAAAACCCTCATTACATAAAAGTTTCACTTATAAGTCCCAGGGAACAGTATACTGAAAACAAACAAACAACAACCACAAAAACATACCAGAGGCTATAACTTCTGACATAGCCCTTAATGGAAGAATGATGAGGTTGCTTCAGTCTTTTCACTTACAAGTCCCTCTCCTGCTCAGTATTTCACTATTAACTGTCCCAGAGACTTAAAATAGTAGAAAACAGTGAACACTCACAAAGTATTCACCACTCATCACATCACTCTACAAGAATCATTTAGACAACATAAATAAATCTCATAGAAGCCCTATAAATAGCACCATTTTATAAATGAAAAAAATTGATATCCAGAAAGTTAAAGAGATTCTCCCCCATCATAGAGTAACCAGCAAAGAAGTCAGGATGTGGGGCTGGGGGGATGGCTTAGCAGTTAAGGTGTTTGCCTGCAAAGCCAAAGGACCCAGGTTCGATTCCCCAGGACCCACGTTAGCTAGATGCACAAAGGGGCGCATGCATCTGGAGTTCGTTTGCAGTGGCTGGAGGCCCTGGCATGCCCATTCTCTCTCTCTCTCTCTCTCTCTCTCTCTCTCTCTCTCTCTCTCTCTCCCTCTTTCTGTCAAATAAGTAAATAAATAAACATAAAAATATTTTTTAAAAAAAGTCAGGATGTGAACCAAGGAGTGTTCGACTGAGCCCACTCTCTGAGAACTCACTACCCTACATTCCAGGTCGGAAAGTCCTTGGGATTAAGGAATCAGAAATCCTGGAAATGTAGAGTAGTATCCAATGAAGAGTTTTTGGTAGTGTTTCACTAAAGTGTTCTTCAGGCTAAGTAGCAACTGTTCACAAAATGAGAGGCAAAGCTGTTCTTCCTTAAACTATAAAGAGATAGATTTCAACAGCCAGTCTACCAAAATACAACTTCACATAACCTTATATAAACATTTTTAACTTATTGTTAAACATTCCAGAACAATAGTAGATTGCAATACATAACTTTTCCAGTTGTTTCTATCAAGCTCACATCTAAAATTCAAGCCTTTTAGAATGCTTCATAGAACCTATTTCTAAAATTTTAATATATATTTAACATTATTAAGGTGGCTTACACTTTGACTACCTAAAAAATTAATAATTCTGCTGGCTTTCTCCAAGGCACAAAATCATAGCATTTTAAAGTGCAAGGCTTGTCAAACTCTGAAAATTTGAAAGTGACAAAAGGTATTCTATAAGAAATGAGGAGTGGCCAAAAAAGGGAAGAAATTAGGTCCAAAAAATGATGAATTATTCACAGAGATTATTGGAGTCATTCTTATTTTGATAAATGGTCTTTTTACCTAGAAATATGTCTAGAGAAGACAGAAGGAACACTGAGGAGATGCCGATATGACGCAGAATCAAATCACTCGGTTTGGAAGCCTGAGTGGTGAGCCCCTCACTAAGGCAAAACCACCCTTGACGGCCAGAAAGGAAGTGTTACTTGGGTCAGAATGGTGCTCTGAACAAAATGGGGACATGGATGTCCTGTTTCATCCTTCTTCCTTTGCCAGTTCCATTTTGATGGCAAGAGTCATGACAAATGCTTGGCTTTGGAGTTACATATTTTTGCTTTAGAAAACACTGCACTTCTGTGCACTCAGCAGTGGAGGTTCTCACCCTTTCTGAGAGCTTCTGAGATCATAACTTCACACTGCTCTGCTGAAACCCAAACCTACCCACAAGAGCATTAATAACATCCCCCAAGCTCTGAAAATTTTCAAGGAGAGATTAAAATCTTTCCTTGTAGGTGCTTTAGGATGGCCTCTTCAAGGCCTCTGGTGAGTTGGCAGCTGAATCAGATGGCAGAGTTGGGCAGCAGCCCGTTATCGAGGCCTGGATGCACTTAAACAAAGAAACAGTCATGCTTTCACTGTCGAGTTTTATCAATGAACTGACTAGATTCCAGGCACTGTCCCCACGTTGCCTAGTAAAGAAACACTTCTCAATGAAGGTTTAATCACAGTTTCCCATGCACAGTGGAAGGGCAGAATCCTTTACTCTTCAAGGCAGTCTAACAGCACATCAAAAGACAGCACCATCACTCTACACTGCCCTGTATGTATTCTCTCCAGCTGAGCCAGCTAAAAGGTCCAGGACTTGCTTATCTGGGAAAACTTGATGCTCTCAGTGTCCATTCAACACCTCACTGCCCAGTGGGGTGGTCCCATCCTACCTTTGAAGACAAAGGGCTGAAGGTGTTTCACTCTGTCTACTAGGAAGGGCCGCTAGGCCCATGCCCATTTGTGAAATGAAGGACAGGTGTCTGAGAACTATTGTGGCCTTTCTAACACAAATGCAGAAAGGATGTATAGTGATCATGGAATCAGGAACTATATTCAGTTCTGGTCGAAGGTTCCATGCCTCCCAAGCAGTCCCCATAGCTCGCTAGTATAAACCAGCAATTTTGACACCTCACACAATTTCCCTTAATGGTTACAGTTGCCCTGGCAGTGAAAATTCCCTGGATACAAAATGGTTGTTCATATACTTGTCAGCCTTTACTTTAGGCTACATTACTACTGCTTTTCATGACCTTACACCACCCTTAAGAAGGGCAGGATGCCTGTATCTGAGTTTACACATTGTGTTGAAAGACACAAAGGCAGGAATTATTAGTATAATTTTGCTAACACCAGACTGGAGCAAAATTATCCTAAGCTTGAGTCCTAACACAGTCCCTATGTTCTGTCATTCTGTCTAGCTCCTGCTTACCCTAACCTCTTTCCTTTACCTATGGTCTCTGATGGAGCAGTGAGGTAAAGAAACTTCTTGAAACAGCAATGTGGACTGTGGATAATTATTAACTATGGGACATTAAGCATTCTCTTAAAGAAGCAGTAAGAACTTGAAACTGGGCACAAATCTGTATTGGAGAAAGTTCTTCCAGACATGGTAAGCACTATGTCAGCTACCTTGGTGTGAAATCTATAGGCTGGGACAGTTCTAATTCCAAAGATGAATCTATTTTTCAACCCAGTTGTTAGATCATGCATTGCACAATGAATTCCAAGTTCAGTTTTGGAAACAGGATCTGCATAGTTTAACAATGCCATTCAAATATTAATTTTAACTTAAAAATACTGAAAGTTATTTATTCTGGCAATAGCCTTTTAAAATTAGCTTTCAATTAAAAGTTATATATTTCAACACATAAAAGAGAAGTGAAATTTTATATTAGATTACATGGCACAAATATCATCTGCAAATCTTAGTCAAATGCTTAAAAATTTATCAGCTATAAGAAAGATAAGTTTTTGGGCTGGAGAGATGGCTTAGCAGTTAAGGTGTTTGCCTGCAAAGCCAAAGGATCTGGTTCTATTCTCCAGGACCCACATAAGCCAAATGCACTAGAGGGCACATGTGTCTGGAGTTGTTTGCAATGACTGGAGGCCCTGGTGCACCCATTCTCTACTTCTCTCTCTCTCTCTCTCTCTCTCTCTTTCTCTCCCCCTCTTGCTCTAGCTTTCAAATAAATGAATAAATAAAATATATTTTTAAAAGATAAAGATAAGTTTTTAAAGTGAAGAATTATGTCTCACATACTTGGAACAGTCCAAGAAAGGATTGTTTGAAGCTTAATTTAATAACAAAGCTAATGGAGAGTTCAAAATAAATTATAGATGAGCTACTTAGTGTTTAATATTTTCAAAGAATTAAAATAAAATATACTTAAAATTACACATTTTATTCCAAGCATATCTTAATGTTCAATAAGCAACAACAACAACAAAAAACTTGGGGTCATCAATGTGTTCCTTGCATATTTAACCATTTATATTGATGAGAAAACAGGAACAAAATGGCTTAGACCCCACCAGATCCAGATCCATCAAGTTTCTGTTAGAATACAGTAGAACAAATCTCCAGCCCAGAGAAGGGTTCTGCCTGCAGACATTCCTTCTGAGCTTGAAACTCCTTGAAGAATGACTTTGGGTGCATTATCTTACTGGCTCTTTTCAAACCTTTTGACTTCTTAGTTATCACATTCACCTTGTTCACCACTGAACAATGCTCAGTAGCTCTCTCCCTATACATGTTCATAGTCCATGGCCAAGCTGAATCCACTGCAGCTCAGTAAGATCTTATTTACACAACTATTGTTGGACTCTGAAACTCATATAGATGTTGACAGAGATGTTACAAATGCCTGCCTCCTTGGCCTGCTGGTCTAGGTCTCAGCCTATACTTAGCTGGAAAACAGCTTTTTTTTTTTATTTGGTGGATGTTTGCTGATAGTTCTAGATTATAAAAGTATACCTATGCAAAGTATTTCCTCAGTGTTTGAAAACAGGATATGTAAAAAATGAATTTCAGTGCTCCGTGTTCCTATCTACCACTGGATATGTACATCTCTTGGAATGAACTACACAAGAATCACAAAAACATATTTTTGTTTATTTAGTTGAGAGCAACAGACAGAGAGAGAAAGAGACAGAGAGATAGAGAGAGAGGGAGAGATTGGGCACACCAGGGCATCCAGCCACTGCAAACGAACTCCAGATGCATGTTCCACCTTGTGCATCTGGCTTACATGGATACTGGGGAATTGAGCCTCAAACCGGAGTTCTTAGGCTTCACAGGCAAGCATTTAACTGCTAAGCCATCTCTCCAGCCCACAAAAACATATTTTTGTGTTTATGCATATGTAGCAGACAGTTTCAGGTTCACTGAGATGAACTTCTAGACCAGGCACAGTTATGGAGGAACGGATTTAGTGAAGCTTTACAGACCCAGAGGAAGTTCTATAATGGCAGAAGAAGCTAGCCTGCCTTCACAGGTCCCAGCAGAGAGGGAGAAGACACAAGCCAAAAAAACCACACAGTACAGTACACCTCAGGAACTCCAGCTAGGCACACTTTGCATATCTTTAGATTGAAATCTCAAACCCACCACCACACCTTAAGATCCACCCAGTGACACTACCTCCAGCCAGGTGGCTGCAGATGCAAACTATAAACTAATAAAACACTGAATATATTGGGGACCATCTATTCAAACAACCACAGCATACAAGTAAATATACATGTTTATAAACATGTATGTAAGTAAATTCATATCTAGAAGAACAACAATAAAGATAGAAGCATAGATATTATAATAATAGAATATCAAATGTGGAGATTGTCACACAACAAGTAGGAAAGAAAAATTTAGCTCTCTGGAATGGTAGAACAAGAAGTGTATTTTCCATTTGTGTTTTAGAGGATGGAAAATTTTAGCTCCCATTTATGCTGTCCTCTACCTGTTTGCTAACTTGAAAGGAATCCCACTGAAGGAAGGATACAAGGTTGCATTTCTGAAGAGCTGAAAGGCAGAATAAAAATAAAGCAGGACTACTTACTATTATGACTTATCAAAAGCGCACACCAAGCAAATAAATGTCCCTGATGGGGATCATTATGAAGTCTGTCCAATAGCCGATGGCCCAGCCTGCATGGGGCAAGATTCAATGTACTTCCTGAACACTTCCCTCCACACCAGCCAGATCACTTATAGCTGGCTTATATTTGAAGGTTCTGAGAAATGAAATATTTTTTGCTTTCTTGAAAATCATAAACTAGATGATTTCATTGAATTCTCTAAGAAATCTTCAAAAGTTTTTCTCCAAATTGGGTTCTCTTTTAGTTCCAAAAAGGCTAAAGATTATAACCACATGATCATCATTGACAGGCAAAACGGGCTTTTCTCTGTTTCTAAGATGTTGAAACCAAAGACAAAATCAATTCTCTCCTGAGCAAGTTTTTTATTTGTCTTTTGGGTTGTTTCTTTCTCTGCTGTGTAATTAAGAAGAGCCTATCCTGAGTCTGATGGAACCTGCAAGGAAAGGAGATATTGACAGCATCCAGCAGAGGCATCAAAGGTAGAAGACAGCAGCCAAGGCTGGAGAATAGGATTAAGCAACCCAAGGTAACATCAGATGATTTAAGAAAAAGAAATTGTCTTAAATATCTTGTACCATATAGACCTTTACTAGCATTGTGGGAAAGAAAGAAATCTGCCTTTCAGTGTTCTGGTGGAGAAAGGCTGTGGATAGGAGAACCATAGATGCACACACACAATGTAAGGAAAGGAGAGCAGCAAACAGCACAGATCTCCATAGGAAGAGGCAGTTGAGCATTTCAAGTAAAAGCAAACTTAAAACATTAACCTTCCCAAAAGCATTCACCAGTGTCCCACCTGAAATAAATCAGTGCCAATGTGAGAAGACAGTGTCCCTTCCACCTCACCTCTCACACACACAAGGCTGAGCAAAAGACTCCTACCATGGGAATGCCTATCATACCCCAGAAGCTATTGTTCTGTCAAAGAAAACACAGGAGAGAGATTCATTCATTAAAGCTGCAGCAGATGGCTGCTCAGCAGAAGGGCACAGCATGAGGCGGCTGCTAGCTGGCACCGTGACACAGGCCACATTCACTCCCAGCTGCACTGGAGGCTCCTTTCAGAAGATCACATTCCACCCGCAGGCACTCCATGGGAATCCCTAGGGTTTAATGTTTAGGCACAGCCCATTGCAATCAGGACAGAATCCCATTCTGTCTTGGCTTCCTTGCCTACCTTCCCTGTTTGTACCACAATAAGGGTTAGGATGCTGGCAAAAAGAGCATTCCTTTGGGGTCTTTGAATACTGGCCTAGGTTTGAACAGGGGTCTTTTTCCAGTCTCTTTCTCTGGGCACATACCTTGGCCTACATGGCACAACAAAACAAGCTGGTGAGCTTTCAAAGATGTTCTTTTTTTGGTTTTTCAAAGTAGGGACTCACTGCAGCCCAGATTGACCTAGAATTCACTCTATAGTCTCAGGGTGGCATCAAACTCACTCACAGTGCTCCTCCTACCTCTGCCTCCCAAGTGCTGGGATTAAAGGTGTGGGCCACCACACATGGCCTACAAAAATGTTTGTTTAAAGAAGACAAAAATATAAAAGAAAAGAAAATTACATTATGCCTTCAACATAGAGAAAATGTTTTCTTTTACTGCTTATTTTAATTTTTTTTAGTTTTTATTTTTGTGTTTCCTTCACAGTATGTACAAAATACAGTATTTTACAATACTCCTAATTTGGTCATCATATTCATTTCCAGTAAATGAATTATTGAAGAGGTAGGAGGATTGCTGAGAGTTCGAGGCCAGCCTGAGACTATATAGTGAATTCCAGGTTAACCTGGGCTAGAGAAGACCCTACCTCGAAAAACCAAAAAAGAAAAAAGAAAGAAAGATCACAATGTTAAATTTCCAGTAAGTCTTTTTCCACCTCTAGAACAGTTTTATTTCCAGACTATTATCATGACATGTAACTCCATAGATCTTAACCTCAATAAACAATTCTTCACCCTACCATGACCTTTTCCTATTTTTCTGTTCCAAAAGATTAGTCCTGTCCTTTCAGTACTGTGCTTCATCCCTAAGTCTTTATTCCAGCCTTGCTCCAAAACTCCAATACTTTCAGCCTATTTTGGAAAGTTCTAAGCTCTGTGCAAACTCTTTGGAATATATTCTTTACACAGACAAAACACACTAACTACTGGAATTATTTCTCCTTATGAGGAGAAATAGTTTCATTTGGGTCTAGGAATAGAACCTCCAAACAGAAATAAAGAACAAATTCTTTCATAAAGTTGTACATGTCTCTGACTTTTATTTTTGCTTAGGCATATCTTAAGATATATTCTTCCAGTTTATGTTAAAGAATTTGGAAAAATTATTTCTATTTTTTAAGAAACTATTTGAAATCTCCTTATTCATCAACATTGATGTTTTAACCCCTGTTTTCTTCTGTATTAATTATAATTTAAGAAATTATAATATAAACACTGTGCATTTTCAAATTAAAGATTTTAAGGATATTTACTATTAATGTTCAAAAAATTATTATAGATGACTTTGCTTCATTTACCATAATAGTTTTACAATGGCAATTCTCTATGAACTGAGGGTTGAATGTATGGTTACCTGTGCCAGGAATGTTTAAACTAAATGGATGACCAATTTCATATGCATTGATCTTTGAGTCATTGCCCTGGAGGGTAAGCTTCCTTGGGTGTAGAGATACTTGTATGCCAAGGATCTTACATGGCTTCTGGCATAGATAATTGAGAAAGATGCTCAGACAGGATTGTCAACAAAACTATCATACCACTCACTAATCCTTACTGCTAGAAATTGGATAATAAGAAGAGAACAATAAGTAAAGCTCTGGCTTAATTGCTCATCCAATTGAAGAGCTACCTGGAAGTGAAGTGAGCAGAGTGCAGAAGGAATGTCAGTTCATCCATGCCCTGCTTCCTGTGTGGCTTCCAGTAATCACATTCCAAGTCAGAGGCAAGCTCCTTGCTAAGGCAGAATGTGTTCATCCCACATTGGAAGATGAATCATCCCAAGCATAAACAGCATCCACAATAAAAAGTAAGGACATGAGGAAATAGGTAGTATGGATTCACACCTGATTCAAAGATGTGAATGGAGTTTTTATCACAGATAAAAGTGCAATGCCAAATGTTATTCAAAACATGTGAGACTCTACCCAAGGAGGGGAGACTCTACACCTGCAAATGGGGAGCATTTCATTCCATAGAAAACTAAAAGGATGTGATATCAAGTGCAAGGACTCCCATTATCACCCAAAGAGAGGCATATGTTACTAAAGATAAATGATATAAACCTTCCATGACAATAAGCTGATATACCAACTTCCTGGACCTATGCCACTCACACTACCATTCACAAATCTCTCAGTAAAAACTGACAGTGACAGCTGGTAGGAAATGGAAAAACCTTTGAGACACAGGTAAACAGGTAGTATTTTCAAAACATTTCCAAACGAATTTGATAATTACATGTGGGAAATGAGCATGTGGTGTGTGAACAGGTTTGAGTGACAGAAAGTATTTTCTGAGCCATGGTTCACAAATGCCAAATTTATGAGATCCTGGAAGTGATCTGAGAGTAAGTCACATAAACCAAATTTTGATAGGAAGTTTGTAAACCCAATAAAAATTTAAATTCAAAATTGTGGGGAGAAAAGAAAAAAATAGTCATACAAATCAAAACCTTTGTCAAGTCTGATATGATGGAGGAAAAAGGATATTGTATAAGGGAGAATGAATAATAACTTATAATGGAGGAGGGTTTTAACAATTCCAGGAAGACACAATGATGGTAGAGCTTTATAGCTCACTATCTCACCCTTTTAGAACACAAATCTTCAAGAATATTTAATATTGTATCATCTCTGAGGATTGTTTGAGAACTCAGTTGGTTAATATTAAAAGTAGTGTCCAGCATGGAGCATAAAACAGGCTACATTACAGAGCTGCTATTAACCCTCCAGGTTTTTATTTATTTAGTTATTTTTTTTCTCAGAGAGAGAGAGAGTGAAAGAGAGAGCTAGAGAGAGGGACAGAGAGAAATGGCACACCCTGGCCTCCAGCCACTGAAACTGAACTCCAGATGTGTATGCCATCTTATGTGCATGTGCAACCTTGTGTGCTACTGTCCCCTTGTGTGACTGGCTTATGTGGGTCCTACACAGTTGAACATGAGTTCTTAGGCTTCACAGGCAAGCACCTTAACCACTAAGCCATCTCTCCAGCCCAACCATCCAGATTTTATTCACAGTGTGCCTTCTAAGTTCTGGATGACTTGAGTCCTTCTAATCTCCACATGTATACATGCCTGCCTGCTTGGAACACCCTTTGCCTTTTGCACCCTGGAAAGTCTTATTGTTCCTTCACTACTGAGCTTGACTATTGTCTCTTGTGCAAAACAGCTTTCAACACTTCCCAGGATGTTGGTTATTCTCTCCTCAAGTTTCTGCAACAATCTCTCAACATTCAGCTAGAGCACACATCATGCTATATTATAATTGCTCATTCACACTAACGTAGGAACTCATTCAGGAAAGGGTATTAACATTGGATACTTATATCCCCAATATTAAGTCCAAAACTTTGATACACAGTACTTTCTCAAAAGAGCTAGCTAAATAAATGATGAGTGTCATAATGATAAATTGAGATCTGTCCATCAGAACTATAATACATGTTTTTATACTCAAGCATAAGAAAAGGAGAATGTAACTAGGAATTAAGTAAAAGATAAAAATATACATCCCTTCCTCAAGTATATTAAAACAATTTAGAAGGCAGGTAACTGCATCAAATCCAGAATAAAAGAGAGGAATGAGCCCCATCTGTCCAGAATCCAGAATAACATAGCTTAAATCATTTTCTTATTGTTGTTCTGTTTTTCAAGGTAGAGTGTTACTCATGCAGGCTGACCTGGAATTCTCTTTGTAATCCCAAGCTACCCTCAAACTCACAGCCATCTTCCTACTTCTACCTCCCAAGTACTGAGATTAAAAGTGTGTGACACCATACCCAGCTTAAATAATTTTACAATATTTTATTTGTTTATTTATTTATTTTTGAGAGAGAGAGAAAGAGGTAGGGAGAGAGAGAGAGAGAGAGAAATGAAAGGGCATGCCATGGTCTCTAGCTACTGGAAATGCATGTGCCACCTAGTACATGTGGCTTATGTGGGTCCTGGGGAATTGAAACTGGGTTCTTAGGCTTTGCAGGCAGATACCTTAACTCTAAGCCTTCCTTTCAGCCTTTACATCATTTTTTCATACAAAATTAAATTCAAAGCATTAGAATTGGTAGGCCTTCATTAGAAAAGGTGCAAAAAATGAAAACGCTGTTGATTTTTGTTGCTGAACCCCACACATTTATTTCTGCTATTTAACCAGTTATGATTTGGCATAGCTCAAAACTTGTCATTTCTGATCATTTTCCTAGTTTTCCCCATGCCACTACTTTTTTCAGTTTCCTTTATTGTCATTTGTTTCATAATTGAAATAACTGTTGAAACACAAAATGTTTATTTATCCTACCTTATAGTGGCTCTTAGTCCCTCTGCTGATACCACCTTCCTTGGCTCACATGCTGGGTCCAGCGCTCAGTCCATGATCCTCTTCTCTCTTTTGCCTATGTTTACTTTCTTGGAGAGTTCATCAAGGCCATGATTTTAACTATCAAATGTGATGAGTCTCAAATGTGCATGTTCTACTCCAGACTCTGCTATTAAACTGTCTACTCCACAATTCGATATGAATAAATTAAACATTACAAACACAACACTGAACTGCTGATTTTCCCCTTCCCCTGCTCACAGCATCCTTTAAGTCCTTTTCTCTCACATCATGTATCCAGTGTGGCAATAATGATAGCTCAACCTTCAAAATATACCTAGAATATCATCTGATTCTTGGATTTTGGATGTAATTTCTAAATAATCTCCCTAAAAAGAAGTAGGGATTGAGTGGAAGAGAAAATGGGAAAAGGGAAAAAAAGAGGGTGATTTAGGAGAATTATAATCAAAATATATTATGTATATGTATAAAAATTGCCCAAAAAAAGTTAAAAGAAATAATCTCCACAGTTTGATCCTTCCTCAAAGAATGTGCCTTCTTATAGCAGTCATCTTTTACAAGAGAGCTCTTAGAAACCAGATTACATCTTCCTCTCCTAAAAATACCCAGATGACTTTGATTCGACGGGTGAAAACCAAAATCCTTACAATGGTCTACAGGGCCTCCTCTAGAAATTGGCCCCTTTCCTTACCTTTTCCTACCTCCTCTCATGCTTAATGATCTCCTTCCTCTTCCCAATGGATCTCTTTCTACTTTCATGTCATTTTTTATGACCCAAGGAGAAGGGAAAAACATGTTTGAACCTGAGTTCTTATCCAAGCTCCACTCTCAAAGTGTTCAGGAGCAGAGAGATCACCTCAAAACTCTAACTGATTCATATTTGAATAAAGAAGCACAAAATCATCCTGTCATCTTAGAGTGTTTGTGAAAATAATATTTGAATGGCAATGTGTAAATTGCTTTCACAATTACTTTATTTACATTTGCATTACTAATAGAATGATGTTTAAACAGACATTTTTTGGAGTCTGTACAAACTTACCTAGACAACACTTTTCTCCTATTTAACCCTCAGTGTTTTCCAAAAACAGTGTCTGGAAATGGGCCTGGACTTTGAAGATAGGTGTGAGGAGAATGGAGGGAAATGGGTGTGCCTGAGGAAATCAGTTCATTTTCCTTGAATTCTTGCACCAAAGTCTGGTTACAATAACAATCACACACACCAATGACAGCTTGTTCTTCCATTCTAAGATAACAGCATGTACTGCAGTTCCTTTCAAAACTTTTTGTAGTTCATGGAAAATGTTTGTAGTTTTAATACTTATCATTTTCTTGCTGAGTATGGTGGCACACATCTTTAATCCCAGCACTTGCTAGGCAGAGGTAGGAGGGTCAATGTGCTATGGAAGCCAGTGTGAGACAACATCATGAATTCCAGGTCAGCCTGGGCTAGAGCAAGACCCTACCTCAGCAAAAAAATATATTTTTCTATTTTTCTATTAGGACCCTCATACATCTTGTGAAGTTTCTGTTTTCCAATCTTCTGGGATCCATCTCTAAAAGTTCATTCTGGGAAACCACAATACTGAGCAACTTATCCTGTTTTCCAAGTTCAAAAATTTCCCTACCAAGTGAAAGGAAAAACTTGGCACTATCAGGAAGAGAAGTTTCCCATTACAATCCTGCTGGAAATGTACACAGCAACCTGACAGTGACAGGAAAGAGATAGTGGAGGCCTAGGAAGCCTGTGATGCTGGAAGCTTATCTTTATTTGCAGGTTTCAGAGCTAGAAAATGGTGATTATTTTAAACACGTACAACTTTCCCTAAAATAATCATTATGATCAATTCACTTTTATTTTTCTGAAATGCTGTGATTATAGCTATATGGGAGTTATTCTCCCTAAATATCTGTATACTTATTTGTAAAATATATAACAAATATTGCCTACCTCCTAGAATGTTGTATTAAGCGATATAATATAAGTAGCAAGTATTAAATAAATAGTTGCAGATTTGGGGGCTGGAGAGGTGGCTCAGTGAATAAAATGTTTGCCATGCAAGCATGAGGACCTTAGTTGGGATCCCTAACAAACACATGAAATGTCTGGCATGGTGGTGCATACCTGTAATCCCAGCACTGAAGAAGCAGAGACAGGAAATCACTAGGACTCAGTGGCCAGCTAGTCTAGCCAAACTGCTGACCTTTTGGCTCAGTAAGAGATTCTGCTTCAAAAATTAAGATTGAGAGCAAAGGAGGGAGGGACCTGACATCAGCCTATGGTCTCCACACACACACACACACACACACACACACACACATTTTATGCATATACACATGCATGCATATCACACATATATATACATAAAATGAGTTTGTTGCCATGTAATGTAATTTGTGACTATGTTTGTACATATTTTATGCATATATTTACATGTATTTGTAAACCTTCAAATAAGAAAATGTATACTAGTTGTTGTAGTAGATACTTCTAAATAGGGACAAATCTGTCCAGCTACAGGACTGGGTAGAATATTCTGATGGAAGGTGGACAGCATTACAAAGTGATACACGCGTTTGACAAATAGCCCATGGATAGGAAGAGCTCGACCCTCAGAGTCTGCTTGCTTGCTCAGGTACCTCGCCATAAGGGACTTCCCCCACTCTTCCCCAACCACCAAGTCTGCTGTGTCTTCCAAGAGGCACACCCAGCAGCATCTTTGCAAGAATCTAGACCACTTGAAACACTGTACAATGGAGCTTATATTTGGAATAGCCTTTATGCCACACCATCTCCTTCAGTAGTGAATCCATACTGAAGTGGCCTCTTCCCACTACCTATGTAGCATCTTTTACTTTAATAATTCTCAGTCTTGTAACATTATTTATAAAACTGTTGAAAAGTTATTTGTTAAGGTCAAATCCTCTGCAACTTCAGTATTGTTTGGTGTTTAATGTTCCAGTTTACATGAAAATGGAACTACAAACTACTTGAATTCGTCTGTGTGTGTGTTGAGTATATCATAGCATGTCACGTGTGTATGCAGTTGTGTCTGCCCTGTGCCCATGAGTATAAAGGGCAGAGTGGAATGTCAGATGTCCTCCTCTACTGCCCTTCTGCACTGTTTCCTTGAGGCAAAGTCTCTGAATGAACCTGGAGAGCCCCAGTGATTCTTCCACCTCTGCTACCCTCAGGAATTAGCAGCATGAGTGGCCACATCCAGCATTTTATGTGGGCATCGTCAGGGATCAAACCCAGGTTCTCATGTTTGTTTGATATGCACTCTTATCCCCTGGCATCTCCTTCCCCAGCCCTTTGAGTGGTTTTGTACCTTTGCCATCCAAGACTATGCAAAGTAGATCAAGATGTTTAATAAAATTTGTTTTTGATCTTGAAAAATATCAAGATACATAGTAAAAACAATTGGAGTTCACCATACCTGAAGCTACAGGTAAGAATGACTTCACAATGAAATAAGAATTACATTTTAAAAACTACTTGCAAATTACTCTTTCAAATTGGAATACTGTATAATTAATTTTCCCATGCTTGTATGCAGGAATTTTCTCTCTAAAACAGATGCACCCATAAAGATTATAATAAAGTAAGTTGAAACAAATCAACAAATACATATTTACATTGAGAATATGTTCTATCTATACGTGTGTGTGTGTGTGTGTGTGTGTGTGTGTGTGTGTATTTAAAAACAAACAAACAAACAAAAGCAAGCCAGATGTGGTGGCTCATGCCTTTAATCCCAGCACTTGGGAGGCAGAGGTAGGAGGATTGCCATGAGTTCGAGGCCACCCTGAGACTACATTGTTAATTCCAGGTAAGCCTGGACCAGAGTGAGACCCTACCTCAAAAAAGAAAAAAAAGGCAAAACTGACTGGCTAAGGAGATGGCTCCCTGGTTAAAGGCACTTGCTTTCACAGCCTGCTGACCTGAATTCCTCAGTACCCACATAAAGTCACATGCACAAAGTGCCACATGCATCTGGAATTCATTTGCAGCATCAAGAGGCTGTGGTATGCCCAATACTTTCTCTCTCTCTCTCTCTCCCCTTTTCCATTGCAAATAAATAAAAATATTTTGGGGAGCTGGAGAGATAGCTCAGTAGTTAAAGGCACTTGCTTGCAAAACCTGAAGGCCCAAGTTTGATTCTCCAGTATGCAATAGAAACCCAGATGGACAAAGTGGCAAATGCATCTGGAGTTCATTTACAGTGTTAGGAGGTCGTGATGTGCTTCTTTCTCTGCTTGCAAATAATAAATACATTTAAATATGAAAACTATCTTATGTAATAAAAAACAGAAGTAACAGCTATGTACATGAATGACCCTTTTATCTATATAACAAACCCCTGACATAATCCACTAAAACAGAAGAATAAGTTGACTTGAGTCATCATTCAGGAAGTTCCCATTCATGACTTGTTAGTCCCACAGCGTTTGGACATCATGGTGCAACCTCTTACCTCATAATCAGAAAGCACAAAGGGAGAAGGAACAAGACCCCATTTATATCCTTTGAAGGCATGTTCCTAGTGACCAAAGACTTTCCACTAGGCCCCACCTCTTACATGTCCTACCACCTTCCAATAGCACTTCCCAAGGTAGCACACATGAACCATATGGCCTTTTGAAAATTTTCACATCCAAACTGTAGCACTAGCCTTTTGGTTATAATAAATTTAACCATCATGTCTTTTCAGTACATGGTCAACTTACAGCTATTCAAAGGCTTCTTCTATTGCAACCCAACCCTGAATTTCTGAACCCATAATAGACTTCAAACTAAAACTGGAAACAGAGTGAAATATTTTGACCATAGAATTTTTATTTCAGAGGTGATTCATCCCCTTTTTTTGTTTGTTTGTTTGTTTGTTTGTTTGTTTGTTTGTTTGTTTGTTTTTTTGGGTTTTGCGAGGTAGGGTCTCACTCTGGTCCAGGCTGACCTGGAATTAACTATGTAGTCTCAGGGTAGCCTCGAACTCTCAGCAATCCTCCTACCTCTGCCTCCCGAGTGCTGGGATTAAAGGCGTGCGCCACCACGCCCTGCTGTTTGTTTGTTTTTTGAGATAGGGTCTCACTCTAGCCCAGGCTGACCTGGAATTCACTATGTAGTCTTGGGGTGGCCTTGAACTCAAGGTGATCCTCCTACCTCTGCCTGCCGAGTGCTGGGATTAAAGGCATGCACCACCACGCCCAGCTGCATCCATGTTTTTTTTTTTTTTTTATTAGATCTTCTATCTTTTGCTTGCTAATGATCTTTGGACGCCCAGCTAAGTGATGATAGACACTAGGACAGAACTGAGTTCATTTGTAAATAAACATCAATTCTCCACAAATGTCCATGTTGTATTGTTGCACAGCAAAGACAAATATCAAACAATGAGATTATAAAAATATAACTGTGGAAAATTATCTTACAATGGCTTCATAATCTGTTTTTCAAGATAAATACCAATGAATGCATTAATTTTAATTCATTTTTCAAACACACAAAGCTAAACTTATCTCCATGAAGAGATAGGATCTGCAGATGATGAAAGAATATTCACCTGGATTTGTTGTCAGAGTTTGTGCTGTGGTAACTGACACTTATAAAATTTCAAACATCATTTTTAATTCAGATTTGTATGCATCAGAGCTGATGAGTTTAGGAAAAAGGACCACAATTAAAAGTAGACATAATGTCAAAAAGTAACAAAAAGCTAAAGGAATTTCTCCAAGCATGAGAAAAAAATCAAAATTTCTATAAACCAAGGTTCAAAAACATTTCAGACCTAAAATGCAAGTTGCTTTCATTTTGTTTGAATCTGGCCAGTAGTCTTCATGCTCACTACAACAAACAAATGAAAAGTTTTATCCTTCACAGAACACTTTAAATAATGCCAACTCTTTTGACAAGGATAATTTTTTTTTGAGGTAGGGTTTCACTCTAGTCCAGGCTGATCTAGAATTCACTATGTAGTCTCAGGATGACCTCAAACTCACAGTGATCCTCCTACCTCTGCCTCCTGAGTGCTGGGATTAAAGGGGTGCACCACCACACCCAACTTAACAAGAATAATTATTATAAGATTATCTCAATTCTGATATATGTTATTGATATTGGCTTAAATCATAAATTTTACACAATGAATTATTGTGAATTACAATGGCATCATTGCTCATAGTTTTAACAAGTGCCATTAATTCAACAAACCTGTTCAAGTTTCTCTGATATTAACATTTTTAGCTGTTTATATCTAGTGACAGCGTAATGGAAAATGTTTAAAGCACATCCAATAATAACAAGTATTTTGCTTGTACAAAGGAGATGATTATTTCTTACCCCAAATCTACCTTATAAACTAGGTCTTCATTGAAAACCTTAACAGTAAATATATTTTTAAAGCTACTACTGCATTTAAATTGGTCCAGAGATCAGAAAATGTTTTTGTTTACCTACACAGCTCTAGTTTCAACATGGAATATCAACCACCAATAATGAGTCACCAAACAATCTGACTACAGATACACATATGATATGCAAATGGAATTTGGAATAAAGCATAGTATAATTTAGAAAGCCATTAACAGGTTCTGCAAAATCCACTCCAAATGGATCCATAGTAAGATAGGTGTCTTTGAGAATAAAAGTTGTCTAAAGGCACTTGACTATTGATCATGCTAGAAGTGAAAGAATTCAAACAAGGCATGGTAATAGACAAAGGATAAGCTGGGAAACAAGAGAAATTGATCATAACTTTCATGGCTTGGCTAAGATATAAAAATTAGCAGCTATTAATCTATTTATAAGTGAATGCATTACTAGTGAGAATAAAATATAAACATAAAATATAATTCACAGTGGCTACCATTTCACGTGGTATCTTGCTGACAAGTACACACTTATCTTTAAAAATTATATTTAGGGGCTGGAGAGATGGCTTAGCGGTTAAGGCTCCTGCCTCCTAAGCCTAAGAACGCTGGTTCCAATCTCCAGCGGTTCCAATCTCCAGGTCACACGTTTAGCCAGATGCAGTGATGCAAGGGCGCAATGCCACACGTGACCACAAGGCGGTGCACACATCTGGATTTCGTTAGCAGCTGCTGAGAGACTGCTGGCACGCCCATCTCTGTCTTCCTCTCCCTCTCTCTCTGTCTCTCTCCAAAAAAAAAATTAAATTTAGTAGAAATAATATGAAATAAACCTTGAAATTTCAATCATGCCAATATTTGATCACATTGAACATCATAAAACAAAAACTTCAATGACAGAAACTATAATGATTAACATTTTATACATGCCAAAGAATTAAATAAGTTATTTAATCATTGTTATAAAATTATATATGAACCAATGAATTCATTTCATTAAAGAAACAAAGTCATGATAAGGCTAGATTATCAGATCTGTGCAAACTAGATTACTTCCAGAAAAGACACAAATCAATCAGTGTTATTAAGTATTAAAAATTTAAATACAAGCCAGGCATGGTGGTTCATGCCTTTAATCCCAGCACTCAGAAGGCAGAGGTAGGAGGATAGCCATGAGTTCAAGGCCACCCTGAGAATACAGAGTGAATTCCAAGTCAGCCTGGGCGAGAGTGAGACCCTACCTCGAAAACCAAAAAAAAAAAAAAAAAAAAAAAAAATTTAAATACATGACATGAAACCATGAACACTGTCAGAATCAAAACATTCTATGTCAAAATCTTGATCTCTAGACCAAACATTCAAAATTTTTTCTTCTTTCTTCCTCTTTCCGAGATATTTACAACACCTAGGTTCATAGTGCTTGCATAATTCATATTCTGTAATAATAACAGTATTGGGTCCAAGTCTTAGAAAAAAGTATGGGGTATTATCCATGAAACTCAAGGTCAAGCTCTAAATCTCTTTGTAACCTTACATGAATAACCAAGGCACTATGGTTGCCTAACTAAGGCACCAATGTCTATAAAATCATGTGATACCTCAAAGTCTTGTTGTGATGAGTGAGATAATTTTTATAAAAGTTACATTATTGGTCTTGCTGGCACTTTATCCTTCTCCCTGATGATAATTCTAATGATCCTGAGAAGGAGAGGTGTCTGGAAGACTAACTATACCTACTCAAATACCAGGGAATTATTATTCAAATGATGACATGATCAAGTAGAAGAAAATCTGCTTAGTTAACTCCAGGGAAACCAGTAACTGATGAGTCATGTTGAATTATCACTAATTTCCAGATTTGGATGGGAGATCTCAAATTGGGTGGGCAGAGGGACCCTCTATTTTTAATCCAGAAAAGCCTCAAGTAAACAAGAAATATATTTATATATGGTGATTAAATCTTCAATGGTACTTTACAAACTCATTCTATGGAATGGATTTGTTTCTTTAAAAGCATTGAGTTTATTTTTATTGTACTTATATATTTGACAGTGGGGAGAGAGAGAATGGGCACACCAGGGCCTCCAGCCACTGCAAAGGAACTCCAGACACGTGCGCCCCCTTGTGCATCTGGCTAAGTTGGGTCCTGGGCAATCGAGCCTGGGTTCTTTGACTTTGCAGGCAAATGCCTTAACCATTAAGCCATCCCTCCAGTCCCTGAATTTGTTTCTTAACTATTATCTAATTTGGAAGCCTCTTTTTGCAGTGTGTCAGGGACGGGTGGGAAAGGTGCAGTTAATGTGCAGAAACTCAAAACTAGTCCAAGTGCTGAGAAAAGTGAGCACTGAGTGCAGAGACCTAAACAGGAAATCAGTAATACCCCATCCATGGTCAGAGAACCTTACAAAAGGGATGGAAATAATGTGCAATGCCATCTTCCAGACATACTATGGCCATGATGCACATGAACTTACAGTAGCTATGGTTACCTGTAAAATATCTGCACAAGGTTGGGCTTATCAACATTCCTTCATGGATGAGAGAAGGGCTCATAAAGCCCCTTTATTCCTTGGGAAGCCATTGGCAATTAACAGTTGCTGGGGAGGGGAAGAGATTTTTTTTCAGTGGTATTGACACTAGTATGTTGCCCGTGTTCTGTTAAATGCTATCCCTCCCATGCTTCATGCCAAAAAAAAAACTAATTGAATTCAGTACACACACACACACACACACACACACAACATAAAAGTAGATGGGGGCCGGTCGTGGTGGCGCACGCCTTTAATCCCAGCACTCGGGAGGCAGAGGTAGGAGGATCACCGAGAGTTCGAGGCCACCCTGAAACTACATAGTTAATTCCAGGTCAGCCTGGACCAGAGTGAAACCCTACCTTGCAAAACCAAAAAAAAAAAAAAAAAAAAGTAGATGGGGGACCAGTCAGAAAGAATAAGGGGTTCGATGGGAAAGATCAAAATACATTCTATACATGTATGAAATTTTCCAAAACTGTTTATTTATTTATTTATTTTAAAATATTAATGTTAAAACTAAACCAATAATTTTCAAAGACAAACAGTGTTGGAAGGAAAAAAGGAAGTGAGAGAAGGAAACAGTGAAAAAGAGATAATGAGCTTAAAGGCAAGTATGCAGGTTCCAATCCGATGAGCTGTGCTTGACATCTCTGTGATTCTTGGTTAACTTAAAGAGCCAATGTTGTTGTTACTGGTTTTGCTACTGTTACTTGATTGCCCTTAACTTTATGATTCCATCAAGAATGTAACTCCTACTTCATAAACCTTTCCTCCTTCATTATAGAAACTGAAGAAAAATGAAAACCATTAAGGTTTTACCTTGAATGTCACTACTGTGATGAGATGAATTTGTTACTAAATGTTCTAAGACAGTGGAAAGTTTTTCCAACATGTTTTCTCATCTGAGGCATAAAAGCCTAAAAATAATTTATTCTAAATACAGACTTTTCTCAAGAATTATTAGAGCTTTCATTTTGCTTCAGGAAAACCTTTAATATAGAATCTATAAACCATAAAGATATGTCTAAATTTGTAAGGCCAAGTGTGAAAAACATAGCCAAAATGTGGATCCTAGATCCTGAAACACCAAAGAAGGAGAACTAAAACAGTCAGGGATGAAATCTGATGTCCAGCCTTCAGAGTGTAATGGGGCACTAGGGTTTCAGGAAAATACTTGAACCCCAAATCTAGGTTTGTGTCTAATTTGAAACAAAGAATTGAATAAAATAAGATTTTGAAGGATAATTATTAAATCATTATATTTATTTAGGAAAGTACAGTTAGAGAAATATAGAACCAAGGAAAGACACCCCTGTGTCTTGACAGCCCATATGGTAGGCCTGGAAAAACCACTGAAAGGACAGAAAAGAGAGTTCAAGGAGCTCCTGCCATGTGGAGAAAGAGCCCATGTGGAAAGTAAGGGCTAGGGGGCTCTTTCCTCAGCCAGGCCAAGCCAAAGGGAAACTCACCAGCAGCTGGAGATTCCCAAGTGGTCAGGCAGCACAAAGATTTTGCCTTCCCCTCATAAATGTATTTACAACATTATGATGGTGGTGTAACATTATGATAGTGGGTTCTTAGAGTTCAAAAAAGTCCTTGAACCCTAAACCTTAGGTTCCTGTCTATTTTTAAGCAAGGAGTTGAATAAAATAAGACTGAGAAGGGTAATTATTAGATTATTATATTTCTTGAGGGAAGTATAGAACCAAGGCCTGGAAAACCATGGGGAGGACAGAAAAGAAATTTCAAAGAGCTCCTGCCATGTGGACAAAGAACCCGTGTGGGAAGTAGGAGCTGGGGGGCTCTCCCCTCCGCAGGGCCTAGCCAAGGGGAAACTCACAAGCAGCTGTAGGTTCCCAAGTGGTCAAGCAGCTCAGAGACCTTGCCCTCCCCTCACAAGCGTATTTATAACCTTATGGTGGTGGGTCCTACCTTGTGGCTCAGGTAAACCCGAGTGATGGATAGCTAGTCTGGGCTAGAGGCTGTCTCAGGAAGAGGCTAGCCATGGTGCCAAATTCTACGGTCTAAGTTTGACCAACCACAATGTTAGGATTAGATTTAAATCCTAGGAAAGACTTCCCTCTCAGGACGGGCCCAGGTGTGGTAAACAGATCTAGGGAACCAGACAAGAGTTAAGAAGTCATACCATCTTTGATTTCTAGCAAGTGCAGACTTTCCTGCCTTTTCAGGGGACCAATCACCCTAACTTCCTAAAAGAGCTACCTGACTCACTCTCAAGGTCAGTGAGCACCATGTAATTCACATGCAAGTTGCCATTACTGTGTTTGTTAAAAACAGATTGCACGTGCTGATACACAATCTTAAAAGCACATCTTATTTGCCCATTTATCATTTTTTAGGATGTCTGGGTTGATTCTATATCTTAGCTATTATGGATAATAAATAATATTATGGGTGAAGGTATCTCTTTAAGATGCTGCTTTTTAAATTTTCTTCTTAAAAATATTTTGTTTATTTATTTAAAAGAGAAAGGAGAAAAGAGAGAGAGAGAGAGAGAATATGGACACCCCAGAGCTCTAGCCACTGAAAACTAACTCCAGATGCATGTGCCACCTGTGTACCTGGCTTACATGGGTTCTGGAAGTCAAACCTGGGCCCTTAGGCTTCACAGGAAAGCACCTTAAAAACGCTAAGCCATCTCTTCAGCCCCCTAAAATTTCTTTTTGGATGTGTATACCCAAAAATGGGAGTGGTGAATCACAAGCAAGTTCTATTTTTTAAAAAAAATTTTTTTGAGAAACCATTGTATAGCATATTGTGGTTTAATCTGTGATGTCCCCTACAGATTCAAGTTTTTGAGTGCTTGTTCCTCAGCTAGCGGTGTTATTTTGAAAGCCTGTGGAACCTTCTGGAGGTAAGGCTTACAGGCAGATCTAAGTAACTAGAGACAGGCCTTTGAAGATTATAACCCAGCCCCTTGCTCCAGGTACAATCTACTTCCTAATGTGCCATTTTATAGGCTGCTTCTCCCCATGCTCCTATTGCCAAGATGAAATTTCTCTGCCAAACCTCCCACTATGATGGACTGAATGCCTGAAATCATGTCAATCAATCTCCCCTCCAATAAATTGTTCTCAGGTATTCTGTCAAGTGAACACAGATGTAACTAATAAACAATTCAAATAAAGATCATTTCTATTTGCCACTTACACCTCAATAAAGCTAAATAACCATGCCATCTTGGCATAGATAAAATGTTCCAGATAACCATTAGATATGAAAGAAAATTTCAGCCTCCATCAATGCTCGAAAGAAGGTGTCCAGTGTTTCCCTTGGTGGTTAATAAAGACAGTATGTGCCACTGTTTGTCATGGGCCTCTCTGGTTAGACAGAAAACTGAGAGTCAAAAGCAACACACTCAAAAAGACCTATTTACTTTCATGTACTTCTCTTTCCCTTATGAAACTCATTTTTAAACTCAAAATAGTTTCCTCCCATTCTTCCTTGGTACCACTGTCCAATCCAAATTTGGTTACAATGTGATGACTAAATGTCAGCTCTCCAATCAACAGAGAAAAGGATAGAAGAGGTCTTACCAAGAAAGTAAGAGCCAGAAGATGGGAAGGAGAGCATTGCCACTTCATTTATAACCTCACAGAGGCTGTTGTTATCTGTACAATATTGTGTTTATCAACATGTCACTATGACTGATGGAGGAAGGCAAAAAAAGACATCAAAACAAAAAATAAGCTAGTTGGAAAGGTGTTCAGCAGAAGGAGTATGGGGACAGGGAACAGACAAAAGGAAGTTATGGGAGGAGATTATGATCAAAGTACATTATATGCACGCAGGAAAATCATCAATAAAAATGTTTTTAAAAAAGAGCATCCCTTGGCCTGTCACTAAACAAAACTGAGGTCACACATGCTTATTTGCCCATTCTTTCCTCATGCTGTGCTACAGCACTATGGAGTGCTGCAGACCCCTAACAGATGTGTGAAGTCCCTTTCCATACCTCCAAGGAACACTGGTGCAGTGACCTGTCCCCACTCTTCCTATGTGGTCCTTTCTGCCAGGGCTAAAAGCAGAACAAGGACTAAGGATGTCAATCTGTTGGCAGAGGGCTTTACTAGCAAAGCCCTGGGTTCAGTCCCTAGGACAGCATAACTGGGTGTGGTGGTGCATGCTCAGGAAATGGAAGCAGAAGAATCAGAAGTTCAAGGTCATTCTTGGTATAGTGAGTTCATCTTGGAACGCATGAGACCCTATCTCAAAACAAACAAAAACAGCAGGAAAGTAATGTGAACAAGAACACAGGCAGTTACTTAATGCTTCCTAAATATCTTTACTTTCTCTGCATTACAAATGCCACAGGAAAGTGTCTTTATTTCCAGGTTTATATCCTAATGTCTGTTCCAGCTGATTCATCTCAGAAAATTATAGGAATAAGGTATTTGGAATCCAATTGACTCAAATTTTTAAGAAACATTCAGTGACTTCAAAAACATTGCAGATGAACTGGAGATCGTAGAAGATCCATGCAGAATGTCCATGTAATCTTAGTATATCAAAGGTTGTGATAATGTATCAGAGGATATGTCATAGATATCAGAGAAAGAACATGTACCTGCAGAAAAGGAGTTAGTGAAAAAATATATACAGTGCCAGGCTGGGCTGAAATGAGACTCAGAACTGACTGAGATAGAGATGTTAATTCATTCCTTACCCAAAGGCTGGTTTTCATTGGATCTTATTTAAAATTGTATGTGATTTTATTTCACAGATCATTAAAGTAATCTCTAAGAATGGTTTTGTGACACACCACTCCAAGGAGTAAATTATATCTCCAAACATATTCTCTTCTGGTGAGACCTATCAGAAAAGAAAGGGAGGCTGAAGAGTGTGGATCAGCCTGACATTTTCAGGAGACTCGGAGTCTGGGCAGCTCAAAATGTAGGAGTGAGAAACCAGGTCTTCTTGATTTTTCTCAGCATTTTTTTGTTTTTGTTTTTGTTTTTCGAGGTAGGGTCTCACTCTAGCCCAGGCTGACCTGGAATTCACTCTGTATTCTCAGGGTGGCCTCGAACTCACAGTGATCCTCCTCCCAAGTACTGGGATTAAAGGTGTGCGCCATCAAACCTGGCTCTCAGCATCTCTTTGAAGGAACAGTTTTTCAACTTAAATCCAATCATTAAGTGGTTCCTCTGTGCTTTTAAAACATAAATATTGCAAACATTTTTGTACTGTTTTGAACTAGAGTCCTATTGTATACAGTATTTCTTGATTTATTCTCTATCCAAATGAAAACCCCTAGGAAGAGTAGAATTATTTTCCTTGAATAAATGTTTGACTGTTATGCCTTAAATTGGAAAAGAATTTTAATAGTTGAAATGATACTAAATTGATCAGGCACTGGGAAGATGGCTCAGTGATTAATGGTGCTTGCATATAAAGTCTGGTGGCCCAGGTTCAATCTGGTGGCCCAGGTTCAATCCCTAAGCACCCACATAAAGCAGGATACAAACACAAACACAGGCTTGCCAATAAATAAATAGAACTTATTTTACAAAGCCTTCTAAAATAATAAGAAAATTTTAATAGATGAACTTTTAAGCAGTTTAACATTTAAACATTTGACCATGAAGCAGAAAAACTCAATATTAGAAGGATATAGAATATGTTTAAATGTTTCCAAATAGTCCCTTCACTGTAGATTTAATTTTTCATTATTTATTTTCCTATTTTTATGTATATGAGCATGTGTACAGAAAGACAAATCATCATTTTGAAATAAGCATTTATCCTGCATGAAAATGTTATAGAATGATTAATTTAGGAGAGAACTGTTAGGTCAGACACCAGCTCCTACCTGTTTCTTCATTCTCAGAACAAAATGACAGTCACTGCCTTATAAGACCTGTAAGACTATTAAATGAGAAGGAAAGGCAAAGGGTGCTCATAAAAATGTAATTAAAAAATAAAAATTTCAGAATAACTGTGGCATTATAAACTGTAATAACTAGAAGACCAAAAATAAATTGAAATCTATTAATTTGCTCTTTTTAAAATATTTGTATTTATTTATTTGTGAGGAGGGAGAGAACCAAAAAGAGAATATGGGTATGCCATCACCTCTTGCCATTGTACATGAATTTCAGGTACCTCAGCCACTTTGTACATCTGGCTTTAAATAGATAAGGGGGAATTGAACCCAGACCAGTAGGCTTTGCAAGCAAGCACTTTAACCATTAAAACATCAACCCAGTCCCAATTTATTCTTATAAGCATCTTGGATGCTTATATAAGCTCTCATAAAGAATTGGCTACAAATTCCACCTTGGAATCTACATCTGTACATTTTTATCTAGAACATTTTGAAAATAATGATTTGAAAAAAAACTCATTTTTCTTCTGATCATAATAAAAGGAAAGAAAGTAAAAAATGACAGACTAAGCCATTATGCCTATCTACTCCCACTTCAATTTCTAAAAAAGAACAAAACTCTTTGCAGAAAAAAATGGGAAACCCATGAATGATAACAGTGTTACAAAGTAAGAAAATAAGAATTTGTTGAACTGATGGGCAGAAATTTGAGGATTTCCAGAAATAAAAATGACTAGGAGAACCATAAAGGCCACTTGAAGAATTTAAATGATTACAAAGAAGAAAGTAACTGTGGGATATTCAAGGTGGCAGGAAGGAGTCCTTAAGCAAATACCTCTAACTGGATGGTGAATAGCTCAGTATCTCCCACCCTCCCACCTGCCACAAGCACCTGGTGGCAGTGGTGTCCACCAGTGGATCTATGAGGACAGAAGACTAGAGATAGGTTTGGACTGTCAGTGTCCCAAAGAAAGAGAAGGTCCTCATATTAAGAAGAACATTTGAATATGACAGCTCATAGCACATCCCTAGTCTCCCCCAGATAAAGCAGTTTAATAAACAGAAGCATTATTTACTGATAAGTAAGCAAGGAATCTCAAGTGTGAAAATACATACACACATCATCATCATCATCATTAAATTCTTCAAGAAATCCAACTACAGAAATCAAGTTGGAACTGAGGTAGAATCCAGCTCCCAACTGGCTAACTCTCAGTGATAAAAAGAGTTCTGCAAGCTGCTAGGGGATAGAAGTCACAAACAGTGTGAACAAGCAGTAGATCCTGCAAGCTACAATATCAACCAGCCAGGTAAGATGTACCCATGGGTGTAATACTGGCATCCAGGGTATGCAGGTAATCAATTGCTCTCTCATTGGATATGAGGTCCACTCAGTGGCAGGGAGTTCATGCCTGGTACTGACAACTAATTCAGAATCCTATGGCTTAGAAAGTCATAGACCCTAGAGGGAAGCTTCTACTGTTCTTTGGCTAAATGGAGGCATTATGCCCATTAAATAGTCTTTTATGTGTTGATCCCCTTTGATTTATGCTGCTCTCACTCTTGACTAGGAAACATGCTTTGTACAGATAATGGCAAATACTTGGGAGACCTAAGACTTATCAAAATGACAAAACCAAAGTGCTGAGTGTCTAGCACAAGAAGAGTCTCCTCTATCACAACTGCCAGGGTCCAGGAAATACTACAGAAGTAGTAGATTAAAAAGGAGTGCTGCTCTCACTGCTAGCCTGAGAACCTGCTCCAGGGACATGTTATTATACACTGAGGAGACTCAAAACTCAATAAAGCAGAAAATCAGAAGCTGTTCTCCAATGCTCAGGGAACATTGAAGAAGTAGGGAGAGAGGCAGAAAGAATGTGAGAGCCACCTTATTGGAAGACATACTATGAGGCATTTTCCTCCCCACAGGAACTGACTGGTGCAGTCATGACCCCACAGTGGTTACTGACACCTCCACTAAGGAAAGCACTCAGTGGAATGGGGTAAAGGAGAGGGGACAAAAGGGGATAAACTGATGGTAATACACCAATTTGTAGTATGTTCATATATTAAAGTTCCCAATAAAAATTATTTTTTAAAAAAGAAGGAAAAAAAGAAAGAAGGTACTGACTGGCAAGAATGTTAATTAGAATTTCCTATCAGTATGGTCATCCCCGTCTTTGTGTCTGTAAATTCTTAACCAAAAATCCCTGAAGAATCAAATAACAGAACAGACAGAAGGAAACCTTCAAACAGGTATACAGGTGATCCTCATTATATGTGGAGTCCATATCTGTGCATACGTCTACTGGCTAAAATGTATTGATAATTCCTAAATTGGTTCTCCCAGTACTTTTGTGATTGTTCATGTATAATACATAGAGTGGTGAAAATTGTGAGTCACCTGGCACGCACACAACAGCCAGGCAAATTGGCGTGTGCTTGTAATCCCAGCGCTGGGATGGCAGACACAGGAGGATCCCTAGGACTTGTTGGCTAGCTATTCTAGCCAAATTGATGGGCCGCAGTTCGGTGAGAGACTCTGTCTTGAAAAAAAAAAAGAATGGTGAGATGTTCAGGGTAGATGTCTAGCCTCCACAGAGATACACATACACACTTGTGATCCACATATACACGTACACCCACCAAGTGAACAGATCCATGCAAAAATAATAATAGATTGATCACTTGATAAAAATATTCAGACTAGAATCTCACAAGAACTCAATCCCATATTTTCCCTAAGAGCAATGCTTTGACATTTGTAATTCACTAACTGTAGTAACTTTATAGAATATAGCTCCTATAAATAATGAAAACCAACTATATATGTGGGTAATAAAGGTAAAAGAAAAGCCAAGCTGTATGAAAGAAAAGTAGATTCCTAGAGAATAATTTTGTTTTAAAATGTTTGAAAATCAATGGATACACTGAATAGCAAAATAGACACTAGAACCATCAACCAGATTGGTTCCAAAGGCATTACATGATGCAAACTACATTAGAAGATGCTTGAATTGTAATTCTAAATGCTTACAAAGAGAAAATGAACTTTCCAATACAGGTTCAAAATTCATTTCAATCCAGTCTTTTCTGAGGTAATACTGAATGATAAAAGAAAATAGAATCATATTTTCAAAATCTATATAGAAAACAATTTGAGCCTAAAACCCGTTTCACCAAACTACCATCCAGAGGAAAATAATGGCTTTTAATGCAAGGATTTTGACAGTGTATTATTAATATATCTACTCCAAAAGAAGACTTAGCACTTTAGCAAAACATAAATTAATAACTGAATGAATGAGTGAGTGAGTAAGTGAGAAAGACATGGAATACAAATAACCATGATTAAGTAATACCATTTCAATCATGGTTATTTGTATATAAACTATGTTTTACTGATTCTTTGATCACACTTACATGGATTTAAATAATGGCTGAAAAAGGATTTCAGGCCCAGTGGGAAGGGAAAGGAACAGGGGGAACTGTAGGAATCAGAAAGACTAAACAGAAAAGTAGAATTCATTGTTCATTATTGCAATAGGATATTTCAAGGAATCTACTAGTCAGTATTACCTCTGGGAAATAAGCATTGCCATCTCTGGGGAAAAAATGGTTTGAAAATTCTAGGGCTTGACAGGTTCAAGAAGGCTAGGAGAGGTCAGTGGGGAGGGAGTAAACAAAAAACAAAAAACAAAAAAGTCAGAGCAGTGACGTGACTGTCATTTTCATGTTTAATCTGCCTTATTACTCTAACTCAATGTAACTAATATGAAAATCATGTCCTGAACTAAAGTAGAAAGTTGGCATACCTCACCAAAGAACTAACATTGACCCAAAGTGGATCAAGTTGAGGAAGGAAAAACATAAAGCAAAGCTATTCACCAAAACAAATGAGGCTCAAGAGCCCTAATGAGCCTCGCTGCCCTGTTCTGTGCATATGTAAACCTAAATTATGGGAACCACTCTCTTCCCGTGAAGTTAGTCTCAAAGTTCTCTGACCTTACTGCCCAAATACCTCTTACTAGCTTGTTTCAAAACACACTTAATAACTGTATGACTTTTAATGGCCCCTCAGAAGCAGTTCCTGCTCAGTTTCCATGCCTGGTGCTAATTTCACCCTGGTGCCCCAGAATGCCACTGATACATTTTTACTAAATGAAGATGATATATCTGAGGGCCTTGGTTGTTGCTTCTAAGTCAGACATAATGTTATTTACACTAAGATTTCATACAGGATAAAAAAATCAAACATCATTGTACAAAGAAGGTGCATGAGCTTTGGAATAAAAGGTCTTAGCTGGAATCACAACTGCAGTATTGTCCACATGTGAGCAGTGTTCTATAGTGTACTATAGTCCCAGTGTTCCCATCTGTGGAAATGAAATTGACAGTCTACTTGCTTAACAGTGATAAACTGTAAAAAAAAAAAAAAAAAAAAAAAAAGCCATTTGCAGATTAAACAGTGTGTACTATTTAATAAAAATCTAATTTAATAAATTTAATAAAAAATCTAATATTTATAGCTGCTCACAAAATGTTGATTCCCATAACCCAATCTCATTCTATCTTCCAGTAACATGGTTAGCAGAAAACTGAATTATGTGAGAGGAATCACAATGGTTCACTCTTCAGTGACATGTACTAAAACTGTCTAATGAGACAATATTAAGCCAAGAGGGCAACTCCTTCCTGTAACAGACCAAATCTATTAGTTTTCATCTGAAGTACTATAGTTAACTGATCTTGAACTTCCCTCCTTTTCTATGTTGGGTCTCTACCAATAACTAAAATGCTGAAAAAAATTTAAAAAATCCAGGATGGAGAGATGACTTAGCGGTTAAGGAATTTGCCTGCAACGCCAAAGGATCCTGGTTCTATTCTCCAGGACCCACGTAAGCTAGATGCACAAGGGGCACATGCATCTGGAGTTCATTTGTGGTGGCTGGAAGCTCTGGTACACCCATTCTCTCCCTCTCTTTCTCTCTCTCTCAAAATAAATAAATATATATTTTTTTAAAAAATAAATTATATAAATAAATAAATAATTTTTAAATCCTTTTCTGCATGCAGATTTGTCTAATGAAAGGAGTACTGAAAGTAAGAAGTGTAGCATGTGTCAAAGAGTAAAATCAGTCAAATGGAATAAAGTAGTCATTTGTCTCGATGTAGAATGTAAGCACAAGTTCTTTAAGAGTGGCTGTGATGAATTTTCATGTTAGAGGCATCTAATGGGTTAAACTGTGACACTGAACTAACTCTGTAGCTTATCAAACAAAATGAAAAGATTTAATATTCTTTTTTTCAAAATTTTTTGTATATTTATTTATTTATTTGAAAGTGACAGACAGAGAGAAAAAGGCAGATAGAGAATGGACACGCCAGGACCTCCAGCCACTGCAAACACAACTCCAGATGCATGTGCCACCTTGTTCATCTGGCTTCTGTGAGTCCTGGGGAATCGAGCCTCGAACCAGGGTCCTTAGGCTTCACAGGAAAGCACTTAACCACTAAGCCGTCTCCAGGCCCCAAGATTTAACATTCTTGAAATTTGTTTTGTTGTATAATAATATCACTAACCATTTAACTATTAACTATAATGATACATTCTACTGTTAGGTTTGATATTTATTCCATAAGCCAATATTACCCCAGAGTATTATTAGTACTAATTTCATAATTGAGAAGTGGATGCTACCCAAAGCAACTTTGTATCTATTGATACCAGAATTCACTTTACAAAATTTGCAAAAATATATCTCATAGAGAGGTAAACCTGAACATGAATTATTGAAACTTTTCTTTGGTAATATTAATTCTACTTAAAAACATATCCCTTAATAGTTTTCAGGTGGTCCCTTATCAAAATCTGCCTCCCCATTGCAATCTGAGACTGTACTAGCAAAAACACCTTCACCCCACTAACCTGTTTTATCAGCTTTCTTATAAGAAATCTTTTAAGTCAGGAGTGGCTCTGTATGCCAGCCACACAGACTGTACCACATTTCCAAAGGACACAGGCTGTCCTCAAAACTACTAAAAGTAATAGGTTTGGATTTACAACACACAATTAAAAAGGTGAATACTATATTAGAGTCCAAATAGAAACTGCTCAATACATTTTAAATTTATTTCTTTTTTCCTTTTTGTGGCAGGGTCTCACTCTAGCCCAAGATGACTTGGAACTAATTCTATAGCCCAGGCTGATCTCAAACTCACTGTAATCTTCTACCTCAGCCTCCCCACTACTGGAATCACAGGTGTGAGCCACCACACCTGGCTTGCAATATTTCTAAAAGTACCCGTCAGAGGGCCCCTCCCTTTCTAGCCCTTTTTCTGCAGTTTATAGATTTCCTTCCACTGTCTTCCTCTGTCTCAGCAGATCCCTGTCAATAAATAACCTTCAAAATAATTCCCACCTTTGTTATTATTACTGAGCCCAAATCAGTGGTGAATTCCACTTCGATTGGAAAGAAGGCAGAGGTCAGGACAACAGAAGAGCAACCCATGAAGCCTGAGCACCAAGCCATGACTTCTCATGCCAAGGCAAAGACAATTTCGCGTGTGAATGCATAAAGTAACAAACCCCACCATGCCCAAGCTGATGCTGCAATGTGTCATCACAAGAGCCCTCTGTCTGCTGCAGACCCTACATGACTGCTACTTAACCTTCTGGAACTCTGCAAGGACAAGGAAGATGGCTGGGCAGGCAGAGCACAGGAACAGCTTTCTCCATCTGCTGCAGTGACTGCTGCTCAACCTTCTGGAACTCTCAAGGACAATGGTTGGGCAGTCAGAGTATAGGAGCAGCTTTCTATATACTTCTTCCCATGGAAAAGAAAGAGAGAAAAACATCCTTTTGTGAAATTTTTCATAAGCTAAGGTGCCTAGAAGATAGTTCTGGGTCACTGCTTAGTGTTCTGGGTAATTTATATTTATTTATATTCTCCACTGTTCTTTTTCGAAGTCTATTAATTACTATGGCAACTACTACATCACAGCATATCTATGCTTACTCAGGAATATTGTGAGAATAGTATATATTCTTTAAAAATTAAGGGGAATCCATTACATATGATGTTGTTTTAGGATGATGTGCTACTCTAAAATCTTACAGTTTGGCATGCTTCACAAGGCCTGCTTTTGTTGGAAGAAAGCAGGAAGAAGTGAAATCTAAATATCGAATATGCCATGCACCAAGCAACATTTAAGATATAAGTGCATATTAACTCCTTAAAGTGCTACATGTCCAAGAGACATTGGGAGTTAAACCAAAAGAGAGCAATTATTTATAATTAAGAAATATGAGGGCTGGAGAGATGGCTAAGCAGTTAAGGTGTTTGCCTGCAAAGCCAAAGGACCCAAGTTCAACTTCCCAGGACCCACATAAGCCAGATGCACAAGGAGGCACATGCATCTGGAGTTCATTTGCAGTGGCTGGAGGCCCTGGCATGCCCATTCTCTATCTCTCTATAGCTGCCTATTTCTGTATCTCTCTCTGTCAAATAAGTAAATAAAAATAAAATATTTTTTAAAAAGAAATATGAGCTTATACTCCCACTGGTGGCTTATCTCATCTATTCACTCTTTCTCTCACCTGCCTCTTTCTCTCATAAATAAAAAATAAATAAATAAATAAAATTATCTCAATAAGAATCATTTTTAATCAGCATTAGTTTAAGTCCTTGTGTAATTTCTAGCTATAAAGCATGAAAAACAGAAGTCTGTGTTCTAAGGTTATCCTTAGAGCTTTAATAATATCAGCATAAGAAATTTGATACTGACTGTTGGATTTTTATTTTCAGTAAATGAATTATTTTATTTGATATTTGTACTCCTGGGATACATCCCCACACAATTCATATGCAAGAATAAAATATTTATAAATCTCCAAGTCATGATGGATTTTTCAAATTTTACTCTTACTTTTTTTTCTTGTGTGTATATGTGTATGTGGTATGTATGCATGTGTGGGTGCACATGTGTACATGTACAGGTTAGAGATTGGCATCAAATGTCTTCTTCAATCACTCTCACTGATTTACTGAGGCAGGCTCTCTCACCTGAACCCAGAACTTACCAACTTGGATAGTATAGCTCATATTTCTTAATTATAAATAATGCCTCTCTTTTGGTTTGACTCCCAATGTCTCTTGGTCATGTAGCACTGGCAGAGATATTGTGCACTTATATCTTAAATGTTGCTTGGTACATGGCATATTCGATATTTAGATTTCGCTTCTTCCTGCTTTCTTCCAACAAAAGCAGGCCTTATGAAGCCTGCTCTTGTTTCCACCTCCCAAACTCTGGGATTACAAGTGGGCCACCACACCCATCCAGCACATGGCTATAAACTCATCCTCATGCTTGCCAAGCCAGCACTTTATCCATAGAGCAATCTCTCTAGCCCACAGTATGAAATTTCTAACTTTCTTATCTCCATACAAATAGAACCCTCTACTAAGAATACCTTTTCTTTATTTCTTCTTTGGTGAACTCTTCCTTCATCCTTCAAAACTCTATAAAATCAAGGAACACTGAGAGAATCCAGATGAGGTCAAAACAACCAACATGAAGGAAAATTGGTTGGAATCTTGCCCCAAACCTGGAGTCCTCAGTCTTGTCAAGACAGAAAGCAAAGAAAGCAGTTTCAAATATCCAACAACGACTCATCAACTCTATCTGCATGTTTTTAACTATACTATTAAAAATTGTGTATATATATCACAATCCCCTTTCTGCCCTCCTTTCCACTGAACCCCTTATTCTTAACTAGTCTCTAGGGCAACTTAAAGGGCACAACATATTGATTTAGCCAAACAACAGTATTAGCTTCCTTCCTTCCTAGGGACTATGATCTCCCAGCCGTAGGCTTTTAATTAAGTTTGTGGTATCAGGCATGAATGCCCTCCCTTAGAACAGGCCTCAAATCCACAGAGCAGGTGGATATCTCCATTAATAACCATGCCACTGTGGAACCACTATGGCATCACTTTGCTTATCATTACTTATGTAGCTCCCAGGGTCCACTGTTGGGTAAGACTGTTGATGACTTTCTCCCCTAGCAGCCTGCATAGCACTATGACAGTAGTGCTCCTCCGGTAGGGACGAGGTTTTCAGTTCAGTTCCAGTTTGATTGCTACTGAAGTAAGTGATGTATTTTACAATAGGATCTTACCATCTAGTTATGGTGGGCAACCAGGAACAATGGCAATAATCTGTATTATTTTGGGGGTCTCAGGAGCCCCCTTGACCAACAACTCATTTGAAGGTATCCCACCCCTGTGCTGCCTGTTTTCTGAACTTAAGAAGTCCAGCAAAGAAGAGAGATGGGAAAGAACAGAGGTTGGACATGGACAAACTGCCTACAGTTGTAGCTCTGAAATACATCTACCACATGGATATGTGTGCCTGTTCGTAAAATGCCAAGCCTTGGGCTATAGAGGTGGCTCAGTGGTTAAGAGCACTTCCTGTGGAAGAATGAGGGTCCTGAGGAACCTCAGAACACATACACACGCACACACATACACACACACACACACACATACACACACATATAAACAGCTGAGCATGGCCACCCACATGTGTAAACCCAGTCCTGTAGGAATGAGCTAGCATGGGGGGTAGGGGGTAGAAGAGTGATGGAACAGGACACCTGATGTCCTGACATTCTGCTCCAGCCACTGTGCTCATACCCCTTCAAGAGTATCCTGGAGAACTTTCAGTGCTGCACACAAACAGATCACTTCATTCCATAATGATTCAGATTCATTCACTTACTCAAAAACACTTTCTGAACAATCCTGGTAATAAAAATCTGTCAGGAACTGTATGGAATTAGCATAAGAAGTAAGATTGGACCCTGCCCTCACCACCTTAATAGCCTACACTCCAGTAGGAAGATAACACTGAAATACAAGCAACTATATTTCAAGGCAATCTTTAATCAGCAGCTAGAAAAGATATAGTGATAGGAACATTAGTTGGAACTATTACCTTCCCTAAGACAGTTTTTGCTGTTCAAGGACCTACTGGGCAGCTAAATTAGCATTATGGCTTAGCGAAGAAATCTGTCTGAGCCTTGTGCTTTGAATCAGAGGGGAACAAATTGAAGTCCACATTTAAATTCTAAATAATTTATGGGTTTCCTGACAAACTGCCTAAGGTACCAAAAGCAGCGTCTTTGCAAAATGGTGTCATGCTATTTTTACCCACTAGTTAAATATTATCTGTTACCCCAAGATCAGTCCTAGGAGGAACCCATTAGTGAAGTTTCCTCCCAAGAAGGAATGGGCAGGAGCACTGTTCCATCCTTCCCTCCATTTGTGCTAGCCTGGTTTCCCTTGGTGATGCCCTGGCTCCTGGATCCCAAAACTTCCAAATCAGCGTTCTACCTGAGCCCCAAATAGCACCAACCATAGAACCACCAGTCTTGGAACTAGAGATGGGCTGTGTATAGCACATAATCTAAACAAGGCCCAAGTTATTTTCTGTAATTGCACTAAGGATGTAGAAGGACAAAGCCCCTTTCTAATGTACTTATTGAGTTGGAGGATATGTGTCCTGCCTTCCTCAAGAAGAGAAACTGTCTGCAGAATCACACCAAGAAAAAATAGATAGAGCTAAGATATGCAACAAAAAACAGTGTCCCAGCCATGTCCTTGTAGGCTCTGGATGTAGTCACTATGGATTTCTGGAAGACATGAGACAATCAATAGCATGTTTGTTCTCCCAGGCTTGAATTGGGTTTCTATCATGGGAGTGATAATTCTACTCTGTAGAATGCTATAAAGAGAATAGTTTTAAAACCAAATAGGTTCAGACATAGGATCTATGTGACTTTGGGAAATTTAACAGATTTCTCTGACTCAATATCTCCAATCCTTTATGTAGAAATGAAGGTGTGAGATCAAACAGGGTTTGTGTGTTGACACACAAAGTACTTGTAGTATGACAGACAGAAACATAGTAATTCTGGGAAACCTGAAAGTTGACCTCACTTTTACCATTATTTTCACTGTGAAGGTTAATTTTATGTGTCAACATGTCTAGGCTTCATTTGATGTTCCTTTGTCTGGTCAATCTTTAGTATAGATGTTGCTATGAAGGTATTTCATTGATATGATTAATGTTTAAAACCACTTGACATGGAGCAAAGCAGATTACCATGATAATATGGGTGGGTCTCATCCAATACAGTTCAAAGCTTAAACTCTTACATAAAAAACATGCCTGAATTTCAAGAATGCTGTTTTAAACTACAAATTTCAGACTTGCCAGCTATAACCAATCACATGAATCACCTTCTGAAGTTAGATCTATTTCTGTATGTGTGTGTATGTATATTAGAATTTGAATGTATGGTCCCATGGACACAGGTGTTTTATTAAAATTGAGTTTACAACTTCAGTCCTACACAAAGATTCCTGCTATAGGGGGCATATCACTGAGCAGATCTGAATTCCAGCCCAAAGGTATAGCTTCTTCCACCATTGATGGAACATCCCCTGGATCTGTAAGCTTGAAATAAACCTATTCCTTCATAAACTGTGTCTGTTGGATCTTCATCCCAGCAACATGGAGCTGACTACAACAGAATTTTGGTACCAGAAATATAGCATTGTCTCTGGAATGAATTTGACCATGTGCATTTTAGCCTTTTGGAACTTGGGTGCTGGAGGAATGTACATAGACTTGGTACTTATGACTGCAGAAACATTACAGAGCATTAAGTCAAATTTTATGGGCTATTTGGGTAGAGTTTTAAAATGCTAAATGCAGATAAAATTGGTAGGCTTATAAACTTCCAAAGGGGAAGGAAAGATAGCAGAGAACTTTGTTGGAACCAGACTACTGGCAAAAAGACTCACTGTGCCACCCATGCACAAAGAATGTGATCACGATTCAATTTAAGTGATAGACTGGTGTGCTTGGCAGAAGGTATAGACCTGAAAGATGGGGGAAATGCAAGCAAGCGTATAGTTTCAGGCACAGAAACTGGTTTTATATAGCTAAAGCTGATGTTGTTAAAGAGATTACCATCATTAAGGGTGGCCCAACTGCTTTACATTGAAACAATGGAAAAAAATGCCTGAGGTGAAGTCCACCTAGCAAAAGCTGAATGAATAGATGACTTTTGAAAAGAGATGACTGAAGGAAGAATTCTGAAAAGGTAACCTGCTTTTCAAGGTCATGATTTATTTTCCCCTGGGATTAACAAAAAAGCTATATCACTGCACACCTCCTATTGGTTTTGGAGGCATGAAAAGTACAAGGACACTTGCCTTAAAGTGCACAAAGTTCCAGGAGCCACTGCTAAGATGCAGCATGGGAAGCAGGATGATATTCCTTTATTGAAGACTAAAAAAGGGCCAATATATGGAGCCAAAGATGGGCCATGGCCTGCAGTGGAGAGCTGAAGAAGTTTTGGATATACTAGGACTGTGAAAAGGCTACCACGGAGCACTGTTGGCTCAGGGTGGATGTTTTCCCTGGCTACTCAGCCCGGCTGGAGGAATGAAAATTGAAAATCCAGATGGCTGTAAGTAGTTATGGATGTCAGACTTGAACTGCAGATATTTGATGTTAACCTGATAATTATTGATTTTGTGCTGGTCCAGTCTCTCCTTGTCATGCCTTTTTTACAATGGAAATATTTACTCTGTGCCATTTATGTGTGAGAATTATGTAATTTGTTTTGATTTTATGCAACCTACAGTTAAGAGGCAGTCTTAAATCTAAGATGAGACTTGGAACCTTGGAACAATCTTAAAGGTGATAAAGACTATGGGGACCTTTGAAGTTGGACTGAATGCAATTTCCAAGATAAGATGGTTATGTCTATGGGATCCAGGGGCAGAATATGTTAGTTTGAATGTATGACAACATAGACTTAGGTGTTTTATTAAAATTGAGTTTGCAACTTTGGCCCCTAGAACTCAGATTCCTGCTAGAGGGGGCATGTCACTGGGTGGATCAGGACTCCATCCCAAATGTATAGAAAGAAGAGCTTGAGCTCCAGTTTCATCTTGCTGGTTTTGGTGTTTGTTTGCTTTTTTGGTTATTTTTTTTTTTTCTCTATGCTTGTATTTTTGAATGGGAGCCAGCTTCTTCTACCATTAATGGAACATCCCCTGGCTCAGCAAGCTTGAGATAAACCCCCATAAACTGTGTCTTCTTGGATCTTCATCCCCAGCAATATGGAGCTGACTATAATAGTATCCATATAATAATATAATATAATATATAGTCATAGCTGTAATATTATATAAATATATCTGGTTGATTGTTTATCTAGAGCATTCTGGCTAACACATATATCATGATTTCCTATCTGTCCTCCAACTCCTTTACAAGACAGGTCAGAACATGAGCCACACTGCAGACCATGTACAGTACATGAAGCAAGCAAGCCATGATATACTTGATTGACTTCTATAGCAGGTCTCTAAAAAACAAGAAAGGTTCAAGAAATCTAAATCAGGATGCTAAGCCTGGCATTTCACAATGAAACATATGGACATAGAGCAAATAAACATGTTCCTAACTTCTACCATAAATCCAATAGATAATTACATTTTATTGGAAATAACTCTAATGGTGGTCCTGTTATCATCTCAGATATATATATTACACTGTTTTCCCAAGGACTCACTTTGTTCCAAACATTACGTTTCTGTGCTTGCCCCAATGGATTTAGACGAGATTTTGGGGTTTTTTGTTTTGTTGTTGTTGTTGTTGTTTTGTAGACAGACACAGAGAAAGACATAAAGAGAGGGAGACAGATGGAAAATGGGTGTGCCAGCAGCCTCTCAGCCACTATGAACGAACTCCAGATGTGTGTGCACCCTTGCGTCACTGAATCTGCTTAACGTGGGACTTAGAGATTGGAACCAGTTTTCTTAGGCTTAGCAGGTGGGCGCATTAACCACTAAGCCATCACTCCAGCCCAAGATTTGTTTTTAAGTTATACATAAATGGCAGCATAAGAGCCATGCCAAACCAGCCAGGGAGGGATTTAAGCAAAACCACAGCAAAATACTCTCTTCTTCTGAAAACTATAGGAATATAGGTTTTTCTTAGTCACAGGAAGAATCAGACCAAGATCCACAAGAAAGGAGGAAAATGGCCAGAATCCCAGTGAGGAGCTTGCGGCCCCAATCTGCGGCAGCCCTAATCCACAAGATCTGCATGTCCAGCACCATCCACCAGGCATGCTGAGTAGCAGCAGCAGAGACCAAACAAGAGGAATTTCCAACATCATCAGCCTCGTTGCACAGCCAAGAAATCTAAACAACTGCAAACTCCAGCACTCAGTCCTCAATGGTAGCACATCCAGCACAGCTGAACAGAGCTCCAGCTCCACAGCACAACACAGAGATTCAGGTGGGCACTCAGCATTGGTGAGATTGGAAGCCACACCAAAAGGTAATGAGGCTAACTGACAAAAAACAAAAAAAAAAAAAAAAAAAAAAGGTACATAGGCCTGCATTGGAAGTGCTAATCTCTCTTTCCATGTCAGGGCAGGTTACGGGTTACATATTTTTGGTTGGCTTTACCATTTTTCAAATAAGCTGTAATTGGGGTTGAATATTGCTGCCTTTAATGCTTTCAGATTTATAGGGCCTTTGTCTTTTGCTTCTGTCATTATTAGGGACAGGGTCTGATTCAGATCCAGGCTGACCTGGAACCTAATTCAGAACAGAATTCTCTACCACCCAGCTGACAAGATTAAGGGTGTAGATCAACCCACACCCTTAGGGATATTGGCTTTATAAGACTATCTGTTTGTTTTAATCCTGACACTTTTAATGAATGTGTATATTGCTCAGTTGAAGTTTAGAATTTGCCAGTAAATTGTTCCACCCAGTCCACTAGAATACTTGCTTAGCAAGCAAACTCAACACCTAGGATTACTTCTGCAGTTGGATTGGGATACAAGAGCTACACTTGGCACCTTAAACTCATATCCTGAAAGTATATAAAGGTGGATCCACCACATCTAAGAACACTGCAGATAAGTAGAAAACCCAAACATCAAATCAATTCAGGATGCAAAAGTCACTACATTATAATACAAGAAACACAAAGAATCAAGACAATACAATCCCACCAAAAATTGTAAATCCATGAGAAATGATCACCAATGAGACTGTGTTAGATGAAATACTGACAAAGATTTCAAAAGAATGATTCTATCTATACTCAAAGAAATGAAAGGATTCAAAGAAGAAAACAAACACATGAAAGAGAACACAGAAAACCAGCTTAATGAAATAAAAAGGTCATTACAGGACATAAGTAAAGAAAACAAATACTGAAGAAAAACCAGGCTGAAATCCTAGCTCTAAAGAACACAGTCCATCAAATAAAAAAAAAAAAAATCTGTGGAAAGTCTCACCAGTAGAATGGATGAAGGAGAGAACAGAATATCTAAACTAGAAGACCAGGTGGCAGACCTAATACAGTCCAACAAAGAGAAAGACAAGCCAATAGAAAGGTATGAATGGGACTTCCAAGATATCCAGAACACTATGAAAAGATCAAACATAAGAATTCAGGGTATAGTAGAAGGAGAAGAATTTCAATTGAGAGGCTTAGTAGGAATTTTCAAAAAAATCATAGAAAAAAGTTTCACCAAATTGGGAAAGAAATGCCAATGCAGATGCAAGAAGCTTTTGAACACCAAACAGACAAAACCTAGAACAAACCTCTCCTCGCCATGTTATAATTAAACTACTAAACATGCAAACTGAAGAAAATATTGAAAGCAGTTTAGAGAGAAAAAGCAAGTGACCTACAAAGGTAAGTCCATCAAGATCACAGCAGATTACTCAACACAAACTTTAAAAGCCAGAAAGGGCTTGGAATGATGTATTAGAAGTTCTGAAAGATTACAACTGTTAACCAAGATTACTTTATCCTGCAAAACTATCTATCCAAATTGATGGAGAAATAAGGACATTCCACAACAAAAACAGGATAAAGGAATTTATGAAAACTAAACCATCTCTATAGAAAATACTTGAAGGAATCCTTCATACTGAAGAAAAAGCAAAACACACACAGGAGGAAATAGGAAAAAATAAACCATACTCAAATAACAGTTAAAGAAGTGAGTAAAGGGAAAACAGGGAGCACTATAAAACAATAAGAATGGCAAGAATAAAGACATATCTTTCAGTAATAACTCTTAATATCAATGGCCTCAATGTCCCAACCAAAAGACACAGGCTTTCAGACTGGATTAAAAGGCAGGATCCTGCCATCTGTTGCCTCCAGGAAACTCATCTCTCAATAAAAGATAGACACAGTCTTAGGGTGAAAGGATGGAAAATGGTATTTGAAACAAATGGGCCTAGGAAACAAGCAGGGGTTGCTATCCTAATATCTGACAGGATAGACTTCAAACCAACATTAGTGAGGAAAGATAAAGAAGGTCATTTTATACTGATTAAAGGAACACTCCAACAGGAGGACATTACAATCCTAAACATATATGCACCTAACATGGGGGCTCCCAGTTTCATCAAACAAACACTATTAGACTTAAGTTCAGAGATAACACCAAAGACAATTGTAGTGGATGACTTCAATACCCCACTCTCATCAATTGACAGATCATCCCTGCAAAAAATAAACAGACATCTGGATTAAATGATGTCATGGAACAAATGGACCTAACAGATATCTACAGAACATTCCATCCAAATGCTTCAGAATATACATTTTTCTCAGCAGCACATGGAACATTATCTAAAATAGACCATATATTAGGACACAAATCAAATCTTAACAAATACAGGAAAATTTAAATAATCCTTTGTACTCTATCTGACCACAATGAGATTAAACTGCAAATTAGCAACAAGAAAAACTCCAGAGCATACAAAAATTCAGGGAGACTAAACAATACACTATTGAATGAAGAACGGGTCATTGAGGAAATTAAAAAAGGAAATCAAGAAATTCATAGAATCAAATGATGATGAGAATACAGCATACCAAAACCTCTGGGACACAATGAAGACAACCCTATGAGGAAAATTTGTAGCTCTAAGTGACTATATTAAGAAATGAGAGGGCTGGAAAGATCGCTTAGTGGTTAAGGCACCTGCCTGCTAAGCCTAAGAACACCAGTTCCAATCTCCAGGTCCCAGATTTAGCCAGATGCAAAGTGACGCAAGTGTGCAATACTGCACTATCCCACAAAGGGGGACATGCATCTGGAGTTCGTTCACAGCAGCTGAGAGGTTGCTGACATGCCCATTATCCGTCTTCCTCACCCTCTCTCTCTGTGTGTCTCTCTCCAAAAAAAAAAAAAATGAGAGAGTTCATAAGAAAACAATTTAATACTTCACTTTAAGGCTTTGAAAAAAGAACAAGGCAAACCAAAAATTAGTAGACAGGAAGAAATAATAAAGATTAGGGCAGAAATTAATGAAATAGGAACAAAACAATCCAAATAATCAATGAAACAAAGAGTTGGTTCTTTGAAATGATAAATAAGATTGATAAACCCTTAGCAAATCTGACCAGAAGAAAGAGAGAAGAGACAAAAATTAATAAAAATTAGAGATGAAAAAGGCATCATTACCTCAGATACCAAAGAAATTCATAATATCAGAAGGACATACTTTAAGAATATATATGCCTCTAAATTTGAAAATCTGAAAGAAATGGAAGATTTCCTTGATTCATATCACCTACCAAAATTAAATCAAGATGAGATAAACCATTTAAATAAACCTATTAAAAGTACAGAGATCCAAGCAGTTATAAAAAGTCTCCCAACTAAAAAAAGTCCATCACAAGTGGATTCACTGGTGAATTTTACCAGACATTCATGGAAGAACTAACACCACTGCTTCTCAAACTTTTCCATAAAATAGAAAAGGAAGGAATTCTACAGAACTCCTTCTATGAAGCCAGCACCACCTTGATACCAAAACCAAAGACAGAACAAAAAAAAGAAAATTACAGACCAATCTCTCTCATGAACATAGATACAAAAATTCTCAAAAAAATATTGGCAAACAGAATACAAGAATATATCAGAAAGATTATTCACCCTGACTGAGTTGGCTGTATCCCAGAGATGCAGGGATGATTCAACATACACAAATCGATAAATGTAATACACCATATAAATGGTCTAAAGGACAAAAATCACACAATCATCTCAATAGATGCAGAAAAGGCATTTGACAAAATCCAACATCCCTTCATGATAAAAGTATTACAGAAACTGGAAAGAGAAGGAACATATCTCAACATAATAAAAGCTAGTTATGACAAACCTATAGCCAACATAATACTAAATGGGGAAACACTTGAAGCTTTCCCACTAAATTCAGGAATAAGACAAGGTGTCCATTTACCCACTTTTATTTAATATAGTACTGGAAGTCTTAGCTATAGTAATAAGGCAAGAGACACTCATAAAAGGGATTCAAATAGGAAGGGAAGAGATCAAATTATCATTATTTGCAGATGATAAGATTCTATACATAAAAGACCCTAAAGACTCTACCAGCAAACTGTTAGAGCTGATAAACACTTACTTTAGCAATGTAGCAGGATACAAAATAAATACATGGAAATAAGCAGCTTTTCTACATACTAACAACAAACATGCAGAGGATGAAATCAGGGAATCTCTACATTCACAATTGCCTCAAAAAAAAAAAAATACCTTGGAATAAACTTAACCAAGGAAGTGAAGGATCTCTACAATGAGAACTTTAAAAAACTCGAGCGACAAATTGCAGAAGACAGGAAATGGAAAGACATCCCATGCTCCTGGATTGGAAGAATCAATATTGTAAAAATATAAATCTTACCAAAAGAAATCTACACATTTAATGTGATCCCCATTAAAATCCCAATAGCATTTTTTACAGAAATAGAAAAAACAATACTAAAATTCATCTGGAAACACAGAAAACCTCGAATAGCCAAAACAATTTTGCACAACAAAAATCAGGCTGATGGTATAACCATACCTGATTTTAAGTTATATTACAAAGCCATAGTAACAAAAACAGCAAGGTACTAGCACAAGGACAGACAGGTAGATCAATGGAACAGAATAGAAGACCCAAATATTAATCCAGACAGCTACAGCCACCTGATTTTTGACAAAAATGCCAAAAATATTCATTGGAGAAAAGATAGCCTCTTTAACAAGTGGTATTGGGAAAACTGGACATCTGTGTGTAAAAGGATAAACATAGATCCTTGTCTCTCTCCATGCACAAGAGTCAAGTCCAAATGGATCAGGGACCTTAATATCAGACCTGAAACTCTGAAACTGCTAGAGAAAAAGGTAGGGGAAACCCTTCAACATATTGGCAAAGGTAAGGACTTTCTGAATATAACTCCAATTGCTCAGGGAATAAAACCACTGTCAACCACTGGGACCTTATGAAATTACAAAGCTTTTGTACAGCAAAGGACACTGTGAATAGAGCAAAAAGACAACCTACAGAATGGGAGAAATCTTTGCCAGCTATACATCTGACAGAGGATTAATATCCAGAATATACAAAGAACTCAAAGAACAGAACAATAAGAAATCAAACAACCCAGTTTAAAAATGGGGTATGGAACTAAATACAGAGTTCTCATAAGAAGAAATACAGATGGCATATAAGTATCTAAAAAAGTGTTCTATATCCTTAGCCATCAGGGAAATGCAAATTAAAACTACTTTGAGATTCCATCTCACTCCTGTCGGAATGGTTACCATCAAGAAAACAAATGACAATAAGTGTTGGCAAAGATGGGGAAAAAGAGGAACACTTCTACACTGTTGATGGGAATGTAATCTGATCCAGCCATTGTGAAAAACAGTGTGGAGGTTCTTGAGACAGCTAAAAATAGATTTACCATATGATCCAGCTATAGCACTTAGGCAGATATGACTCTTATCATGTCCTTAGACATACTTGCACTACCATGTTTATTGCTTCTCTATTTACAAAAGCTAGGAAATGGAACCAGCCTAGATGTCCCTCCACAGATGAATGGATAATAAAGATGTGGTACATTTATACAATGGAGTTCTATTCAGTGGTAAAGAAAAATGAAATTATGATATTTTCTGGGAAATGGAGGGATCTGGAAAGGATTATACTAAGTGAGGTAACCCAGGCTCAGAAAGCAAAATGTCACATGTTCTCTCTCATATGTGGATCCTAGTTACAAATGTATAGACTTGTGAGTGAGCTGGAACCAAAAATTGGTAGCAGAGGCCAGTAAGTTTGAAAAAGGTTATAAGGGAAGGAGGAGAGGGAAGGACTTAAGGGGATGGTATTGTATATATGAAAGTAGAAGAACAGATTACAGGCAGGGGAAAAGACTAAGCAAGGCCTGGAGAAGAGAATGTGTAAAAGTAGAGTGGGGGAAGGGTCAATCAAAATTCAAGACAGTCTGAATAAGACTTATGTAAACCTAATTATTTGAATAATGGCACATCCAGAAGCTATAGATTGTTACTAGAAAATTTTCAGTGCAAGTGATGGGATACCTTCCAGTGAGTTGTTGGCCTTGGGAGGTCCCTGTTGCCTCCAAAACATTTCAGGCTATTGCCAAAGCCCTTGGTTTCCCTTGAGAAACAGATGCTAAGACTCTATTGCTGAAGACCTCACTTGCCTGAGCAGTAAGGTCACTGAGAAAGCAATCTGGTGCTGAGCAGAAAACCTTCTCCCTATAGACCAGCCAACTGAAAGCTAGAAAAAGATGCACTGCATGTAGCTGTATGGGAGACAGAAATCATCAGCAGTGAAAACAGTGGACACTGGAAACCTCAAGTTTGGCCAGAGAGGCCAAATAACCGAATGAGTGCAATAGTGGCATGTCTGCTCTGGGGGAAACCAGCTGCTCTCTAATTGGACTAAAGGTCTGCTCTATTGGAGGTAATATATGCCTGGTACTGAAAAAACTAATCAAAAGACTATGGTAGGGGAGGTCATGAGCCTTAGGGGTATAAAGCCTGCTCTTGTCTGGCTAAATGTATATATTAACCCCACCTAACTACCCTGAAAGCACTACACTTAATGTTCATATTCATATATTAATGTTACTCTCACTTCTGGTTAGAGAAACTTCTTTGTTCAGATGGTGATGACCACTGGGATGACCCAAAAGGCATGTGCTGAGAAGAAGGGACAGATGAGTGTCCAGCACTGAAACATCTCTATCACACCCTCTAAGGCTCAGGGTCTATTGAGGAAGAGGGGGCAGAAAGAATATAAGAGCCAAAGGAAGGGTACAACTCCTTGCAAAGCAACTGTCCAGACAGAAATTGGCCTCGATATCCATGACCTCATAATACGAGAAAAAGATGATGACATCAAATTAAAAGAGAGACTAATGGAGAGAGGGAGGAGATATGATGGACAGTGGAGTTCTGAAGAGGAATGGGGTGAGGGGAGGGAAATATCTGTAAGTATAGAAATTGTCAATAAAAAATAAAAGAAAACTGATTGGTCTATCCTCGACTAATAGGTATTGACAACTAAAATTATAAGCCTAGGCACTGTGTATAGAAATTGATTCAGACTGAGGAATCTGAAAGCTACACATTATTGCAAATGATACAGAGAAATTTCTTCCATGTTCAGCAGGAAGCAGTGTCTACTAGCCATTTTCTTCCTCTGCCCACGCTCTGTAAATGGTATTTCTATGTTCACTCTTATTTACTACCCATTTACTATGAGAACAGGTTCTGTGCTAAGAACTTCAGGAATTCTTTTTCTTGGTTACACTTTTCCACAATCACTTTTTCTACTCAAAAAACATTGACAAAGCAGTATGTTTCTGGAAGGGAAACAATGAAAGTTATATATTTGGGATGAAATGGGAGTAAGAAAACCTTGCCAAATGCATCTTAAAAGCTGAAGCATCTGGTTACTAAAAATAGCTGCTTACACAGCCCAAGGAAATAATCTATTTTTCTCTTTCAAACTCTAGCCTGAGAAATCTATTTCCATGAATCAGTTCACCAACAATTGATTAGCTTCTCTTATTAGCTTGTGTAATGGTGGCAACAGAAAATACAAGGGTGCTTGTAGATAGCAAATGGAGGGAACCCTAGGCAGAAAGCCTGACTTCAGCCCCTCATCATGCACTCATTCATTCATTCAAGCAATACTTGTTGACTGATGAATGTACCATCTGGCAGGCACTGTGCTATGTGACTTCTTAAAAATGACAAATGTCACTGTGAAAGAACACACTTGCTTTTATCTATGGTTTCCAGGTATGTCTCTGCTGAATGCTCACATTGCAGAGAAGTCTCTAGCCCAGGGACGTAGCTCCTTCTTTCCTTATCCTGTGAGTCCAACACTCCTTTTCATCACCATAGCCAAAAATAAGTGCAATGTCTATCATGTTTTTTGTTTTTTTTTTTTTTTTCTGATTTATACTTCTGCTTCTTCCTGGAGCAGAAAGTTGAAATTTGTTGCCAACACAATAAGTACAAATTCTACCTCCAAACAATATCTGATAGCACTGTAGTTCATACTTGTCTCACCATTATCATATGAGTCTCATCTCCCAGACATTGAAGGGACAGAAAGAAGCTCTTCCTTTGCCTTTGTTCTTGGGACTCCTCCAAAACTGTATGCTAATTTCAAGAACACTAATAATTATAATAGCTAAAATGCTTCAGGGTGCTACCAAGAGTTATAAATATCTTATTTAGTTCTCTTCATTCTCGTCATGAGCTAGGAGTTCTTATTCTAATTTCACAGATAATGAAGTAAAAGTGGTATAGGGCTTAAGATAACATGTTCAAAGACACAAGATTGGTACACTAACCTTTCTCTTACATGGAAATTACAGAGAAAATCTATGGTTTCAGAAAAGAATGGTTCAGAGGGCATTATAGCTCTGCATTTCTCCTCTGGTCCTAGCTGGGTTCCTTGTAAGAAAACTTACTATACTAAAATTCATTGTTTAGACTGAAGGCACACAGCTCTTATGAGCATGGTACCCTGCTTCATAGAGTCTCCAAAACTGGTCAGTGGTCTTAAAATAAAGCACTTCCAAAGTCCTGTATGACAGGCCCTACTCTAGCTTCTTATTCTCTCTCACATGGAGTCTACTAAACTTTTACTTTCTAGAGTAAACCATGTTTCCAACTACTTATAGATTCCTGTCATGTTACTTCCTCTGCATAAAACATTATTTGTTATAAACTCAAATCCCCACACATATACATAAAGATACTTCTTCCTTTATTCTGGCCATGTCATGCTCTGTCTCTAATCTTAAGATATCCTATGTTCACCTACTTTCCCTAAGTTTTCTTTTTATACTGTTTGAGACCTTTCATATTTTTATGGCTTTACGCCAGTGTGACACAAAGCTTAGTATAAATACTTATGAAACAAATAATTAAATGAATAAAATGAAGACTTTCCCCAGCAATCCAACATCCTCAACATTTTTGTTTTTTTAAATCCAGGCCAAAATTATGAAAGGAGCTATAGACTAATATGGATATCCAAGCCATCTCTTGGTCAGAAGAGCTCATTTTTTTCTACCTTTAATAAAACATCTTAGATAAGCCAAACATCCACATCATAGACCAGTTGGGACTGTCCACATCATTATCCTGCCCCTGCTGTCCCTTGGAGAAAGAAATGAAAAGGCATAACTGATATTCAAACAAAGTCATCCATTTCAAGGAAAAGTGAAAGATGCATAGCAATTAGGGATGCTTTCAGATGCAAGTTAAATAAATCCAAACTCAGGATAGAGAGATGGCTTAGCAGTTAAGGCACTTGCCTGCAAAGTCAGAGAACCCAAATTCAATTCCCCAGAACCCATGTAAGCCAGATTCACAAGATGGACATGCACATGTGTCTGGAGTATGTTTGCAGAGGCTAGAAGCCCTGGTGCTACCATTCTCTCCCTCCCTCCCTCTTTATCTGTCTGTATATATATATATCTGCCTCTCTCTAAAATAAATTAAAATAAAATGTTTTAAAAATATATATAAACTCAGCTGGGCATTGTGCCTTCTATAATCCCAGCATTCAAGAGGCTGAGGCAGGAAGACTGTGAATTTGAGAACAGCCTAGGCTACATAGAAAGACTTTGTCTCAACATAAATAAATTAAAAATAAACAAATAAATATTCTAATCCTAACTCAACTCAGTGAAAAGAGAATATTAGCCATCACATAAGGAGAGCACAAGCATGGGACAAGTTCTAACATATGACATGGCAGACAGTTGCGCAAACCCAACATGCACTTAACTTTGTCCTCCATTCTTCCTACTGTCAGCATCACTGACAACATAGGTCAGTTTCTTTCATGGAAATGGTGCAACTTCCTGTCAGTCAACACATGGCTATCTCCTTTATCAAGTTCACTGACATCTTAGGTCAGTTTCTGTCATGGAAATAGTGTGACTACCTAGGTGTCAGTTGATAGATGACTATTTCCTTTATGAAGTTCACTGACAAATCATCTGCAAAAATTAAGTCTACTTCAATCTGCTTAAACCAATCTGAGACCTTGTGCTTCCCAAGGCCAATAGCAATCTCTAGTCACAAATGTCCATGGACTAATTGGCATGAGAGATTTGAGAAAAATATTTCTAATGCCAGTAACAGAATAGAAAGATCACACTAATGTTCATCTAACACAACTATATTTTCCTCCCTGTGAGAAGGCTCCTGAAATGTCACACATAAATACTCTGTTCTTTTGAGCATGTGGTAGTATTGCTTTTTGCTGATGTTAGCTTCTCTTCAAGTTGATCATCCTCTGCAGACATGCTTATGTTGAGTCAGCATTTAACATTTATAGGATGTTTGCTTACAGCAGCTTTGAAACTGCTTTACTCAACTATGCAAAAAGGCAATACAAAGGACATCAATAATGTAAGCCAAATGAATTGATCACCCTTTTTTATGTAGGAAGATCTTTGATAAAGCAAATTTCTCCACTCTGAGATACAGGATAAAACAGCCTGCATCAAAGACTAGAGAAAGGAAAGGAAAAGTTGTCACAGCAACCCTCTGGCACTTCCCTGCTTCTCACATTTATGTTTTCTAGAGCTGGAATTTAAAAGACAACTTTAGAAAAAAATATGTATATGGGCTGAAGAGATGGCTTAGGGGTTAAGGCGCCTGCTTCCTAACCCTCAGAACACTGGTTCCAATCTCCAGCTGTTCCAATCTCCAGGTCCCACGTTTAGCCAGATGCAAAGTGACGCAAGGGCGCAATGCTGCACTTGGCCACAAGGGGGCACGCACATCTGGATTTCATTCTCAGCAGCTGAGACACTGCTCGCGCGCCCATCTCTGTCTTCCTCTCTCTCTCTCTCTCTCTCTCTCTCGCTCTTGCTCTCGCTCTCGCTCTCGCTCTCTGTGTGTGTCTCTCTGTCTCTCTCTCTCGTGTCTTTCTCTGTCTCTCTCTCCAAAAAAAAATAAGATAAAATAAAAAGTTAAAAAAAAATATATGTATAGACTTTACATTCAATTCCAGTAAAAAATAACTAAGTTAAACTAAATTCATCTTTGTATGCTAAGATATCTAATGACTCCTTGGCTGGAGTTCTAAGAAAAATCTTTCACTTCACTTTTTCTTCGTGGGCTAATTGCCTCCTGGACATAAGCACATATATATGAATGATTGACTCAGCTATGACTTTATTCTGAGGTATAAAAATATGAAAAAGAAAAATTTATACATATGCTTTGGAAATAAACTTCATTTGACTTGTCAAAAGATCTTTAGGCTGTATTGTCACATATAATCACAGAGTATAAGAAATGGGGGACTTAGAGGAAATGTAACTCAAATGAATTGTTAAAATTCTCAGTTATTGAGTACATATATTCTGAGACTCTTAATGACCAGTATAGCTCTAAAAATCTTGTGGAGGGGAGGCTCAGTGGTTAAAAAATACTTGCTTACAAAGCCTTTTGACCAGATTCAATTTCTCAACCACACACATAAAGTTGGGTAGGCATTTATTTGCCTTGGCAAGAGACTGTGGACATAGACACACACACACACATGCAAATAAATACATACATACAAACATACATACATACATACATACTATAGTAGTTTGAATGGATGTCCCCAATAGATTCAGGAGTTTTATTCAAGCTTTCAAGTTTGTAACTTGGTGTCACTGTGTGTGGATCCTAGGGTCTAGCCCTAACAGTGTGGGGGCAGATCTGAATTCCAGTCTAAAAGTATGCAAAGTGCTTGAGTTCTGCCTGAGGTCCTGGAGTGTGCTTGCTTATGGTGCCTGTGGTGGTTTTTCTCTTTGTGGACCTATGAAAGAGAGCCAGCTTCTACCACCATTATGGAACTTTCCCTGGATCTATAAGCTTAAATAAATTCCTTTCCTCCCCATAACTGTGTCTAGTCTGGAAGTTCATTCCCAGCAATGTGAAACAGACAGACAGACAGACAACAGACCAACAGACAGACAGACAGACAGACATAAAATCTGGTGGAGGGATGCTTCACCCAGTGGTGGAGGTTTTCAGTGGTGGAGGTTTTCAGAACATTCTCCAAACACAAAATGGTTGATTTCTGCTGTTCTCCCATACTGAAAAGGTCTCTTCCCCCAGCCTAAGTGCTTACTCTCTACTGTACAATTTCCTACACCACGAAAATCTACCTAGACCCTCCTTTCATCCAATATCCTGTATTCCAAAGACACCTTTAAGTAATACTTCCATCCTTCCCTGTGGAAGGATAAGAGATTTCAGCTCTGAAGACAAAAAAAAAAAGATTCAATTGATAAATGAAATAATGTCTAATTAGATTGAGATGAACTCATGAGCAGGGACTTAATCTTGTGTGTGTCTGTACACTGAGGACTGCTTTCCTTTTAAGCCAGGCATGTAATAGATACTGATCTGATTTTGCTTAATTTTCACAAAGTGATGCATTGTAAAGAAGAAATTTACCACAAATTGACTGCTAACTAATAGAAATTAAGAAGATATTTGTAAATGGGCATAAGAAATGTTGCTTAGTTTCTCCTTACTTGCTTTTGAATGAGGGTTTTGAATCAATTACCATACAATCCTTTTAGATTTCTTTCCCTAGCCTGCCATAAATACATTATTAATTCATCAAACAAGTGTTATTGCCCACAACCACAGCATCAAACTATGAAAATTTCCTACCCACACCCACAAAATGCATTGTAAAATTGTAGAACCTGGCTCTTGTCCAATAGCATCTAAAATAGAGAATGTTTGAGTTCCTATATCCAACCACAAGGTGCTATATAAGGTTCTGGAGGGAGGAGCCACTAACAGTCCTACCCAGCTGTGGACCCTGGGCATTCCAACAACAGACCTGCCTGGCAAGATATACCCACTGGCACAATAGTCACATGAATGTTATGGAAGTAACCAACCACTTTCTGATTGGATTTCAGATCCAGCCCAAGAGGAATTCATATCTGGTACTGGAAACCTGGGGAAAAGCCTAGGCTAGGGACATAGGCCCCAGGAGGAACCTACTACAGTGATTATACTAAACATCATGTCATACTGCTGTCTGTTCCCTTATATCAGTATGGCTTAAAGCCTCAATCACAGAAATTTCTTACTACAATGAATAGTGGTTAATGTAGAGATACATGGATGGCAAAATTTTTGAGAACAGATGACTACTGTATGCTCAGCCTCAAATAGGACATCTAGATCACCACTCCAAAGTTCAGGGCACCTTACAGAAGGAGTGGAAAGAATGAGCTGCTTTCTAGCTGTGACAAAGATGTGGTGGATTGAATGTAAAATGCCCCCTATAGATTCATGTGTTTGCATACTTAATCCACTTTGGTGGAACTATTCACACATTGGTAGAACCTTTAGGAGGCAGAGAAAATGTGTCACTGGGGGGTGGTCCTTGAGATGTTAAAGCTGTCCCACTTCCATTCTTTCCTTGCTAATTCCACCCTATTGATGGATAATGTGATGCTGGCTGTCTACTCCTGCCATACTTTCTCCACCATGATGAAACTTTCCCTGAACACTTTAAGTTCAAATAAATGCTTTCCTTCAATATGCTACTTCTGGTGGTGCTGGGGCCCAGCCCTAGCTTCAACAAGGAGTGAGACCATGAAGCTGGGATGAACAGGAACGGCGATAACGAAACAAAACTTAGGACATGTTGGTACAAACTGACAGGTCGGGCTTCAGCAGAGAGCCATTTGACTTCCCTCTCTCTCTTTCTCCTCTCTCTCTCTCTCTCTCTCTCTCTCTCTCTTGCCACAAAACCTCAATCTTTTATTTTTCTCACACAAGGAAATAGGATTCAGAAGGGAAAAGGCAAAACTAAAACTGTGTCCAAACTTGACATGCATGCATAATCTTTGAAATTACAAGTACATAATATTTCCAAGAAAGTTAACCCCATCCCTTACAATCTTTATGAGCAAACACTACTAACCATTAGCAGTGAAAAACATCTTCTTTGAAATTAAAAATACATAATGTTTCCAGAAAAGTTAACTCCATCCCTTAAAATCTTTATGAGCAAGCACTGTTAACCATTTGAAAAACACCTTTGAAAAACACCATGAGCAATTCTTCTTTGAATAATGGGGCACTAGCTCCTTGTGGTTTCTTTTTCATTCTTTGTTAAATGTTGATTCTATTTTCAGTTGCAAGTTAGCAAAGGTGAGAGACAGACTGGCTACAACAGGTGTCTATTATTTAATTATAGCTAACTCAATAAGTCTTTCTTTTCCTTTCTACAAGCAATACTTTATAACTTAATCATTATATCCAAATTGTATTTGCTAAGCATATGTCTGAATTAAATCTTTATGAAGTTGTATTTTCTCATCTTTTGGATAAACAGTCATAGGGCCTTAAACCCCAAACAGCTAAATAATAAAACCTAACTCATCAGCCCATTTTCCTCTGTAGTCTCTCCTGTCCCAGGTCCTAAGTCTCACTCTCCCACTCTTAGGGTCACACTGATATTGACCACCTGAAGGAAGCAAGCTTTTAGGATCAAATTTATGCTCCTCGTGAGTAGCCTGAGGGGGCTCCCACCATTTATTGTTGTTGTAATAAACCCATTGTTTTCCATTCCATTTTTTGTTTGATCTGGGAACGCATCTCCTATTGCCTGCATAATACTATTCCATAAAATCACCTCATCAGAAGCTGGCAGTATGTCTAACTCCCAGGGTTCATGGCTGGCCTGCAGATCATTCACAGAAGAGAAAGAACAAGTCAAGATAAGGATAGAAACCAGAAAGATCATGGCAACAAACATGAGCTGTACAGCTGAAAGAAGTAGATGTCCTTGCCAAGCTAAATGAGCCAGAGGAGACCATGGAGTCAGATCCGTGTCAAGCGATGCACAGGGTCTCGACTCAGGCTTCTTGGAGCATGCTGTCCCCGGCATGGTTGGGTATTGGGTATATTGTAACAGCAACAGGAAAGTAGTTGATGCAATAGAAAAATAGAAAATGGAAATTTAGTTATATAAATATTTATCGTTTCAATTCACTAACCTATCTAGTCTAATACAGTTTCTTAAATAGTGCATTGAAGTCACACATGGGGTCATATAACTGAATGTGGGGGGGTCACAAAAATAAATGCCAACATTCCCTAGCACATACAGAGTTTTTTAACTTCATAATTACCAAAATTTAATTCAAGATCAATTGGTGATGACTGAGAGTTTCTCAAAGTTACTACAGTCTGGTTCTGAACACATAGTATGTGCATTTTACACAGCACATGCTCTCATGCCAAATAAATCCAACAAATACTGTCAGAAACATATGGGGTTTGATTTGAGACTATTGTAAGCAATGAGTGTTTTTACTGGACATACATGTTTTATTTTATATAAGTTCTATAAGTTCTTTATTGCTTTTTATTAAGTATGTACTTTACTGTATGAATTAATCACATGTTGGTCCCAATACCCTTGTGCTATCCTCTTATACCTCCACATCCCCATACCCATTCCACTGAAGGGCCTCCTCATTGGAGTTACTGGTATTCACCTTGGGGTTATCAGTTCTCAGAAGGATGATGGTTTGGGGCTGGAAAGATTGCTTAGTGAGTGGGTATGAGCACTTATGGCTTAAGCATGAGGGTCTGAGAGAGCCTGATACTACCCAAGTTCAATTCCCTAGCACACACATAAAAAGCTGGGCATGGCCATGCCTATCTGTAACCCCAGTCTTATGGGGGGTCAGAGACTGAAGAATCACTGGGTCTTCCAGACTGAAAATAGCACCTATGGGTTGAGGGAGTGATTATGTCCAAAGAATACACAGATGAGTGATAAAGCAGAGCATCTGAAGTTCTCCTCTAGTCTCCACATGCATGGGCACCTGCACATACACATTTTATACACCATACACAAGCAACACATCACATACCGCACCACACCACACATACTATATACATACACACATACGTAAAATTTTAATTACAGAAAATGAAGACTTAATATTCTCCTGCCATTGGTCCTCTGCATATAAGTATTGAATTAGTACATCTTTGGATTGTACTGTGTTAGAATGTATGATTTTAACAGTTGCTATTTTGAGTTACATTTTAAAAAATCATAAAACTAATTTTGCCTTGGGACTAGGACAGAATTTCCAACAATTTCTGAAATGGCCCTAAGCATACTTCTGCCATTTTGTACAGGGTGTTTATGTGAAGCAGTGTTCCCAACAATAGTGATTATAAAATCAAAATATGCATCAACTCTGAGAAACAGTCACAATGCACTCATTATGGCTTGCAATATCAAATAGTCAGCCAAGATTTAATTCTGTGTAAAAGTAAGCGAGAACATCCATTTCATTTATATGCAAATTTGCTTTCATCTTTAATAAATGTTAAAATTATATGTACATCAAAAAATTGTTTTAAAATAAATTACTTTTGGTTTTTGAAATGGCTCAACAGGTAAGAGAACATTTGCAATGCAAGCATGAGAGCCTGAGAAGACCCGAGTTTAATCCCCAGCAACCATGTAAAAAGCTGAGTGTGGCCACAGGTGCATATAATACCAGTCCTGGTAGAGTGGCAAAGATCAGAGAATCACTAGGTCACACTGGTCAGCCAGACTGACATAAAAAAAAAAAAAAAAAAAAAAAAACCAGCAACTCCAGGAATAGTGAGAGACTGCATCTCAAGGAAACAAAAGTGTAAGAGTGATAGACATTCTCACCCGGCCTCCATGTGCATCTGCACCCACATATATGCATACACTATACATGCACACCACACTACACACAATACACTCATGCCAAAATAAATAAATAAATTTCTTATGACTTATTATCATGTTTTATTTGTGCACCTATTTTATATTCATATAAACCTGTGATCCAGTACACCAGTTCATTCTACCTGCATGCCCATTTATGTACACACTTTTCATAATCACTGTTTTTTCTAATTGACATCTAATAAGAACAATATGATACCTTCTGCCATAGTATCTAATCTCATATGATACTTTTTTCTATCATTCTGTAATATTTATAACTAATCTTGGGACCAGGGAGGTAATAATTAAAGTCTCTTCACTCTGGATACAACTAAGTCTATTTATCAGCATTAGATTTGAAAATGATCAGTCTTCTAAAATGTCAGCAGTCATGTCATTGCTCATACTGTTTTAGCACTTACTAGGGATGCTCAGTCCCAGTGGTATGAATCCCCATTGATTTGGATTAGGAGGAAGACAACTTTCTCTGACAAGTTTTTAGCTAGGGACTGACCAGAGAAACATGATGAGACTAGAACTCACCTCTAATCCAGCCTCATCCAAGATGGATGTAAGCAGCAACCTCCTATTCTCTCCTCAGCAACACCAGCTTCCTGTTTGGTCCTCAATTTCCCAAGTGAGCCAGTGTTGGTGGATCCTTCATGAGATAGAGTTTCTCAGCTTACCAACTAATCAGATTCCTCCCTATACACCTGAGCCTGGTGATGAGGCTCATTCTTGTTGGATATTTGATTCATATAAATGGACCTGAGCCACGTGTGTGAGTTCCTTCCCCAGAGGCTTCCGACACTTCTATTTCCCAAGTAAGAGAAATCCTTCCCAGCATTGCTGGCAGGGGAGAAATTCTTTCCTGCTTGTCTTTGGCTCTCCTGCTTTTGCCATATCCTTAATAAATTCTCATACCTTCTTCTCTGTGTCCACATTTTTCAATTATTTGATAACTTAGACAAGGACTGGAGTTGGAGTTCACAAGCCGGTGGGGGAGGGGAGATCATCATTGTGTAGATATCCTCCCTCCCAGAGCTCCAGTCGTGCCACACCATTGGGGGCAATAAGGAAGAAAAAGCACCTGGGAAACAGAAATTTTTACAGAAAAACAACTGAGGACTGGAGAGATGGCTCAGCTTGGTTAAGAGCACTTCCTGCGCAAGCATGAAGACCTAAAGAGGCCTGAATGATCACTCAAGTTTGATTTACAAGACTAATATAAACAACTAGGCATGGCCATGCATGTTTGTTAACCCCAGTCTTGTAAGGGAACAGAGACCTAAGAATCACTGGAGTTCCCTTCCACCCACCCCAACCAAAAAAAAAAAAAAAAAAAAGGCAAGCTCCTGCATCAGTAAGAGACTCTTAATCCATATCAACCCCTCTCTCAACAAACACAGCCAGTACAGGTAAAATACTCTTTGTAAATGCTATGTTCTTGCTATGCATATACCTCTTCAAGACCCGTTCCCTGACCTTTTTTCCTGATTCCAGAACCCTTGCCATTCTGGGATACCACAGCATCCTTGAATACTAATTGTATGAATTTCCTTCCAGAGCTCACTGGATCTGGTTTCTGGAATGTGGATGATGTCCCTACTAGCTAAATCTTGACTTGCATTATTTCCCAGCATAGATTAACCAGGGCGAATTGAATGCTGCTTGGCAGTTTGGAGCCAAGGAGCTCTCTCATGAAGCTGCACCCATCCTTCCCAGCTGTGAGTCCCTGACACCATGCACAGCAAGGCACCAGCTCACTGCTGTGCTCACCCTAAGCAACCCAGGTCCTCAGGCCACCTGAGGCTGGGAGAGGCCATGGTGAACAGTGTTCGTGGCCTGCAGCTGCCTGGCCCAAGACAGACAGACAGCCTCCATCCAGTCTGGGCCCACAACACCAAGAGTTGCTCAGATGGCTGTGGCATCTGGGCTGGTCTCATTAGCATACTTAAGCCATTCTGTCAGCCAGGTAAAGTCTCTGGGAAGCATTTTAGGACCTCACTTAGTGTGAAACAATGGGATGCAAGAGGTCGTAACCCTTCCTGAATCAGGTCAAGCCCTGCTGTGTAAACCACAGGTACTACCTAACCGCCATCTCTGACAGGCAGACAGCCATAACATGCCTAGTGTCACATGAGACTTCCCAAATGGAGGTTTTCTTTGAAAGTAAATAAATTTGTTTTAAAAAATTGACATAGACAATTGCCTTGTTCATATATGGGTTGCTTTCACTTCAGACTGACTGATAAAACTCATGAGATAAGACAAGGGCCAGAGCAGTGGCTGTGAATGGAAGCCCATTGCTGCTTCTGAGTACACAGGCCAGCATGTCTCAGCATGCCTTAGTGAAAGCCCAAAGCCACCAAACTCTAGGCTCTCTCTCTCTCTCTCTCTCTCTCTCCTCCTCCTCCTCCTCCTCCTCCTCCTCCTCCTCCTCCTCCTCCTCCTGGAGGTAGGGTCTCACTCTAGCCCAGGTGATCCTCCCACCTTCAGCTTCATAAGCGCTCGGATTAAAGGTGTGTGCCACCATGCCCTCCTAGGCTCTCCTTTTAATTTTGTGATCAGAATAACATGCTTTGCACTTTCCAAGCCCTCTCCCTGGTATTATTTCATTTAAAACTCTCCCAAGCTTCCAATGGAAAATGAGCTTAGATTATTTATGCTGCTTCACAATTGAGAAATTGAAACCCCTTCCCCCAAGTTGTCACTTCCTGAAGGAGAAGATATTACCACCATGGGACACCATCACCCTAGTAGCTAAGGTGCAAAATCTTCAGGGGACTGATTAAAATGTCTTAATTCCCTGTGTGGTGGTTTGATTCAGGTCTCCCCCATAAACTTAGGTATTCTGAATGCTAGGTTCCCAGCTGATGGAGATTTGGGAATTAACACCTCCAGGAGGCAGTGTATTGTTGGGAGTGGACTTATGCATGTTATAGCCAGCTCTCCCTTTCTAGTGACTGGCACACTTTCCTGTTGCTATTGTCCACCTTATGTCAGCCAGGGGGTGATGTCCACCCTCTGTTCATGTCATCGTTTTCCCCTGTCATTATGGAGCTTTCCCCTCGAGTCTGTAAGCCAAAATAAATCTCTTCTTCCCCACTAGCTGCTCTTGGTCAGGTGATTTCTACCAGCAATGCAAACCTGACTGCAACACCCTGTTTTCACTTCCATCTCCCAACATAACCAAGATCCCAGTCTTAGAGTACCCAGTGCCCTCATTTCACATTTTAATTCAATGGTGGTTCTAGTTTGAGTCCAAATCTGTTTCTGAGTTATAACTCTTTCCAAGGCAGTTTTTAAGTAACAGTGTTTTCCTACTAGAGAACAGGCCCCTCACACAGCATCACCACCATAAGTGTCAAATTTACACATAACAGTTCTTTAGCATAGTTGTCACTCTTCAAAATGACTGTTTCTAGTTTTTCTAAGTATACCCCTTCTCCAGCCCCTGGCACTTACCATCCTCAACTGAAATCCTTGACTCAGAGTTCACCAGGAAGAGAATCTACCTGTCAGGAATTACCTTCCATTACCATCACCAAATTGACCAAATCATCCCCTTTTGGTGCACTCTCCCAAACAACCTGTGCTAGGTCCTCTGAGGCTCTGTCCTCCAATGAGACTGCCCACCGTTCCCTCCAGCCTTCCCCACTGCACATGCAACTTTTCCTTCTACAGTTACCACTATCATGAGCACACAGAGCTATTTCCTAAAGGACCTTTATTCTCCTTGCTGAGGCAAAACTTCTCAAACTTCTACCACTGTACCTCAATCATTCCGTGCTGGTCTCTACTATACTGGCCTCCTGAGCCTGTGTTGTCACCGCCCTTAATGTTTATGTCACTGTGGTGGTTTGAATTGGGTGTCCCCCATAAACTCACGTGTTCTGAATGCTTGATCCCCAACTGATGGCAATTTGGGAACTAGAGACTTGCTGGAGGAGGTGTGTTGTTGGGGGTGGTCCTATGAGTGCTACTTCCACTTCCCCTTTGCCAGTGTTTGGCACACTCTCCTGCTCCTGTTGTCTACCTAATGTTGGCCAAGAGGTGATAACCAGCTTCTGCTCATACCATGTTTCACCCTGCCATCGTGGAGTTTCCCTTCTAGTTTATAAGTCAAAATAAACCCTTTTCTCCCATCAGCTGGTTTTGGACAGGTACTTTCTGCTAGCAACAAGAAGGTAACTACAACAGTTACCAAACCACTGACCATGTTCCTGCCTATTCCCTGGGGAATCTTAGCACAATGGATAGCCCACTGCCTCTCTCTGAAGATGATTTCTTCTCATGGCATCCAGACACCACATTCCCCAGATCTCTTTCCTACTTCTTACTCCTCCTCCAACTTTGTCTGGGTCTTCCTCCCTGGTTCAACTCTGGAGGTTGGGGTACTCCCCAATCATTTTTAGGAACCCTCTTCACCAGTTTCTGTTGTAGGTAAGCAGACATCACAGAGTTGAAGGTTATTTCATCTCCCTCTGTCATCTCGTTCCTTTCCTATTGCCCCTGCTTCTTACACTCCAGCCTCTCTTTCTTTTGGTTCGTTACACATGTTTGTTTCAACTTCAAATTAATCCTCCTGATTTTCTATTGAGCAGTTCCTTCTGACCATTGTGATGACAGTCAATCTCTCCAAAGACAGAGTCCTCTTCAGACAACCCAAGTTAAAGTACCATTACCTCTCTGTTATGTGCCACCATTAGTATCTTGCTTATGTGGTTACTTATTGACTGCCCTGACCCAGTACATGGCAGCATCCCTTGGAGTGGAACTTTTTCTGCCTTATTCCTTGAAGTCAGGTCAGCATCTAGATTATGCCTCTCACTGGGTACTGTAATTATTAGCTGAATGGCTAACTGGCACCTACTCTGTGGTCCTTGGAACTTGAGATGAAGTGACAATTAATGGTCCAGTCTGATGCTATGTATTCCTTCTAATTTCCAAATAATTTCCAGGTGGCCTTTAAGGCAGGAAACCCAACTGTTTTCCAAGTCATCTGGCAAAGACCTTGATATAGCATTTGTAAGTTTATCCTACTACTCATATCTCTGTCGCTGTCTTTGTGGTAAAATAGCTGAGATAATCAACTTATAAGAAAGAAAATTTTATTTGAGGTCATGATTTCAGAGGTTTCAGTATACTAATGGTAGAAAGAGAGTAACAAAGGAAGCTATGTACCTCATGCTGGAAGAGAAACAGAGATGGAGATAGGGACAAAACCATCCTGTTCAAGGGGATGCCCCCAGTGACCTAAATTCCTTCCATTCTGCCCAACCCATTCAATGTTCTATCACCTTCCAGTAGCAGGAGGAGCTATTGAAAAAAAGCTTCAGCACTTGGTCTCTGAGGGACATTTAAGATCCAAACCATCATATACCACATCACTAGCTAATGTGTACAGCCATGACTACTGCATGTCCAATGGCCCAAAATGAGAACCTTCCACTCATGATTACATGCCCTCCTAGAACAAAGACTCATTGTTACTCCCACTTAGATCACCAATGAGATCTGTACATCTCAAACTTTCTGTTATAAAATATCAGCTGTGGCCTAGAAAGAAGACTCAATGGTTAAGATGTTTGTTTGCAAAGCCTGATGGCCTGGGTTCAATTCCCCAGTACCCACATAAAACCAGATGCCAGATGCACAGGATGGTACATACATCTGTAGTTCATTTGCAGTGGCAAAAGACCCTGGTACACCTCTTTCTCTCTCTCTCTCTCTCTCTCTCTCTCTCTTTCCTCCTTTCTCACTCTCTGTCCTTGTAAATAAATAAATAAATAAAGTAATAAATAAAATCAATAAAAATTCATATATATACATTGTGATGGTTAAGTTTTTGTCAACTTGATTTGTTTAGGAATCCACAGACATTCCTCATAAGTGTGTCTCTGAGGTTGCCTCTAGGAAGGATTAACTAAAGGAAGAATCCTTCCCCCAGGGTGAGCCCTTCCCCTCTCCTCCTGCCTGGCTGCCAGTGCTGCTCCCTGTTCTCTGCTTGCTGCTTGCTGCTTGCTGCTTTCCAGTGTGGACTGAAGAGCAGCGTCTCTCCAGGAAGCCTTCAGGCCTTCAGTGCCAGATCAGGACTGCTGAGGCATCCAGCCTCGTGGACTGAGCAGGTTCCTTGACTCTCAGGCCTGCAACCTGCATTGCTGGACTGTTGTAAGCTAATCCAATAAATTCTCTTTTAATACAATTCATTCTATCCATTCTGTTCCTCCAGAGAACCCTGACTAATACATACATATACATATATATAGTTGTTTTTCAAGTTAGTACAGACAATAAATACCTTTGCAAAGTACAACAACTGATTATAAGAAAAATGAATTGGCAAAAAACAGAAATTAAATACTGACCTAGTTTTTTAAATTACAAGAAAAAACAGAAAAATGTTTTATCAAACTGCTACAGAATTCTTTGGGTTGTTTTGTTTTGCTTGGTTTTGTTTTTTGAGGTAGGGTCTCACTCTACCTCAGGCTGACCTCTGGTGGCCTTGAACTCATGAAGAAACTCCTACCTTTGCCTGTGTTGAAATTAAAGGCATGTGTCACCACACCTGGATAAATTCTTACTCTTAGTTTCTGTTCTTATCACAGTCAGGTCACACAGTTTGGGGTCCTGCATTGCCAGAGCTGGTGTTCTAGTGGTATCTCTGGCTCACTCACTGTGGTAGTTTGAATAGATGTCCCCCAATATATTCAGTGTTTTATTAGTTTTTAGTTTGGATCTGCAGCCCCCTGGCTAGAGGAGGTGTCACTGGGCAGATCTTCAGGTGTGGTGGTGGGTTTGAAATTCCAATATAAAGATATGCAACATGCCTACTTCCACCTGGAGTTCCTGAAGTGTGCTATGTGGTGTGGCTTTTGGCTTGTGGTTTTTTCTCTCTCTGCTTGAACCTGTGAAAGCAGGGCCAGCTTCTTCTGCCATTATGGAACTTACCCTGGATCTTTAAGCTTCAATAAATCCTTTCCTTCTATAATTGTGCCTGGTCTAGACGTTCATCTCAGCAAACCTGAAGCTGGCTGCTACAGAAATTGGTACCAGAAGTAGTTCTAGAGAAACACAATTGTAAGGATGGATTTCCATAGTGGGCTTGGTGCTCTCTGGAGTTGGCTCTCCAACTTCAGTGACACTAAAGGCTCTACTGGTAATAAGGAGAACACTTTAACTGGCAAGGAAGGCACTAATATAATCCATGGTGTGCACTATTTAAAGAACTCCATGAGATAGATGTATTTGGTGATCCTGAGTCATATCTTGTGAAAAGAATTTAGTGACTCTGTATCTAGAACTTTTGAATATTAGTGGAAAAGTAAGACTTCTAGCATCTCCAGATAAACTATTAATAGAAAAGCAGAAACTCAAAAAGGAAATTTCCAAGCTTAAGACCCACATACATGATCTGAAGGTCTCTTTTTATGTATATATGTATTTATTTATTATTTATTTATTTATTTGCAAGCACAGAGAGAGAGAGAAAAAGAGAAGAGAGAAAGACAGAGAGAATGGGCATACCAGGGCCTGTAGCCAATGAACTCCAGAGGCCCGTGGCCCTTGTGCATCTGGCTTATGTGTGACCTGGCGAATCAAACCTGGGTCCTTTGGCTTCACAGGCAAATGCTTTAAACACTAAGCCATCTCTCCAGCCCTGATCTGAAGGTTTCTAAGGGTGCCCTGGAGGAGAGTCTCTTCTCTAGCCAGAACAGGGCTCAAATTGCAGAAAACCAAACCCAAGCTCTCATTGTAAGATTGGTTAACTTGCAATGTAAGCTCAAATCCCAACCTCACAAGCTATCAGAAGTTAAAGTGAGAGCACTGATTGGAAAAGGGTGGGATCCTATAATTTGGGATGGGGATGTGTAGGAACACCCTGAAGAATCTCAGATTCTGAAGAAGTTGTTTTGCATGAAAATGTGACCTCCCCTTTTTTAGGGGAAGTTGTATCCTTACCCCATGAAGTAGTGTCCTCTCCACCCTTGCCTGAGGGAAATAATCCTTCCTTGTCTGGGGAACCATCAATGACCCTCCTTGTAGGGTGTGCTGCTACTCCTCAGTTCCCACCCATCTTCACCTCTAGGCCTATAAGGATGCAGAAGGCTAAGGATGCCCCTAAAGGTAAGATAGAAAGCATTATTCAAGAGGAGGTGAGGTACACCCTTAAAAAACTTCAGGAGCTTTCTAACTTGTACAGGCAGAAGCATGGGGAATATATGTGGGAATGGATTTTAAGGGTGTGGGATGATGGCAGAAAAAATATAAGATTAGATCAGGCTGAATTTATTGAAATGAGCCCATTGAGCAGAGATTTTAGATTTAACACTGTAGCTCATGCAGTTGGAAGAGCTGCCAAGAGTTTATTTCATTGGTTGGCTGAAGTATGGATCCAAAGATGGCCTACTGTGAATAAGCTCAAGCTGACTGATATCCCTTGGCTTAATGTTGATGAAGGGATTAAAAGGCTCAGAGAACTTGGAATGCTGGAGTGGATTTTCCATGTACACTCATCTTTGCCCCCACAATGGGAGTGTCTAGAAGATGTGCCCTTCACTAAGACTATAAGAAACAGATTTGTGAAGGGAGCACCAGCATATTTAAAGTGCTCAATCATTGGTCCTTTATGTAAAGAAGACATCACAGAGGAAGCCACAGTTGCTGGATTAGGTGACTTAGATGCAATGGGTCTAAATGGATCTTGGAGTAACAAGGGCCAAGTGGCAGCACTGAATCACCAAAGGTGAGGTGAGCATGTTTACCATAATGGACAGCAGAGGCAAAACAATGCTCATAATGGTATGACTTGTGTAGACTTTTGGTTCTGGCTAATTGATCATGATGTTCCAAGAAGTGAAACAGATTTAAAAACCTACTAAATTACTGGACACTGGCTCTGAATTGACATTGATTCAGGAGATTCCGAACAGCATCGTGGCCCTCCAGTTAAAGTAGGTGCTTACAGAGGTCAGGTAATCAATGGACTTGTGGAAAATGTTAGACTGACAGTGGGTCCAGTAGGCCCCTGAACTCATCCTGAGCTTATTTCCCCAGTCCCAGAATGCAAAATTGGGATAGATATACTTAGGAATTGTCAGAACCCCCACATTGGTTCCCTGTCTTATGGAGTGAGGAAAATTGTGGTTGGAAAGGCCAAATGGAAGCCATTGGAGCTCCCTCCACCAGGAAAATAGTGAACCAAAAACAGTATTGCATCCCTAGAAGGATTGCAGAAATTAGTGCCACTATAAAGGACTTGAAGGATGTTTCCCTTTAATTCTGCTATTTGGCCTATTGACAGACAGATCCTGGAGAATGACAGTGGATTATTGGAAACGTAATCAGGTGGTGACTCCAATTGCGGCTGCTGTACCTGATGTGGTTTCTTTACTTGAGCAGATTAACACATTTCCTTGTACCTGGTATGCAGCTATTGATCTTGCAAATGTTTTCTTCTCCATACCTGTCCATAAGGACCACCAGAAGCAATTTGCCTTCAGCTGGCAAGGTCAGCAGTACACCTTTACTGTTGTACCTTAAGGTTATATTAACTCTCCAGCCCTGTGCGATAGCTTAGTATGCAGGGATCTTGATCACCTGTCCCTTCCACAAAGTGTCACATTGGTCCATTATATCATTGACATTATGCTGATTGGATCAAATGACCATGAGGTGGCAGCAACTCTGGAGTTGCTGGTATAGCAATATGCACATCAAGACATGGGAAATAAATCCATCCTAAATTCAAGGACCTTCCACCTCAGTGAAATTTCTAGGAGTTCAGTGGTATGGGGCATGCAGGGACATTCCTTCTAAGGTGAAGGATAAGTTGTTGAACCTGGCCCCTCCTACCACTAAGAAAGAAGCACAATGTCTAGTGGGCCTATTTGGATTTTGGAGACAGCACATTCCTCACTTGGGTGTGTTACTCCATCCCGTATACCAAGTGACTGTGAAAGCTACTAGTTTTCAGTGCGACCCAGAACAAGAGAAGGCTCTTCAACAGGTCCAGGCTGCAGTGAAGGCTGTTCTGCTACTTGGACCACATTATCCAGCAGATCCAATGGTACTTGAGGTGTCAGTGGTGGTTAGGGATGCTGTTTGGAGCCTTTGACAGGTCCCCATAGGTGAATCACAGCAGAGGCCCTTGGGATTCTGGAGCAAGGCCCTGCCATCATCTGCAGACAATTATTCTCCCTTTGAAAGACAGCTGTTAGCTTGCTATTGGTCCTTAGTAGAAATTAAATGCTTGACAAGGGGCCATCAAGTTACTATGCAACCTGAGCTGTTCATTATGAGCTGGGTGTTAGCTGACCCTCCAGGCCATAAAGTTGGATGTACACAGCAGCAGTCCATCATAAAGTGGAAGTGGTATATCTGTGATTGTCCATAATCAAGTGGAAGGGGTATATCCATGATTGGGCTCAAGCACACCTTGAAGTTACAAGTAAGTTACGTGAGGAAGTTGCCCAAAAGCCTATGGTGCTACTCCTGTTACAATGCCTCTGACCCCAAGCATGCACTAATGGCATGATGGGGGTATACCTTATGATCAATTGACTGAAGAGGAGAAGCCTACGGCATGGTTGACAGATTGTTCAGCACGTTATTCAGGCATCCCCCAAAAGTGGACAGCTGCAGAATTACAGCCCCTTTCTGGGACAACTCTGAAGGACTGTGGTGAAGGGAAGTCTTCTCAATGGGCAGAACTACGAAGCAGTACACATGGTTGTGCAGGTTGCTTGGAAGGAAAAATGGCCAGATGTGTGGTTATGCACTGATTTATGGGCTGTGGCCAATGGTTTGGGGAAGGAGTATGTGGATAGAGCTCTCTGAATGGACAAAGGATATAAAGATACTTGTGTTTCATGTTAATGCTCATCAGAAGGTGACCTCATCAGAGGAGGACTTTAATAATCAAGTGGATAAGCTGACCCATTCTGGGGATAGTGGGAAACCTCTTTCCTCAGCCACCCCTATCTTTGACCAATGGGCCCATGAACAAAGTGGCCATGGTGGCAGGGATGCAGGTTATGCATGGGCCCAACAACATGGACTTCCACTAACTAAGGCTGACGTGGCTATGGCTGGTGCTGACTACCAAATCGGCCAGCAGCAGAGACCAACTCTGAGCTCCCAATATGATAACATTCCTTGGGGTGACCAGCCAGCAACTTGGTGGCAGGTTGACTACATTGGACCTCTTCCTTCATGGAAAAGGCAGCATTTTGTCCTTACTGGAATAGACACATATTCTGGGTATGCATTTGCTTTTCTTGCACATAATGCTTCTGCCAAAACTACCATCTGTGGGCTTACAGAACGCCTTATCTACTATCATGGTATTCCACACAGCATTGCTTCTGACCAAGGAACTCACTTCACAGCCAAGTATGGCAGTGGGCTCATGATCATGGAAGGCATTGGTCTTATCGTGTGCCCCTCCACCCTGAAAGAGCTGGCTTGATAGAATGGTGGAATGGCCTTTTAAAAAAAACAGTGACAGCACCAACTAAGTGGCAACATCTTGGAGGGCTGGGGGAGTGTCCTCCAGCAGGCTGTATATACTCTGAATCAGCATTGTATATATGGTGCTGTTTTTCTTATAGCCCAGATTCATGGATGCAGGAATCAAGGAGTGTAAATGGGAATGTTCCCGCTTACCATCACCCCAAGTAACCCATTAGCTGAATTTTTCCTTCCTATACCTGCAGACTTAAGTTCTGCTGGCCTAGAGGTCTTGGTTCCAGAGGAGGGGAGTGCTTTTGCCAGGAGGCACAAAGAACATTCCATTGAACTGAAAGCTGAGACTGACCACTTTGGGCTCTTGATGCCCTCCAGTCAGTAGGCTGAGAAAGGAGTTACCATGTTAGCAGGGGTGATTGATCTAGACTACCACAGGGAAATTGGACTCCTCCTCCACAATGGAGGTAAGGAAGAGTATGTCTGGAGTGCAGGAGACCATTTAGGGCGTCTCTTGGTATTACCATGCCCTGTTATCAAAGTCAATGGACAACTGCAACAACCCAACCAAGGAAGTAGGATAAATGGCCCAGATCCTTCAGGAATGAAGGCATGGGTCACCCCTCCAAGTAAAGAACCAAGACGTGCTGAGGTGCTTGCTGAAGGTGAAGGAAATACAGAATGGGTAGTAGAAGAAGGTAGATACAAATACCAGCTAAGGCCACATGACCAGTTACAAAAATGAGGACTGTAATTGCCATGAGTGTTTCTGTCCTACCTTGTTAAGAGTGTTTGTACATATGTATACCAATATTAAGATGCTTTTGTTCATCCTCTATTTCCCTTTTAGGTAAATACTGATTAAGATCATATCAGTAGTTAACTGCTGTTGTATTTACATTTGACCTATGATATTAGAGACTAAGCATTCCTCAAGGAACCTTGCTTTGCGTTGGGGGAAAGATTGTGCATTTCCAGTTGTACAAGGGATAGTTAAATCATGTTAGGTGGAATTATGACCTTTTTACTGTCTTCATTTGGACATTAAATATGATATGAGGAGATATGGTTTGGTGTCAAGTTGATAAGGGATGGATTTGTGATAGTTAAGTTTGTGTCAACTTGATCTGTGTAGGAATCCACAGACATTCCTCATAAATGGGTCTCTGAGGTTGCTTCCAGGAAGAATTAACTAAAGGAGGACTCCTTCCCCCAGGGTAAGCCCTTCCCCCAGAGTGGGAGGCCCCTCTCAAAAGGGGGGCTTTATCTAAGGAAGCTCTGGGAAGGAAAGTATCCCCTCTTTCCACCTGGCTGCTGGTGCTGCTTGCTGCTTTCCAGTGTAGACTGAAGACCAGCATGGACTAAAGAGCAGCAGCTCTCCAGGATGCCTCCAGGCCTTCAATGCCAGATTGGGACTGACGAGGCATCCAGCCTCATGGACTGAGCAGCTACCGTGTTCCTTGAATCTCAGGCCTACAACCTGCTATTGTTGAATTGCTGTAAGATAATCCAATAAATTCCCTTTTAATACAATTCATCCTATCAGTTCTCTTCCTCTAGAGAACCCTGACTATGATGGTGTGGTAGTTTGAATATATGGCCCCCCAATATATTCAGTGTTTTATTAGTTTATAGTTTGCATCTGCAGCCACCTTGCTGGAGGCAATGTCACTGCGCTGATCTTAAAGTGTAGTGGTGGTTTGAGATTCCATTGTAAAGATATGCAAAGTGTGCCTAATAGGAGTTCCAAAAGTGTGCTGTGCTGTATAGCTGGTGGCTTTTCTCTCTCTGCTTGGCCCTGTGAAGGCAGGCCAGCTTCTTCTGCCATTATGGAACTTCCCCTGGATCTGTAATCTTCAATAAATAATATCCCTTCCTCCATAACTGTGCCTGGTCTGGAAGTTCATCTCAGTGAACCTGAAGCTGTCTGCTACAGATGGTGATGACACTCACCATCCTAGGGCTCTTTAGTTTGTAAGCATATCTCTTCCTTGTAGCAGCTTTAAATAACCTTTGAACAAATAACTACTGAATATCCACTGAGACCCAGGCACAATGGGTCTCTTCCCTCAAACAATCTATACTTCTCCCTGACCCTGGCAGAGTCTGTTCACATCACAGCACTTTCTTCACCATCTAACCACCTGCATTGCATGTAGACTTTCTGCAACTTTCCCCTAACTAGTTGCAGGAGCCTCCTACCTGGTCCCAAACTCCAGTCTTTTCCCTCTCCTCTGAACTACAGATGCTGCCCAGAATATCCTATTCTTTCTCTGTTCAATAACTTTCAATAGTAATAGTCAACATATTAACAACTAAATGTTAATTGAACATCTAAAGCTTTAGATTATCTGACTCATTTTTACAATTTTTACCTCTAATTCACTCTGCTGCCCTTTATCGCCATCCTGTAATGTCTTCTAACCAGATACTTCATACACCCCTTTCATCTTTTATGTCCATATATATGATTAATACTTCCTCTCTCTCCCTCCTCACATGTGTCCCTATCCAAGTCATCTCTCAGTGCCAACAACAAATGTAATCCTTGATCTCTCCTGCTTTACCTCCAACCTGGCACTGGCCCTCTCCTCTTTTGTCTCATTGAGCAAGTACTAGATGGCTGAATCAAGTCATTTCACCATCCAAGAAAAGAGTGATAACAATTTTTGTCATTGGAGAATAACATTTAGTAGAATGTTCTATAATATAAAACATGTATTCTACAATATAAAATTTAATGACTGGACCCACTGTGTAAATAATAATTTTAACTCAAATACTTTCATTCAATTGTATCCAGTTATACTAAAGCATCAGGTCCTTCTACTAATTGATCCTCATGGCTGTGTCATATTTGAAATCTCTCCTATCTGCAACATTCACACATATGTCAAGACCCATCAACATTGCCTGTGCAATGTCAACACATTAATAATTTCAGAAAAGTCTAGTTTGGAGGGGTTTTTTTTTGTTGTTTGGATTTTGGTTTGGGATTTTTGTTGGGGTGGAGGGGGCTGTTGAGAAAGGGCTTCACCATGTGCTAAGCTGTCTTTGAACTCACTATGTATAGCCCAGGCTGGCCTTAAACTTTGAATCATCCTGATTCAGTCTCAGGAGAGCAAGGTGAAACATACACTACCACACTGAGTTAGAAAATGGTTTCCTTGTCCTGGTCTGAGTTCCCTGCACTGGACTATGTGCGGGCAGGAGCAGCATGGAGATAGTAGACCAGATACCTGTTCTCTGGTTCCTCTAAGTCACCTGGTCCCAGTAGGTCCCATTGTGCCTTGCTTGGGGAGGCCTGGTCCCTATGTGGGCTGTGGAATCAGGCCTTTTCCTCTGGTATCCTGAGTGGCCACTAGGTATCAACATTCCTGTTCACCTGAGTCAGAGAGTGCATGGGCCTAAGGACAAAAACTTGCTTCCTCCTCAATAAAATAAGGAATCTCCCCCTCACACAAACTGCTTCTAGCCCATTCTAGACAACACTCTTTCTCACCCTCATTAGCCAAACCTCACAGTCCATAGTTCTTACTGTATTCAGGTCTTTCAACTCTGACCAGAATGGTCCATCAAGCTGTACTTATAGCACTGCAAGGCGTCTCTTAGGCCAAGGTTTCAAATCCTTCCACATTCTCTTGAAAAACAGCTCCAAAAGGCTAAAAGCCATGTAGTCAGGTTTCTAGCAGCAATGATCCCACTTCTCAATACCAACTTATTGTTGCAGTTAGGTTTGCATTGCTTGTAGAAAACATCCTACAAAGAGTAGCTTGTGGGGGAAAAAAAGGTTGATTTTGACTTACAGACTGAAGGGGAAGCTCCATGATGGCAGGGGAAAACAATGGCATGAGTGGTGGACATCAACTCCTGGGTACCATCAAATGGACAACAGCAACAGGAGACTGTGCCAAACACTGGTGAGAGGAAGCTGCCTATAAGGCCCTGGTGTGCTCTTTCTCACTCATCTTCTCTCTCTCTCCCTCCCTCTCTCTTTCACTCCTTTCTCAATGTCTCTCAAATAAATATTTTTAAATATAATAATATATGTAAAGAAATTACATCAGTGTGTCCACTGATTGAGATATCTTTTGGGAGATGGAGTCATGCCTTAGCTGTTAAAACACTTGCCTGCAAAGCCTAAGGACCCAGGTATAATTTCCCAGTACCCACATAAGTGAGATGCACAAGATGGTTCATACATATAGAGTTCGTCTGCAGTGGCTAGAGGCCCTGGCATGTCTTTTCTCCCCACCCCCCTCTCTCTGCCTTTTGCTTTCTTAAATAAATAAATAAAATATATACAAATATATTTTTTAACTTTTATTTTGATTTGACAATTTTATACATGTGATATTCACCCCCATTACCCCACCATTCCCCATCCCACTCCTGCTAGTCTCTTTTCTATTTCCATGTCTACTTATTATAACCAGTGAGTTAAATGGGGCTTGCTTATATATACATGAGTGAGGGGTTATTTTCTGGAGCATGGGAAACTTCCCAGTGTCTGCACCACTAAAGAAAATGTCTTACCCTCCCTAACAACCCTTAACTGCCAATAGCTCTACAGGGAAAGACGTAAAAAGAATTTTCTAAAATACCACCTTTACTGATCTCCTGGACATCTCACAGGAAACTGTTTCCTAACTATTGTACACTCAAACAGTTCCTCCATAAATCCAAAATGTCTAAAGAAGAAGTTTAAAGTAAACTGCATATTGAACAAGTCATTTGCATGATCCCAGTATCTAGGTATTTGGAAGCATCCAATCAGACATTATACAGAACAATTCAGATTATGGATTGCAACATTTCATTCTAAATAGCAATATACATGCCCAGTTCCCACTTAATTTTGAGATAACATATGTGCCTTCCAGAAGCAGGTTCAGCACACAGTAATATATCATGACGTAGTCAAATATATATCTAAAATATATGTTTTTTCATATGTTGAGTGGAACTTTACTTCTTTGTCATTCTCCTTTAGAAGCATAAACAAGAACTAATGTATTTGAACATTGTACAGCAAATGTTTATTGGCCTTAACTCAAACAAAGATGCTAACTCAAATCTAAAGGTGGGGCTGGGGAATGGTTCAGCAGTTAAAGGTGGTTTCTTTAAAAAAATTAACATTTTATTTATTTATTTGAGAGAGAGAAAGAAAGATTTGGTGGCAGGGTCTCCAGCCACTGCAAATGAACTCCAGACGCATGGGAAATTATGTGCATCTGCCTTACGTGGGTACTGAGGAATTAAACCTGGGTCCTTAGGTTTTGCAGGCAAGCACCTTAACCACTAAGCAATTTGTCCAGCCTACAGGTGGTTTCTTACAAAGCCTACTGACCTGGATTCAATTTTCCAGTATCCACATACACATAATGCAAATGCACAAAGAGGCACACACATCTGGATGTCATTTGCAGTAGCAAGAAGAGGTCCTAGCACACCAATTCTTTATTTCTTGCTCCCCCCTCATCTCCTTCCATATAAATAAATAAAAACTAAAAATAAAAAATTAAAGATTCACTTTTACATTCTACTTTTTTGCTTATTGACAACTTCCTTAATTGTAGACAATATCCCTTGGTACTTCCTTCCCTCCCCCCACTTTCCCCTTTGAAACTCCACTCTCCATCATATCCCCTCCTCCTCTCAATCAATCTGTCTTTTCATTTTGATGTCATGATCTTTTCCTCCTATTATGATGGTCTTGTGTAAGTAGTGTCAGGCACTCAGATGTCATGGATATCCAGGCCATTTTATGTCTGGAGGAGCACGTTATAAGGAGTCCTACTCTTCCTTTGGCTCTTACATTCTTTCCACTCCCTCTTTCGCAATGGACCCTGAGCCTTGGAAGGTGTGTTAGAGATGTTTCAGTGCTGAGCACTCTTCTGTCCCTTCTTCTCAGCACCATGGTGCCTTCTGAGTCATCCCAAGTTCACCACCATCTAAAAAGAGAAGCTTCTCTAACCAAAAGTGTGAGTAGCATTAATATATGGGTGTGGACATTAACAGAAGTGCTTACTGGGCAGTTTGGTGAGCATAGTATATACATTTAGCCAGACACCAGCAGATATTACATCCCTAGAGCTCATGACTACCCGTCATAGGTTTTCAGTCCAATTAGACAGCAGTTGGTTTCCCCCATAACAGACATGCCACTATTGCACCTGTTGGCTCATTTGGCCTGATGGCCAAATTTAAAGCTTGCAGTGTTCACTGTTGAGTATCTTCATTGGTGTTTTCTCTCTCCCATTGGACTGCATGCAGTGTAGCTTTTTCCAACTTTCTGTCAGCTGGTCCACAAGGAGGAGGCTGTCAGCTGAGCTCCAGCAAGATTTCTCAGTGACTTTGCAGCCCAAGTATGTGGAGTCTTCAGCAATAGGGTCTTACCATCTATTCCTGGTAGGAAACCAAGGGCCTTGGCAATGACTTATAATGTTTTGGGGGTATCTGTGACCTCCCTGGCCAACAACTCACTGGAATGTATCCCATCCCTGGCACTGAAAATGTCCTACTAACAATCTATAGCTTCTGAGTGTTCCATTGTTCAGAAAAGCAGGTTTCCATATGATTTTGATTAGCCCTCCCTCCACCTTTTTTCTTCACTCAATCTCTTCCCCTGACCTCACTTAGGCCTTTTCACCCCTATTAATCTGGTCTTCTACTTACATATATACAAAACCATTCTATTAAGTCCCCCTTCCTCCCTTTCTACTAAACAATAAATTGTGCTTCACATCAAGTAACTTCAGAACTATGTGGACTGCCAGCTCAGTTCCTATATTATTACATCTACAGCAGTGTATACAGTAAAAATGGGTATCTACTGTGTTATTATGGTCCTATGACACTAAAGTTTGGATGAAGTCAATGGTCAAAGAAAAATTATTTAAACATCCAAATGATTTCACATTAATTTCTTGGAAGTATATCATATTTATTCCAAGTAAACCAAACATTCCCTTATCATAAACAATCATTCATCTAAGCTTTCTGCATAAATACGAAACTCCTCAATAATATTTTTAAAAATGTCCTTTCAATTAAAAATAAGCACATCCTTCAGACATCATTTAAAAAAATACTCCTGTTTTTAATCAATTTGGAAAAATCTTATAACTTGATCTTTCTTTTCATGTTGACATCTGTTAGAAGGAGCAGCTTGTGGAAAACTTGACTATCAATTTCTTAACAAAAAGCCTTCATACTTCAGAGGACAAGATCATTTGCATTATGATATATCTTCTTGGACCAAATCTAATACCTGGCTTAAGTATGACCCTATTTCTTGGCAAACATTTCATTGGATAACAATGTTCTGTCCACCTTATAGATGATGCAGAAATGCTATGCATATGTACTGACCCATTCTGCATGATAACTTTCCCAGCTGGACATCCATTCTTTGCAGACTTGCTACCTTTCATGTTTCATCCTTTAGGGTCCTTGGTTTATAATTTTAAGTGTTTTCCTACTTTTAATTAATAAATTATTTGTTAATTTTCAAACTTTGAAAATTAATAAATGTGAGTATAAATTTAAAATCAGTTCCAATAATGGCTCAGGAAAACCAGTGGTTTCATCTAATGAATAAACATTTCCCTTGCAAGACTCAAACAGCAGAAAGCCTTCTGTTAGACAACCCAATAAATGTTTCATTAGGAAGAAAGTGGATTATAATAGAAATTCATAGTTACTTTGTGAAAAATTGAAAATAATATTGGAATGGGAAAAGTTAAATTAAAACACACATATAAAAAATCACTCCTTTTTTAAGACACTTTATTAACTAATCATTTTGGAGGAGAAAAATCTTTGGATAGTTTAATACATATATAGCTAGTACCTACACCTGCATGTTTCCAAGGAATCTACTTGATCTGCAATTTCTGTGGAAGGGTTACCAACAGGCCCTTGGAGTATTTTCTTTTTGTTGTATCTTACTTTCCTCTGATAGGATAATACTCTAAAGACAAAAACTAAAGCCTGAGGAGATGGCTCAGTGGATAAAATTCTGCCTCAGTACCTAAGTTAAGATGCCCAGAACCCACATGTGGTGGTTTGATGCAGGCATCCCCCATAAACTGATGTGTCCTGAATGCTTAGGTCCCCAACTGGTGGCAATTTGACAATTGAATCTTCCTGAAGACAGTGTATTGTTACAGGCAGGCTTTATGGCTGTTATAGCCAGCTTCCCTTTGTCAGTGTTGGCACACTCTCCTGTAGCTGTTCCCCACCTGATGTTGGCCAGGAGATGTGTCCACCCTCTGCTTATGCCATCATTTCCCCCTACCATCATGGAGTTTCCCCTCAAGTCTGTAAGCCAAAATAAACCCTTTCTCCCACAAGCTACTCTTGGTCAGGTGTTTGCTGTCAGCAACACAAACCTGACTGCAACATCATGTCAAAAGCCAGATGCTGTAGCAGTCATTGGTAACCCTAACATACCTATGGCAAAAATGAGGCAAAGACAGAAGAACCTGCCAGAAGCTCATGAGCCAGCTGGCATAGCAAACAGCGTGATGAACAATGAGACACCTTGCCTTGAATGAGGTGGAAAGTAAGAACCTACACCCAGAAGTTGTCCTCTGACCTCCACCTGAGTGCCATGGCACACACATACATTTTATGTGCCTGTGTTGCTCCCAGACCTTAGACAACAAAAATGAGCTGAAAGTAAAAGATATGCCAAGCTTTCTATTCCAAGTGTTTGATTCTCTCTTATCTAATTCTCAAAACCATAGTCACAAGGTGAGACAACTGTCACTAAGCATATTTTACAAGTGACAGAACCAAGACTTTGTACATAAAAATTGACTCTGCCACAAGCCATGTGGCTAGCTAGAAGCTAAGGAATAACATTATCATTCTGGATCCTAAGATTCATTATATATCAAGAATGACCACTACAGAGTCAATAATAATGCCCAAATAAGAATAAACTAATGAACTATCACATCACTGTTTTAACTGTGATGAGAATTAATAACTAACATATTCTCCTTAAAATATTGGCAAGTTAAGGGCCAGGAGAGATGGCTTAGTGGTTAAGTGCTTGCCTGTGAAGCTTAAGGACCCATGTTCGAGGCTTCATTCCCCAGGACCCACGTAATCCAGATGCACAAAGTGGCGCATGCATCTGGAGTTTGAAGTGGCTGGAGGCCCTGCTGTGCCCATTCTCTATCTATCTGTCTATCTACCTCTTTCTCTCTCTGTCTGTCGCTCTCAATAAAGTAAATTAAAAATAAACAAAAAAATTAAAAAATATATTGCCAAGTTAAGAAACTATAATATTCATAAAGAACAGGATACCTACATAATATGTACTAAGTCATCATCTTTTTGACTTATGTTTCTTATCATCTTTTAAATGCAATAGTTTGAAATGTGTTCTCCAAAGCTATAAATGACAAGGAAACCTTGACTTTCTATTACCAACTCATGTGTCTCTTACAAGTGAATTGCTTCTTGTTTGATGAGAAATGGAAACATGAAGAAATGCCCATAAATAAGATATTAAAATGTTGATTCCTCACACAAAACTCTTGGATGGTGTTCAAGAATACTCCCATTTTTAAGCTCTTATTTCTCTACTTATTTTTGTGCCCTCAGAAGAGCTTTAAGCTGCAAATAGTTCCATGTGAATTCCACAGAGAACCTTTGCTAGCCAAAACAGTGTCATGCAGAAACCTGTATGAATAGTGCCACCGGAAGAGTTGCGCATCAAAAAGCGTGGGGGGGGGGTAACTTAAAGTAGCAAAAGTCTATTTCACATCATAGTTGAGTCAGGGGCGCCATGAGGGAGTCCTATTTTCACTAACCTGGCCATCAAGGTAAAACACCTTGTCCTCTATAACCCACTATGCACAATCCAGCATTAGAGGCACCTGCGATCCCAGGCGTTAGCCAGCTTGGGAATGAGCAGGTGCCTACTTCTCACACCATTCTGGCAACATACCGCACTTTGCATTTACCTGGTCCAGGCCTGTAGCCTCCCTTTCCCTGGCTTCAAGCCAGTAAGGGTCTGCGCGGCGACCCTGGAGTCCAGGCACAAGTGGAATTCCCTCCAGTTTGCCAGGGCCATGGTCCCTGGAGAGGAGGTCAGTGGCCCCGGGGCGGGCGAGCCACAACCCAGGGTTGGCGCCTTCCACCCCATCTCCCCAGCCTGGCGCCTTCCCGCCTCCGCCCTGGCCCATGTTCCTGGGTCCTCAGAGCGCAAAGCTAGGGTACGAGAAGGAAGGGGAAGGAAGGCAGCCAGCGTGAGAGAGCGCGAGTGGCACACACAGAGGGCAGCTGCAGGACGCTACATCTCGCCGGTCCCCAACTCCTCCTGGGAGGAGCCTGCGGCTCGCGCTCCAGGGATCCCGGTGCCTGGACAAAGCTGCCGCAGCCTCTCCGCGGGCGTCGCGCGAGTTCGTCGAGCCCCTCTGTGGCCCTGGCCCCGACCCGGTCCTGAAGGACCTCGGGGACGTCCGGGGGTCGCAGAGGAGAACGGGCTGGCGCCCTGGGCCGCGCTCCCCGCACCCTCGGCGGGCGCCTCTACTCACCTGTTCAGCACTTTGCGGATCCTCTGGCTCAGGCCAGCCCGGGAGGAGGCGGACAGGCTCCGCCCGCCGCCCTCGGCCGGCAGGTTCTCGATGGTGGTCACCACATGGTTCGGGGCCGGCGGCGGCGGCGGCAGCGGCAGCGGAGGCTCGGCGGGGATCATCGCGGCGGGGCGGGGCGGGGCGGCGGCGGCGGCGATCAGAAGGCGGCCGGGCGCATGGCGCGCCGGCTCCGGCCCGGGAGCGCGGAGGACCGGCGAGGGCCCGGCCCGCGGGGCGATGCAGCTGCGGAAAGGCAAGGCGGGGAGGCTGCGCGGCTCGGGCCGCCGCCTACGCCCAGCCCGGCGCTCACTGGGTCCGGGTCCAGGGGAGCCTCCCCGCGCCCCGAGAAGGGTGTCGGCGGGTGCCTGCGGGGGGCCCGCGGGGAACAGAGCGCGGCTCTCGGGCTTCACCTCTGCTCCCTGGCCCGGAACCGCTCCAGCGAGCGGAGGCGCCGCGTCAGCCCGAGCCGGAGCGCTCCGAAGGCGGCCGTCCGCTCGGAGTGAGACCAAGAGCCGAGAGCCGAGCGGCGAGCGCCGGGCAGGCGGGCGAGCGGGCGGGCGGGGGCGCCGCGCCGGAGGGTCGGGGCGTGATCGGCGCTCCGCGTCGCCAGAGGGCGCTCGGGAGACGCCGGAATCCCGGCCCTTCCTCGGCGGCCACCAGGCCCAGGGTCTAGGTCGCCACGACTGTGGTGGTTTTGCCTTATACAAACGCATAGGAACAGATCCTCCGAGAGGAGAGGGGACTCTTCTAGCTCCTGCCCAGCCTGGGAGGAATCAGCACCACCGGCTAGGACAGCGGCAGGACGCGCTGGTGCTGGCCGGCTTCCTAGTCCACCTCATCATGGTGGACCTGAAGGAAGTAAGGGGAGAACAGTTCTCACGGAGAATGCATTCTGGAAACTGGGAAACGCAAATCAAATCACCCACAAATGCCGCTGCTTAGACAATGGAGCGCGGCTAACGGACAGTAAGCGAATCCAGTTCCAATGGCATCTGTGAAACTTAGCAACAGATCGTCCACAATTTCCTAACTTCTGGGACCAGGATACTCTTGACTCTCCTAGGGATGTTGTAACAGCTAATTGAGGTAAGCCACTCAGCAGAGAAGCTGATGGATCCTTCAAGGTCCTTCACCTGGCAAAGGGAAAACCCTGTGTTCTGCCACTGAAATCTTAGCCCTGAATAAAACCACGTTTCTACCAAGAGACACAAACATTGTCCCAGGCATTTCTTACACCTTGTGATCTACATTGCAATTACCAGTTGCCTCTTAAGAGAGATATTACAAATGTTCTCTTATCTAGATTGCCTGCATAAGGATATTACACTAAAAGTTTCTATACATTTAAGACTTTCCCCCCACTTCACTACAGACTGAGAGTCGATTATCCTGAGTAAGTTTAACAAGTATAAAACAGTACACAAAAGCTGTTGATACCACCACAGAATGCTCTGGAAAATAGCGAATAAAAACTACTAATCAAAGTATTTGGGGGTAGGGCAAAGAACATTTTTTTAAGTATGGACACTGTCTTTTCAATGGAAGGGAGAGAGAAGGGAGGACAAAAAGAAGATGCCATTCATTGCTCTGGAAATAAGCCAGCTCTCACCTCTACAGCAGTAGTGGGAGTCCCCTGGTGGGGGAAGTCTTAGTACATGAACATGCAAAAACCACCCCCTGCACCCAATCTATATTTCAGTATCTATTAAATCTAGTTACTGCTTGAACCATCCCTAAGGCCTCTTTCGATGACATTTAACCAAAATTAGAACATTTAATCTTCTGTAATTTTCCCTTTCTTTATCAGTGGCCTTTTATTCTAGAGTTGTTCCACCTCAGATTTGCTAAGGACACTCTGAAGAATTACTACAAAGACAAAGGCTCCTAACCTTATAAACATTAAAATTCCAATAGACTGCAGTAGATTTGCCCTTGGGAGACCCAACAAATGTGTCAGCCATGAATTAAGTGCATTTCAGCTGAACCTGGGAGCAAATCATGGTAGAAGTGTTTCTATTAAAACAGCAATTATGGTCATTTCAGGTGTCTTCTTGAATGATGAATGGCTTCAATGCCCTCTTCCTTCACATTTGTCTTGATTACCTTTGAGAGGTTTTTACCATGTCACAACATGGTCCTGTGACTGTCTTTTCTCTAGAAAAAAAACATGGTGAAATGTTTGAAATCTCCACTAAGTCAGGAATGGTATGAAGGATGAGATAAGAATAAGATATAAAACTCCAATACTGCTGGTAAAAGGCTCAAAGTAGTCCCCAGTCTTTTTTCTTATTGCCGAGGAGTATAGCATCTTAGATTCTGTGTTCTAGAGTCAACTTTTAAGCACCTAAGTAGCATTTGAGAGATAAGGAAAAGATATCACAGGTGTGAATATCAGTAATGTGTCTGGCACAGAATCAGAAAAGATATAGAAAAGGCCAGTCTTCTTGGTTTCTGCTATAAGAGTATTGTTTGTCTCTTTGGCCTCATAATATATTCTCCATGACCTCTTATTAAAGCAGCAGGATAAAGACAATAGGTTGAGAATCTTTTGCAGTGTTTTGAAGGTGGCATGTAGATTCCTTATTTACACTGCTCAGCTTATATCTCTTTGCCCAGTCACAGTTAGTGGCATGATGCTATTGAAAAAATAAAATCCATTCCACATTTCTTCCTTTTGTACTACTACATTGTGTGAGTATGTATTTATTATTTGTTTGTGTGGGTGTATGTATGCATGTATACATGCCACAGCTTATATGTCGGTGCTATGGCTGGGTGTGGTGGCATATGCCTTTAATCCCAGCAGTCAGGAGGCAGAGATAGAAGGTAGAAGGATCACCATGAGTTCAAGGCAACCCTCAGACTGCAAAGTTAATTCCAGGTCAGCCTGGGCCAGAGTGAGACCCTACCTTGCAAAAAAACAATGTCTGTGCTCCACTTTCTTTGAGACTGGGTCTCTTGCTGCTGCAAACAAAGTGCCAGACTAGCTGGCCCATGGGCTTCAGATTCTCCAGGTTTCACCTCCCCTTGTTCATGCACTGGGACCACAGATGCATGTGCCACTTTGCATTTGGCTTTTTGCAGGTGGTGGAAAATTGAATCCAGGCTAGTAAGCACCTTCAAGTACTGAGTCATCTTCCTGGTCCCACAAGAATATCTCTAAAGATACATACTAGTTACTTGCTCTGTTGAATTTATTAAGGAAGCAAAAGCTGTCAAGATGTATATATCTTGTCAGGTCGGTTACTTCCATATAGCACGGTCCCCTGCTTGCTCACAATGTTGATGGCCATTTTCCCACAGAAGTTTGTGTAGCACTTTCTAGCACTATACTGGCTAACCATCTGGGAACAGATTCAGCCAGGTCTCTTGATGTTCTCTGTCAGCAGCATGTGCTATCTTCAGCAATAGGGTCTTACCTTTTACCTCAAGTGGGTAATCCAGTGCTTTGACGGAAGCCTGTCTTGTTTGGGGGACCTTGTAGGTCTCTCTGATCAACTGCACAACATGGATTGTAACTGATTTCTGGTACCGGAAGTTAAAAGCCAGAGCCAAATGTTTAAGGTTAAGCTTCATCTCACCCCGTTCAGAACCTTTCTTACCAGATGTAGTAGTTTAGATGGCCCCCAATGTATTCAGTGTTTTATTAGTTTGTACTTTGCATCTGCAGCCACCTTGCTGGAGGCAGTGTCTCTAGGTGGATTTTATGGTGTGGTGGTGGGTTTAGGATTTCAATCTGTAGATATGCAAAGTGTGTTTAGCTGGAGTTCCTGAGATGTGCTGTGCTGTGTGGCTTTTGGCTTTTGGATTCTTTCTCCTCTCTCTGTCTGGTCCTATAAGAACAGGCCAGCTTCTTCTGCCATTATGGAACTTCCCCTGGATCTGTAAGTTTCAATAAATATCCCTTCCTCCATAACTTCGCCTGGTCTGGAAGTTCTTCTCAGTAAACCCAAAGCTGTCTGCTACACCAGACAATCCCTCCTTGCTCCTATTGAGGGTTATGTCTTTTAGTCTGCCACCCAGGAGAAAGATTTTTATGGTACCAATTCATTTTGGATTTGGTTTTGTGTACATCTCCCCCAAACCCTTCCATCCCTCTTATCTGTCCCTCTAGTTACTTCTCAGATATACCAGCAACTCAAGCTGCTGAAAAGAATATGTATTCTGTAGAATTAGGGTAGAATATTCTGTAGATGTCTGTTAGGTCAAATTGATCTATGGTGTTAAGTTCTATTATTTCCCTGTTGATTTTCTGCTTAAATGATCTATCTATGGATGAAGTGGGGTATTGAAATCCCCTACAATGATGGTATTGGGATTTATTTCTTATCAGTTGTAAAGTAAGTTTTGTTTTATAAACTGTGGTATATCAGTGTTTGGTACATATAGATTTATGATTGTGATGTCATCTTGTTGGATCATTCCTTTGATGAGTAAAAAGTGGCTTACTTGTCCTGAACCATTTTTCATCTTTCACCTTCCAGATCTGAGGTTCTGTCCTCCACATGATTAACTCTGTTAGTAAGAGTCTCTAGGAGGATTTTAGAAGCTCTATTTTATTTTTGTTTTCTATTTCATTTCTCTTTAGTTTCATTTCCCTTTATTGAGTTCCAGTTTCAGGTTGTGGTTTGATGTTCTTGGTGCTTCTTTGAATTCATTCTTGCATTTATTCATATCTTCACTAGGCTTAATCAGCTGGTTATTGAGATTTGTTGACTCACCTTCAATTCATTTAGCTCTGTTTTTGAGGTCTGTCTTGTTTTCTTCGATTAAATTAAGACTAGTGACAAAACCTTTGTGCTGTAAGAGGTGATTCTGCTCAATTTCATTTATGTGATTGCTGTTTTTTTAATCATTTGCTTCTAATGTTCAGCCATTTGCTTGGTCAGGGCTTGTTTACAAGCTTATTTGGAATTCAATTTGTTGTCTCCTGTATGTCTTCATTGGAGACTTCCATTGTTGGACTAGGCAACCTTGGTGGAGATCTCTGTTGTCTCTCTTTTTTTTTAAATGGGGTCTGCACATTTCAGGGTAAAAGTACATTTTATTAAGGAGGAAGGAAGTATTTGCCCCTGAAGGGTCTTCAGTGAGTATTCTATTTGGGGTTTGAACCTGATTGGAGTAGGCTGGCATTGTATTCACAGGTGCTGGGACTGTGGAGGTTGCAACCACACCTATCGATCTGAACTGGTGGCTAATACTAGAGCTGTGCTTGGAGGTCTGGAAATTCTTCATCCCAGAATCACAGCCATTCCTTGATGTGGAGTTCAGGGGCTGTAGCACTTTGCCCTATTCCCCTACTGTACCCAGCTGAGTGGGTTGTACAGGAATCAGTGTAAACTCCCTGCTGGGTGGTTTCCAGATATTCCTGTGCTCTCTGTCTGGAGCAGGAGTGATGCCCCAAGGAAGCATCATCAGGTAGATGCCAGCACTGGGAGGGCAGTAGGGACAGGGAGGGTTGTGAGACACCAGGCTCCACCAGCGGAAGCTGGGGGTCCCCTTAGTTGGCAGGTATAGGGCACTGTTGACAGGAGGCAAACAGTGGGGATTGGCAAGATCAGAGGAGGTGGCCTGCTGAAGCGGAAGGTGCTGTGTTAGGAAGCGGACCTGCCAGGGTGTGGGCTGTACAGATTGAGCACATAGGTCCCAAACACACCATGGCCCTCACCAGCCCAGAGTGCACAGGCCCCAAACATACTGGTACCCTGCATGCACAGGCTCCAAACACACTGTGCCCATCTCCCTCCTATATCACACAGACCCCAAACATGCTGGTGCCCACATGCACAGGCCTCAAACATGGAGGTGCCCCTCACCAGCACATAGCACACACAGAATTATTTTAATAACAAGCTGTAGCAGACAGCTTCAGGTTCGCTGAGATGAACTTCCAGACCAGGCACAGTTATGGAGGAAGGGATATTATTTATTGAAGCTTACAGATCCAGGGGAAGTTCCATAGTGGCAGAAGAAGCCACCTGCTCTCCACAGGGCCAAGCAGAGAGAAAAAAGCCAACCAGCCACCACAGCACACAGAGCAAAAAAACTACAGCCAAAAGGTCACACAGCACACTTCAGGAACTCCTGCTAGGCACATTTGCATATCTTTACAATGGAATCTCAAACCCACACCTTAAGACCAGCCCCCAGTGACATTGCCTCTAGCAAGGTGATTGAAGATGCAAACTATAACTAATAAAACACTGAATATATTGGGGGACATATATTCAAACTACCACACAAGCATATGAGTGAAACTTGCTATGGAGGACTGGGGAATGTGGCCAGTGATAGAGCATTTTCCCAGCTTGTACAAGGGTCTCATTTTGTTATGGAAGTCTTCTGTGCTCTGGATGGGCTTAGAACTCCCCCAGCCAGTGGCTCTCAGCTTCTTGTTTTACAATTAGCAAAAAATTAATAAATGTACACACAAAGAATGGTAAATTATGAAAAAATATTTTACAAAAGAGTAAAAGCAGAAGATCTCAAAGCTGAGAGGGGTACCCCTACTGAGAGGGGTCCCTGAGGGAAAAAAGTCCAGGGAAAGCCACTTGGCAACTTGGATCAGATCCCCTTATAACCTTATAGATATAAATTAGGCATCTAATTGGTATAAACCTCATTGTCAAGTTCATGTGTATATAGGAACCTTGACTGGTTGGTGAACCAGGGAGTACAGCACAGCTTGAAAGGGTCCAATAACAGGACAAAAATGCCTACAAAACATTAAGGAAGAAAGTCCAAGGAGCTGCTCTTTCTTGCTTTCTTGAATCAGACTGGAATTCCCATAGAGTGTCTCTAGGATAGGTCAGCATGTATGTTCTTTTGGGCCTGTATTTGTAAACTGACTATCTGTAAAATAAAAATACCTTGGGCTGGGGAGATGGCTCAGGGGTTAAAAGGTGCTGCTTATAAAGCCTGGGTTTGTTTCCTCAATTCCCAGATAAAGCCAAATGCCCAGTGTTGCACATGTATCTGGAATTCGTTGGCAATGGCAAGGGGCCCTGGTGTACTCATTCTCTCTCCTCTCTGTCTCTCTAATAAATAAAAATAAAAATTTTTTAAAGTTTAAAAAAGAAAAAAATTACCTTGTTCATGATTTCTATCAGTTTGATCCTGAACATTGAAAAAAAAAAATCTGATACCCAAGAAACGCTATTTTAAATCAGTTACCAATTATTTGTGAACAGGGTGGAAATGGGCCACAGTAATCTCAATTCTAAGTCTAGCATGGCTGACTGGCCCCATTGTCTATTAGCCTATCTAACCAGCAAATAAGTAGGTATACAACTAGTCCACAAGAGTCAAACAAAAGTTACCCACTATTTTGCATCAGTACTTTATGAATGAAATTGTTAGAGGGGGATGTTGAAGGTATCATGTGACATTCACAACTTAAGGTTTTTTGACTTTTTAAAAAATATTTTATTTTCACAAGTTGGGTCATTATGTACAGAGATTTGACTTATTCCCCATAATTTTTGACTACCCCCACAGTGCATGACCCACATTCCCCATTGATGAGGGTCCCTTTGGAGAGGGGAGGACAGGAAGGATAATTGAGTCACCAATATGAATGTAAAATTAGAATAATATAAACAAAATAATAAGTTATTAAAATTTTATTTATTTATTTATTTATTTATTTTTATTTGAGAAAGAGAGAAAGATATAGGGGGAGAGAGAGAATGGGCATGCCAGGGCCTCAGCCACTGCAAACGAACTCCAAATGTGTGTGCCCCCTTGTGCATCTCATTTACATGGGTACTGGGGAATTGAACTTGGGTCCTTTGGCTTTGCAGGCAAGTGCCTTAAACTACTAAGCCATCTCTCCATCCCTTTTTTTGATTTTTTGAGGTAGGGTTTCACTCTAGCCCAGGTTGAACTTGAACCTAGTCTCCTGGTGGCCTCAAATTCAAAGCAATCTGCCTATCTCTGCCTTGCAAGTGCTGGAATTAAAGACATGTGCCACCACGCCAGGCAATAAGTTAGTTTTAAAGGAGGATTTTGCTTCCTAAAAAAGTAATGCAGTTAGGTTTTTATTCAAATAGTAACTGGTCCTTGAAGTCATGGCTAGCTATTTTGCATATTTTATTGTATTAGACATAAGCAAATTACTCATAAGTAAATGACTAATTCATATAAGAAGGCTTATATGTTTTATGTCTGCATCCTATTATCTGATATTAATAGCAAAGTCACATGAAATGTTATATTTGTGAAGCAGCTCAGTAAAGTATGTAAAAAGCAGAACAGGGAAATAATCTGGTGATGAAAATTAATGAGGAATAGGAGATGTAAATTGGCTAGGAAATTTAGGGTAATAGTACAATAAAAGTGAAGTTATTTTGCTTTGTTTTGTTTGTTTTTAATTCTCTAAAAGTAGGAAATGTCTTTGAGCCTGTAAACAGAGATCCAGTTTTTCCTTATCTCTTATTCCCAAAAGGCAAGAAATGCCAGAAGAAGCACCCGGTTTTTCATTATCATTTTTCCTTAATGAAGTCCCCCTGATGTAAAGTATTATTGAGACTAAAAGCACCTGGACACCTGGTCTGGGAACTAGACTGACCAGCTCTATAAAACAAACCTCAGTCTCTGAGTCACATTGTGGATATCATGCTCTGTACTCCTCCCAACTCAGAAGCTTTCTGCTTTATTCTCTTTAACCTTAACCATACCACATTTCTGGGGACTCCTTTTACTATACATAAGCTCTGCCTTCTTTTATTCTCTTGAGCTCAATAATAAAATATTTCTCAACTTCACCCTTTTGTGGACCATGAATTTCATTCTTTTTTTTTTCTTTTCGTTCTAGACCAGCCTGACTTAGAATTAACTCTGTAGTCTCAAAGTGGCCTCAAACTCACAGCTATCCTCCTACCTCTGCCTCTTGAGTACGGGGATTAAAGGCATGTGCTACCATGCCCAGCTATTTCATTATTCAAATTCAGGAAACAAGAACCAGGAGACCACTGACTCAGTGGAAGTTTTGTATGACTATTAACATCTGACACCCTACCTCCTGAGTTAAAAGTTCAAGAGCCAAGAAAAGCTCCATCCCTCTCAAAGACCCCCAAATTTCCGATATCATTTTCATGAAGTTTCATAAATTCAAGCCAGTTTGTTTCAATAATGCAGAGTACATTAATGTGTATCACTTGAATAAATTAAATCCTTACTTCAAAAAATTTTAGTAGAAATGATTTAAATTTTTAATACCATTTTAGTTTTAGAAAGCTTTGCAAAATTTTCTTCATGTCCATATACCCTACCCCATCCTTGACAAATACTAAGCACAATATGTTGGTTTAAGCATTTACTAGTCTAGTATGAATGAAGGTTCCTCCAAATATAATGAATTTGAGAGGAAAAGAAGGTGCTTAAAAATTGGATTCATATAATAAAATTCAATTAAAACGAGTTTGTCCCCTAACAAACACTTCTTAAAATTTAGTGCATTCCAGGCACTTTAGTTAATTCTAAGGTAAAAAGTGACTAAGACAAACTCTGCTTCCAAAGAGTTCTCAGTTTAGTGAGCAGAACAAATCTGTCTACAAAAGCAGCAAAACTATCATGCCATCCATACTACAAGAGCAGCATGCAAGGATGAAAAGGGAGTGGGAATTGACTTTATGAGAGAGTAAGGGAAAGACAGAAGGGCAGAGAGGCTTTTTCAAAAGATTTCATCTGGCCTTGATGGCTGTGTAAAATTTTACCTTGGGCAGAAGTAATCAAGTGAACAAAGATAATAGAGGTTGGTGTGTGGTAAGGGAGAGCATAGGATTGAGCTGATACAGAAGCTTCTTTAAAAACTATATCCTGTAAGGGTCAGTCACTTTAAAAGCACTTTGTTCCATTATTTACCTAATATTCTTTTTAAAAGACTTTCTAAAATGTCAAGGCTTATTTTAACTTCAAATTAAGCAATAATGTCCATGAAATCACACATTTTTTTGAGGTAGGGTTTCACTCTAGCCCAGGTTGAACTTGAACCTAGTCTCCTGGTGGCCTCAAATTCAAAGCAATCTGCCTATCTCTGCCTTGCAAGTGCTGGAATTAAAGACATGTGCCACCACGCCAGGCAATAAGTTAGTTTTAAAGGAGGATTTTGCTTCCTAAAAAGTAATGCAGTTAGGTTTTTATTCAAATAGTAACTGGTCCTTGAAGTCATGGCTAGCTATTTTGCATATTTTATTGTATTAGACATAAGCAAATTACTCATAAGTAAATGACTAATTCATATAAGAAGGCTTATATGTTTTATGTCTGCATCCTATTATCTGATATTAATAGCAAAGTCACATGAAATGTTATATTTGTGAAGCAGCTCAGTAAAGTATGTAAAAAGCAGAACAGGGAAATAATCTGGTGATGAAAATTAATGAGGAATAGGAGATGTAAATTGGCTAGGAAATTTAGGGTAATAGTACAATAAAAGTGAAGTTATTTTGCTTTGTTTTGTTTGTTTTTAATTCTCTAAAAGTAGGAAATGTCTTTGAGCCTGTAAACAGAGATCCAGTTTTTCCTTATCTCTTATTCCCAAAAGGCAAGAAATGCCAGAAGAAGCACCTGGTTTTTCATTATCATTTTTCCTTAAGGAAGTCCCCCAGATGTAAAGATATTATTGAGACTAAAAGCACCTGGACACCTGGTCTGGGAACTAGACTGACCAGCTCTATAAAACAAACCTCAGTCTGAGTCACATTGTGGATATCATGCTCTGTACTCCTCCCAATTCAGAAGCTTTCTGCTTTATTCTCTTTAACCTTAACCATACCACATTTCTGGGGACTCCTTTTACTATACATAAGCTCTGCCTTCTTTTATTCTCTTGAGCTCAATAATAAAATATTTCTCAACTTCACCCTTTTGTGGACCATGAATTTCATTCTTTTTTTTTTCTTTTCGTTCTAGACCAGCCTGACTTAGAATTAACTCTGTAGTCTCAAAGTGGCCTCAAACTCACAGCTATCCTCCTACCTCTGCCTCTTGAGTACGGGGGGATTAAAGGCATGTGCTACCATGCCCAGCTATTTCATTATTCAAATTCAGGAAACAAGAACCAGGAGACCACTGACTCAGTGGAAGTTTTGTATGACTATTAACATCTGACACCCTACCTCCTGAGTTAAAAGTTCAAGAGCCAAGAAAAGCTCCATCCCTCTCAAAGACCCCCAAATTTCCGATATCATTTTCATGAAGTTTCATAAATTCAAGCCAGTTTGTTTCAATAATGCAGAGTATATTAATGTGTATCACTTGAATAAATTAAATCCTTACTTTCAAAAAATTTTAGTAGAAATGATTTAAATTTTTAATACCATTTTAGTTTTAGAAAGCTTTGCAAAATTTTCTTCATGTCCATATACCCTACCCCATCCTTGACAAATACTAAGCACAATATGTTGGTTTAAGCATTTACTAGTCTAGTATGAATGAAGGTTCCTCCAAATATAATGAATTTGAGAGGAAAAGAAGGTGCTTAAAAATTGGATTCATATAATAAAATTCAATTAAAACGAGTTTGTCCCCTAACAAACACTTCTTAAAATTTAGTGCATTCCAGGCACTTTAGTTAATTCTAAGGTAAAAAGTGACTAAGACAAACTCTGCTTCCAAAGAGTTCTCAGTTTAGTGAACAGAACAAATCTGTCTACAAAAGCAGCAAAACTATCATGCCATCCATAGTACAAGAGCAGCGTGCAAGGATGAAAAGGGAGTGGGAATTGACTTTATGAGAGAGTTAGGGAAAGACAGAAGGGCAGAGAGGCTTTTTCAAAAGATTTCATCTGGCCTTGATGGCTGTGTAAAATTTTACCTTGGGCAGAAGTAATCAAGTGAACAAAGATAATAGAGGTTGGTGTGTGGTAAGGGAGAGCATAGGATTGAGCTGATACAGAAGCTTCTTTAAAAACTATATCCTGTAAGGGTCAGTCACTTTAAAAGCACTTTGTTCCATTATTTACCTAATATTCTTTTTAAAAGACTTTCTAAAATGTCAAGGCTTATTTTAACTTCAAATTAAGCAATAATGTCCATGAAATCACACATGTGAGGTGCTAAACACATTGTTCTCACACCAATTAAAACAAAAATAAGTAGTTAAATTACATAAATGCTTGGCATTACTATCACTTAAAATTGTCTCTCATGTTACCAGCAGCCAATATTTCATATTTGAGGAAATAATCCTTGGAAGCTTTTACAAACTATTTTACTTTCCTAATTTGAAGAAACATATTGGAAATATCATTCCTATGAAAGCATTGTCCAATAAAGTAAATTTGAAATTTCTGCTAGGAGAAAGCAGTAATGATATAAAATGCTAACATGAGAGATAAGAAAGTTAACTGAGTGAGGTGAGAGAAAGAAGAGATAACATGATCGTGCAGATGGAAAAGCTATTTCATCATGAGAATCTAATAGGAAGAAAAAACTGACAGGTAACTAAATTAGTTTGGGTTTTTATGGCCAGGCACTAGAACTATGTTCTTATAGTAGCTTCCAGCCACAATTAGCTATTTAAATTTAAGTTAATTCAAGATAAGTAAACTTATCTTTCAGTTCTTGAATTGCTTTACTACATTTCAAGTACTCAACAGTTAATTGTGGCTAATGGTTACTGTACTGGGACACAGCCAAGTACAGAAAATACCAATATTCATTACAGTAAATTCACTCTTTTCTACCTATTTCTGGGATATACTTACAAATGAAAATTCTATATATTAAAGATGTATAATATGAAACTATCTGTATTCACATACAGATACATACATGTGTGAGGAGAACATCTTCAAAGAGATTTGCTCTCTTAGCAAATTTCAAGTGTGTAATATAGTATTTTAACTATAATTATCAAGCTGTATATTAGATCTCCATCCTCCATTATTTAAACATTGTTCCCTTGACTGACATCCCTCCACTCAACAATATTGCAGTAGACAAATAGGATGCAAGGACCTATCACTTAATCTATATTGCTCAGGACTAGACATGTTTTACTCACAAAAGCCATTAGAAGACACTGGTTTGATTAGTAGGAGAAGCATGGCTTTCCATATTTTCATTCTAGTAATGACTACATTTATATCAAGGATGATTAACAATGACAAGATGGAAAATTTGATGTAGGACTGGAGAGATGGCTTAGCAGTTAAGGTGCTTGCCTGCAAAGCCTAAGGACCCAAGTTCGATTCCCCAGAACCCATGTAAACCAGATGTACATGATGACACATGTGTCTGGAGTTTGTTTGCAGTGGCCAGAGGCCCTAGTGTGCCCATTCTCTCTGTCTGTCTATCTCTCTCTCTAGTAAATAAATAAATAAATAAAAGTTTTTTTTTAATTTGAAGTAATTAGAAAAATTCCATCTTCCCTCATGCTACTATTCAAGTTTCCTAGTGCAGCATCCTCAGAAAGAAAATAATAAAACAGAAGAAAAGTTATATTTATTTTTAAGTTCAGGTTAAAATTATTGAAATTTATACCTCTAGAACTCTAGGCCTCTACTAAATCCACCTATATCCCTGGCCCAAACTACCTCCTAGCAAACATATACTTCTGCTCTTCATCAGCTTTTAAGAATTTCTTGTATACATATGCATCCTCTGATGATTCTGGTTCAGCTTCCAGAATGTTGTACTTATCTATTATGACCATGTACTCACTTCCCCTTACCCTGATTTTTCTGTCAGTAAAAATATCTGCATAGACAATTCCAGTAAATACATATAATCATATATACAGTGTTATGCCCAGATTGCAAAATCCCCAAAGACCACCAAGGAGCCAATCACGCATGCAACAGCAAAGAGCTTTATTTCGGGCTTAAGCTCAGGCTCCCTGACTTCACCAAGGCAGTGGATCTGTCTGAGAGAGCCCCAAAAAGCAGCAAGGCGTGGTTTTTATTGAAGTTTGAGCAAGGGGAGGGGGTTTTCAACCTGGCAAATACATGATTGGCTAATTTGAATAGCAACTGTACTTGTGGGTTTTTGATTGGTCCTAGGGTTTTGGCGGCTAGGTCTACAGGAATTCCTAACGTGATTGGCTAAGCAAGGGCAGTTACATTTGAACATCTTTGTGAGCCCTGATTGGTTCCCTCCAGGGGTGGTTCTGGCCCATGTGTGGCAGTAACTGCCTCGACTTTTACCAGGAAGCAGAAACTTAGGCCTATGAGCGGCCCTGGAGCCTGTCATAGCGTTGTTTTGGGCTTGAGTCCCTCATACAGCACATCCCTCCATATGTATATCATGAGGTTTTTCATGACTCTGAAAGCCGAAATTCTGTATCTCATTCTGTGTATCTTCAATTGACTGAAAATCATCAAGTTTCCATGAGGGACACCAGAGTCTTTAAATAGCCAATAGGCTTCTTATAAGATATGATGCTAACATTCAAGGAAACTAAGTCTAAATGAAAATAGAAATATATCAATGGCTTTCATCAGTGAGAATAATATGGCTGCTACCAGAAGAGCTCCAGACAAATGCTTTAAGTCATCCAAGGACACCCCCATCTTGGAAACAACTGCCTAACAGTGAACAGAAGGCCTCAAGGGAGCAGGAAAATTTGACAACTTACCACCTAGTATAACAATGTATTAAACTCCTTCCTTAAAAGATCTGAAATGGAGTGAGGCTAACCAGCTCCAATGTCAGGAATAGGAAGGGTTGAAAATTCAAAAGCATGGGGCTGGAGAGATAGCTTAGCGGTTAAGGCATTTGCCTGCAAAGCCAAAGGATCCCAGTTTGACTCTCCAGGACCCACTTAAGCCAGATGCACAAAGGGGTGCATGCATCTGGAGTTCATTGGTGCTGACTGGAGGCCCTGGCATTCTCTCTCTCTCTCTCTCTCTCTCTCTCTCTTCCTCTTTCTCTCTCAAATAAATAAATAAATAAAATATATTTTAAAATTCAAAATCATGTTTCCAAATTAGAGAATAATATAATAAATATAGGAAATATACAGATGTAAGTACTATCTTGATTCCTGTGTTAGTACATATTTCATTTTTGAGTAGATAACCTTTTAAAAGATCTTAGGATATAAATTGTATAGATGTACTTACAAGGTTTTTTAAATTTTTAAATATTTTATTCATTTATTTAATTGAGAGACAGAGAATGAGACTGGGCACACCAGGGTCTCTAGCCACTGCAAACAAACTCCAGAGATGTGTACCACCTTGTGCATCTGGCTTATGTGGGTACAGGGAAATAGAAGGTGGGTACTTAGGTTTTGCAGGCAAGTGCCTTAATGACTAAGCCATCTCTTCAGCCTTCACAAAGTTTTTTAGCTTAAAGTTCTGACATGATCTATTTAAACAGCAACTAAATTATTTGCAAAGAACCAAAAATGATGTATATATTTCCAAGACTACTATCTAAAAATGTCACTCAGTTGATCTGCAAATTTTGAGAGGAATTTCCTCCAAGTATAATGCAGATAAAGCTAACTGCATGAAGAGCCATGCAGTATCCACATGATAATAGGGAGTGTGACAACTTCAGTACTCCCTATTGTTTAAATACTTGGCCAAACAAGCATCTCTGATCAGAAAACCAGGCAAGTTGCCATCTGTCTTGTGTCTGATGCTTCTAGGGAAGCCAGAGTCCCTCCCCCAGCTCCGTCTCCTTGGCATCTCTTTTTCTATGGTGACACTAAACCTCCTCCAGGAAAATGAAGGATCAAGAAGAAGGAAGGAGTGAAATGTTGAAGGTTGCTTGGATCTCATGAAGTGTTTTGGTGAGGTTGCTAGAAAGAGCTAATGATAACTTTGGGGTTAAAGTTCTTGTGTTTGTTGTTTACTCAGAGTGTTTGAAATGAAGAAAGGAAGGATGGATCAGACCCCATTTCAGCTCAGGAGAGGGTGTGTGTTAAACAACTGAAATGGGACTGTGAACTAAGTGTTATCCAACTATATTTCTGAAAAGGGTTTTGTTAAGTAGTGCCCAGGGGCAAGGGGAATTGAGCCAAGAGTAACTGACAATCTCAGTCTTTTGGCAAATACTGGATTAGGTTTAAATTCTCCTTAGGAAGTAGGAATTTTAAAAAATTCATCCAGCGCACACCTTTAATACCAGCACTTGGGAGGCAGAGTAGGTGAATTGCCATGAATTTGAAGCCACCCTGAGACTATATAGTGAATTCCAGGTCAGCCTGGACTAGAGCAAGACCCTACTTTGAAAAAAAAAAAAACCAATTCACCCAGATAAGTCAAGATTATTAACTTCAAGCAATAGAAAGCAAATCTTGCTATATGAAGCCAATAAAAGGATTTACTGTAAGAAAAAAAGAGAACTTTTTCATTTATTCATTCAACTAGCAAGTATCCTTTAACCAGGCATTAGGAACATGACCATGAACAAGAAAGTCAAAGACCTGTTGGTAAAGAGTCTGTGTTTCTTTAACTATCTACTGTAGTATCAGCTATAAAAAGACCAATGAAGAATAACAAAGATAAGGGAAATGTGGGAGGAGCTGCCATTGTGATCAACAGGAAGGTCTAAGAAGCACTTCTTTTTGAGACCTGAAGGAAGTGGATGAGCTAGGCAGATACCAGAAAGAAAGGAATACAGATAGAGAGAACAAGTTCAAAGGGCTTGAACTAGAAACAAGCTGTTAGACAAGTAGACCAATTAGAGAGAACTGCTCAAGCAGAGTGACAGCAGAGCAGGACAGAGGAGGCTGATCAGGGTTTGTGGCTAATAACAAGGACTTCAGATTTAAAAATAAATGTAACATGTGCTCTTTGACATGTTTGTGCAATATGATTCATAATTTGAAAAAGATGGTGTGATGGTTAAGTTTGTGTCAACTTGATCTGTTTAGGAATCCACATAACCTTCCTCATAAGTGTGTCTCTGAGGTTGCCTCTAGGAAGGATTAACTAAAGGAAGAATCATTGACCCAGGGTGAGCCCTTCCCCCAGAGTGGGCGGCCCCTCTCCAAGGAGGGGACTGGTTTATAAAAAGAAGCTCTGGGAAGAAAGGCATCCTCTCCTCCCGTCTGGCTGCCGGTGCTGCTCGCTGTTCTCTGCTTGGTACTTGCTGCTTTCCAGTGTGGACTGAAGAGCAGCGTCTCTCCAGGACGCCTTCAGGCCTCCAGTGCCGGATCGGGACTGCTGAGGCATCCAGCCTCGTGGACTGAGCAGCTACCGGGTTCCTTGACTCTCGGGTCTCCAACCTGCTATTGCTGGACTGTTGTAAACTAATCCAATAAATTCCCTTTTAAAACAATTCATTCTATCAGTTCTGTTCCTCTGGAGAACCCTGACTAATACAGATGGACTGTACTTTGGAGAGGCCACGCCTGTATATGTAAATATATATATAAATCTCAGAAAATGTGTTGCTATAGAATTATGATGTATCCTGAGACAAAATAAATGCTGTGTGCATAGCATAAAGTTCCTGAAAGATGACTCCCACAGAAGTTTAAAGAAGAGGATGTTCTAATGGAGTTACTCAGACTTAAGAACAGGTTAACAAGGCCATGAAACTAAGTGTTCATTTTTCTTTTTGCACTACGGAGAAGGTTATATTTAGTATAAAATTTTAAACATCTTTTCTGTTTCCAATGTTATTTTTTTTTTGTTATGCCAAAATCTGATAGACTCACCTAAAGTGCAGAGACATGGTGAAGAACTCTGATAGTTTCATTGTGGACAGCAATAGTCTAAAAAAACAAAACAAAACAAAACAAAACAAAAGGATTATGTCCAGGAGTGTCAGAAAAGTGACTGGAACTTGTAAGGAGTCTATATGGCATGTGGGAAGCTGACAGCCACAAGAGCATCGTATGAAATAGAGGAACAACTATCACATGCAGGAGTTCAGGGAGCTCATTGTTTATATACTAGGCTACCCATTTTTCATGGAGGATGGGAACAACCTTCTTGCATCTTGACAAGAGAAGTCTTCTCTTCACAATTTTGTCCCATGTTCTTTAAGGTGCAGATAACCGGATTTTAATTACTTCAAATATCACTTTCCCAGCCATCATTTACTTCACAAAACTTCTACAAAATATACTTTCTTCCCAGTGTGGTCCCACCAATATCAGAGCACGATCAGGGCTGGAGAGATGGCTTAGTGGTTAAGGCACTTGCTTGTGAAGCCTAAGAATGCTTATTTGAATCTCCAGGTCCCGTTATAGTCAGGCGCAAAAGAGACACAAACGTGCAATGTTACAGATAAGCACAAGGGGGCACACACATTTGGAGTTTGTTTACAGCAGCTGAAAGGCCCTGGCATGCCCATGCTCTCTGTCTGCCTCTTTCTCTCCTCTCTCTGTCTCTCTCTTCCAAAAATAAAAATAAATAAATTTTTTTTTTAAAAAAAGAGGATGATCATCTTGTCAAAGTACCCAGATTCCTTTTCCCATGGGGTCATGTCTAACTATCAAGTTTGCCTAGAAAACGGGTGGGCCAAAGGCCAATTGGCTAATTGACAGTTGAGAGAACCACCTCAGTTGGGACAGTCTCAGTAAGTGTGGGGGAGCCTAATTTGCCTAAATGTATCCCATTTGGTTAGTGGTGAGCTTGTAATTGCTAATGTGTCACCATTTTAAAAAGTAATTGGGGTATTTCTTAGAGAAAAACTAAAATCTTTCAAATGTGCTTTTTCTCTCAAGAACTAAGTACCTGTTAGTTAACAAAATAAAAGAATGTAACCAGACGTTGGTTTCGCTAACTAATGAGATCATTATGAAAATTGGTTTGGGAGTGTTCCTTAGCACTCATTACTATGGGCTGGCTTAGGGAAAGGGGAGTGGGGAGTGCGGACTGGAAAGAAAATGAACAAAATGGTTTCTTTTTTTCTAAATGACTTGTTTCATAACACACACACACACACACACACACACACACACAATCTTTTTCTCCTCACCAGCAAGAGAAAATGCTTCAGACCATTCAGAAAGGAATGAGTAGATGAGACAGGTAGACTTCTTTTAGGACTATACAACTATCACTATATTCTGCTTGGTGTTTTTCTTTTCTTCCAGAAATAATGATGAGGGACTTGGGAATATAGCTCAATTGGCAGAGTGCTTGCCTAGCATTCATGAGGTCCTTGGCTGATCCCAAGGCATTGCATAAACAGCGGTGCATGGCTGTAATCCCAGCATGCAGAAGGTTGACGCAGAAGAATGAAAAGGTCAACATCATCCTCAGCTACATAGTGATTTTGAGGCAAACCTCAAACATATGAGACCTTGTCTGAAAAAAATAAAAGTAAGCCAGGCGTGGTGGTGCACGCCTTTAATCCCAGCACTCAGGAGGCAGAGGTAGGAGGATTGCCATGAGTTCAAGGCCACCCTGAGACTACATAGTTAATTCCAGGTCAGCCTGGGCCAGAGTGAGATCCTACCTCAAAAAACCAAAATAAAATAAAATAAAATAAAATAAAAATAAAAGTACTAATGATGAATTGTTACAAGAGAACGTTTCCATTGGCTTGCATTTTGGCCGGTGAAACACTGTTGAGAATTATAGGACAAACTAAAGGGTGGCTGGTAACCTCTCTGCTTGGAGTAAACTATGTCCCTGGGAGAAGCAGAAGGCAAAGCATTAAAAAGGCTAGTAAAAATGTTTGACAATTGGGTGGGTGGCACATGCCTTTAATCCCAGTACTGAGGCAGAGGTAGGAGGACTGCCATGAATTCAAGGCCACCCTGAGACTACATGATGAATTCCAGGTCAGCCTGGGCTAGAGTGAACCCCTACCTGGAAACAACAACAACAACAACAACAAAAACTTTGCTCTTTATGCTCCTTTATCAGAACACTGTGTTTGGACCTTCACTGTAGTATTAGAGTGAGCTTTTGCATAGAACTGGGCACTCCAACCTATGAGCCAAACTGCTACTGACTCAGTGTTACCTGCTATACCTGTTCAAGGAGAAAATAGCCAGGTGGTGGACATGGCTGATGATTTCTAACACACTGCTATAAAAATCCCTCTAAGCGAGAAGATAAGCAAAAGAACGGAACACCTTTGGAACAGAGGGTGGGTGCACAGCATGACGGTGTAATCTTACTAGAAAAGATATGGACAGGCACTGAAAAACCCTAGTAAGTACAAAACAGACAGGAAGGTTCTCATCAATGTTAGACACATGGCCCTAAACCTCACAAAGGGGATAATCAAAATAACGACAATTCCATGATAATCCATTTAAGGAAGTTACAGAAATTATATGTATTCAATGCTAACACAATTCTTAGATTTCCAAATTCTCAGTAATTACTGAATACCCATCTTTGAAACAACTAACATCACTTAATACTTTATTTGATTTTCATCTCTTTCTAATTTCAGAGAAAAAAAAATTTTTAAACTTGCTGCCAGGGTAGAGAGATGATTCAGTTGATAAAGGGCTTGGCCAGACCCCATGTAAAATTTAGAAGCTATGGCATCTCAATGGTAAGATGGTAGGCAAAGACAGGAGAGAATTTCCTGGAAGCTCACAGACCAGCCAGCCTGGTGAACATAAGTATATCAACAATTAACAAAAGACCCTGCCTCAAATGTGGTGGAAGGTGAGCACTAACACCTAAAAGTTGTCCTCTAACCTCTACATATACACTGTGACATTGAAGGAGAATAGGAGACAGCTAGTTTCTTTTAGGCAGTTTCATCTAGAGCTTAAGGTCCAGCGAGAACCAGGAAATGACACCCCACATGCCACCTCACCCTGACACAAGAATGGAACTCTTAGCAGGAATGGAACAAGTGTCTGATCAAGACACTGCCCCCTGCTGCCCACAGTCTAGCACACTACCTAAATAAACAGCCCTGGCCCTAGGGTTCACCCTTCAAATCTACAAATCAATCCTGTCTTCCCATTGAATACCTGAATCTGACTGAAAGAATACTTTTTCTATATTATGAAGTCTGTGGACTTCCTCCTGTCCACTATGTTTGGATTCCCTCTCATTCCTATTTGGATACACATGAGTGGTTTCCCAGCCCAGCCTGGTTGGGTGAGAGCCAGAACACTGCTTCTTGGTCTGAATGGTTTTTCTGCTTGCTTCTACTTTATAGTTTTGGTTAATTCTCACTTTAATTATATGTATGATTTTCCTCTGGTCTCTGAATGTACCATGTTCACATTTCTCTTACACTCTAGATCTATCATGTGGGTGCTTTTTCCAACTCCAGGCCTGTTACCTGTGTGATTACTTTAAACTCAGGGTGACCATAAGTGTAGCTCTCTTAATTATTCATTTCTCTTCTGAATGTCTTGATCTCTGCTTTGATATATGCCCTATCATTTTTCCTTGAGCCTCACCATTTACCCTCTTAACTTCCGTACATTGAAAAGCACATGGAAATGCCATGTGGGTCCCTCCTAAGTCTCCCATGAGTTTGTGGCTCTACTTTAATCTCTCTTTAAAAGCCTCAGGTTCTCTTAAATCCCAATCTTCCTTAAATAAACACCATAATTTGTGACTTTCCCTGAAATAAACTTAGTAATTAAGTTATCCTTCTTAAGTCCAACTTTATTAATTTTTATGAAAGGTAGGACGAAACTAAAACTTGGGATTCATAAAGTCTGGGGGACCCCTCCTAAGCCCCCAAATCCTGCATCAACATGCACATTCTGGCACTCACATGCATGAATACACACAATGAAACTTAAACATCTTACAGGCAATGACAACTAATAAACTTGGATTTTCCCAGAATGAAAACAAGTATATCATGCCCACTAGCAACTTCCACTAGCATGGACCAGAAGACTATATAGAGTACTTTTAAGAATTATATAAAAATTGACTCAATGGACTCTGGAGTCTTTAGTACACATTAACCAGATCCTAGCTGTACACTGCAGTTTTACTCTAAGAATAAACCAACTGGAATGTAGTTCCAATCTCTATATTATATTACATGTTTTTAATTTTTTTAATTTTTTTTTATTTTTTGGCTTTTCGAAGTAGGGTCTCACTCTAGCCCAGTGACCTGGAATTCACTATGTAGTTTCATGGTGTCCTTGAACTCACAGCAATTCTTCTACCTCTGTCTCCCAAATGGTGGGATTAAAGGCGTGCACCACTGTATTAGTCAGGGTTCTCTAGAGGAACAGAATGGATAGAATGAATTGTATTAAAAGGGAATTTATTGGATTATCTTACTCAGTCCAGCAATAGCAGGTTGCAGGTCCGAGAGTCAAGAAACCTGGTAGCTGCTCAGTCCACGAGGCTGGAGGCCTCAGCAGTCCCAATCCGGCACTGAAGGCCTGGAGGCTTCCTGGAGAGATGCTGCTCTTCAGTCCACCCTGGTCTTCAGTCCACACTGGAAAGCAGCAACACCAAGCAGCAAGTACCAAGCAGAAAACACCAAGCAGCAAGCACCCAGTGGCAAGCAGCAAGCAGCACCGGCAGCCAGGTGGGAGAGAGAGCCTTTCTTCCCAGAGCTCCTTTTTATCAACCAGCCCCCTCCTCCAAGAGGGGCCGCCCACTCTGGGGGAAGGGCTCACCCTGGGGGAAGGGTTCTTCCTTTAGTTAATCCTTCCTAGAGGCAGCCTCAGAGACACACTTATGAGGAATGTCTGTGGATTGCTAAACAAATCAAGTTGATATAAACTTAACCATCACAAGTCCACCCCTTGTCAACTTGACACTAAGCCATATATCCTTATGTTCTACTTTATTTCCAAATGAAGACAGTAACAAGGTCATAATTCTGCCTAACATGATTTAACTATCCCTCGTACAACCGGAAACGCACAAACATCCCCCCACACACAAAGCAAGTTCCTTGAGGAAGGCTTAGTCTCACATAATAAGTCAAATATAAATTCAACAGTGGTTAACTAGCAATATGATCTTAATCAGTATTAATTACCTAATAGAGAAATAGAGGAAGAATGAAAGCATCTTAATATTGGTGTACATATGTTTAAACACTCTTAACAAGGTAAGACAGGAACACTCATGGCAATTACAGTCCATGTTTTTGTAACTGGTCCTGTGGCCTTAGCTGGCATTTGTTACTGTCTTCTTCTACTACCCATTCAGTATTTCCTCCACCTTCAGCAAGCACCTCAGCAGGTCTTGGTTCTTTACGTGGAGGGGTGACCCATACCTTCATTCCTGATGGATCTGGGCCATTTATCACATTGCCTTGATTAGGTTGTTGCAGTTGTCCATTGACTTTGATAATAGGGCATGGTAACACCAAGAGACGCCCTAGAGAATCTCCAGCACTCCAGACATATTCTTCCTTACCTCCATTGTGGAGGAGCAGTCCAATTTCCCCCTGGTAGTCTGGATCAATCACCCCTGCTAACATTGTAACTCCTTTCTCAGCCTGTGCACTCAAGGGCATCAGGAGCCCAAAGTGGCCAGGGGGAAATCTTAGCTTCCAGTTCAATGGAATGTTCTTTGTGCCTCCTGGCAAAAGCACTCCCTCCTCTGGAACCAAGACCTCTAGGCCAGCAGAGCATAAGGTTGTGGGTACAGGAAGCAAAAATTTGGCTAATGGGTCACTTGGGGTGATGGTAAGTGGTACCATTCCCATTTCCACCCCTTGATTCCTGGACCCGTGAATCCGGGCTATAGGAGAAAAAGCACCATATATAGGACACTGATTCAGAGCATGTACAGCCTGCTGGAGGACACGCCCCAGCCCTCCAAGCTATTGCCACCTAGTTGGCACTGCAGCTCTATCAAGTCAGCTGCTTCAAGGTGGTGGGGCACATGGTAAGATCAGTGAATTCCATGATCATGAGCCCACTGCTATACTTCCTTGGCTGTGAAATGAGTTCCTTGATCAGAAGCAATGCTGTGTGGAATTCCATGATGGTGGATAAGGCATTCTGTAAGCCCACAGGTAGTAGTTTTGGCAGAAGCATTACGTGCAGGCAAAGCAAATGCATACCCAGAATAAGTGTCTATTCCAGTAAGGACAAAACGCTGCCCTTTCCATGACGGAAGAGGTCTAATATAGTCAACTTGCCACCAAGTTGCTGGCTGGTCACCCCGTGGAATACTACCATATCGGGGGCTCAGAGTTGGTCTCTGCTGCTGGCAGATTTGGCACTCAGCAGCAGCCGTAGCCAGGTCAGCCTTAGTTAGTGGAAGTCCGTGTTGTTGGGCCCATGCATAACCTGCATCCCTGCCACCATGGCCACTTTGTTCATGGGCCCATTGGGCAATGACAGGGGTGGCTGAGGAAAGAGGTTGACCACTGTCCACAGAACGTGTCAGCTTATCTACTTGATTATTAAAGTCCTCCTCTGATGAGGTCACCTTCTGATGAGCATTAACATGGGACACAAGTATCGTTATATCCTTTGCCCATTCAGAGAGCTCTATCCACATACATCTTCCCCAAATGTCCTTTTCACCAATTTTCCAATCATGCTCCTTCCATGTCCCGGACCATCCTGCCAAACCATTGGCCACAGCCCATGAATCAGTGTATAACCGCACATCTGGCCATTTTTCTTTCCAAGCAAAATGCACAACCGTGTGTACTGCCTGTAGTTCTGCCCATTGTGAAGACTTCACCACAGTCCTTCAGAGTTGTCCCAGCAAGGAGCTGTAATGCTGCAGCTGTCCACTTCTGGGATGTGCCCGCATAGCGTGCTGAACCATCTGTAAACCATGCCCTGGTCTTCTCCTCTTCAGTCAACTGATCATAGGGCACACCCCATGATGCCATAGGTGCATGCTTGGGGACAGAAGGCATTGAAACAGGAGTAGCAACCATAGGCATTTGGGCAACCTCCTCATGTAACTTACCATGCTTCAGGGCCTGCTCGAGCCCGGTCATGGATATACCACTTCCACTTGATGATGGACTGCTGCTATGCACGTCCAACTTTACGGTCTGGTGGGTCAGATAACACCCAGCTCATAATGGGCAGCTCAGGTCGCATAATAATTTGATGGCCCATTGTCAAGCATTCAGTTTCTATTAAGGCCTAATAGCAAGCCAAGAGCTGTCTCTCAAAGGGAGAATAATTGTCCGCAGATGATGGCAGGGCCTTGCTCCAGAATCCAAGGGCCTCCGGTGTGATTCACCTATGGGGGCCTGCCAAAGGCTCCAAACAGCATCCCTATCTGCCACTGACACCTCAAGTATCATTGGATCTGCTGGATCATATGGCCCAAGTGGCAGAGCCGCCTGCACAGCAGCCTGAACCCATTGAAGAGCCTTCTCTTGTTCTGAGTCCCACTGAAAACTAGTAGCTTTCTGAGTCACTTGGTATATGGGAAGGAGTAACACACCCAAGTGAGTAATGTGCTGTCTCCAAAATCCAAATAGGCCCACTAGATGTTGTGCTTCCTTCTTAGTGGCAGGAGGGGCCAGGTGCAACAACTTATCCTTCACCTTAGAAGGAATATCCCTGCATGCCCCACACCACTGGACTCCTAGAAATTTCACGGAGGTGGAAGGTCCTTGAATTTTGGATGGATTTATTTCCCATCCCCTGATGTGCATATGCTGTACCAGCAACTCCAGAGTGGCTGCCACCTCCTGCTCATTCAATCCAATCAGCATAGTGTCATCGATATAATGGACCAATGTGACACCTTGTGGAAGGCACAGACGATCAAGATCCCTGAGAACTAAGCTATGACACAGGGCTGGAGAGTTAATATAACCTTGAGGTAACACAGTAAATGTGTACTACTGACCTTGCCAGCTGAAGGCAAATTACTTCTGGTGGTCCTTATGGACAGGTATGGAGAAGAAGGCATTCACAAGATCAATAGCTGCATACCAGGTACCAGGAGATGTGTTAATCTGCTCAAGTAAAGAAACCACATCAGGTACAGCAGCTGCAATTGGAGTCACCACCTGATTAAGTTTCTGATAATCCACTGTCCTTCTCCAGGATCCGTCTGTCTTCTGAACAGGCCAAATATGGGAGTTAAAGGGAGATGTGGTGGGAACCACCACCCCTGCATCCTTCAAGTCCTTTATAGTGGCATTAATCTCTGCAGTTCTTCCAGGGATGCGATACTGTTTCTGGTTCACTATTTTCCTTGGTAGAGGGAGCTCCAATGGCTTCCATTTGGCCTTTCCAACCACAATGGCCCTCACCCCACAAGTCAAAGAACCAATGTGGGGGTTTTGCCAGCTCCTAAGTATATCTATCCCAATTATGCATTCTGGGACTGGGGAAATAACCACAGGATGAGTTTGGGGACCCACTGGACCTACTGTCAGTCTAACATTCGCCAAAACTCCATTGATCACCTGACCTCCATAACCACCTACTTTAACTGGAGGGCCACGATGCTGGTTGGGGTCTCCTGGAATCAATGTCAATTCTGAGCCAGTGTCCAGTAAGCCCTGAAAAGTCTGATTATTGCCTTTTCCCCAGTGTACAGTTACCCTAGCAAAAGGCCATCGGTCCCTCTGAGGAAGGATAGGATTAAGCTTAATATTGAAACTTTTGGGGATTATGGGAGGGTCCTTCCTCAAAGGGACCCAGCCACCCCTTCAATCAAGGGGCTCAGGATCTGTAAACTGGCTCAAGTCTGGAAACTGGGTAAGAGGCCTTGATTCTCTGTTGCTATAATTCAAAGTGGCCTTTTGGTTCTTTGCTCTGGAACTTCTCTGCTTATACAGATCAAGCAGGAACTTAGTAGGCTTTTTATCTATTTCACTTCTGGGAATACCATGATTAAGCAGCCAGTACCAAAGGTCTACACGAGTCATACAGTTACGAGCATTGTTTTGCCTGCGCTGTCCATTATGGTAAACACGCTCACCTTGCCTTTGGCGATTCAGTGCTGATACTTGGCCCTTGTTACCCCAGAGAGCCAGTTAGACCCATTGTGTCTAAGTCACCTAATGTAGCAACTGCGGCTCCCACTGTGATGTCTTCTTTACATAAAAGACCAATGATTGAGGACTTTAAGTGTGCTGTGGCTCCCCTCACAAATATGTTTCTAATAGTCTTAGTGAAGGGCACATCTTCTGCATGCTCCTATTGCGGGCTTAAAGATGAGTTTACATGGTAAATCCACTCCAGCATTCCAAGTTCTCTGAGCCTTTTAATCCCTTCATCAACATTAAGCCAAGGGATATCAGGCAGCTCAAGCTCATTCACAGTAGGCCATCTTTGGATCCATACTTCAGCCAACCAATCAAATAAACTCTTGGCACCTCTTCCAACTGCATGAGCTGCAGTGTTAAATCTAAAATCTCTGGTTAGTGGGCCCATTTTCAATAAATTCAGCTTGATCTAATTTTATATTCCTTCCTCCATCATCCCACACTCTTAAAATCCATTCCCACATATATTCCCCATGCTTCTGCCTGTACAAGTTAGAAAGCTCCTGAAGTTCTTTAGGAGTGTATCTCACTTCCTCTTGAGTCACTCTTTCTAACTCCCCTTTAGGGGCATGCCTAGCCTTATGCCTTGTTATAGGCCTCGAGGCAAAGATGTGTGGGCTCTGAGAAGCATCAGCACATCCTGCAGGGAGGGTCATTACTGCTTCCTCAGACAAAGAAGGAGTGACTCCCTCAGGGGGTGGGGATGGGGATGCACCTGCAGCTAAAGGAGGGGAAGCCACATTCTCATGCAAAACAACTTCTTCAGAATCTAAGAGTTCAATGTCCCCAGATTCTTCAGGGTCTTCCCATACATCCCCATCCCAAATCATGGGATCCCACTCTTTTCCAACCAATGCCCTCACTTTAACTTCTGATAGCTTGTGAGGCTGGGAATTGAGCTTATGCTGCAAGTTAGCTAATCTTACAATGAGAGCTTGGGTTTGGTTTTCTGCAATTCGAGCCCTGTTCTGACTAGACAGGAGATTTTCCTCCAGGGCACCCTTAGAAACCTTCAGATCATGTACGTGGGTCTTAAGCTTGGAAATTTCCTTTTGGAGCTTCTGCTTTTCTCCCAACAGTTATCTAGCGATGCCAGAAGAAACCATCCAGCATCATCATGCGTCTTACTTTTCCACAAATATTCAAAAGTTCTAGATACAGAGTCACTAAATTCCTTGCTCCTCACAAGATATGACTCAGAATCACTAAATACATCTATCTCATGGAGTTCGTTAAATAGTGCACACCATGGATTATTAGTGCCCTCCTTATTACCACTTAAAGTGCTCTCCTTATTACCAGCAGAGCCTTTAGTGGCACTGAAGTTGGAGAACCAACTCCACAGAGCACCAAGCCTACTAGGGAAATCCATCCTTACAATTCTGTTTCTCTAGAACCACTCCTGGCACCAAAATCTGTATTAGTCAGGGTTCTCTAGAGGAACAGAATGGATAGAATGAATTGTATTAAAAGGGAATTTATTGGATTATCTTACTCAGTCCAGCAATAGCAGGTTGCAGGTCTGAGAGTCAAGAAACCTGGTAGCTGCTCAGTACACAAGGCTGGAGGCCTCAGCAGTCCCAATCCAGCACTGAAGGCCTGGAGGCTTCCTGGAGAGATGCTGTTCTTCAGTCCACCCTGGTCTTCAGTCCACACTGTAAAGCAGCAACACCAAGCAGCAAGTACCAAGCAGAAAATACCAAGCAGCAAGCACCCAGTGGCAAGCAGTGAGCAGCACCAGCAGCCAGGTGGGAGAGAAAGCCTTTCTTCCCAAAGCTTCTTTTGATCAACCAGCCCCCTCCTCCAAGAGGGGCCGCCCACTCTGGGGGAAGGGCTTACCCCTGGGGGAAGGATTCTTCCTTTAGTTAATCCTTCCTAGAGGCAGCCTCAGAGACACACTTATGAGGAATGTCTGTGGATTCCTAAACAAATCAAGTTGACACAAACTTAACCATCACAACCACCATGCCTGGCTTGTTTTTTAAAAAAATGTTTTAGAGAGAGGGAGAGCAAAAAAGGAAAGAATTGGCACACCAGGGCCTCAGACACCACAATAGAAATCTAGATGCTTATGCCACCCAGTGGGCATGTGCAATCTTGTGCTTGCCTCATCTTTGTGCATATGGCTTAGGTGGGATCTGGAGAGAGATCAAACAAATATAACTTTCCAAATATTTTAAAGGGTTTAATAATTCCTCCCAAAACACACAAACATCATTTTAGCTGAAGATATGATTTTTGAAAAGTCTATAAGAAGAACACACCAAAGACCTGGTATGGTGGTACACAACTGTAATCCAGCACTCTGGAGGGTGAGGAAGAGGATCTGGAGTTTGAAGCCAGCCTGGGCTAGGCACTGTGGGAAGAAGAAAGAGGAGTAGTAAATGGAGGAGAAAAGGAGGGATAAGAAAAAGAAAAGGAAGACAAGAAGGGGAGAAAAGGTGATGGAGAGATGGCTTAGCAGTAAAAGAACTAGCCTGCAAAGCCTAAGGACCCAGGTTTGATTTCCCAGTACCCATCTAAGCCAGATGCACAAGGTGGCACATGTGTCTAGGGTTTGTTTATAGTGGCTGGAGGTCTTGGCACACCATTCTTTCTCTATCTGCCTCTTCCTGTCTCTCCTTCCCTCTCTCTCAAATTAATTAATTAATTATTTTTTTAAATACTTAAAAAAAGGGCCGGAGAGATGGTTTAGCAGTTAAGGCGCCTGCCTCCTAAGCCTAAGAACGCCGGTTCCAATCTCCAGCAGTTCCAAGCTCCAGGTCCCACGTTTAGCCAGATGCAAAGTGACACAAGGGTGCAATGCCATATTTGCCCACAAGGGAGCCCACACATCTGGATTTCGTTCACAGCAGCTGAGAGACTGCTGGCATGCCCATTCTCTGTCTTCCTCTCCCTCTCTCTCTGTCTCTCTCTGTGTCTCTCTCTAAAAAAAAAAAACTTGAAAAAAAGAAGGGAAGAAGGGAAGAAAGAGAGAGACACCAAAGAATCATGACAAAACATTTGCTTTAAGAAAATGGAAGTCAGTCATGGTGGCACATGCCTGTAATTCAAGCATTTGTGAAGTAGAAACAGGATGATCAGAAGTTCAAAATCACCCTCAACTATATAATGAGTTAATGGCCAACCCTGTCTCAAAAAAATAAAAATAGGGCTGGGGAGATGGCTTAGTGGTTAAGGTGCCTGCCTGCTAAGCCTAAGAACACCGGTTCCAATCTCCAGGTCCCACATTTAGCCAGGCGCAGTGACGCAAGGGTGCAATGCTGCACTTGCACACAAGAGGGAGCACACATCTGGAGTTCATTCACAGCGGCTGAGAGGCTGCTGGCGCGCCCATTCTCTATCTGCCTCTCCCTCTCTCTCTATCTCTGTCTCTCTCCAAAAATAAAATAAAAATAATAAATAAATAAATAAATAAATAAATAAATAAATAAATATAATAAAATTAGGGAATATGAGCTTAAGAGGCTCTTATGGCCTATCCAAGTGTATAGATCTTCACATTTTAATCAACAGTAGACATTGTTAGTGAGAATGACATAATTAAGGAAGGAAATTTAGTTAAGTGATTCATATATTACAGTAGTGATGTATTACAAATGAAACTTTTTTGGTAGGGTCTCTCTCTGGCCCAGGCTGACCTAGAACTCACTCTGCAGTCACAGGCTGGCCTCAAATTCCTTCAACCTCCTACCTCTGCCTCCTGATTGTTGAGATTAAAGTCATATACCACTATGCCCAGCATTTGTTTTTGTTTTTGTTTTGGGGGGGTTGAGGTAGGGGTTCACTTTAGCCTTTGTTGATCTGGAAATTACTATGTAGTCTCAAGCTGCCCTCAGACTCACAGCAATCCTCCTGCCTCAGCCTCCCCAATTGCTCAGATTAAAGGCATGTGCCACCACAAGTGGCAAAGACAGAGGGAATGGGTGAACCAGGTCCTCTAGCCATTTCAAACCAATTCCAGAGACATAGGCCATTTGATGAATCTGGTTTTATGTGAGTACTGGGGAATCAAGCTTGGGTTGTTAGACTATACGAGCAAGCCCCTTGACCACTGACCCATCTCTCCAGCCCCGGGATGCATTTTTTATAAAGATTTTATTTTTATTTATTTATCAGAGACAGAGACAGAGAGAGAGAGAGAGAGAGAGAGAGAGAGAGAGAGAATGGGCATGCCAGGGCCTCTAGCCACTGCAAACAAACTCCAGACTCATGCGCCACTATGTACATCTGTCTTACTTGGGACCTGGAGAATAGAACCAGGGTCCTTAGGCTCCACAAGCAAACACCTTAACTGCTAAGCCATCTCTCCAGCCCCAGAATGCGTTTTTGATAGGATCATTTCTACCACTTTAAGATAATTTGAATAATGAAGTGTCAAGTCACATTTTATAGCTAATATTCAATCTACTATCAGTGAAGGAGTATGGTTACAAGTCTGAAGAAGCTAGTTTTTTTGCTTTGGGTTTTGCTTTTACTTGTTTCTGTACAAAAATTGTAATTAGGAAGCTGGGCGTGGTGGTGCACGCCTTTAATCCTGGCACTTGGGAGGCAGAGGTAGGAGGATCGCTGAGAGTTCGAGGCCACCCTGAGACTACATAGTTCATTCCAGGTCAGCCTGGACCAGAGTGAGACCCTACCTCGCAAAACCAAAAAAAAAATTGTAATTAGTTATTTATGGTCAAACAGTGCTTGGCATACACAGATAGTCTGAATCCAAAAGTCAGTAAGTCGTGATTACTGTTGAGTACACTGGGTTTATGTTAGTTCTGTATCGTTTTAATATCTCCAGAATTTATTTGATTTCTGTTGGGCATTGCTGAAAACAGACTAGGACTGTGAGGAAGCTGGCCTGGTCTGTTGGACATGGCTGGGGACCTTGGGTTGTGAGGTTGCAGCTGGCCTTATCAACGGGTGACCCTTGGGCATGATTGTACTGTGCCCTGTCATCACCCAGAGGTAGGCAGAACTGGAGAGGCCCTCCTCCCTTTTGATCCCAAAAGCATCTGACCATTCCATAAGTCAGGCTTTACCCGCCCCCCACAGTTCCTGACCTTGTGGCTAGCTGCCCAAGAGACCCCTATTGGCTAAAGTCACATAGCTTTTCCTGCCATTTCTGTTATCTCCCTTACAGCTCCTCCCTTGCAACTCTGAAGTTATGTAGCTTTTCCCACCACTATCTCCCTTGCACTTCTGCCTTTCAACCAATTAGATAGCATCCCATAAACTATCCAATCACCATATAGTCTGTATGTGCCTTCTCAACCTTTCTCAAGTGTTTATAAACCCACTCCCCTGTTGAATAAATGAGAGCATGCTATCCCTCAGTCTGCCTCCTGGGTGTTCATTGCCCATTGTCACACTCACCTTCTTCAGGACCCTGCTTCCCCCCAACTCTTCCTGCACCTGGGACATCAGTGGCCAACAACCCCCTTGGATGGTGAGGACCCACAGATTTCTGTTCCAAGTACTCCTCTGTGAAATTACCCAGAGATGTATTTTCAAATTATTTCTCCAGAAAAAAAAAAATCTAAGATGGCCTGGCTGCTCTGGATTTTCTGCTAAAAATCCAACATTGAGACATCCAAATCTAGTTTATTTACTGCCTTTATGTCATCCAATGTATGAATATACCATATATTTTTGTCTATTCTTCTGTGGGTGGTCTTTAAGTTTGTTTCAACATTATTTACCATATTATAAAGAATTTCTGTGCAGATCTCCTTTAGTAAAAGTGCAAGAGTTTCTCAAAAGAATGCATGAAGTAAAATTGTATAGTTATGATGTCTGCACTAACAAAAGCACATAAGGAGTGATTTTTGGATTACAGTCCATCTCAGTACTAGTTCAAGAATAATCCACTTAAGAAATGGAATCAGTAGAAAATAGGTGAAAGTTAGGAAGTATTCAGCTTGAAAGAAGGCAGTGAGCAAAAGAAAAAGGATGACTAAACCTAATGTGATCATGTGACTATTTTTCTTCTGTCCTTTGCCTTAAATTTCACCATCCCAAACTGTTTAGTATAAACCTCCAAAATTCATGTAGTTCATTACCCACAGCACATGTCCCAGTCTGAGATCATGTCTTATTTTTAAAATAAATACATTTTTATTTTAAGCAATTATAAATGATTGAATGGATCTTATGATAAACCAGACAAGAATTTATGTGTGTGCATGTTTCATCTATGTGCATGTGTGTGAGTATATGTTTGGAAGCCAGAGGTCAGCATTGAATGTCATTCTCAATAACTCTCCACCTATTTTTTTTTAACTTTTAGAGAGAGACATAGAGAGAGACAGACAGAGAGAGAGGGTAGAAGGAGACAGAGAATGAGCAAGCCAGTAGTCTCTCAGCTGCTGTGAATGAAAGCCAGATGCATGCGCCCCCTTGTGGGCAAGTGCGGCATTGCGCCCTTGCGTCACTGCATCTGGCTAAACATGGGACCTGGAGATTGGAACCGGGTTCTTAAGCTTAGCAGGCAGGCGCCTTAACCACTAAGCCATCTCCCCAGCCCCAAAGTTGGTTTTTTTAAATTGTGGTTTTAAACACATATAGCAATGAATGTTGCCATCTTAACCAATTTTCCTCTTTTTCTTATGTTTATATCTGTCTCCTCTCATATATGTTCAGAAGGATGGTGTGTGTTTTGTTCATGTATGTTTAGCAGAATGTTCATATGTTCAGAAAGGTGCTTTAGCAGAATGCTGTAAAATATCTTTTAAATTTATATGTTGAGACAGAAAGGTGCTTATTTCAGTATTGTCCACACAAACCAAAGCAGTGGGAGTGTACCCCACTCTAAAGGGTTTAAGAGAAGGCAGCAGTTACATATAATAAGAAATGGTTGGTTCAAAATAAATTCTGAGCATTGAATAAATCCTTTCTTTGTTTGATGTGTGTCCTAAGACTTCCCAGTAAGAGAGAGGGGGGGGTGAAAGTCAGTATGTGCATATCTGCAGGCTTGGGCTTTTTATTTTAAATGGCTACTTATTCTAAAATGGCAACACTATCGTCTGCATATTCCTTTGGTCTCTCAAGTGTATGTGCATATGCACATGTAACTTACGCACATGTGTGTGCAGATGCACACACACCATGCACATGCCTGGATACACCCTTAGACAGAGTATGTCACTGAACCTGGCGCTCCCCATTTTCCAAACCAGGGTCCCTCAGTGATCATCCTGTCTCCACCTCTGATCCTCAGTGCTGGGATGGCAGGCATCCATGACCACCTCCAGATTTTTAATAGAGTTTTTTTTTTTTTGAGAGAAAATGACAGATACATACACAGAGAGAATGTGTGTACCACTGCAAATGAACTCCAGACACATAAGCCACCTTGTGCATCTGACTTATGTGGGTCCTGGGAAATTGAACCTGGGTCCTTTGGCTTTGCAGGCAAATGCCTTAACCAGTAAGCCATCTCTCCAGCCCACCTCTAGCTTTTTACATGGGTTCTGGAGTGTAAACTCAAGTCCTCTTGCCTGCACAGCATACACTCTCTAAACCACGGAGGAATCTCTGCAGCCCTGAATGAATTATTAAAATCAGTACATTCCTGTATTTCCAAAGGAGTAATATACAATTCTACAGGCAAAATTTAGCAATAGCACATTTTAATTTAATTAATTTATTTATTGGTAAGAAAATTGAGAGAAAAAGAGAGGGAGAGAAAGAGAGAAAAAGGGCATGTCAGAACCTCTTGCCACTCCAAACAAACTCCAGACTCATGAGTCACTTTGTGCATTTGGCTTTATGTGGGTACTGGAGAATCAAATGCAGGCTGTTAGGCTTTTTAAGCAAGTGCCTTAACCACTGAACCATCTCTCCAGCCCAACATAACACTTTCAAATCATCAGATATCCACACTATTTCAAGTAAAATCAATTACTAAAATAAAATAGTCAGAAAGTCCCTTCTTTCTCATTTTTTGGCTTGTGAGGGTTCTGGGGACTCAAACCTGGGTCCTTAGGCTTGTCAGGTAAACACCTTAACTGCTAAGCCATTCTCCAGCCCTCTTTCTCACATTATTTTCCCTAGTGTTTAGGATTGAACTCAGGGCTTGAACATGCTGGGAAAGTGCTGTACTTGGACTACTACTAAGCCCCTGAGAAATTACTTAATCTCCTTATTAGCTTATTGCTGTGGCAATCTCTCTATATATTTTTCTCATCACAAAAGGAGAATTTATATTATTTTATCAATTTTCCTTAAGTTAAAGCTCAATAAAGCTCCCTTATTTCACTGTGGATATGCCCATCTTTAAAATGACACGTTTTATTTCAGAGATCAGAGATAATATCTTTTCCTCTCTTTGTAAAATTGTGAAAATTAATTTTTAGAAATAAATCTGCATCATGGGCCTCCTGATGTCAGATACTATCAATAACTCTGACGTTCTGCTTAGATCTTAAATCTTACTTCTTTGTATCTGTAATATATATGAGTTGTCGATTACTTTTTGATAAAACAACTCAAACTTAATTTTCAGTGTGATATTTGGAAAACTTGAGCAACAGACTCTATTTAGCACCCAGCTAATTGGTTACTAACCCTGATTTGAAAAAAAAAAACTTAAGTGATATTTGACTAAAAAATAAATTTAGGTAATAGCTTTATAAGTTTGTTAATTTTGGAAAGCACTTGGAAATTTTATATTTGGGACCATGTATGTGTGTGTGTCCACACACATGTGTGTTCATTTATGAATGCAGGTATGTCATAACATGGCATGCTTGTGAAACAAGGACAAGTTTGGGTGGCAGTTTTAACCTTCTACCTTGTTTTCTTTTTTAAAATATTTTTATTTATTTGCAAACAGAAAGAGGTAGAGAGAAGAGAGACAGACAGAAGGGGCATGCTAGGGCCTCCAACCATTGCAAACGAACTCCAGATGCCATGTGCCACTTTGTGCATCTGGCTGTACATGGATACTGAGGAATCAAACCTAGGTTTTTAGGCTTTGCAGGCAGGTGCCTTAACTGCTGAGCCGTTCCTCCAGTCCCTTCCACCTTGTTTTGAGACAAGGTCTCTCATTGCTTGCTGCACATACCAGACTATCTGACCTTTGACCTTCTTGGAGATTCTCCCATCTCCATCTCTTATCACATCAGGGGCACTGAGATTACAGATGTTCATTCTTCAGTGTCCAGCTTTGCATGGGTTGTGAGGATTGAAACTCAGGTACTCAGGCTTGCACAAAAAGCTCTTCCTCCACTGAGCCATCTCCCCAGCCCCATTCAGGACTTTTTTTTTTATTTGAGACAGAGAGAGGAAGAGGCAGAGAGAAAGAGAATTGGTGCACCAGCAGCCTCTCAGCCACTGTGAATGAACTCCAGACGCATGCACTCCCTTGAGAGCAAGTGTGGCATTGAGTGCTTGCATCACTTACGCATCTGGCTAAACGTGGGACCTGGAGATCAAACAGAATTCTTAGGCTTGGCAGGCAGGCACCTTAACTGCTAAGCCATCTCTCCAGCCCTCATTTAGGACTTTTTAAAAAAAAAATTTTTTTTTATTTTTGGAGAGAGACATAGAGAGAGAGAGGGAGAGGGAGAGGGAGACAGATAGAGATGGGCACTCCAGCAGTCTCTCAGCTGCTGTGAACGAAATCCATATGTGTGCATGCCCTTGTGGGCAAGTGCAGCATTGCACCCTTGCGTCACTTTATATCTGGCTAAACGTGGGGCCTGGAGATTGGAAGCGGGTTCTTAGGCTTAGCAGGTAGGCGCCTTAACTGCTAAGCCATCTCTCCAGCCCTCATTTAGGACTTTTTAACAGCAAAGATGTACTCACTCTAGAGTTTTCATACTACATGGAAAGGATGGTCATATATGGCTGCATAAGAGATAGTCTTTGGACTTTAATAGTGTGTCATGCAATGGGACACTCAGAAGTCATAGATTGTTACTAGAAAATTTTCAGTGCCAGGGATTGGATACCATCCAGTGAGTTGTTGGCCAGGGAGGTCACAGATACACCCAAAACATTATAGGCTATTGCCGAGGACCTTAGTTTCCCACCAGGAATAGATGGTAAGACCCTATTGCTGAAGACTCCACATATTTGGGTGGCAAGTTCACTGAGAAATCCTGCTGGAGCTGAGCTGAAAGCCTCCTCCATGAGGACCAGCTAACAGAAAATTGGAAAAAGCTACACTGCATGCCGTTCAATGGGAGGGAGAAAACACCAGTGAAGGTACTCAACAGTGAACACTGCAAGCTTTAAATTTGGCCAGCCAAGTGAGCCAACGGGTGCAATAGTGGCATGTCTGTTATGGGGGAAACCAACTGCTCTCTAATTGGACTGGAGGCCAGCTCCATGGGAGGGAACACATCCCTGATACTGAAAACATACGACAGGGGGAGTCATGAGCGCTAAGAGTGTAATGTCTGCTGAAGTCTCGCTAAATGTATATACTATGCTCATCAAACTGCCCAGTAAACACTTCTCTTAATGTCCACACCCATATATTAATGCTCTCTCACTTTTGGTTAGAGAAGCTTTTCTTTTCAGATGGTGGCAACCTTGGGATGATTCAGAAGGCACCATGGTGCTGAGAAGAAGTGACAGAGGAGTGCTCAGCACTGAAACATCTCAAACCTACCTTCCAAGGCTCAGGGTCCATTGCGGAAGAGGGGGCGGAAAGAATGTAAGAGCCAAAGGAAGAGTAGGACTCCTTACAACATGCTCCTCCAGACACAAAATGGCCTGGATATCCATGATCTGACAGTGCCTGACACGACCTACATAAGACCATCATAATAAGAGGAAAAGATCAAGACATCAAACTGAAAAGAGAGTCTGATTGAGAGGAGGAGGGGATATGATGGAGAGTGAAGTTTCAAAGGGAAAAGTGGGGGAGGGAGGGAAATAACATGGAATATTGTCTACAATTAAAGAAGTTGTCAATAAAAAAATTTTTTAAATAGTGTATTATGGTTACCTTCTGTGCTAGTTTGAATGTATAGCTCCATAAACTTGAACATTTTTATATATTTTTATTATTTATTTATTTATTTTTATTTTGAAAGAGAGAGAGGGTTAGAGGCAGAGAGAGAGAGAGAGAGAGAGAGAGAGCATTCCAGGTTTTTCAGCCACTGCAAATGAACTCCAGACATATGTGCCTTCTTGTGCATCTGGCTTATGTGTGTCCTGGAGAATTGAACCTGGGTCCTTTGGTTTTGCAGGCAAGAGCTTTAACTGCTAAACTATCTCTCCAGCTCAAACTTGAACATTTTTGATTAAGATTAAACTTCTTAAGCCAGGCGTGGTGGCACATGCCTTTAATCCAAGTACTTGGGAGGCAGAGGTAGGAGGATCACTGTGAGTTCGAGGCCACCCTGAGACTACATAGTGAATTCCAGGTCAGCCTAGACTAGAGTGAAACCATACCTCAAAAAGAAACAAACAAACAAAAAGATTAAACTTCTTACTACATCCCCAAAAGGCAGATCCCTGCTTCCAGGGGCATTCCATTTAGGGTGGATCTTTTAGTACAGCTCTACTAGATATGTTCAGAGACATTTTGAGCTCTGGCTATTTATGTTTGCTGGCTGTTTGGTGGTGTCTCTCTGCCTGGATCTATGGAAGTGAGCCAGCTCCTTCTGCCATTGGTGTTGTTTTCCCTATTCTGTCAGCCTGAAATAAACTCTTTCCTCCCATAAGCTGCTTTTGGTAGGATGTTTGTTCAGCAATGCAAAGGTAACGGCAACCTTTCCCACATGGTAAGGTTGAATACAACTTCCTTTCATCAAGGCTAGAATACTTCTAATATTTCATTAATCCTCAGAAATCAATGACAGTCTCCCAACCTATCCACACTTTTGAATTTTATAATTTCAATTTTCCACAATCAACTATATTCCAAAAATATTAAATAGAAACTTTTAGAAATAAATAATTTATAGCTTTCAACTTGTGTGCCATCAGGAGTAACTTTAAATTTTCTCATCCTCCTGGTTTGCCTTGCCAGTTGCATTAGTAATCTTTTATAGAGCTCACACTGTGTCTGCTGCCTGGTCTCTAGTCACCTAGTTACCATCTTAGTTATCAGTTCAGTTTTCTTGTTGTCCTGGACTTGTGTGTAGATTTGATACTATCTGTGGTTTCAGCCATTCTGTAGGGGATATTGGCACTTATCCTTCTCTCTCATGTAAGGGGGATCTATCACCTTCATCTAACTGAAGAGGCTCTAGGGATAGTTAAGTATTTAATTCTACCAACTTGCTCACCTATTAAGTCTTGCATGTGTCTTGGCACTACAGCCCCAACTTTCTTTTTTTTTTTTTTTTTTTTTTTTACCATAGTCCAGACAGTTTATTCAATTTTCATAAAGCTTACACGAACTAGAAATCCAAATCTTTTCCCATTACAACCATGTGCTTCATGAAAACTACATTAGCAGATCAAGTAGATTCTTATCTCCAAGAAAATATATACAGTTTGAATTTAGAGTTTATTAACTATTTAGAGGATTCTGCTTGCATTGTAAAATGATAATACTCCATTAGGGTGATCATGATCTCAGACTTTTCACTTTCCAGTGATTATTTGATTTTTAAAAAAATATTAGAGAGAGAGTAAAAAGGCAGATATATAGAGAGAATAGGCACACCAGGGCCTCCAGCCACTGCAAATGAACTCCAGATGCATATAACACCATGTGCATCTGGTTTATGTAGGTACTGAGGAATCAAACCTGGGTCCTTAGGCTTCTGCCTCAATTGCTAAGCCATCTCTCCAGCCTATTATTTGAGTTTCTTTTGATGTAAAAGATATGATCTCAATGAATCACCTAAAAACAATTAAATATATAAATGGATCACCTCAAAGCAAAGTTCCATATTCAGGCAGCTTTGAAGAGACCATGAAGACATGAGATGATCCTGAGGACCCTATTTCTGTCTAAAAAACAAAAAAATAGATATTCCACACAAAATCCTGAGTGCCAAAACAATCAAATTGACTACAAGAAGGACAACTCCATTCTCTGTATTGTCAAGTAAATGTGTATTCACTTATGTAGTTTGGAAGAGAAACTGAGCACTTTCAAGTGCATGGGTTTACAGAAAGGACTTGACACACTCATTCTGGGGCAGGGTGTGTCTGATGAAAAGGTCCAGGCTGTGGTGGAGATTCAGTGGACAGTCCCAACCAGATATAAGAAGAAATTTGTAAGACACTTTAAACATTGGAGGGTTGAACTTTCAAAAAGCTAAGGGTACACACAATGCTCTATTTTACATGAAAAACATTGAATTTATGTTGACACGTGACTTTAAAGGACACATAGAACAAGGTAAATTTGTATGTTTTTAAGGTTATTCTCTAACAGGTATAATGGTGGACATATAAAATGTATTAAGCTTTTCTTCATTGCACAAGGAGGTCCCCCTGTTATGCAAATGAGAGGATTCAGTAAGTTAGAACATATTTCTAAGCTTATATTTTCCTTTAAAATCACACTTGAATATTGATGTGGGTTTCCTACTATTATAAACCATAAAGATTGTGAGATGTGACCTCAGTTCTTATATAGTACGTAGTCACCATTACAAACTCTTGCCGGATAGGGCTATGAATGCATGGTGTACTGGTTTCAACTAGCTTAGAGAGGGCCTTCCAAAGCAATGAAGCTTTTAACTGTGATCTTGTTTAACACAAAGAACAGCCAGCAAACCTCCTTTCTTCACTCATTAAGAGTGTGTGTTGGCATGTGCCATGTTGCATTGTCCCTCTCATTAACACAACATTTAGCATTTAAAATTTTTTATTTTATTTTTTTATTTGTGAGAGAGAAAATTGGTAACCAGGACTCCAGCCACTGCAATGGAACTCTGGATGTACGTACCACCTTGTGTGTATGTACGACCTTGTGCATCTGGCTTACGTGGGTTTGGGGGAGTTAAACCTGGGTCCTCAGGCTTCACAGGCAAACACCTTAACTGCTAAGCCATCTCTCCAGCCCACATTTATCATTTAAAATTTTTTTTTATTTTTAATTTAATTTATTTATTTGAGAGAAAGAAAGAGAATGGGCATACCAGGGCCTCTAGCCACTGCAAAACGAACTCCAGATGCATGCCCCCTTGTGCATCTGGCTTATGTGTCCTAGGAATTGAACTGGGGTCCTTAGGGCTAACTAAGCCATTCCCCAGCCCACATTTAGGATTTTTGTTTTTGTTTTTTGAGGTAGGGTTTCACTCTAGTCCAGGCTGACCTGGAAACTATGTAGTCTCAGGGTGGCCTTGAACGCATGGTGAGCCTCCTACCTCTGCCTCCCAAGTGCTGGGATTAAAGGCATATGCCACCATGCCCGGCTAATTTAGCATTTTAAAAATAGCAATGCCCTGTTAGGTTATTATGAAGGCAAGGGTATTTTTCTAGTAATACACATTTTTCATTCCAGAAGGTGAACTTTTCAAAAACACAATTTATTGTAAAAATATAGGTTTTTAATCTACTTTATTATAAAAGGAAATATATTCGAGTACATAATTATGACAGATGGAGTATCAGAAGGTCCAATCTGATAACATGTGTGTAACTCACTGGAATGTACTTACTTATAAAAACATATTGCCTTTGCCATGTGCAAATCGTGTGTTAAGTTCTCTGGATTTCTTTATGAGGGCCTTTTTCTGAGCTTCATCAAACCGATTAACTTTGAGATCTTTATCACGGTCAAATGGCATTCTCTCGTGGGGCTTACTTTTATCTTCAGCAGCCTTATTCTTTAATTTTTTATGATGAATGTCCATAAGAGATTCTGATCGTTTTGATTCATTGTATAAAGATACTTGCTCCGCCAATCTCCTATCTCTTCCTGACAATACATAGTCTTCATCCTTTTCACTGAATGACTTCTTTGCTTCTTGTATTTCCTTGGCTTTCATTTCCCTGTCGGCTGGGGTGTCTGTCCAGATAGAGCGATCTCCGCCTCTGTCGTCAGCTCTTCTCTTAAAGGTTCTTGGCCCAAGACCAAAGTCTTTCATTTCTGGTGGAAGTTCAGTCATCCAGGACTCTCTTGTAATAGGCTTTGATGAATCATCATCTCCTTTGGTCAGTTTTTCCTTCATTCTCTGGGCCCTTTTGTCAAACTCTGCTGTTACACTGTAGTTAATGGGTCCCTTTGCAGGCATTGGTCCAACAATATTTTCATCTTCACTGCTATCGATTTCCTCAGAGTTGAAGTGTGATGACAGTTGTCCTGGGTCCTCTCTGCCTTTGTCATTTTTCTGTGTAGATTTAATGAAACCAGGTGGCAATGCAGGACCTATTATAGGCCTTGGAGGAGAATCATCCTGCTTTTTAAATCCAGGAGGAAGGGCTGGCCCAAAAAACCCATCATCATCATCGTCATCACTCTCTTTATTTCTCCTTTGCTTCCTTGCAGTTGGACCAGTGTCATCTTCAGATTCTTGATTCCCATCTCCAGATGAAGAACTACTGTCCTCGTCACTGTCTGATGAATCCGAACTACTGCTTTTATAATTAGGGGGCAGAGCTGGCCCTGCAACGGGGCTCGGGTCCCGCTCCTCGTCCTCCACGGAGCCGTGGGTCTTGAAGCCAGGCGGCAGGGCCGGCCCGATCAGGTCCCTCGCCATCCGCGGCGACGTCCTCCCGGCCCAAGTCAGTCTAGCGCGGAAAGCTGCCCAGCTGCGCCACAGCCCCAACTTTCTGATGCTTACTCTCCCAGGATGAAACAGGAGTGCTGGTCCTCACAAAGAAGAAAAATAATGGCTGGAACAAAGGGCAGAATTCTTGTGCAGCACACACAAGGATATGTGTTCTATCTATAGCACTGCAAGAAAACCAAGAAAGAATAGATCAGGAGCCAAGACCATAGATTTTCTTGAAATACCATCCAAATTCCATGCATGCACAGACTATATATTAGATAGTCCATAGCAGAACATAAGTGTGAGTGAAAAAGAACCATAGCAGGCAGGATCTCAAGGACAATAGGAGAAACACGTGTGCTCAAATATTCCCGAGTGCAGAGTGTGGTCCTTTGGCATGCATACATGTTACTGAAAATAGTGGTGAGGATAATGTGCTTGTGGGAAAAATGTGCTCAATGTATTTCTGCATTTGGCATTTGTTACTAATCCCATGACAGTAGTGTTATAATTTATATTTGTCCTGATTCATATTCCTTATATTTAGCCTAGTTAATGAAAGTTTTCTGCTTGATATACCAAAATGTTGTTCAAGCACAGCCTGAAGGGACTATTTCTGTTATTCATTTCCTGGTGAATGCTTTGTCAATAGTATTCAATTTCATTTACTACAGCAACTTGTAACTATAATAATATCTAAAAATGTGAAGGCTTCTTTTTTAATTAATTTATTTATTTGAGAGAGAGAAAGAGGCAGAGAGAAAGAGAGAGTAAGAGAGAGAGAGAATGAGCTTGCAAAGGGCCTCAGCCACTGCAAAGAAACACCAGATGCCTGAAACACCTCTGTCACACCCTCCAAGGCTCAGGGACCATTGCGGAAGAGGGGGGCGGATAGAATGGAAGAGCCAAAGCAAGGGTATGACTTCTTACAATGCAACTGCCCAGACAGAAATTGGCCTCGATATCCATGACTTTGCAGTGCCTAGCAATACCTTCACAAGACCCTCAAAAATAGAAGAAAAAGATGATGACATCAAATTAAAAGAGAGACTAATGGAGAGAGGGAGGGGATATGATGGAGATTGGAGTTCTAAAGTGGAATGGGGGAGGGGAGGGGAGTATCATATGTTTTTTGTATGTAAGTATAGAAGGTGTCAATAAAAAATTAATAATTAAAAAAAACACCAGATGCATGGGCCCCCTTGTCCATCCGGCTTATGTGAGTCCTGGAGAATTGAACCAGGGTCCTTAGGCTTTGCAGGCAAATGCTTTAACCACTAAGCCATCTCTCAGCCGCTTTTTGTTTGTTTTATGAAATTCATTTATTTTTACAAATATCTTCATAACCAAAGCTTCTTAGTCTACCTCTTCACACTTCTTGGCACTGGTGTTAATGGGGGAGGTGTGATGAAATGTGGTTTCATTTGAGCTGTCAGTTACATATGACAATGGCAGGTAGCATTTGGGAAAGATGAATCCAAGTCTTTGCCAAACGCTTATGGTACCTCACAAAAGAAGCATTCCAGATTCAATATGCATTTCTCACAGTCTTTTTGGTTTAGAATAACTGTATAATATAAGAATTATGTAGTAAAAATAGTATATAGAAGCATAATAATTATTTAATATCATACAAAATAACTTCATATATAAATATATATGAAAATTCTGCCCAATGAGACCTTTCAACACCATTATAATATTTTTGTATATCCTAGCTATTAACCCTCTGTCAGATGTATAGCTGGCAAAGATTTTCTCCCATTCTGTAGGTTGCCGCTTTGTTCTATTCACTGTGTCCTTAGTGGTACAAAAGCTTTGAAATTTCATGAGGTCCCAGTGGTTGATTAGTGGTTTTATTTCCTGAGAAATTCGGATAATATTCAGAAAGTCTTTGTTTACTTTTTCCTCTATCAGTTTCAGAGCTTCAGGTCTGATATTACAGTCTTTGATCCATTTGGACCTAATTCTTGTGCATGGAGAGAGATAAGGTTTTATTTTCATCCTTCTACAGATATATATCCAGTTTTCCCAGCACCATTTGCTGAAGAGGCTGTCTTTTCTCCAATGAGTATTATTAGCATTTTTTGTCAAATATCAGGTGGCTTATAGCTACCTGGATTTACATCAGGGTCCTCTATTCTGTTCTATTGATCTACATGTCTGTTTTTGTGCCAGTACCATGCTGTTTTTGTTACTATGGCTCTGTAATATAGGTTAAAATCAGGTTTGGTGACACCACCAGCCTTATTTTTGTTGCTCAAAATTGTTTTAGATATCTGAGGATTTTGTGCTCCCAAATGAATTTTTGGATTGTGTGGTAGTTTGAATATATGACCCCCAATATATTCAATGTTTTATTACTTTATAGTTTGCATCTACAATCACCTTCCTAGAGGCAATGTCACTGGGGGCTGGTCTTAAGGTGTTAATGGTGGGTTTGAGATTCTATTGTAAAGATATGCAAAGTGTGCCTAGCAGGAGTTCCTGAAGTGTGCTGTGTGACTTTTTGGCAATAGTTTTGCTCAGTGTGCTGTGTAGCTGGTGGTTTGGTTTTGCTCTCGTGCCTGGTCTTGTGAAGAGCAGGCTGCTTCTCCTGCCATTATGGAACTTCCCCTGGATCTGTAAGCTGCAATAAATAATATCCCTTCCTCCATAATTGTGCCTGGTCTGGAAGTTCATCTCAGCGAACCTGAAGCTGTCTGCTACAGATTGTTTTTTCTATTTCTGTGAAGAATGTTGTTGGGATTTTGATGGGGATTGCATTAAATGGGTAGATTGCTTTTGGTAAGATTGGCATTTTCACAATATGGATTCTTCCAATCCAAGGACAAGGGATGTCTTTCCATTTCTTGGTGTCCTCTGCAATTTCTCCCTTGAGTGTTTTAAAGTTTTCATTGTAGAGATCCTTCACTTCCTTGGTTAGCTTTATCCCAAGGTACTTTTGTTTTGTTGTTGTTTTGGGGGGTTTTTGGTTACAATTGTGAATGGGAGTGATTCTCTGATTTCATCCTCTGTGTGTTTGTTGTTAGCATATAGGAAGGCTACTGATTTCTGTGTGCTTATTTTGTATCCTGCTACATGGCTATAGGTATTTATTAGCTCTAACAGTTTGCTGGTAGAGTTTTTAGGGTACTTTATGTATAGAACCATATCATCTGCAAATAATGATAACTTGATCTCTTCATTCCCAGTTTATTTCCCTTTTATGTGTGTCTCTTGCCTTATTACTATGGCTAAGACTTCCAGTACTATATTAAATAAAAATGGGGACAGTGGACACCCTTGTCTTGTGCCTGATTTTAATGGAAAAGCTTCAAGATTTTCTCCATGTAGTATTATGTTGGCTGTGGGTTTGTCATAAATAGCCTTTATTATGTTGAGATATGTTCCTTCTATTCCCAGTCTTTGGAGGACTTATATCATGAAGGGATGTTGCATTTTGTCAAATGCTTTTACTGCATCTAATGAGATGATCATGTGATTTTTGTTCTTCAGCCCATTTATATAATGTATTACATTTATTGATTTGTGTATGTTTAACCATGACTGCATCTCTGGGATAAAGCCTACTTGGTAGGGGTGAATGATCTTTCTGATATATTCTTGTATTCTGTTTGCCAATATTTTATTGAGAATTTTTGCATCTATGTTCAGGAAGTAGACTTGTCTGTAATTTTCCTTTTTTGTTCTATCTGTCTGCTTTTGGGATCAGGGTGATGCTGGCTTTGTAGAAGTAGTTTGGTAGGATTCCTTCCTCTTCTATCTTATGGAAAAGTTTAAGAAGAAATGGTGTTAGTTCTTCCATGAAGGTCCAGTAAAATTCAGCAGTGAATCCATCTGGGCCTGGGCTTTTTTTAGCTGGGAGATTTTTTTATATCTGCTTGAAGCTCCATAATTGTTATAGATCTATTTAAGTAGTTAATCTCATCTTGATTTAATTTAGGTAGGTCATATAAATCAAGAAAATCATCCATTTCTTTCAGATTTTCAAACTTAGTGGAGTATATGTTCTTATAGTCTATCCCTATGATTTTAAAAAAATTTCTCTGGTATCTGTTGTAATGGTGCCTTTTTCATCTCTGATTTTATTAATTTGTGTCTGTTCGCTCTTTCTTTTGGTCATATTTGCTAAGGGTTTATCAATCTTGTTTATCCTTTCAAAGAACTAACTTTTTGTTTCATTGATTCTTTGGATCGATTTTTGGTTTCTATTTCATTAATCTCTGCCCTAATCTTTATTACTTCTTCCCATCTACTGATTTTTGGTTTGCCTTGTTCTTCTTTATCCAAGGCCTTAAGGTACAGCATTAAGTAGTTTATCTGCGACCTTTCTAATTTCTTAACATAGGCACCTAAAGCTATAATTTTCCCTCTTAGGACTGCCTTCATTGTGTCCCAAAGGTTTTTGTATGTTGTGTACTCATTATCATTTGACTCCATGAATTTTTTTATTTCCTTCTTGATTTCTTCATTGACACATTCATCATTTAGTAGTGTATTGTTTAGTTTCCATGATTTTGTGTATGTTCTATAGCTTTTCTTACTATTGATTTGTAGTTTGATCCCATTGTGGTCAGATATAGTGCAAGGAATTATTTCAATTTTCTTATATTTGTTAAGATTTGCTTTGCATCCTAATATATGGTCTATTTTAGAGAATGTTCCATATCCTGCTGAAAAGAATGTGTATTCTGCAGTATTTGGATGAAATGTCCTATATATATATCTGTTAGGTCTATTTGGTCTATGACCTCATTTAATCCAGAAGAATCTCTGTTTATTTTTTTAAAGGATGACCTGTCAATTGGTGAGAGTGGGGTGTTGAAGTCACCCACTACAACTGTGTTTGGTGTTATCTGTGACCTTAGGTCTAATAGCATTTGTTTGATGAAATTGGCAGCCCTGTGTTAGGTGCATATATGTTTAGGATTGTAATGTCCTCCTGTTGGAACATTCCTTCAATCAATATAAAATGACCTTCCTTATCTTTCCTAACTAATATTTGTCTGAAGTGTACCCTTTGATATATTATGATAGCGACCCCTGTTTGTTTTCTAGGCCCATTTGCTTGAAACACTGTTTTCCAACCTTTCACCCTAACATAGTGTCCATCCTTTGTACAAAGGTGAGTTTCATGGAGGCAACAAATTGAAGGATCCTACTTCTTAACCCAGTCTGCAAACCTATGTCTTTTGGTTGGGGCATTCAGGCCATTGATAGATAGGTGTGTATTTATCTTTGCCATTTTTCTTGTTTTGTAGTTCTTCTGGTTTTACTTTTGCTTTTTTGTATTAACTACTATTGGAGTATGGTTTGTTTTTTGGGGGGTTCCTTATATGTGTGCTTTTCTTTCTCTTCAGCTTGGAGAATCCTTTCAAGTATTTTCTGTAGAGCTGGTTTTGTTTCCAAATATTCCTTTAGCCTGCTTTTGTTGTGGAATGTCCTTATTTCTCCATCTATTTGAATGGATAGCTTTGCAGGATAAAGTAACCTTAGTGGACAGTTATTATCTTTCAGAACTTGGAATACATAACTCCAAGCCCTTCAGGCTTTTAAAGTTTTTGTTGAGTAATCTGCTGTGATCCTGATGGGCTTGCCTTTGTAGGTGACTTGATTTTTCTCTCTAGCTGCTTTCAATATATTTTCTTTGGTTTGTATGTTTGGTAGTTTAATTATATATATGGTGAGGAGAAGTTCTTTCCAGGTTTTGTATATTTGGTGTTATAAAGGCTTCCTGTATCTGCATTGGCATCTCTTTCCCAATTTGGGAGAAGTTTTCTTCTATTATTTTGTTGAAAAAACCTACTAGGCCTTTGGAGTGAGATTCTTCTCCTTCTACTATACCCTGAATTCTCATGTTTGATCTTTTCATAGGGTTCCCAAATATCTTGAAATTCCCATTCATACTTTCCTATTAGTTTGTCTTTCTTCTTGTTGGACTGTATTAGATCTGCCACCTGGTCTTCTAATTTGGATATTCTGTTCTATCCTTCATCCATTCTATTGGGGAGATTTTCTACAGTTTTTAATTTTACTGATTGTGTTCTTCATTGCTACTATTTCTGACTAGTTTTTCTTTATTATTTCGATTTCCTTATTCATGTCTTGTATTGACCTCCTTATTTCATTAAATGGTTTCCTGTGTGTTCTTTGATTCCTTTGATTTCCTCTTTGAGTTCTTTGAACATATTTACAATCATTCTTTTGAAATCTTTCCAGGCATTTCCTCTAAATCAGTGTCATTGAAGGTCATTTCTGATGCATTAATACTTTTTGGTGGATTTATATTGTCTTGATTTTTTGTGTTTCTTGTATTATAATGTAGAAATATTTTATCTTGGGTTAATTTAATGCTTGAGTTTTCTAATTATCTGTGGTAATATTAGATGTATTAATCAATCTGATGTTATATGTCTTTAGGGTAGGAGCTTAAGTTGCTAGGTGTGGCTCTTAAGACTCTCATAGTTACCAGAAAAGTGACCCTAGGTGTTGGGTTTGCTACTTTGATAGTATTCAAGTAAGCTGACTGAAACAAAATACAGACAAATTCTAAACAATTAAATAAACAATGTACACATTCAATGAAAAACAACACAGAGTATTTATGGAAAAGTAGGTTTTGGGACAAACAGATCCTCTAGCAAAGTCACAGTCCCTAAGGATGTGTGTTGCCCCACACCCTTAATCATTTCAACTGGGAGGCTACAATTTTTGGTCTGTAGAGGGTTCCAAGGTCAGCTTGTGACCAAGTGAGACCCTTCCCCAATGAATGACAGAAGAGAAAACAAAGGCACTATAAATCAGAAAACAATAAATGAGCAGCCCAAAATATAGCTTATTTAAGAATGTCAGATCTGACCATCCATCAGATTTAACATATAATTTACCCTGTCATGTATGGTGCAATTTGCCCTTCCAATGCAAGCCTATATACCAGGCTTATTTGGTGGTTACTGACCTGGTGTAATCCCAGTTACCTTTTGGAATGGCTTTGGTCTCAGCTATGTTGCACAGCTGCTTTGGTCCCTCTTTGTTGTGCTGTGGGCTCAGGTAGGCTGGCTGGGTCAGTGGGTCACTGCTCTGATCATGTTGGGTGCTGTGTAGGTGAGCTCCCTTCTTCAGGTCTTTGGTGCTTGCTGGTGCTTGTGCTGGTGCTGGGGCAGGGGAGGCTGTGGATGGAGGCTGAAGTCTGCCCACTAGTCCTCACAATCTTCTTCCTCACAGGCTGCTCCATTGGTCTCTGCTGTTCTCCTTCCACATTTCTTGAGTTTGCAAGGAGGCCAGTGTGGATGAAAAAACCCTTCATCTGGATTTTTTTTTTCCCTGTGGCTCAGGCTGAGCTTGGCAGCTGCAGCCATGCAGAACTTGCCACCACTGTTGGAGCCACTTCTGCCTGTTTCTGTGGGCTCTAGATGCTCTGGATCTCTCCTAGTTCTTTGCTATGGTTGATAATTTACTATATACCTCACTTTTTAGTAGAAGAGGGTATTTTGCTTTTGTTTTTTTTTTTGTTTGTTTGTTTGTTTGTTTTGCTTTTTCTCCCCTAGACTATTTTGGTGTGGTTCCTATGCTGCCATTTTAACCAGAAGTTCCATTATAATATTTTTAATGTCACCACAGTTTCCTGTCTTATAAAGAGATACTTACATCATATTGTTATTCAGTCGTGTGTGTGTGTGTGTGTGTGTGAGAGAGAGAGAGAGAGAGAGAGAGAGAGAGAGAGAGAGAGAGAGATTTGGGTCCATGTGTGTGAATGTGGGCCCATGTGTTGAGATCAGAGGACAAAATTCAGGTGTTTCCCCTTGCCTTCCACCTTGTTTGAGTCAAGGTCTCTTGTTGTCCACTGCTCTATTGACCAAGCTAGCTGATATTTAAGCTTCTAGGAAATTCTCTGCCTTTCATCTCGTAATACAGAAAAAATAGAAATACTATAAATACAGAAGCCTACCATATTTTTGTGCTTTGTAGCATAGATTTTGTTTGGCAAGCACTTTATCCACTGAGCCATCTTCCGCCCCTCAGTCATTTTAATAAAACAGAGCCCTGTGATAATCATTTAAGAAGAAATTTTCACCAAGGAACTGCATTAAGTTTTCATCTGCTGCAAAGATAGAAATGTAGATCAAAACCAGAATTCAGTTCTTTTTACTTTCCAGCATTTCCAAAAGACTTGTCCATATCTCTTATTCCTCTTTTACCAAGGGAACAATTGTCATGTCTTCAGAAAATACAGAGTGATATGTTGTGGAAAATGGGTCTCTAGGATTTTGAAGGGATACTAGGGAATAGTATGTAAGAAAATATTTTCATTGTTCTCAGTCAGCAAATATTGATTGAGGATTTTTGTCTTGTACTAAGAACTTATACACAAAAGGTATCAGATGAAAAGAGACAAAGTCCTTAATTTCACACAATTCATGGAACTTAAATTTTAGATGTGATATATCAAGTAAGCAAACAAAACTATACTTTCAGATATTAACAGTAAAAACTAAATAGTCTATGATTGTACCCTATTAACAAGCAAAGTCAACATGTCACAAAAGTATCTGGCTATTTCTTGCTGACCAATGAGATGAAGTCAGGGCTGGTGATCTTCTGTGTCTGGATCTAGGTGGGGTTATACTTTGAGTTTGGGATGCTCTTGCTGTCTGGTGTCTAGTTCTTCTTCTTCTTCTTCTTCTTCTTCTTCTTCTTCTTATTATTATTATTATTATTCTTATTCTTTTGTTCAATGTCAGTCCTGTGAGAAGGACAAGAGGCAGATTAATAGGGGTGATTTGTCATAGAATGGAGGTGTGGGGAGTGTTGAGGTACATTGTTTTTATTCTTTTAGCATCTTTGGTCATACACAAAAGGAGGAAACAAGGAAAAGGGCTATTGAGAAGCCTTAAGACACAGTGGGTGGGAGGGGGTTGTTTGTTTGTTTTGGCTTGTGGCCTCTCTCTCTCTCTTTCTCTGTCCTTTGGTCCTCTAAGAGAGGACCAATTTCTTCTGCTATTATGGAACTTCCCCTGGTTCTGTAGCTTCAATAAATATCCCTTTCTTCATAATTGTGCCTGGTTTGGAAGTTCATTTCAGTACCTGAAGCTGTGTACTATAGAAATTGGTACCAGAACATCAGGTAAGATGAATCTGATCTTGTGGATTTTGATGTCTTGGAACTTTTCTCTTGGAGGAATGGGCATGGACTTGGTGCTTGCAACTTAAAATGCCTTCTGGAGTGGTAAGCCAAATATTATGGCCTATTCTTGTGCAAGTTTGAAAATGCTAAGTGCAGAGGGAATTGAACTTGGAGGCTTGGTGTTTGAAGTTTCTAAGAAGGAAAGATGTAAGAGGACTTTATTGAAACTGAGCTACTGGCAAAAGTGATGGCTGCATTCTGCTGCCCATGCTCAGAGGGTTTGATCAAGGTTAAATATGAAATGGGCTGATGTGCTTGGTTTTAGTTTACTGAAGCTCCACTTGAACAACACATTAGCAATCTTAAGGAAGATGGCCCAACTGCTTTACATTAAAACAATGGAGAGGATGCCTGAGGAAAAACTATGATAGAACTGAAAACTGTTTTGGAAAAGACAAAAAGCACGAAGTGGTCAAGAAGTGCACATGATTCCAGGAGCCACTGCTGAGACATGCACAAGGCTGTACATAATGACCCTGATAGGCTGACAAAGCCATTGGAAGAGGAACTGTGGTTTGCATAGAGACCTGAAGACGTTTTGGATACAACCACATCTGTGCAAGGGCTATTGTTATAGAGATTAATGTGTCGATGTGAATAATCAGGCAAAATCCACTTCAGAGAGAGGGAGAGAACCTTATTCATGTGCAGAACTCTGGTGGCTAATGCCAAAAACCTGACAGAGGTCCTGAACTCAGATTTTGCTGGACTTATATGTCTTCTAAAAACCTTTGTCTGAATTCTTCTGTGCTTGGAGAGGGGAGAGATTTACATCCATAAGTGTAGGGTTGTGTCAAATAAGGTTAAGCACAGGCAGCTGTCTCCTGAGGTAAGATAATTAAATGGGGCTGGAGAGATGGCTTAGTGGCTAAGGCGCCTGCCTGCTAAGCCTAAGAATGCTGGTTCCAATGTCCAGCAGTTCCAATCTCCAGGTCCTATGTTTAGCCAGATGCAAAGTGAGGCAAAGGTGCAACACTGCACTTGCCCACAAGGGGGCACACACATCTGGATTTTGTTCACAGCAGCTGAGAGACTGCTGGCGCGCCCATTTCTGTCTCCTTCTCCCTCTCTGTCTCTCTCTCCAAAAATAAATAAAAAATAATAAAAAAAAATTTTTTAAAGATAGTTAAATGTCCAAAGGGGTCAGACTCGGAGTCATGGAATTCTTGGTAGCTACCATCAGAGGAATCTCCCTACTGTAGTTTCAGAGGAGGGACGTGCAACATCTATTGCTTCACTGGAAGTCCTAGGTACATTTACATTTTTATAGGTCCATTTATTATATTCCATCTGAAGTAATATAAACTAGAAACGTTAAATATATGGTATTCCTTCAATAATTACCCCCTTTTGAAGTCCTGTCAATTTTATATAAAAGACTTCAACTTTTATAAATCTGAGTCTTCTTGTTTCATTGGACTATTATAAGCCCTTAGGCTGAGAGCATCTAATGGTGATAAGTCTACTTTGGAGGTCGAAGATGCAAGGCACAAATAATAATCCTAAGAAGATCTTTGTTAGTGGTCTGATCAGGGGCATAGACCAGTTAGCCCATGACCAATAGCTGTCTCATGACAGCCAGGAGTTTATTAACTTTCTCTCCTTTAGCCATGGTTTCTTTAAGTCTCTGGAGTCTATTCATAGTAACTACAAGTTTGTTTGTATAAAGAGTATTCCTTATTTAAATAACCATAGCCCTCCTTCATCAGCTGTAAGCAGATTCAGGCCTCTGTTTTTGTATAACCATATTGGCCAGAGAATTTAGTTGTTTTTGTAGGTCTATCAATGACTTGGCTGTTTAATGTACATTATTCGTGAATTTAGCAGACAAGGTGTATTAAAAGTGTGTACAGACTACTATTTTTTTTCATTTTTAGTTCCTATTCATGGGTACTTTCCAGTACTATATGGATTGATATGGACCAGAATGCTACAAAAAAAAAAAAATAGATAGCCCAGACTGTGTTTTCAGTTACTATGTAGAATAGGGCTATAGCTATTTCCCCCCAAGTTTTAACCCTGTGGGGACATTGGCCCCATCCCCACTGAGAATACCAGCAACAGTACTTCTGTCAAACCGGATTGGATGGAGTGGCATCATAATGATGGTCCAGAGATGTCCTCCATAGACTTCCTCAAGCTTCCAGCATGCATGGGCCAATTGCCTCCCAGTTGTGCAATTGGTGTGGGTCTGTAGATCCTCAAGCTTCAGCTGTGTGTAGACTGGCCAGCTTCTGTGTGTGGTCAGAGCAGAGCTGCAGATCTTTAGAGTGCTCCTGGCACCTCCACAAGGTGATTCAGAGTGGCTGGTCTTGACATTGTTGTGCCATCCAAGATATGTTCCCTTCAGCTGCGTGGAACTTTTTACCCAAGTGTGATGAATCCACCGAGTGGTACCTGAAACCTTAGTAGCAGTTAATGTGATGTATTACACTATGGAGGCCCAGTACAAACTGGCTGGAGTGGCTCCTTCTTCCAATATTTTATTTAGATCATATCTCCAGGCTGGTGAGGGTGTGTTGAGTTTCCTAGAAGTAAGTGGGTCTACATGTGTTACAAATTTGATGGGAATACCATCAAACAACCAGCATCACTAGTATTTTATTTCTTAGGTTTGGGCTCCAGATTTGTTTTAAACACACCTTTTTCCTTGGTGGGCCTCTATCCATTTGAGACAAGATTTAGGTTTGATTTTATGGGACCACATATTTAAACCATTAATTTTTTTTCATACACCCATGACTTTCTCATAATATAGACGGTATTTAGATTAGCTTTATAAGTCCCCATAACCTTTTACTGACTTTAAGATAATTCTAAAGCTTCAAGCCTCATCTGAGATTTAGGACTGTTTGATAACTATGAATCCTATTAAATCAAAACAAGCTACATATTTTGTGAGCATTTTCATTGCAATAAAGCATAACGAGGAAAGATTGGACCAATACAAATTGATAACCACTAGGTAAACATAACCAGTAACAACAATCTTTAGATTGTCTATTTTGCCCCTCCAATTGGGCTGGTCAAACATCCTGTCCTGAGCCATCAGCATAGATAAGGTTAAGTCTAGATTTTTTCCTCCTTAAGTTATCTCCTTTAAAGAATTTGCATTCTGGGCTGGAGAGATGGCTTAGCGGTTAAACGCTTGCCTATGAAACCTAAGGACCCCGGTTCGAGGCTCGATTCTCCAGGACCCACGTAGGCCGGATGCACAAGGGGGTGCATGTATCTGGAGTCTATTTGCAGTGGCTGGAGGCCCTGGCGCACCCATTCTCTCTCTCTCTCTCTGCCTGCCTATTTCTGTATCTCTCTCTCTCTCTCTCAAATAAATAAATAAATAAATAAATATTTAAAAAAAAAAAAGAATTTGCATTCTTACTCATTATACCTTCCCTGGGTGAATTTTACCCTTAAGCATTTTATTTCCTTAATTTTCCCCTTTTTATTTTTTTTTTAATTTGAAGGCAAACAGTGGCTAATTAACCAGAGCCAGATCTAGGCAGAAGAAGGTGTAAGTTAACATAAGAGCTTAGTAATATAAGCCAACATCAGACAAAGGAGCTTATTAGTCTGAATTGTCATTTATGTGTGTGTATATGTATATATATATATATGTTTTAATTTTCATTTTAGGATATATTGTATTTATTTATTTATTTGAGAGAGAGAAAGAAGCAGAGAGAGAGAGAGAATGGGCAACAGCCACTGCAAATGAACTCCAGATGCATGTGCTCCCTTGTGCATCTGGCTTATGTGGGTCCTGGAGAACTGAACTGGGATCCTTTGACTTTGCAGGCAAATGCGTTAACTGCTAAGCCATCTCCCCAGCACTTTATTTTCATTTTGTGGTTATATTCTCTTACTGGGTGTTAAAGACCATACAGGCAGCCATAATTAAAAATGCATTGTATTGTAGAGGTCAGTTATGGCTCTGTAGGAGAGAATCTTAGGGACCTGTGAAGAGCTCTAGGACTATCACTATTGTGTCACCTGCTAGGATGAGTCAAGGCCATGCTGACCATGTGGCTTCCCTTAGAATCATCTGTAATGACTCCTCTTCTGTAGATACACTGACTTGGAGTCCATTTCCTAATGTCGGTTTCATGTCCTCTCTGACCAAGAAGACAGGAAACTGACCAGAGGCTTGAGGTTAGAAGTGTCCTGTCTGTCATCTCCTGTGGCCTTGTGACCTGGAAGCAGAAACCAAAATATTGGTTATCCTCTTAACTCTGATGTTTCCAATTGACTTTGGCTTCTACATATGGTTTTTAATCACTCAGAGAGACTATACACACCTAATTACCAAAACATCTGCTTAAAGAAGTGCAGAACATATCTGGTTAATAAGGCAGACCTGGTTAGAGAATAACACAAAAGTTTAAAACATTCTGATTAATATTTAAGTTTAGTTGTCAGTTGACAATAAACCATATCTGGAACATAAAAAGCATACATATTTTATCTTTTAAGTATCTGTCAGTTATAAGTGCAGGCAAAACATGTTAGTAGCCCTGAAAACAATTGTTTACCAACAATTTTAAATCAATTGATTTGATCTAAAGCTTGTATGTCAGGAAAAGACAAGTCAGTATAAAAACTTGGTACCTGTGTTTAAAAACAACTTTAGAAAAACTGGAAGCAAAACATCAGAGTTTGATTTTTTTTCAACTATAAAGATCACTTGGACATGAGGTTGTGTCCTAGAGCAGGGAACATGTCTTAATTATCAATATGTCTATAAGCAATGAACTTAAGACATAAGTAATGAAACAACTATTTAACTAAAACCTTGACTGAGACTTTGACTACACACCGCTTAAGGATAAAACCTGGTTACTATTGAGCTAAACTTTGAATTTTACATGTATTAGAGTCATTCTGACAGACATAAAGTAATCTTGTAAGCAAGCACCTCTAACCATTGGGAAATTTCATAACTTAATTCATAACAGTTCACTATAACTAAATCATTTTCATAAGACTTATAATTTCATTAATGACTGCCTACAGAACCAACGTGAGCAAGACAGGGACATCTCATAGTTACAGTATCTTTACATATAATAATCTTCTAGTTTTATAGGAGTTGAGTGTCCACTGTGTCTATCTCCTTCACCCTTGTGCTTATATCAGGTTCACCAAGAAAGCAGAACTCTTGATCATTTCTCCAATTCCTCCATGGTTTCATCTGGGGCCCTGGTAATGTGTGCTGGACTTATTCTCTTCTCAGGTCCTGTGTCCATCTGAAAAAGAGAAGCAGATACTCCAATGGAGAGTGAAGTTAGCACAGGTTAAATGGGATAACCATTGTTAGTTTAGAGAGAATTTAATAGGTGTAGGCCCTCTTGTAGCAAACCAGAGATACAGAGGCTCCCAAGAGCCCATCATTGAAGTAGACCTAAAATGAACCTAACATGGCTCAGGGAAATTCATGGAAAAGGGAGTGGAAAGATTACTAGAGCCACAAGTTGGGACATTATGCATGGAGACATTGTCTCTTTTCAATAACAATTTATACCCCCATATGATGACATGACTGGTTAACCCCATGGGGATAACTGGCATCCCCAATGAGGATGGTCCCTTAAGAGGGGGATCAGGGATGAGGGTAAGGTTGGTACCAACATGTGCTGTTTACATATTGAGTATGTCCATAACTAAAAATAAATAAATAAAATCTTCTAGTAGCAGATTAAATACTAATGCATAAACCTTGAGGTTAAGGCTGAGATTTTTTAGTAACTTAAAAGGTTTACATAGGAGCATAGCTAATTTGGCTGAGTTATAAACATTACCAGACACAGGTTAACATCAGTGAGCTGAATCTTAACCTTGACATCTTGAGGCATGGTAATCACAATTTACAACCTGGATACCATGACATAACTGGTTAACAAATACATATTTTAGACATAAATAGCAAGAGGTTATCTTTTAATCATCTTAATAATCTTTTTAATATCTGTTATCCTTCTATTAAAATTAATTATAAATTTCTCCTAATGTTAAGCTATATATAAATTATTTGCCTTTTATCATGTTTTATTTAAAAGTTAATTTTTGAAGCAGTACTCTGTATACTTTATTTTCACCAGTTTTCCAAAATCAGCATATTATTTTTCTTATTATAATCATTGACTGCTGTAATATAATAATTGTACATTATATACAAACATTTATAAGATATTCTTGAAACATTTCTTAGGATCAGATCAATGTATAAATTTTGCTAACAGGAAATATTACATATTAACTTATAGGTTTATATCTTTATGCTACAAAGCTAAAATCTCAATGCCATCACATATCAATGTCAAAGTTATTTTTAACTATAGCTGACTTTCTGGGCTTCCTCTTATTGTTGTCCAAGGTGTAGCCCATAAGAGTAAAGATTTTATAACTCCTTATTTTCCATTTCCAGTGTAGAGAAGTGAGATTGAATTAACATACATTCTACAAATTATTACAGGTTCTAACTCTTAAAAGGGATGATATATAGAGATACCAGTTAGGCTCAAAGGCCAACAAAGACTGACCCAACTTTATTAACATTAAAAAGAACTATTTTCTTCTATCCACAGGACTGGTCCCAGGTACCTCTAAGTTAAAAAATATTGAACTGGGCTGGCGAGATGGCTTAGCAGCTAAGGCGCCTGCCTGCTAAGCCTAAGAACCCTGGTTCCAATGTCCGGCGGTTCCAATCTCCAAGTCCCACGTTTAGCCAGATGCAAAGTGAGGCAGTTAGGGCGCAATGCCACACCTGCCCACAAGGGGGCAATTCTCCAGTTCATCTGGATTTCTTTCACATGCAGCTGAGAGTTTGCTGGCTGGACCCCCTTTCTGTCTCCCTCTCCCTCTCTGTCTCTCTCTCTCTCTCCCCAAAAATAAATAAAAAAATAATTTAAAAAATATTGAACTGGTTAAATTACATTATTAGAGAATATTGTTATTAGGTAATATTAAACTACCACAATCAAAATTCAAGTCTTAGTGAATCCAATTTTACTCTTAGACATTGATATACTTCTACTGATGTTTATAAAAGTTGTTTTCCAACGGAACTTTAGATTTTTTTTTTATTAAGTTAACTCTGATTGTATGTTCTTTTGTTCATAACAAGATTTCTTCCTTTAAAATATTATTATCTGTTTCCAGGAAAGCCTTCAATAATCCACATTTAAAGTTATGCCTAAATGTTAAACTTGTATGTTTTCCCAATGAACAAACTGGCTGTTTTGACATAATACATAAATTCCTCTCCATATATGTTGTTTTGATCTCGTATCATTCCTGTTAGATAGATCCTCATTTAATAGGGAAATTCATTTCAACAGACAACATAACATTAGGCCCAATGATACAAAGCTCATGTTTCATTTTTAGTTTGACATCCTTTCATATCTCCAGATCTTTTGCCTGTACTAAGTAAAGTAAGGGCTACACCTGTATTATTCGAGCTTCATCATCAGCAATTAAAAAGAATTGATTGCTGTCTTTCCAGAGCATAATAGTCTTGAGCTATATTCACCACATAGAATAGTCAATTTGCCGTATTTCTGTATATAACCTGGCATCTCTGTGACCAACTGAGACATCAGTTTCTCTGGGTTATAATGCTCATAGGCTTTTTAAAATTTACAAAACCAGTCGGTATCTTTTGATCCCTTTTAAATAATTTAATAGCAATAACAATGAAAAGTACCATACTTAGCAGATCCAAGATCTTGTTTTCCATGTATCTGTGTAATTAAAACAGTTTTATGTTCCATCAGGACAAAAGGAAACTACACTAAGAGGAACAAGAATCTCTTCATATGGAAACACATATTTCCCAGTTGTAAATTTTGTAACAATTTCCCTTTTCTAATTAACCTTAGTGTGGCTGATATTCGATAGCATTTTATTTTCCTCTCAAGTCTGCTGAAGGTCCATCTCTGCTTATTTTCCTTTTCTGGTCTTTCTCCCTTTATTTACTTAGTGGGGTCATGAATGCATCAGTCAGTCTCTATGGGGGAACAATGTCTTAGAACACTCCTTACCACCTTATCATAAGATATAACATAACTGAAGGATTTACGAACTACTGACCTCCATGGAAAAATTCTTTTGGACCATAAAACTTACAAGCTCACAGATAGCCAGATTTGATCTTGGAGTTATTAGGTCACCTGGGGAACAGCTTTATACCCCCCTAACAGGCAATCAATAAACAAAAGGAATAGAATTTATCTTCCCGTTATCCACTCCCAAAGAAAAGTAAACAGCAGATGTTTAATTTTATCTCCATCTTCTGCCCCATCATGGACTACTCTGGCAACCAGAAACTTCAGTGAACATTCCCCCACTGCCCCCGCCCCCCGCCACTCCTTTGCAGCATTAGTGTTTTAACTTCTTCTGATGGATCCTCACACTGGGGAGCTCAGTGAGATGGCATAACCCACACCCCCCCACATCCTGCAGTGAGACATGCATTGCAGTCTGCTTCCTTCTCCCAGTGTCCCCATTGTTCAAGGGAGACAAAAGGTACTGAAACAGCTACAGCAAATTCTTTCACAATTTCTATAAGAAGTTCCCCTTGGGCCTGCAAGGAAGCCTGTAATAGCTTGGGACCCACCCCAGAACCCAACTTTTTCAGATCAACTTCCAGCGCTGGGAAAATAGCAAGGACCAGGAGCCGAGGAACACAATAGTGTTTGCACAACCTGTGCCGAAGCCAGTCTCCCAAGAGATTCCAGCATAGGGCTCACCCTCTGTACCATTCATAAGCTCCTAGACCACCATCAGCCTGGGATCTCAGGTCTTTTCCAGGCTCTGCTCAGGGGGCAGAGACTCTGGGCAAAAATCATTCACAGCCTCAGACACACACACACACATCCCACATCCTCCCTCCTTACCTGCATGCATACTCATGGTTCAGGGCTGTCATAGACATTCACATACACACATACATTAAGAGGCATCACAGTGCCTCCCCCTTCTTGTGTTTTCCTCCCGGTTTCAGTGATACCTGACTGACAAGGGATAAGGTTACCACCTCGGAAGGAAACCGTTCAGATGCTGGTCTGGCCATGTCCCAGAGGAAGGAGTAACTTCAGCAGCGCTTGGCCATAGTGGGTTCAGCTTGTGACTTGCAATTGGATACTATTTCAATCCTGCCATGAGACCTTCTGCTACTTGCTACTGTAACTGCAGAATGAGCCCATTCGAGTCCTGTGGTTAATGGGGATCTTAATGATGCCCAGCCATAGGACTACAAATTTGAACTCATAAGGCAAGTGGACTGAGTAGCCCATTCACTCACACATTCACACAGTGGTTAAATTGCAGTTACCTCCCAATTTAGGGGAATGCCCTGGCTGTCAGTATGTAAATGCCTCTTAATGGCCCCCTGTTGGGCCTCTGTAAAGCTTTAACTTTCAGCTCTGAATAGATATGGGCCCCCTGTCAGCTCCAAACACACATGGAGCAATTCTGAATACACCTGGAGCAGTCCTCTCAGCTCCGAATACACATGGAACAATCCTTTGGACTGGAGCAGCCCTGTCAACTGCAAATACACATGGGACACTCCTGTGGGCTCCGAATACACATGGAACAGTCCTGTCAGCTCTGAATACACATGGAGCCCCCTTTCAGCCACTGTTTTGATCCTGTACACACATGGCGTCTACTTAGAATGGTCCTAGAGCTGATCAGGCTCTTTCCCAATCTGCTTTCTGGTCCCCCCAGGACCTACCTCAGCTGTTTGTCTGGTGGCTCTGTCCATCTTCTCTTCCAAGTCTGGTCAGGACCTGAAGTGCAGAGCTCTGATCTGAGTTTGGGCCCTGGAAACCATCAGGGCGTGTGCTTTCCCAATCATTGGGAGACTCTATCCCCCACAGCAGCTTGGCTGCCCATACCAGTGGCTCAAAGGGACAAGAGTTTGCTTGCAACACTCTCATGACTCGGTTTCCCAGCCAGTCAGTACCAGCTATGTTATAGTAATTAATGAGTCAATGAAAATAATCAGGCAAAATCCATTTCAGAGAGAGGGAGAGAGCCTTTATTCACACAGAGACCTCTACTGGCTAATGCCAAAAACCTGACAGAGGCCCTGAACTCAGATTACTGGATTTATACATCTTTTACAATCCTTTGTCTGAGTTCTTCCATCTTAGAGAAGGGAGATGTGGGTCCTTATTGTTCCCAGGTGTTATTAGCCACCAATGTCCAGGGCACAAGAGGAGCTGAAGGAAAGAAGGGTCTTGGAGCAGGTGAGTGTGGCAGGCAATGAACCACGTGGGAGAAAGTCTGATGGATAGCATGCTCTCGTTAATTTAAAGGGGGAGTGGGTTTATAAACATTTGAGAAAGGTTGAGAAAGCACACATAAATCATAAGGTGATTGGATACATAGGTTTGTGGGTTGCTATCTAATTGGCTGGTGTTGGAAGGCAGAAGTTGTGAGGGAGAAGTTGCAAGAGAGATAACAGAAGTGGCGAGAAAAGCTACATGACTTCAGCCACATATTGGATGGCTGCAGCTGCAGGGAGACTGTTTACTACCATATAAGGGTCTCTTGGGCACAAGGTCAGGAACTGTAGGAGGGGCAAAACCTGACTGTGGAATGCTCAGGTGCTTTGGGATGGGGATTGCCCACCAGTTTGCCTCCTCTGGGCAAACATAGGGCACACTATGACCTTGTAAAAAGGGAGGGCCATCTCCATTGCCAGAGTGGGTTCCTGATGATAAGGCCATCTGCAACCCCCACAGCCCAAGGTCCCTGGCCATGTCCAACAGCCCGGGCCAGCTTCCTCACTCAGTTCCAGCCAGTGTTTAGCAATGCCCTATCATATTGAGTGAGACTTTTATCATCTACTGCAGGTCTAGCTAAAGCTATATGGTGCATGAGGACCTGGTTGGTAGCAACCTTACCAATATTACTTATTTATTGTCTGAGAAATTTGATAAGGGAGGAGGCCACAAGTAACAGGGTTCCTAGGAGGGGACCAAGGAAGGGGAGAAGCCAAGAGACTAAAGGGTTAGAGACCCAGGTGGTGGGGTCGTCAGGCTTGTAGTGGTCAAGCAGCTATTTGCAGAGATTTTTGAGCTTTAATAATTTGTTTAACAATATTTGATTTATTAACAACAAAAAAAAAACACATTGTTTTCCCAAGACTATTCATATCCCCCAGGTTAGGCAGTAATGAAGTTTAAGGCTCTGCAGTTTTGGAGTACCACACTCGTGACAGAGTTCAATTGTCTCTGGAGAGAGTTGAGGCTATTGGTAGTGTATATCAAGGCCTCATCAAGTTTGTCTTGGAAGTCCCCTGCAATATGATTGGATGGTATGAGAGTACCTCCTGCAGTGCTGAAGGCCAGGCCAAGGCCTACCAATAGGAGGATGAAAACCTCCCTTGGTTGATGCGGGCAGAGTTGGAGCTTGTAAGCTGCTTCTTCTTCCTCATAGAGATGGAACAATCAAAACTGGGGAACAATGATTGAGAGAGGAAACATTTATGCATGGAGTGGTATTCCCATGCACCAAAGGAGAGCAGGTATCCTGACACAAGTGGTCCCAGTTATGGAAATATTGAGGAGACATTCAGCCCTGGTTGGCTTGGAGCTGGACAGGCAAAGGGTCATATCTTGACCAGCATCAAAGAGGGAAATATCAGTAAGTCAGGGTTGGGAATAGTTTGCTATTGATGTGGGGTATTCATGGGTCACATTAATAGGGACTGCAGTTTGCAGGGGGCAGGTGATAGAAGCACAAAAGAAGACATTAGAGGCATTGGAGTGGTTAGTAAAGGGGAGAAGGTCGGCCACATATTGGATGTATTGAGTCCATGTTAATAGTGGCTTTTTTTTTTTTTTTTTTTTTTTTTTGGTAACTTGTTTTTCCTGTGAGAGAATGTGGTGGTTAGTTTGTACCAGGTGGGGAGCAGGAACAAGCTGCCCAGAGATATGAAAAGTACCAGAAGGGGATGGTAAGAAACTAGGAGTATAGAGTTTTCCTGTCACTTCTACCTACCAGTGTTCATCCCAGGGGTCTTGTCTAGCCATACGAATGAGAAAGTGAGCCGGCGGGGGTGGGGGGGGAGCAGGTTGACAACACAAATACTGTCAGTGTCTCCAAATGTAGTCTATTTACCTTGTAAAATATGAAAAAAGAGAGTAGATAATTTTTCTGAGATTTTTTTTGAGGCAGGGTTTTAGATATAATAACCTTAGGAGAGAATTAAATATTAATGAGTCAATTTTAATTGTAAGATTTAGTTAAAACATTGACAAATCGAGAAACATAGATAAGTTGGTTGGGTACTCTAAATTCAGTCTTTCATGACAATTATGACCAGAGTAGCATCGATGAGTTAAGGTTAAGTTTACAACCTAAATGTCATAGCATCCTGCTACAAACCAGGATCAAACTCTGTTAGTCTGATGTAAGCCCTAGGTTAATAATCATTTTATATCTCAAGAAGTCTGTAATCTGATAAAGTGCTTTGTTTTTAACCTTCTGTTGTTTTTAATTAATTAATTAATTTATTTATTTTATTGACAACTTCTAAACTTACATACAAAAAATGCACAATATTTCCCTCCCCTCCCCCATTCCACTTTAGAACTCCAATCTCCATCATATCCCCTCCCTCTCTCCATTAGTCTCTCTTTTAATATGATGTCATCATCTTTTTCTTCTATTATGAGGGTCTTGCGAAAGTATTGCTAGGCACTGCAAGGTCATGGATATCGAGACCAATTTCTGTCTGGACTGTTGCATTGTAAGAAGTCATACCCTTCCTTTGGCTCTTCCATTCTATCCACCCCCTCTTCTGCAATGGGCCCTGAGCCTTGCAGGGTGTGACAGAGATGTTTCAGTGCTAGGCACTCCTCCATCCCTTCTTCTCAGCACTATGTTGCCTTTTGGGTCATCCCAGTGGTCATCACCATCTGAAAAGAGAAGCTTCTTTAACCAGAAGTGAGAGTTGCATTAATTTGTGAATATGAACATTAAGAGTAGTGCTTTCAGGGCAGCTTTAACCTTCTGTTTAAGCTTACTCATACCTTCATCCACATACTTTACTCATATCTTCATCTACATACTTTATTTATATCTTCATCTACATACTTTTACTTTATAATCTATGTAACCATTCTGTAACAATCTTTTTCATCAAACATTTCCAACATTTAAAGTTTCCTCTCCAGTTTATCCTCTTCAGTCAGTTCATCTCATAATTACCATCAAAAACCTTCATTGTTCTTACCATAAGACTTTTAATAAAAGGCCATTTGAAATAATTTTTTATAAAAGAGTAGAACACACTTGACTTACACCATTTATCTAGAATAAACATATAGATTTTATCATTTATTAATTTTAGAACTTTGTTTCTTATAACTTTTCTGAAACACATTTTTAAAATATGAAAGCAGATTTAAACATCATTAGAAATTTTCTTATAAATTTAGTATTGAGCACATCTAAATTTTTTTTTAATTTTTTAATTATTTTATTTATTTTTGGAGAGAGACACAGAGAAAGACAGACAGTGAAGGAGAGGGAAGAGATAGAGATGGGTGCACCAGCAGTCTCTCAGCTGCTGTGAATGAAATCCAGATGTGTGTGCCCCCTTGTGGTCAAGTGTGGCATTGTGCCCTTGTGTCACTTTGCATCTGGCTAAACGTGGGACCTGGAGATTGGAACCAGGTTCTTGGGCTTAGGAAGCAGGCGCCTTAACTGCTAAGCCATCTCTCCAGCCTGAGCACATCTAAATTTAAACATAAATCTTGAGACTGTTTTTCTGTTAGTAGTCCCACAGAAGCATAAAGAGATATAGTAAATTTAAAACAGTTGCAAATTCTTATAAGAAGTCCCCATCTATTCACAGCAACTTGGCCAGGATTCTGAGATTCCTTGTGCCTGCAGCCATTAGGGGTTTTCCTGGGGCAGCATAAACACCAGAGAGATCTGTGTCTTGTCTCTCTGCCCAACAATGAGATTTGTGTTTTAGCTTCCCTCTTACTCCCAGGGACACCTGGCCATTTGCCAATCAAGCCCTTCAGGGAAAAGCACTAAATAACACATTATAGGTACATCTGCCTGGAGTGGCCCAGAACTTAAATTATTTTTGATCTACTCTTTGTCCCTGGGGAATACAGTGGGACAGCATAACTCTTTTTGCAAGTCCCTCCTTTTCTGGTAGGTATGTGGTTGGGTTTATGACTTGAGTGGCTTCCACTCACATTGGTTTAGCTCAGAGACCTTTGCAAAAACTTGCAGAGAGACTTTCACCTTGTTTTACCTCCTTTCATTGTTTAACCCCTTCCTCGGTGTCTAAGCCCTGGAGTGTTGGAATTTTCCATAGCCAAGACAGCACTATCTCTCTCTCACCTCCCTTTCTATGGCCTTGGGTTTAGTCATTTTCAAGTCCTGCCAGCCAGTAGTACCTCATTACTGGAGAGTGTGTTAGGAGGCAGCTGTGTGGAGGGGTGATCTCTGGCCATGAAGCTTCTGGTCTAACTCTAGTTGACCAGTGTGTGTGTGTGTGTGTGTGTGTGTGTGTGTGTGTGTGTGTTTTCCTCTAGGGAGAGTTTTGGAGTTTTCTCAGGGCTACAGGGCAGCTCTCTGATTCTGCCAGTTTAATACTTTTTATTTTATTTTATTTTATTTTATTTTTTTTACAGATTTTGAAGCTATCTTTTTTTTTTAGTTTTTATTTATTTATTTGCAAACACACACACACACACACACACAGAGATAGAAGAGAGGCAGACAGAGAGAGAGGGCCTCTAGCCACTGCAAACAAACACCAGATGCATGTGCCCCTCATGCATCTGGCATCTGGTTTATGTGGGTCCTGGAGAATGGAACCAGTATCCTTTGGCTTTGCAGGCAAATTTAAAACTTTTTTTTTTTTTGGTTTTTCGAGGTAGGGTCTCAAGGCTGACCTAAGACATCCTTGAACTCCAGCTCCAGTTTAAAACTTAAAGGCATGCACCACCACGCCCGGCTTAAAACTTTTTAAGAATAGGAAAATCTTGCATTTTCCCCTGCCTATGATCTTAATTATTTTCAGTGTTCCTTCTGGGGGCCATTCAACATTAAAAGCTGGCCATGCAGTCTAGGACAGTGGGCTTGGTGGAGGACTTACTCCACAATGAATTTTCCACTGTGTTGGTGCTGCAGAAAAAACACAAAGACAGACAAAGCCTGTCTGAGCATGCACTGCCCAGAACAGAAATCACTTTACAGCCTTAGGGCTGTGAGCCATATACAAACTCATGCATACACATTCATTTCAAGTGCACTTTTCATATAGATTCCAGACAATCATTTCCCTTTATATATTCATTCATTCATTCATTCATTCATTCATTCAGAAGCTATGCATTTTCATTTTAAATTTCTATTCTACTTACAACTCTGGGGCAAAAGCCAAACCTTGTTAGTGGGAGCATGATAGAGCAGAGAGAAGGCCATGCACTCAGAGTGAAAAATTTCAGACCATTTGCCTGTATGTTGGTAAAAGTTTTCTAAATCAGTGAGACTTTTGAAATTAACAGGAAAAGCTGTAACTCCTTGAGTATATGTATTTGTATTGTTATTTTGGAGTTCGCATAGCTGTGGTATGATCATCAGTGAGGGGGAGGAAAAGGAGGGGGTGGGGAGGCTGGGGATGGTGTGAACCAAAAGTAAAGAAGGAAAAGGAGAAAACAGATTCCCTCTCACAGAGGAAAGAGAGACCTGCCTCTCTCCGATGGAGAAAGGAGAAATTTGTCTTTCTCTGATAGAGAGAAGAGCCTGCCTTCCTCTGATGGAGGAAGGAGAAACCAAAACTTGCCAGCCTTCAATGGGGAGGTGACCACAGAGGGTTGTTAACCCCAAGAGGAGGATGTCATTCAAGGGGGCACTCACCTATTAACCATACTTGCAGACAGCCCCATGTTGGGTGCCAGCTGTGGATCCTCTCTGTTCCTGGGGATCATTGGCCACCAACATCCTGGGCACAGGAGGATCTGAGGGGAAGCAGGGTCTTGGAGCATGTTAGTGCAGCAGGCAATGAACCAGCTGGGGGACAGTCTGATGGATAACATGCTCTCGTTCATTCAAAAGGGGAGTGGGTTTATAAACATTTGAGAAAGGTTGAGAAGACACACGTAGATCACAAGGTGATTGGATACATAGGTTTATGGGTTTCTATCTAATTGGCTGGTGTTGGAAGGCAGAAGTTGTGAGGGAGAAGTTGCAAGAGTGATAACAGATGTGGTGGGAAAAGCCTTCAGCCACATATTGGATGGCTGCAGCTGCAGGAAGACTGTTTACTACCATATAACGGTCCCTTGGGCAGCTGGATACAAGGTTAGGAACTGTAAGAGGGGCAAAACCTAACTATGGAATGCTCGGCTGCTTTGGAATGGGGTGAGGACCCGCTGGTAATACCTCCTCTGGGTGAATATGGGGTTCACTACAACCTTGTGAAAAGGGAGGGCCATCCCATCACCAGAGTGGGTTCCCAACATTAAGGCCAGCTGCAACCCCCACAGCCCAAGGTCCCTGGCCATGTCCAACAGCCCAGGCCGGCTTCCTCACAGTTCCATCCTATGTTTAGCAATGCCAAACAGGGAGAGATTTACATCCATAAGTGTAGGGTTCTGTCAAATAAGATTAAGTACAGGCAGCTGTCTCCTGAGGTAAGGTACTTATATATTGTCCTAAGGGGTCAGACTCAGAGTCACAGAATTCTTGTTAGCTACCATCAGAGGAATCTCCCCCACTGCAGTTTCAGAGGAGGGAAGTGCAACATCAATTGCTTCACTAGATGTCCAAGGTACATTTACATTTCTTGTAGATACATTAATTATACTCCATCTGAACTAATATAAACTAGAAACATTAAATATGTGTTATTCCTTCAATACTACCATGGAGGCTGCTGGCCTGGAATGGAAGTTCTCCCTCCCTATTCAGACCAGGTGCTGGGGTAGAATTGGAAAATCCAGAGACTCTCAGGCACAGGTTATGACATTGGACTAGAATTGCAGAAATTGATGTTTCCTTGATGGTTGTTGAGTTTGAATTGTTCTAGTCTCTCCTTGCTATGCCTTATAGCAGTTGAAAATGTTTACTTTTGCCTATTATATTGAAAGCATATGTGTTGTTTGATTTTACAGGACCCACGGCTAAGAGACTATCTTAAATCTCAGATGAGACCTGGAACTTTAGAACTATGTTAACTTGGTAGACTATGGGGACCTTGAAATTGGACTCAATACAATTTACAATGTGAGATGGTTATGAATCTATTGGGGTCAGTGGTGGAATGTTGTAGTTTGAATAGATGGCTTCCAATATATTCAGGGTTTTATTAGTTTGTAATTTAGATCTGTAGCCACGTGGATAGAGGAGATGTCATGCGGCAGATCTTAAGGTCCAGACTTAAGGTGTCCTGGTGGATTTGGAATTCCAGTCTAAAGATGTTGAAAGTACCTGAGTTCCACATGAAATTTTTAAGTCTGCTTGTGTGTAGTGTGGCTTTAGGGTTTTTTGACTTGGGGCTTCTCTATTTTTGCTTGATCCTTTAAGAGGGGGCAACTTCTTCTGCCATTATCGAACTTCCCCTGGATCAGCAAGCTTCACTAAATATTCCTTCCTTTACTAAACAAAAAACAAGTGCCCCCTGAAATGGAGCTGTGTTGGGAGAGATTTAAGGCCTGTGTCTTGTCTGGATACAGAAATCCACATCTGGAAACATAGGAGGCTAGAGAGGGGCCTTTGAATACAGAATGGTTACCCTGGTGGTGGGATTCAGGTGTCCCTCATAAACGTGTTCTGAATGCTAGGCTCCAAGTTAATGGAGACTTGGGAATTAATGCCTCCTGGAGGCGGTGTATTGTTGGGGGTGGGCTTATGGGTATTATAGCCAGTTTCCCCTTGCCAGTGTTTGGCACACTCTCCTGTTGCTATTCTCCACCTGATGTTGGCCAAGAGGTGATGTCCATCCTCTGTTCATGCCATCTTTTTCCACAGCTTCCCCTTGAGCCTGTAATCCAAAATAAACCCTTTTTACCCACAGGCTGCTCTTGGTTGGGTGATTTCTGTGACTGCAGCAGTAAGGTTGGTACTGAAGAGTGGTGTCATTTGCTGCTAGACATCTGACTGTGTGGCTTTGGCCTTTTGGAGCTGATTTTCAAGAGGAATGTGGAAGGATTTGAAGCCTTGGCCTAAGAGACACCTTGCAGCATGGTAAGGACAGCTTGATGGACTATTCTGGTCAGAGTTGAAAGACCTGAATGTGATGGACTGTGAGGTTTGGCTTGTGAGAGTGAGAAAGAGCTTTACCTTGAATGGGCTAGAAGCAGTTTTTGTGATAGGCTGTTATGCCTGTTTTTGAGAACTTGTGCATGGTTGCATTGCATAGAAACGGCCTGGTGTGAGCAGAGGGATATACCACAGAGAAAAATGAAAACTTTGGGCCAAAACTGCTGCCTGTTCAGCTGCAATTGTATGTGAGATTACAACCACTGAAATTGGGCCAGCTGACATGCATTGGGACAACAGAAAGAATGTGGTCATTTGAAGGGGGACTGAATGCTGAAAGGGTGTCCTGTTCTTCAAAGTCTGCTTTATATTCCCCTGGATTAACAAATTGGCACCCCACCTGGTATTATGGAGCATACAAAATGCAGGAAAGAGAGGGTCATTGAATTTGCAACATGGTCTTATGTTTTGGGAATGGCTATGGGCAATGTGAAGCAGGTTTTCTGGGTTGCCTGTATGGAGAACCAATAGAACCTTGAAGGTGGACCATGTGTTGCACTGGCGACCTGGTGGAGATGCTGGGACCACGAGAAGGCTGCTAAGGAGAACTGATGGCCCAGATGAAGTTTACCAGGACTGTGAGTAGCCTACTGGAGGGGTGGAATTGGAACTCCAGAGACTTATTGCTAGATAGAATTACCAAACTTAGAGACTTGACACTGGTTAATTGTTGGACTTGGAGCTACAGAGTTTGATGTTTGCTTTGGTTGTTTTAAATCTTGTATTGGTTGAATATTTCTTTCCTCTGCTCAATGCCATCTTTAGTAGTGTGAATGTTTATTCTGTGCCATTATGGTTTTGTTTATTTGTTTGTTTTTTGGTATTATGGCTCAGTTAAAAAACCTTGGATTACAGGGATGTTTGAACATCATTGGGATTGATAAAGCTATGGGGACTTTAAAAATTGGACTAAATGCATGTATTTTATATCACTTATGGTTATCACTTTATGAGGGTCAGGGGCAGAATGTGGTGATTTGATTCAGGTGTTCCCCCATAAACTTAAGTGTTCTGAATGCTAGGTTCCCAGTTGATGGAGATTTGGGAATTAATGTCTCCTGGAGGCAGTGTATTGTTGGGGGCAGGCTTATGGGTATTATAGCCAGGTTCCCCTTGCCAGTGTTTGGCATACTCTCCTGTTGCTGTTGTCCACCTGATGTTGGCCAGAGGATGATGTCCACCCTCTGCTCATGCCATTGTTTCCCCCTGCCATCATGGGGCTTCCCCCTCAAGCCTGTAAGCCAAAATAAACAAGCTGCTCTTGATCAGGTGATTTATGCCAGCAATGTGAACTCGACTGCAGCAGTTATCAAGAAGGGAATAACTTCATCTGTTGTATTAGAGATAAATAAGAGGCTAAACTGTGAGTTTGGAGGAGCCCTATCATTTAGGGGGATAAATTACATGTCAGAGACAGGATAAGTTTAACTTGAAAGGAGTAGAACTTGGAGAGTTTTTATCTTACAGCAACAGATATCTTAGCAAGTCACAGAGAGATATCATGTCACATATAGAAAAATCATATTATTGGACATTAAAAAGGCTAAGATAGCCCAAAATATTATTGGCTCTGGACTGGTAACATATATTTCTCCACAATTGCTGTAGTCCAGCGTTGAAGTTCTAATCACAAGGTGTGGCTTCTGAGAGCCTCAGATTTCAGTCCTTCATTTGATTTTTGTGCCTTGTATATACAACATGCTGTGGTTCTACATGGCTTTTATGAACAGGCAAGGTAGTGGTTCTTCAGGAGAGTGATAATTACCTGAGCCATTAGGAAAGAAACTCTTAGATCATATTAAATCAATTAGCCATTATGATCTGGTTAATATCGATGTATGGATTTTTTGTATATGACATGACATTTACAGGTGACCTGAATATTATATCTAAGGTTGAAAATACTAACAGAGGTGATAGGTAAGGAAGAAGAAAGTATTAACTTGGATGGGGAATTAATTGGAATTTTTGGAAATATAAAGATTTGGCTTAGGTAAAGTAGGAAGTATAAGAGACTAGTATTGTAGCATATTTGAGACATCTTAAACAATTTTAAATTTAAACATGATAGAGTTTAAGTAATTAATTTTTAAGGTTAGTTATCAGGCTTAAAGGTGTTTTTTATACAAGTTTTTAATATAGAAGGCTTATAGTTTTTACTTACTTGGTCCAGAGATCAAATGGTCTTAGCTTTAGAGGGACTAATGAAGGTATGTTAGGCCAAAAAGGTTAAAATTTGATTAATTTTAGATGCACAACAAAATTTTATATATTTAGTTCTAGTTATTTTTTTAATTATTATTTTTTATTGACAACTTTTATACTTACATACAAAAAACCCACCTGATATTTCCCTCCCCTCCCCCATTCCACTTTAGAACTCCAGTCTCCATCATATCCCCTCCCTCTCTCCATTAGTCTCTCTTTTAATTTGATGTCATCATCTTTTTCTTCTATTTTGAGGGTCTTGCAAAGGTATTGCTAGGCACTGCAAGATCATGGATATCAAGGCCAATTTCTGTCTGGGCAGTTGCATTGTAAGAAGTCATACCCTTCCTTTGGCCCTTCCATTCTATCTGCCCCCTCTTCTGCAATGGGCCCTGAGCTTTGGAGGGTGTGACAGAGGTGTTTCTGTGATGGGCACTCCTCCATCCCTTCTTCTCAGCATTATGTTGCCTTTTGGGTCATCCCAGTGGTCATCGCCATCTGAAAAGAGAAGCTTCTCTAACCAGAAGTGAGAGTAGCATTAATATGTGAATATGAGCATTAAGTGTAGTATTTTCAGGGCAGCTTGGTACGAATAATATATACATTTAGTCAGACAAGAGCAGGCTTTATACCCCTAAGGCTCATGACCTCACCTACCATAGAGTTTTGCTTAGGTTTTTCAGTACCAGGTATGTATTCCCTCCCGTAGAGAAGGCCTTCAGTCCAATTATGGAGCAGTTGGTTACCCCAAGAGTAGACATGCCACTATTGCACCTGTTCAGTCATTGGGCCTGTCTGACCAAACTTGAATATTCAGTGTCCAGTTTTCACTGCTGATGACTTCTGTCTCCCATATGCTGCATGCAGTGCAGCTTTTTCTAGCTTTCAGTTGGCTGGTCTACAGGGAGAAGGTTTTCTGCTCCACACCAGCTTGCTTTCTCAGTGACCTTGCCTCTCAGACAAGAGATGTCTTTAGCAATAGGGTCTTACTATCTGTTTCTCAAGGGAAACCAAGGGCTTTGGCAAAGGTCTTTAATGTTTTGGAGGCTACCGGGACCTCCTTGGAGTTCTAGTTATTTTTTAATGTTACCAGGGACAAACAAAATTGGGTCTGTATTCTAATGACTTCCAAGTCTAACATCAATGGAGAGAAATGCCAAGTTTTTTGGAAGATGGATGGCAGATTTAAGTCTGACTTTTTCAAGCCAAATGGGGGGAGGGGTCTCTACTCCTGTTGATATTTAGGCCTTGGAGAACCAATAAAAAGGGCCCAGATAGATGGAGGTGAACTGGTGGAACTGTAAAGGTCCAGGTCATTTATATAAATTTTGAAACAAGAAACACAGATGATGTTTGATACAGGTCAGAAGCTGTAATACAAACTATCACCTTGAAATTGTACAAAAACTACAGTGTCAGTAAAAAAGACAATGCAGTATGGAACATTACCAATACAAAAGTCTAGTACAATACAGGACATAACTTTGGGTCAGGGCCTTTTAAATTTTCTAATCCCAATTTCTATCTCAATATAAGGCATGACATTATAAATAAATTTGTCAACTTATTATAGAGAGTTAAGTTTGAATTAGATAAACAATTAAGGTGAGAGAAGTACAGAGAAACAACTTTTTATGTTAACTTATTTTATCTGAACTGAAAACATCTTAACTGAACACACTCTTCGGCAGAACCCAATTCAGACAGAGGGAGAGAGCCTCCACCAAAGTGTCACGCATGGAGTTTCCAAACACTGATTGTGTTGGAGTTCTACAACCTTTACAATATTTTGTTTGAATGCTCCTGTGTCTGTGGAGAAAAAAAGATTTATTATCTATGAGGGTTAAGACATTCCTTTCTGTCAAATAAGACAGGTTCCTTTCTGCCAAGATAAGATAATTATATATTGTCACAAAAGGGCCATGGGGTCGCATGCCTTTAATCCCAGCACTTGGGAGGCAGAGGTAGGAGGATTGCCATGAGTTCAAGGCCACCCTGAGATTACATAGTGAATTGCAGGTCAGCCTGAGCTAGAGTGAAGCCCTACCTTGATAAAAAAAGGGGGAGGCAGTTCTTATTTGTTTAACTTTAGTTGTAAATTGTTACAGAATATTTGTCATCTATTAGCTACCATAAAGAAATCTTATTGGTGCAGTTTCAGAAGAGGGAAGTGCAATATTTATTGCTTCACTGAAAGTCTTAAGAGCATTCATACATTTTTATAGATACATTGATTATATCAACATGTTTGCGATTTGTCAGTAAACCCAAATTAATCACTTCTCTAAAGATTTAAGTTATAATAATATATAATATAATATAATATAATATATAATATAAATAATATAATAATAATGTTCAGAGGCCATTGTTAGAAGCATGATCAAACCCTGGTACAAAAACATGTCTATAGTTATGGTAAGCATGTACAAACATAAAGTCAGAAATATATCATAAATCTTTTTATGATGTTTTATGAACATTGAACACTTAATGACCATAAGCACTGGAACAATTAATGACCATTAATTTAGTCACACATAAAGACCAAAACCACATGAAACAGAGAACATATGACATGACATGACTGGCCAGCATTAGACATGACAAACAACATGAAAACACAAAGAGATGTCTTTTTCTGAAGATTTTAGTTTTACTTTTTCTTTTTCTTTGGGAAGACTCTAACATGTGTAAGAGGCCTGAATGCCCTATGGGAAGGCATAGAGTTAGTTGATGAACAGATCCTGTTGATTCTACCTGGAGGCATAAAGAACAATCTGTGTGACCACTGTTCATGAGGGGTAAAGGAAGGACCACACAGGAGAGAACAGAGTCCCCATATCATCACATAGCTGTGGATCATAGGTAGATTTCTCTAGGAAAGCAAATCATGTAAGAAATCTTCAAGGAAAAACAAGAGGCACAAGGAAACCAGTGGAAACTTGAGGATGGGCTGGAAACCATTCTAAAAGGCCAATTATTGCTTAATTTGAACAGAAACTGTTAAGTTTCTGAAGCAAACTTAACATCAGATTAAGATCTCTCTCACACACACAAAGAGAGAGAGAGAGAGATTGTCATAGTTAGACAGGACAAGAGTCTCAGAATGGAGTCAAGATTATAGCAGCCTGATTGATGCAACTTTAGATGTTTTCATTGCCTCATCCTTACTCTCCTGACCAAACAATGCCCTTGGCCAGTTTCCTGCTGATCTTATTCTAGAGACAACCTGGCTCTTCTTATGATGGCAATGCATTCTCTAATTTATTACCTTCTCAGTTTGGTCCCTGTCTTCCCTGATTAATAAGTTTCTCCATTTGGTCCCTGCTGTCCCCTGAATTCCTCAGTCCTTTTGTTTTCTGTATTTCCCGTCCAAAAATAAAACTCTGTAAAAATCCAAACCATATAGACTCAAGCCACCTGCTCTTTCTCCTACAGTGAGACAGCACAGCAGCACAGTCCCCAATAAAAAGCTCTTCCTGACTCAGAGGGGTCCTACATGGTCTTGGTCTTTCACTAACCTTACATCTGGTGCCATGACTTGGATAGGAGGCTCCCAGTATCCCTTTTGGGTGGCTGGACCTCCTTCCCCTGACCAGACCACAGAGCTGCTACTGACCCGCTGAAGGCCTCAGACCATCTACCTGGTGCTGGCTCACTCACTTACCATGATTGGGCTTTACTCCTTCTCTTTCCCTTGTCCTCTCCTCTTCAATAAGTGTCCTTCAAAGGTTATCCTGCTCCTGGAGCTATGCTCTCTCATTCCCTCTCCTCTAAGCCATGCTGGCATGCCAGGCCCCACCCCCTCAATCATTTCTGGCTCCCGGCAGATCGAATTCTCAACACCTTGGCACTCTGTCTCTCTCCAGCCCACCAAGCCCCAAGGGGTGCTTTTGGCTCAGTTTGCTGACTTCAGGACACTTTCCTCCTTCCCTCTCCTCCTCCTTCTCCTCTCCACTAAGCTTCCTCAGCTGCTCTCAGAGAGGAGCCAACACTCTCTTCCATGTTCCTCCTTCCCTCTCCTCCTCCTCCTGGCCAAGTTTCCTTAGCCACCCTCAGAAAGAAGCCACACTTTCTGCCTTCCTATCCCTCAGCTGAGCTCCCTCAGCTGCTGTCAGCCACCTGGGCCCGCTACTGTTCCACAGTCCCATAGGGCTGCCAGCTCAGTGCTGCAATGGTCCTTGGCTCTGAGTGCGCAACTTCACAGAGCCACTCTGATCTGCACACCCCAGGCTTGGTCTCCGGAGCCATTCTGACCTAAACGCCCCTGGCCTGGCCCTACAGGACACCACCGGCACCACCACCAAGGCCATAATTTTTAAAAAAATAGTGTTGGGTGTGGTGGTGCACGCCTTTAATCCCAGCACTCGGGAGGCAGAGGTAGGAGAATCTCCATGAGCTCAAGGCCACCCTGAGAATACAGAGTGAATTCCAGGTCAGCCTAGGCTAGAGCAAGACCCTACCTCAAATAAAACCTGCCACCTTCCTTTTCTCCATCTTCCTCCTGAGATATCATCTTTCACTGCCAGTTTCTCACTCCTTCAGGAGCACTGACTCCCACCTTGCCCACTAAGAGGTTAAACAGCTGTTAGTCTCACCTGAACAGCCTTTGCTTACATCAGGAGCACAGGCTCCATTCACCTTCATGGGTGAGGGGATCACATTAGTGTTTTGTTATGTAAACCCAACTTAAGCTCTGGTCCTTTATGCGCATTCTTATTTCCCTTCTTTTCCTCCCTACGAGAGCCTCCTCCCTCACCCTGTCCTTCTTCCTCTCATCTGAAATGGGAAATCAGTTTTCCAATACTGTGCCTATTACCCCCCCCCAACTTGTCTCCTTCAAAACTTAAAGAAATTGCCGGGCGTGATGGCGCACACCTTTAATCCCAGCACTCGGGAGGCAGAGGTAGGAGGATCACCTAGAGTTCAAAGCCACCCTGAGACTACCTAGTTAATTCCAGGTCAGCCTGGACCAGAGTGAGACCCTACCTCGCAAAACCAAAAAAAAAAAAAAAACCAAAAACTTAAAGAAATTAATGTTCCAGAATGATATCACACCTTGCTGTTTAATCTTTTATTGCAACAAGGCCTGGCCTCAATATAAATTGGACAACGGGTCCATATGGCATGATAACTACTTTTGATTTCCAAATTCTTACTGATTTGGATAACTTCTGTTACTGCACAGGCAAAGGGTCCAAGATACCCTACAGCCGAGCATTTTTCAGTCTGCATTTCCATCCTTCCATCTGCTCTGCTTGCTCTACTCACCAGATTCTCCTAGCCAAGGCCTTGGAGACAAAACCAGATTCAATACTCCCTCCTTATTCTTCCCCACCTTCAGCTCTCAATTCTGATGCCATCAACAACCTACACACTACTACTCCTCCCGCTCTTCCTCAACCCCCTACTCACCTCCATCTAATCCATCCTCACCACCTCCACCCTCTTCTTCCCCTCCCCTCTCACCTCCTGCTCAATGCAACCATTCACACACAGATAGTTTTCCCTCTGTGAGAGGTGGTGGGAGTGGAGGTAATTGTATGCATCCATGCCCCATTTTCTATGTCTGACCTATCTCAAATTGAAGTGCACCTAGGATCCTTTTCTTCTGACCCAGCCCACTACACTAAGAAATTCCACTACCTTACTCAGGCCTATGACTTTACCTGGCGTGATCTCTGTTGTTCTAGCACTCTCATCCTAGATGAATGTGAGCACACCTGAGTGGCTGTATTATAGACCCACCTGACAATATCCACATAACTGATTCAACCTATCCAGTTGGTGCTGTGGCAGTTCCCAGGGAAGACCTAAACTGGGATTACCAGGTCCCTGCCCCTGCTGCTCAAGAACTACACCCCCCTTCACAGGGAGTGTGGCACAGGACTAGATAGTTGTCTGCCTTTTTGTGGGCCTCCAGAAGGCTTCCCACAAATTTGTTAATAAACTCCACTCAATAACTCAAAAGCCCAATGAAAACCCTGCAGAATTCGTAGGACACCTAACAGAGGCACTTATTCAATACACTCACCTCCATCCCACTTCCCAGCAAGATGTTTTGATTCTTAACACCCATTTCCTAGTTCAATCTGTCCCTAACACTCAAAAAAAAAAAAAAAAAAAAACTCAAATGCCTTGGAAATGGCCCTCAACACCCGCCCCCCACCAGGGAGATCTGTGTGAAACAGCCTTTAAGATTTTTTTTTATCTCTGGAGGGGTTGACGCCTTCCCAACAAGTGTGGAAACTGCAAATGTAGTGGCCTTCCACTTCTTGAGTACATTCTACCTCGCTTGGGCCTTCTGCTTACTATCTAATCTGACAATGAATCAGCCTTTATCTCTAAGGTAAGACTGAAAATATCCAGAGTCTGGGAATAGAATGGCAACTCTATATCCCATACAGACCCCAATCCTTGGGCAAAGTGGAAAAGTCAAATGCCATCCTTAAAGCCCAACTTTCAAAGTTAACCTCCAAGCTCCACTCACTTTGCACTTGCCCTTGTATGAATTAGTTCTATCTTATTTTCTATTTTCTCAGCCCCTTTGAACTCATATATGGCCATTCTGCCCTCCTGCAAAACCTTCTTCCCCTAAGGGACACTCTTCTCCATGGGTACTTAGTAGCATTCACTCTCATTAGAAATCTCCTTTGGGAACATGCCCACAACCTTCTTCCTCAGCCATTAAAAGAATCCACCTCTCTCTCTCTCTCTCTTTCTCTCTCCCTCCCTCCCTCCCTCTCTCTCTCTCCTAGTGATCAGGTATATCTTAAACAGTCTCATTCCCAGAGCCTCATGCCTCACTGGACTGGACCTTACCTGTTAGTTATTCTCACTACTCCTATGACAGTGAAGCTTCAGGATATTGCCAACTGGATCAATCTATCCCAACTTGAACAGGTCAAAATTCCTCTGTGGCCTAACAGGGGATAAGTATTCTTCTACCTCAACTGGTCCCCTTAAACTCAAAATCTCCTGTATTCCCACACTCCCCACCATATCAGAATGCTTCCCACGGGGACATCACTCCTTGTCTAGGATCATCCCTGGAGAGGAGGCCATACAGGAAGGGGCCATGGGTTTAGATCTGAAGGATCAAATTCAGAAAAGGCAGACAGTGGGTGAAAAGCACTGTAAACAGTTGTCTGTACAGAGGATGGAGGAGAAGGAAAATCTGATTAGCAGAGCAGTTTATACTGAGAGAGGCATGAACACAAATGAAAGAATACTTGAGAATAAGGAACCTCAGATCCCTTGTCATTTTGTCTTATGAAGTTGTCCAGATCAGTGAGGACTTGTAATTTGAAAGTTCCAAATTGGGGTCAGGTGTAGAAAGCCAAATTAAAAGTTTAGTTTTGAGGTCAGTCAGACTTAATGATATTAGATTTGATTTTAGGCAACCCAAAGGAATGTCCTTGGGAATGGAGTTGAGAGCCCATTTTATGGATAGGTAAGGTGGGGTAGAGTTAAACAAACTTTAGGTTGTCTCTGTCCACTGTTTACTTTTCTTTGGGAGTGAATAATGAGAAGACAAATTCTGTTCTTTTGTTTGCTGATCACCTGTTAAGAGGGGATTAAGGCTGTTTCCTAGATGGCCTGCTAACTCCTAGAGTGTGGCCATCTTCACACTTATAAGTTTTATGGTCCAAAATAATTCTTTCAGTGAGTTCAGTGATTAATACATCCTTCATGACATAACTGACTGACAGGGGGCTCCATGTATGTTCAGAGCTGAAATGGTCATTCTAAAAACTTAGAACTAAGTTAAGGTTTTATAGGGGCCCAATAACGGGCCATTAAGAGACATTTACATTGCCTCTAGCCAAGGAATTCCCATAAAGGGGGAAGGAACTGTAATTTAACGTCTGTGTGAATATGAGAGTGAATCAGTGGCTCAGTTCCGCTTGAGTTCTGTGCTCTGAGTTCCAGTTTATAGTCCTATGGCTGGGCATCCTTAAGATCCCCACTAAGACCTCAAGATTCAAGTGGGCTCATTCTCCAGCATACGGCATAAACTCTCATGGTGGGATTGGAATACTATTCAATCACAAATCACAAACTGAACCCACTATGGCTAAGCACTGCCAAAGTTCCTCCAGGACAAGGACAGACAGGCATTGGAATTGCTTTATTCTGTTGAAACCCTAACCCTTGTCTGTCTGTCATGCATCACTGAAACTGGGAGGGGAAGTCAAGAAGGGGAAGGGACTGTAATGACTTTTATTTTGTGTGTACGTATATGTAAGAGCCCTGAACCCATGAGTATGCGGGTGGGGGGGGGGAGGCACTCTGATGCCTCCTAGTGTGTGTGTGTGTGTGTCTGAGGCTGTGATCTATTTTTCCCAGGGTCTCTGCTCCCTAAGCAGAGCCTGGAAAAGACATGAGATCCCAGACTGAGGCCTGGAGGACCTAGAAGCCTGTGAATGGCACAGAGGGTGAGCCATGTGCTCAAGTCTCTTAGGAAGGGGACAGGGTGACTGGCTCTGACACAGCTTGTGCCAATGCCACTGTGCTCCTAGGCCCCTGGTCCTTGCTGTTTCCCCAGTGCTGGAAGTTGATCTAAAAAAAGTTAGGTGCTGCAACAACTCCTAAGCTAGTATAAGTTTCCCTGCAGACCAAAGGGAACTTATAACAATTATGAAAGAATTTGCTGTAGCTGTTTCAGTTCCTTTTGTCTCCCTTGGCCTATACATATGGACAATGGGGGTGCTAGGAGAAGGAGGAAGACAGCAGTACAGGTCTCACGGGGGGAGGGGGGGTACGCTATCTCACTGTGCTCCCCTGTGGCTGGGGGTCCATCAGAAGTTAAAACACTAAAGCTGTGAGGGGCCGGGGGGGGGGGTGGAATCATTGAAGTTTCTGGTTTCCAGAGCAGTCTGAGATAGTGGGGAATGGAGATAAAATTAAATTTCTGGCTCTTAAGTTTTCCTTGGGAGTGGATAATGGAAAGGTAAAGCCTTTCCCTTTTGTTTCCTGATTGCCTGCTGAGAGGGGATTAAGGTTGTTCCCCAGGTGGCCTGATAACTCCAAGGTTGAATCTAGCTATCTTTGAGCTTGTAAGTTTTATGGTCCAAAAGAATTTTTCCATGGAGGTCAGTGGTTCATAAAACCTTCAGTTATGTTTAGTCTTATGATAAGGTGGTAAGGAGTATTAGGAGATGTTCCCGGACAGAGACTGGCTGAGGCATTCATGACCCTACTGAGTAAATATAGGGATAAAGACCAGAAAATGTAAATATGCAGAAATGGATCCAGAAGACTTGAGAGGAAAATAAAATGTTGTCAGCCATACTAGGGTTGATTAGAAAGGGGAAATTGTTTAAAAAAATTTACAACTGGGAAATATGTGCTTAAGAGATTCTCTTTCCTTTTTATGGTTTCCTTTTGTCCTGATGGAATATAAACCTGTTTTAATGATGCAGACACATGGACAAAAGGTCATCTTGGATCTGCCAAGTGTGATATCTTCCTTTATTTGCTATTAAACTGTTTAAAGGAGACCAAAATATCCTAACTTGTTTTGTGAGTTTAAAAAAACCTATGAGAATTATAACCCAGAGCAACAGGTGCCTCAGGTGGTCACAGAGATGACAGGTTATGTACAGAAAGACAGTAAATTGACTATATTATAGGACGAATTTTCTATAGGATGAAGATTATTTGGCTCTGGACAGATAGCAATTAATTCTCCTGAACTACTGCAGATGAAGTTCTAATAATGCAGATATTAATTCAATTAGCCTCTACAACCTGGCTATTACCTTATGCAACCTTTCAGTATTTGACACATTTACAAGTGACACAGACAAATATTATATCTAAGGTCAAAAATGACAATTACAGAGCCGGGCGTGGTGGTGCACGCCTTTAATCCCAGCACTCGGGAGGCAGAGGTAGGAGGATTGCTATGAGTTTGAGGCCACCCTGAGACTACATAATGAATTCCAGGTCAGCCTGCACCAACACCCTACTTGAAAAACCAAAAAAAAAAAAAAAAAAAAAAAACAATTACAGGTGAGAGAAACAAGTTCTGTCTATACACTCCACTTTTAACTTAGCGGTGTCTGGGACCAGTCCTATATACTTAGAAGAAAATGGTTCTTTTTAATGTTAATAAAGTTGAGTCAGTCTTTGTTGGCCTTTGAACCTAACAGATATCTCTATATGATCCCTTTTAAGATTTATAGAACCAATAATAATTTGGAAAATGGGTGTTAACTCAATCTGGCTTCTCTACACTGGAAATGGATGGAAAGCAGTTATAAAATCGTTATTCTTATGGGCTAGACCTTGGGAAACAATAAGAGGGAGCCTAGAAAGTCAGCTATAATTAAAAATAACTTTTACACTGGTGTGTGATGGCATTGAGATTTGAGGTTTGCAGCATAAGACATGAGCCGGGCATGGTGTCACATGCCTTTAATCCCAGCACTCAAGAGGCAGAGGTAGGAGAATCACCAGGAGGCCACCCTGAGACTACATAGTGAGTTCCAGGTCAGCCTGGGCTAGTAAAAGACCCTATCTTAAAACAAACAAACAAACAAAAATTTTTAATTAAAAAAATAAACCTATAAGGTGATATGTAATGTGTTCTGTTAGCGAAATTTATACATTGATCGGATCATAAAAATGTTTCAAGAATGTCTTATAAATGTTAATATATTATGTACAACTATTATATTGCAGAGGTCAGTAATCATAATGTCGATGCAAGACACAGCTCTCACCTCAAGAGAGATAGTTTATTCTGGAGCCAAATATGAGTGACCATTGCCCGGGAACACAGATTTAGGTTACCCCAAATTCCATTGTTCCAATGTGTTAACAATTTCATGAAGGTTTTATAGCTACAGAACAAAAGAAAGTCATAAATCAAGCCACTTTTCAAATACACTGGCTGACCATTAGGTGGCAGGATATAGCAAAGCAGGGAAATCTCTACCATAGGCCTCAGATGCTATCTGATGAGATTCTTACTCCTTGGGTTGGTGGAAGTTGGGGTCTGTTCTTGCATTTCAGAAAGGATTACACCTGATCAACTGATACCAGGTTGTTAGTTCAGACACAGAGATGGGTAATAAATGGCTTTTAAGGGGTGTGGTGGTTTGATTCAGATGTTCCCCCATAAAATTAGGTGTTCTGAAAGCTAGGTTCCCAGCTAATGGAGATTTGGGAATTGATACCTCCTGGAGGCAGTGTATTGGTGGGGGCGGGCTTATGGGTGTTATAGCTAGTGTTTGGCACACTCTCCTGTTCCTGTTATCCACTGGCTGTTGGCCAGGAAGTGATGTATCTGCTCATGTATCATTTTCCCTGCCATCACGGAGCTTCCCCCTTGAGCCTGTAAGCCAAAATAAACCTCTTTTTGCCCACAAGCTGCTCTCTGTCAGGTGAGTTCTCCCAGCAATGTGAGCCTGACTGCAACAATGGGCTAAAGGTAGCCCAAGGTAATTTGGCTCTGACTTTCAACATTCTGCCTCTCTGTGACCACAGGAGCTTTATCAGTCCAGTCAGCCTTGCTGGAAGGAGGTGCAGCACTTAGAGCTGTTTTCTGGGAATTTTAGTTCACAATGACAAGGAAAATAATATGCTGATCTTGGTAAACTGGTGAAAATAAAGTATATGGAGTACTGCTTCAAAAAATAACTTTTAAATAAAGCTTGATAAAAGACAAATATATGAAGACTTCCAGTTAAGATGGTGGCATAGGAACCATGCCAAAACAGGCTAGGGGGTAAAAAAGCAGCAAAATACACTCTGTCACTAAAAAGTGAGGTGTATAGTAAATTAACAACCACAGCAGAGAAGTAGGAGAGATCCAGAGCGTCTAGAGCCCACAGAAGCGGGCAGAAGCGGCTCCAGAAGCAGCGGCGAGTTCCATGTGGCTGAAGCCACCAGGCTCCACCTGAGCCATAGGATTTTAAAGCCAGGTGAGGGGATTTTCCAATCACACCAGCCTCCTCACAGACTCAGGAAACGTGGCAGGAGGATGGCAGAGACCAATGGAGCAGAGTGTGAGGAAGAGGATCAAGTGGACCAGCAGGAGGACTTCAGCCACCATCCACAGCCTCCCTCCCCCACCACCAGCACAAGCACCAGCAAGCACCAGAGACCTGGGGAAGGGAGCTCACCTACCCAGCACCTGGAATGATCAGAATAGCAACCCACTGACCCACCTGGCCTTCCTGAGCCCACAACACAGCAAAGGAGGACCCAAGTGCCCATGTAGCATAGCTGAGATCAAAGCCATCCCAAAAGGTAACTGGGATTACACTAGGTCAGTACCCACCAAATAAGCCTGATGCATAGGCTTGCATCAGAAGGGCTAATTACACCTTCCATGTCAGGGTAAATTATATGTTAAATCTGATGAATGGTCAGATCTGACATTCTTAAATAAGCTATATTTTGGGCTGCTCATTTGTTGTTTCCTGATTCATAGGGCCTTTGTTTCCTCTTCTTTCGTTCATTGGGGTAGGGTCTCTCTTGGTCACAAGCTGAACTTGGAACCCTCTACAGAACAGAAATTTTAGCCTCCCAGTTGACAGGATTAAGGGAGTGGGGCAACACACATCCTTAGGGACTGTGACTTTGTTAGAGGATCTGTTTGTCATAATACCTACTTTTGCACAAATACTCTGTGCTGTTTTTCATTGAATGGGTACATTGTTTAGTTAAGTTTTTATAATTTGACTGTATTATATTCCATTCAGTCTACTTGAATACTCCCATTGCAGGCAAACCCAACAGCTAGGGTCACTTTTTTGGTTACTCTGAGAGTCTTAAGAGCCACACCTAGCACCTGAAGCTCCTACCCTGAAGATATATAACATCAGATTGATTGATACATCTAATATTACTACAGATAATTAGAAAACCCAAGCATTAAATTAATCCAAGATACAAAAGTCTCTACATTATAATACAAGAAGCACAAAAATTCAAGACAATATAAATCCACCAAAAAGTATTAATGCATCAGAAAGGACCTTCAGTGAGGCTGAAATAGAGGAAATGCCTGAGAAAGATTTCAAAAGAATGATTATAAATATGTTCAATGAACTCAAAGAGGAAATCAAAGGGTTCAAAGCCTCAAAGAGGAAATCAAAGGGTTCAAAGACCTCAAAGAGGAAATCAAAGGATTCAAGGAACACACAGGAAACCACTTTAATGAAATAAATATAAATATACCATTTTCAAATAAGCTGAACATGGGGTGTTGACTATTGCTGCCTTTAATACTTTTAGATTTATAGGGCCTTTATCTTTTGCTTTTGTCATTATTGGGGGCAGGGTCTGATACAGATCCAGGCTAACCTGGAACCCAATTCAGAACAAAATCCTCTACCTCCTAGCTGACAAGATTAAGGGTGTAGAGCAACACACATCCTTAGGGATTTTGACCTTATAAGACTGTTTGTTTTAATTACCACACTTGTATACTCTGTGCTTATTTTAATTGAAGGTATACTTTGCTCAGTTGAAGTTTAGAACTTGCTAGTAAATTGTTCCACCAGTCCACTACAATACTTAATTAACAAGCAAACTCAGCACCTAGGATTGCTTCTGAGGTTGGATTTGGGTACAAGTGCTACACTTGGCACCTTAAACTCATATCCTGAAAGTATATAAAGGTGGATCACCAAATCTAAGAACACTGCAGATAAATAGAAAACCTAAGCATCAAATCAATCCAGGATGCAAAAGTCACTACATTATAATACAAGAAACACAAAGAATCAAGACAATGCAATCCCACCAAAAATTACAAATCTATCAGAATTGTTCACCAATGAGACTGTTTTAGATGAAATTCCTGACAAAGATTTCAAAAGAATGATGTTATCTATTCTCAAAGAAATGAAAGAAGAAATGAAAGGTATCAGAGAAGAAAACAAAGGAGTTAAAGAAGAAAACAAACTCCTGAAAAAGAATACAGAAAACCAGCTTAATGAAATAAAAAGGTCATTATAGGACATAAGTAAGGAAATAGAAATACTGAAGAAAAACCAGGCTGAAATCCTAGCTCTAAAGAACACAGTCAATGAAAAAAAAAAAAAAAAAAAAAAAAACTGTGTGGAAAGTGTCACCAGTAAAATGGATGGAGAGAACAGAATCTAAACTAGAAGACCAGGTGGCAGACCTAATACAGTCCAACAAAGAGAAAGACAAGCTAATAGAAAGGTATGAATAGGAATTCCAAGACATCCGGGACACTATGAAAAGATCAAACATAAGAATTCAAGGTATAGCAGAAGGGGAAGAATTTCAATCCAGAGGCTTAGTAGGTGTTTCCCACAAAATCATAGAAGAAAATTTTCCCCAAATTGGGAAAAAATGCCAATGCAGATCCAAGAAGCTTTTAGAACACCAAACAAACAAAACCCTAGAAAGATCCTCTCCTCGCCATGTTATAATTAAACTACTAAACACACAAACCAAAGAAAATATATTGAAAGCAGTTAGAGAGAAAAAGCAAGTGACCTACAAAGGGAAACCCATCAGGATCACAGCAGATTACTCAACACAAACTTTAAAAGCCAGAAGGGCCTGGAATGATGTATTCCAAGTTTTGAAAGATAAAAACTGTCAACCAAGATTACTTTATCCTGCAAAGCTATCTACCCAAATCGATGGAGAAATAAGGATATTCCAACAAAAACAGGCTAAAGGAATTTATGGCAAATAAACCAGCTCTACAAAAAATACTTGAAGGAATCATTCACACTGAAGAGAAAGCAAAACACACACAGCAGGAAATAGGAAAAAATAAATCATACTCAAATAACAGTTAAAACAAGTGAGTAAAGTGAAAACAGGAAGAACTACAAGCAAGAAGAATTATGAGAATAAATACATATCTGTATTAGTCAGGGTTCTCTAGAGGAACAGAATAGATAGAATGAATTGTATTAAAAGGGAATTTATTGGATTAGCTTACACAGTCCAGCAATAGCAGGTTGCAGGTCTGAGAGTCAAGAAACCCGGTAGCTGCTCAGTCCACGAGGCTGGAGGCCTCAGCAGTCCCAATCCGGCACTGAAGGCCTGGAGGCTTCCTGGAGAGACGCTGCTCTTCAGTTCACCCTGGTCTTCAGTCCACACTAGAGAGCAGCAACACCAAGCAGCAAGTACCAAGTGGAAAACACCAAGCAGCAAGCACCCAGTGGCAAGCAGCTAGCAGCACCCGCAGCCAGGTGGGAGAGAGAGCCTTTCTTCCCAGAGCTTCTTTTTATCAACCAGCCCCCTCCTCCAAGAGGGGCCGCCCACTCTGGGCCGCCCACTCTGGGGGAAGGGCTTACCCCTGGGGGAAGGATTCTTCCTTTAGTTAATTCTTCCTAGAGGCAGCCTCAGAGACACACTTATGAGGAATGTCTGTGGATTCCTAAACAAATCAAGTTGACACAAACTTAACCATCACAATATCTTTCAATAATAGCTCTTAATATCAATGGCCTCAATGCCCCAACCAAAAGACACAGGCTTGCAGGCGGTATTAAAAAGCAAAATCCTACCATGTGTTGCCTCCAGGAAACTCACTTCTCAATAAAAGATAGAAACCTTCTTAGGGTGAAAGATTGGGAAAAAGGTATTTCAAGCAAATGAGCCTAGGAAACAAGAAGGGGTTGCTATCCTAATTTCTGACAGGATAGACTTCACACCAACATTAGTGAGGAAAGATAAAGAAGGTCACTTTATACTGATGAAGGGAACACTTCAACAGGAGGATATTACAATCCTAAACATATATACTCCTAACATGGAGGCTCCCAATTTCATCAAACAAACACTATTAGACTTAAGGTCAGAGATAACACCAAACAGAATTATAGTGGGTGACTTCAATACCCCACTCTCATCAATTGACAGGTTATCCCAGAAAAAAAATCATTAAATGATGTCTTGGAACAAATGGACATAACAGATATACACAGAACATTTCATCCAAATGCTGCAGAATATACATTTTTCTCAGTAGCACAAGGAACATTCTCTAAAGTAAACCATATATTAGAACACAAAGCAAATCTTAACAAATACAGGAAAATTGAAATAATCCCTTATACTCTGACCTCAATGGTATTAAACTGCAAATCAGCAACAAGAAAAACTACAGAGCATACAGAAATTCACGGAGACTAAACAGTTCATTATTGAATGTTGAATGGGTCATTGAAGAAATTAAAAAGGAAATAAAAAAATTCATAGAATCAAATGATGATGAGGATACAACATACCAAAACCGTTGGGACAAAATGAAGGCAGTCCTAAGAGGGAAATTTATAATTCTAAGTGCCTATATTAAGAAATTAGAAAGTTCACGAGTAAACAATTTAACGCTTCACCGTAAGGCCTTGGAAAGAGAAGAACAATGCAAACCAAAAATCAGTAGATGGGAAGCAATAATAAAGATTAGGGCAGAAATTAATGAAATAGAAACAAACAAACAAACAAACAAACAAAAAACAATCCAAAGAATCAATGAAACAAAGAGTTGGTTCTTTGAAAGAATAAACAAGATTGATAAACCCTTAGCAAATCTGAACAGAAGAAAGAGAGAAGAGACAAACATTAATAAAATTAGAGATGAAAAAGGCACCATTACAACAGACACCAAAGAAATTCAGAAAATAATATGGACATACTTTAAGAATATATATGCCTCTAAGTTTGAAAATCTGAAAGAAATGGATGATTTCCTTGATTCATATGACCTACCAAAATTAAATCAAGATGAAGTAAACCATTTAAATAAACCTATAACAAGTACAGCAATCCAAGCAGTTATAAAAAATCTCCTAAATTAAAAAAGTCCTGGCCCAGACATATTCCCTGGTGAATTTTACCAGCTACTTATGGAAGAAATAACACCACTGCTTCTCAAACTTTTCCATAAAATAGAAAAGGAAGGAATTCTACAAAACACCTTCTATGAAGGGGGCATCACCCTGATACCAAAACCAAAGACAAAAAAAAAAAAAAAAAAAAAAAAAAGGAAAATTACAGACCAACCTCCCTCATGAATATAGATGCAAAACTTCTCAACAAAATATTGGCAAACAGAATACAAGAATATGCCAGAAAGATTATTCACCCAACTAAGTAGGCTTTATCCCAGAGATGTAGGAATGGTTCCACATATGCAAATCAATAAAAGTAATACACAATATAAATGGTCTTAAAGGACAAAAATCACATGGCCACCTCAATTAGATACAGAAAAGGCATTTGACAAAATTCTACATCCCTTTATGGTAAAAGTATTGCAGAAACTGGGAATGGAAGGAACATATCTCAACATAATAAAAGCTATTTTTGACAAACCTACAACCAACATTGTTGGGGTCCCTCCTAGGGCCAGCCAGGAGGGACAGCAGGTCTCTGCTGAGTAGGGTGTGAGAGGTATGGAGTCATGACACAGACTCCAGGAGTTGGGTGGAAGCAGGCAGAGGGCAAGCTGCTGCAAACTCGTTTATTCAAGGAAGTGTAGGGGGTTTAAATGGTTTGGCTGGCCAATAATTGTATGGGGTGGCCCCCTTCTTGTGAACAATGATAGCCTGTCTCCTGGCAGATCATCTCTAAGCAGGTTTTTTGCAAGCATGGGACTGTAGCTGTTGTCATGCCAGGCCTGTGCACGATGCCACGTCCACAGAAGCCACTTCCTGGTTTCTTTTAGCATGCGGTCTGATTAGGGCCCAACCTGCATTATGCCATTCATATCCTCCTTTTGTTTTTATTATTGGCGACCCAGGGCAGGTATGGTTCTTTGCCAAGCCATTGTTGACCCCAGGCCCCAAGGGATCATCACATGTGATGGTGCCTGCCTTAGGTTGCTCCATCTCATGGGGTCTTACGCGTCATTGACTACCCACCATCCTAGTGAGAAAACCCAAGGGGTGTGGCTGTCACCTAGGAGGCATGAGAGGGCCAAGTGGTGGTGGCTCTGTGGTGTGCGAATGGTCCCAGCGAGCAAGAATCAATTATAGAACCTGAAAAAGACTGGGGTAAGACAGGTTTACAAATGGGAAATGGCAGATCACATGGTGGCTCAGGAGGGGTTGCCTCTTCCCAGAAAGCATTCTGTGGCAGTAGGGAGAAAAGGAGAAAAGGGGGGCATAAGTTTATAGTCCCATATCCAGACTGAGGCATTTGGCATCATCCTCTTCATCAAGGTCAGTGGCTGGACAGGTGTTTCTGGCAGAGATCCAGACCGGGATCTATGAAGTTTCTGGAAAGACACAAACATGCCCTCAGCACTGTGTTAAAAGAGTTTGGGGTCCCTTCCAGATATTAGTAAGCAGACTAAGGGTAAGGGCGTTGTGGTTGGTTGGGATCTCCAATGTTTATAGTCTGGGAACAGTCCTTCCTCATCAAAGGTGATAAAATTAAGGGTGAAGAGAGCTTCCACCAGGGCCAAGTGGGGATCCTTGGGTGACATAGTGGACTTTTGTTTTATAATTAGTTCCTTTAGGGTCCAGTTAGTTATCTCCATGATGGCTTGTCCTTGTGGGTTGTACGGGATCCCAAGAGAGTGTTTTATTCCCCAAGATTCCATGAAGGATGTGAATTGGTAGATGTGTATGCAGGGCCATTGTCAGTTTCAATCGACCAGGGATGCCCATGACCAACATAGCAGTTTTTGTCACCTTAGTGACATGGGATACCTTCTCCCCTGAGAGAGCAATAGCAAAAGTAAGCTTAGAGTAAGTGTCCACAATGACATGGACATATTTGAGGCTACCAAAGGAAGGTATGTGGGTAACATCCATCTGCCAGATAGAATTTGGGGTAAGGCCTCTAGGATTGAATCCTTGTGGCTGTAGGGGGCCCAAGGAGGCTAGGGGGTGCATGCCTTACAGGTATGGGTTAAATGTTTGCATTGGTTAAGCAAGAACTCAGGGTATAAGGTTCATAAGTTACTGGGGGATATATGGAACCTTTGGTGTAAACGTCTAGCTTGTTCCAATGGTGGCAAGGAGGAGACAGCAATAAACTTGTCTATCTGTGAATTCCCATCAGCAATAAAGCCAGGCAGACCAGTGTGTGAGTGAATGTGCTCAATAAGTCTGACGGTGGACAGCCCATTGTAAAAGGACTTGTTCAAAGTAGGAATCAATGTCAGATTCCTGGGCTGCCTTGCAGATGAGAGCCAGATCAGAGAGGGGTTTGGGGTACCAGGGCCTGGCTGTTGCATCCAGCCCTATGTTAACAGGAAAGGCAGCGAAGAATGGGGCAATGGGGCATGTCAGTGAACTGGCAGTTGCCTGGGTGTGTCCAGGACAGATTGGACTGAGGTCCTTCTAAGGGTAAAGAGGGGGAGGGGTGTTTGTGAGCGTGGCTGCCGCAGGCGGCAGTTTGGGTGGCAGTATTGGGAGGGACAAGATTTTAAGAGCCAGTTTTGATTCCTCCATACAGCTTTCATTATGGGCGGAAACCCAAAAGCCATGGAGGTCCTTTTGTTTCACTTTTAACCCATGTTGCAGGAGGAGGGCCTTAAGAGCCTACAATTGTGGCATCCTCTGATGGGGAGGAAAGTTTCCCATTATGGCATGGTGGTGTTTGGGGGGGCTAGGATGGGACACTCCTGAATCAAGGAGAATGAGGAAATGATAACTCAGATCAAAAATGATAGCCCAAAGGATAATCATGCAAACCACAACACCTAATGCCGAGACCAGCTGAGACATACAGATAGAATGTTTAGGACCCACATGTCTTGTGCTTAGTGGGGGACTTCCATGGGTCATTACTCCATGGCCGTATGCCCACACAGTGTCTCCGGGGAAGCTCAGCCAACAGCCTTGCCTTGGTTCTGAAATTGGGTGGGTCAGACCCTTATGTGATTTCACCAGGATGAACTGAGAGTGGAGGGACTGACACGGGCTTCAGGACCATGCAGCAATGTGTGCCTTCCTGCTGGGGAAAAGGACAAACAAAAGGAAAAGGGGAAGGAAGAGACTGCCTGCTCACCCTTGGGCAGCTGTCAGCACACAGAACAGCAAGGGGCCTACTCACCAGACCATCAAGAAGGGGGCATCTCGCCAATGCCAAGGGGTCAGAGGGTCCCTGTTCAGGCACCATATGTTGGGGTCCCTTCTAGGGCTAGCCCAGGAGGGACGGCAGGGTCTCTGATGAGTAGGGGGTGAGAGGCGTGGAGTCACACATAGACTCCAGGAGTTGGGTGGAAGCAGGCAGAGGGTGAGCTGCTGCAAATTTGTTTATTCAAAGAAGTGTAGGGGGTTTAAAGGGTTTGGCTGGCCAATCATTGTATGGGGTGTCCCCCTTCTTGTGACCAATGACAGCCTGTCTCCAGGCAGATCATCTCGCAGCAGGTTGCTGGTGAGCATGGGACTATAGCTGTTGTCATGCCAGGCCTGTGCAGGATGCCACATCCACAGAAGCCATTTCCTGGTTTCTTTTAGCATACAGTCTGGCTAGGACCCGACCTGCATTGTGCCATACACAACATAATACAAAATAGGGAAAAACTTGAAACTTTTCCACTTAAATTCAGGAAAATGACAAGGGTGTCCACTTTCCCCACTTTTATTTAATATAGTACTGGAAGTCTTAGCTATAAGTCTTAGCTATAAGGCAAGAGACACTAAAAAAAGGGATACAAATTGGAAGGGAAGAGATCAAGTTATCATTATTTACAGATGGTATGATTTTATACATGAAAGACCCTAATGTTAGAGCTGATAAACACGTTTAGCAATGTAGCAGGATACAAAATAAACACAAAGAAATCAGTAGCTTTTCTATATACTAACAACACACATGCAGACAATGAACTCAGGGAATCTCTCCCATTCACAATTGCCTCAAAAAAAGTACTTTGGGGCTGGAGAGATGGCTTAGTGGTTAAGGTGCCTGCCTCCTAAGCCTAAGAAGAACATTGGTTCCAATCTCCAGCAGTTCCAACCTCCAGGTCCCACGTTTAGCCAGATGCAAAGTGACGCAAGGGTGCAATGCCACACTTGACCACAAGGGGGCACATGCATCTGGATTTCGTTTGCAGCAGCTGAGAGGTTGCTGGCGTGCTCATCTCTATCTGTCTTCCTCTCCTCTCTCTCTCTGTCTCTCTTTCTGTCTCTCTCCAAAAAAAAGTACCTTAGAATAAACTTAAACTAGGAAGTGAAGGATCTCTACAATGAGAACTGTAAAACACAAAAGTGAGAAATTGCAGAAGACACAAGGAAATGGAAAGACATTCCATGTTCTTGGATTGGAAGAATAAATATTTTAAAATGTCAATCTTACCAAAAGCAATCAACACATTTAATGCAATCCCCATTAAAATTCCAATGGCGGGCTGGAGAGATGGCTTAGCAGTTAAGGCTCCTGCCTCCTAAGCCTAAGAACACTGGTTCCAATCTCCAGCGGTTCCAATCTCCAGGTCCCATGTTTAGCCAGATGCAAAGGGGCGCAATGCTGCACTTGACCACAAGGGGGCGCACAGATCTAGATTTCGTTCCCAGCAGCTGAGAGGCTGCAGTCGTGCCCATCTCTGTCTGTCTTCCTCCCTCTCTCTCTCTCTCTCTTTCTGTGTCTCCCCCCCCCACTAAAAAAAAAATTTCAATGGCATTTTTCACAGAAATAGAAAAAAATAATCCTAAAATTCATCTGGAAGCACAAAAAAGCCTCGAACAACCAAAAACAATTTTGGGCACCAAAATTCAGGCTGGTGATATCACCATACCTGATTTTAAGTTATATTACAAAGCCATAGTAACAATAACAGCATGGTACTGGCACAAGGACAGACATGTAAATCAATAGAACAGAAGACCCAAATATTAATCCAGGCAGCTACAGCCATCTGATTTTTGACAAAAATGCCAAAAATATTCACTGGAGAAAGATAGCCTCTTCAACAAGTCATGCTAGGAGAAATGGATATCTATATGTAGAAGGATGAAAATAGATACTTGTCTCTGTCCATGCACAAGAATCAAGTCCAAGTGGATCAGGGACCTTAATATCAGACTGGAAACAATGAAGCTGCTAGAGGAAAAGTTAGGGGAAACTATTGAACCTATTGGTATAGGCAATGACTTTCTGAACATAACTCCAATTGCTCAAGAAATAAAACCATTAACCAACCACTGGGATCTCATGAAATTACAAAGCTTTTGTACATCAAAGGACACTGTGAATAGAGCAAAGAGACAACCTACAGAGTGGGAGAAAATCTTTGCCAGCTATGCATCTGACAGAGCATTATATCCAGAATATACAAAGAACTCAAAAAACAGAACAATAAATCAAACAACCCAGTTAAAACATGGGCTATGGGGCTGGAGAGCTGGCTTAGCAGTTAAGGTGCCTGCCTGCTAACCCTAAGAACACTGGTTCCAATCTTCAGTGGTTCCAATCTCCAGGTCCCATTTTTAGCCAGATGCAAAGTGATGCAAGGGCGTAATGCCGCACTTGCCCACATGGGGGCGCACTCATCTGGATTTTGTTCACAGCAGCTGAGAGACTGCTGGCATGCCCATTTTCTGTCTCCCTCTCCTCTCTCTTTCTCTGTCTCTCTCCAAAAAATAAAAATAAAAATAAATAAAATAAAAAAATGGGCTATGGAACTAAATAGAGAGTTCTCAGAAGAAGAAATACAGATGGCATATAAACATCAGGTAAATGCAAATGAAAACTACTTTGAGATTCCATCTCACTCCTGTCAGAATGGCTACTATCAAGAAATAAAATGACAATAAGTGTTGTCAAGGATGCAGAAAAAAAGAACACTTGTACACTGTTGGTGGGATTGTATTCTGGTCCACCATTGTGGATATCAGTGTGGAGATTCTTGAGACAGCTAAAAATAGATTTACCATATGATCCATCTATAGCACTCCTAGGCATATATCCAAAGGACTCTTCTCACTATCTTAGAGATACTTGCACAACCATGTTTATTTCTGCTCTATTCACAATAGCTAGGAAATGGAACCAGCCTAGATGTCCCTCCACAGATAAATGGATAATAAGATGTGGTATATTTACACAATGGAGTTCTATTCAGCAGTAAAGAAAAATAAAATTATATAATTTGCAGGGAAATGGATGGATCTGGAAAGGATTATACTGAGGTAACCCAGGCTCAGAAAGCCAAACATCACATGTTCTCTCTCATATATGGATCCTAGTTACAAATGTACAGACTTGTGTGTAAGCTGGAACCAAAAATTGGTAGCAGAGGCCAGTAAGCTGGTAAAAGCTTGTAAGAGAGGGAGGAGAGTGATGGACTTAAGGGGATGGTATTGTATATATGAAATAGAAGAACAGATTACAGGCAGGGGAAAGGCCTAAGTGAGGCCAAAGGAAGAGAATGTGTAAAAGAAGGGCAGGGAGAGGGTCAATCAAAATTCAAGATATTCTGAATAAGACTTATGTAAACCTACTTTTTTGAATAATGGCACGTCCAGAGGCTATAGATTGTGACTAGAAAATTTTCAGTGCCTGTGATGGATACTTTCCTGTGAGTTGTTGGCCAGGAAGGTCCCTGTTGCCTCCAAAACATTACAGGCTATTGCCAAGGTCCTTGGTTTCCCTTGAGAAACAGATAGTAAGACCCTATTGCTGAAGACCTCACTTGCCTGAGCAGCAAGGTCACTGAGAAATAAAGCTGATGCTGAGCAGAAAACCTTCTCCCTGTAGACCAGCCAACTGAAAGCTGGAAAAAGCTGCACTGCATGCAGCCATATGGGAGACAGAAGTCATCCACAGTGAAAACAGTGGATGGTTAGAGAAGGTCATCATATGGCAATGACCACTGGGATGACCCAAAAGGCAACATAGTGCTGAGAAGAAGGGACAGAGGGTGTCCAGCACTGAAAAAGTCTATACCCTTTTAATTCTCTCTAAATTAATAATGGTTATCCCATTCAACTGGTGCTGACTTCCTTCTTCATTCTCCATTGGAGAATCTTCTCATTTTCAGACAGTAGCTGGTCCTGAGGAGATAAATGACCCAGATGAAACCACAGAGGAATTGGGGAAATGAGCAAAAGTGCTGCTTTCTTAAAGAATCTCATATCAGCACAAGGGTGAAGGAGATCGACACTGAAGACACTCAATACCTACCAAACCAGAGATCCAGAGGCCCCTAATTGCTCATCTGAAGTAGACTTAAAATGCTCCTAACATGGCTCAGGGAAATTCTTAGAAAAGGGGGTGGAAAGATTGTTAGAGCCTACAAGTTGGGACATTGCCTTCCCCCATAATGCAAAACCCTCAATCCCCATGGGGTTGACCTGCATCCCCAATGAAGAAGGTCTCTTCAGAAAAGGCGCAGGGAGGAGGGAGAGGATGGTACCAACATGTTGTTTACATACTAAATATGTTCATATCTAATAAAAATATATTTAAAAATGGCTCTGGAACTAAATAGATAGTTCTCAAAAGAAGAAATACACATGGCATATAAACATCTAAAAAATATTCTACATCTTTAGCCATCAGGAAAATGCAAAATAAAACTACTTTGAGATTCCATCTTACCCATGTTAGAATGGCTACCATCAAGAAAACAAGTGACAATAAATTCTGGCAAGAATGTGGACAAACAGGAACACTTCTACACTGTTGGTGGGAATGTAAACTAGTGCAGCCATTGTGGAAATCAATGTGGAGGTCCTGAGACATGTAACAATAGATTTACAATATGACTCAGCTCTACTCCTTCTAGGCATATATCTTAAGGACTCATCTCACTACCTGAGAGATACTTGTCCATCATGTTTATTGCCACTCTATTCACAATAGCTAGGAAATGAAACTAGCCTAGCTGTCTCTCAACTAATGAATGGATAATGAACATGTGGAACATTTTTATAAAGAGATTCTATTCAGTAGTAAAGACAGCACACACGTGTGAGACAAAACATGTAGAGACCTGGCCAGAATCTGGAAGAGTGTCAGTCCCCAGACAGTTAGCTAGTCTAGTGTCAGAGGGTGCTATATGAGCAACTGGGGGAAAATGGCCAACATCTGTCCAAACAACTCACAGTCTAAGCTACCCAGCAGGAAACAACCTGACATAATGCTCAAACAAGTGCAGTAGTGGCACACAGCCATGGTGGGTTACCAACTGCTCTTGATTTGGCTAATAGATCCATTCAGTGGAATGGAATTCATTGCTGGAACTGGAAAATAAGTCAAAACCATGGACAAAAATGAGCTCAGTTTCCAAGATCAAATGTGGGCGAGAAGAGGGCCTACGCATATAAAATTCCCTCTAAAATATCTAGCCATCCCATCTATCTAGTACTAACTTCTCTCTCCGTTGGAGAATTTGCTTATCTTTTTCAAATGGACAACAAACTTGAAGGGAGGATCAGCCAATCACACCTCACCAGGGCCCCAGCTGAAACCATAGAATATGCAGGGGAAGGGCAAGAGTACAACCCCACAGGGAATACCTGCAACCCCACTGAGGAGGGTCCCAAAAGGAATAGGGGCAGGGACAAGGGAAAAAAATGGTACCAACACATGAAATATCTTTACAAAATATGTTATAATAATAATAAAGAGTGCATTGTAAGTCCCATCCTTCCTTTGTCTATTACATCCTTCTGCCACCTCTTCCACAACAGACCCTGAGACTTGGAAGGTGTGATAGAGATGTTTTAGTGCTGATCGCTCCTACATCACTACCTGTCAGAACTATGGTGTCTTTTGAGTTATTCCAGAGGACATTGCCATCTGAAAAGAGATGCTTCTCTAACCAAAAGTGAGAGTAGAATTAATATATAGGTATGAATGTTAAGAAAAGTGTTTGTCCGTTTGGTAGAAATAATATATGTATTTAGCCAGACACCATCAAGTGTTAGATCCCTAGGGTTAATGATCTACCCCCTCTTAGGTTTTTTAGAGTTTTTCAATACCAGGCATGTATTCTGTCCTGTGGAGTGGAGTCCAACTAGTGAACAATTGGTCTCACTGATAACAGACATGCTACTATTGTACCTGTTGGCATATTTGGACTGGTTAGCTAGACTTAAGGCTTGAAATGTCCACTGTTGTTTAACTCCACTGACAACTTCTTTCTCCCATAGGGCTGCATGCAATGTAGCTTTTTCAGCTTTCTCTCAGCTCGTCTATAGAAAGGAACTTTTCAGCTCAGCTCCAGCTTGACTTCTCAGTGACCTTGCAGCCCAAGCATGTGCAGTCTTCAGCAATAGGGTCTTATGATTTATTCCTGGTGGGAAACCAACAATATTAAAGCACTAATAAGAAAAGCTCATGACCAGAGTCCATATTCCAATAAACCTTTAAAGAAGTGCTAAACCAATGCTCAACTGTTAAAAATATATAGAGAAAAGGAATACTATGAAACATTCCATGAGGTCAGCATTACCCTGATATAGAAATTGGAAAGTGACACAACAGTAAAAGAAAACTATAGACAACATCACCTGATAAATACAAAAGAAAGTCTCACCAAACTATTCACAAATCAAAACATACATATGAGTCAACATGCATCTGAATCAGGTAGTTGGGTCGCCCTAACCATGAGCTCTATTTCACTCTATTTTATTCTAAACTATACTCCCCTCTTATTATCCCTCTGGATTCCCCCCTAAAGCTAAAAAGCTAAAAAAGATAAGCTCAGCTTCTCAGCAGTTAACTCATACAGTGACTTAGTAAATCAGTTCAACTTTCAGCTTCTTTTCCACTACAGGTTTAATTCCCCAGCTACTTACATAAAGGCAGACATGTATTCACTTGGAGTGGCAAAAGACCCTGGCACGTCCATACATAAATAAATGAATAAATAACTAAATAAGTAAATAAATAAATAGAAAAAAAGATATCCTAGGAAAATGTATTATGTCTTTAGTGAATTAAAGTTGCCATGAAATAAAAGAAATAAAATAGTGTTTAAAAAATAAATACACGACAAACATATAACAAATGTTACACTACATGGTGAAACAGTCAAAGAATTTCCTCTAAAATCAGGGAAGCAATGGATGACCACTCTCACAACTCTTATTCTTTATAGCTTTTGAAATCTTAGTTGCAGCAATAAGAGAGAGAAATAAAGGAAATAATACATAGGAAAGAAGAAGTCAAATGATCCTTATGTGCAGATGACATGATTCTGTACTTAAAAGACCTTAAAGACTCCACCAGAAAAGTATGAGAACTGACAAAGACTTAAGTAAATTAGCAAGATACAACATTAACATACAGAACATTTCTGAGAAAGAAAGCAGGGAAAATTCTATCCAGCCCATTTATTTATTTTTATTTATTTGTGAGAAGAGAGTAAAAGAAGAGAGAGAGAATGGACACACCAGGATACCAGGGCCTCTTGCTACTGTAAATGAACTGGGGAGGGAGGGTATCCTGTGAACCTTTTCTCTTCTCCCCTCTGTGGGAGCCTGGACTATGCATTCTCCTTGGTCAGTGAATGTTTCAGAGTGGTCTAGGTAGTAAACGGTATTATTTTAAAAGTAATCTCTGGTTTTATTACCTTAATGTAGGGTTCCTACCCTTCCTTGATATTTGAGAGAGATAGATGAAAGTGATCACTTAGTTGCTATTTTATCATCATATGTGTTTTTACCCTGGTATACACTTTAGGTAAGTCTTATGTTTGTCATACAATGGAGTTTGTAACCTGATCAAATACCTTGACTTAGTTTACCTATTTGACCTTTTTGTCTACTGAGAAATTTTATCTGACAGAGGTGATTTCAAGTGTTTAAAAGAAAGGAACTATAAAGAGAAACAAAGTTATATGCTGTTTATCATTCCCTTTTCCTTGTCAGAGACAATTGGCCATTTTGTCTCTGGCAGGGTATGGAAGATACATGGCATAAACCTGCATGGGTTCTGATATAAAGGGGGTGCCATCCCTTTTCCAGAGTCCAGCTTGCCATGACTTTAAATAGCACATAACAGTAAGCAAGAGCAAAAGGAAATGATCAAGTGAGAGCTAAGCATCCTGACATTTCTTGTCCTATTTTGAAATTATTTGTCTTTACCTAGGAAATTTATTTTACCCATTTGTAATACAAAGGTGATAGGGTCTTATCTGTGTCTAACCTGGAGAGACCTCCAAAAAATGTTAATTATACCTGTCCTTAGGACTTTGTGATCCTCCCAGGACAGGACATTACCTAAGTCTAATGTAAGCTGAATTTAGATTATCTGCATCCCTATATAAAAAATTTAGAGCATTCTTAAGAGACTGTAAACAGCTGAAAAATCCTTAATTTTAGGGATGGTGTTTATCTATGTTTAGCCTAAAAATGAGTCTTTTTGTTCCTTGTAAAAGGAAATTAAGCCGGCTGTGGTGGCACACACCTTTAATCTCAGGACTTGCAACGCAGACATATAGGTGGATCGCCTAAGTTTGAGGCTATCCTGAGACTACATACTGAATTCTAGGTCAGCCTGGGCTACAGCAAGACCCTACATTGAAAAACCAAAACCTAAAATAGAATAAAATACAAAGGAAATAAATTTTAGGCAAAATTTGGTCTTTGTAGAGCTCTGATATCCTTTCTACATATGTGCACCTTAATCCACATATTTTAACATTGTGATCTAAGTTCCATTCAAAAAGAAAAAGCATTCTTAGCCAGCATTCTATGTTCAACATTGAAACACTCCCTCCCAGTTCCTTTAATCATTTAATCTCAACTCATAAGTAACAATATTTCTTATAAGACTATTAAGAGACTACAACAAGTAGATTTATCTTATTATCATGTGATAGAGAAGCAGGTCTAGCCTCAAAGGGTTAATTAACCATCTTATTATTGGAAACTTGTAGAGAAACACCCTTAGCAGAAAAACTTAGAATATCCTTATTGTTATATCATCAAAAATCTCTACATTTAAAGCTGGGCGTGGTGACGCACGCCTTTAATCCCAGCACTTGGGTGGCAGAGGTAGGAGGATCGCCAAGAGTTCAAGGCCACCCTGAGACTACATAGTTAATACCAGGTCAGCCTGGACCAGAGTGAGACCCTACCTTGCAAAACCAAAAAAAAAAAAAAAAACCTTTACATTTAAAATGAAATTTAAGAAAAAGTACAGCCAGACCAGACTTAATACCAGTATATATATGTGTAAATTTTTATATAAACCATAGATTTATGACAGCTCTTGTTAATAAATTTCATGAAATACATGAAATTCTAAAAGGTAGAAGCCTATAAATTAAGGCAGAACATGATAACTGTTTGGGAGATAATATTTATCAGTACTTTTGGAAATTACATGAAATAATGAGGTCATAGATCAAATGGATCTAATAGATGTCTACAGAAGACTCCATCCAAATGCTGCAGAATCCCTATTCTTTTAAGCAGCACATGGAACATTCTCTAAAATAGACCATACATTAGGACAAAAAGCAAATCTTAACAAATACAGAAAAACAGAAATAATTCCTTGCACTCTATCTGATCACAATGGGATTAAACTATAAGACAACAGCAAGAAAAGCTATAGCGCATACATAAAATAATGGAGACTAGACAGTACACCAACAAATGATGAATGGGTCAATGAAGAAATCAAGAAGGAAATTTAAAATCATAGAATCAGGGCTGGAGAGATGGCTTAGCGGTTAAGGCACCTGCCTGCAAAGCCTAAGAACGTCAGTTCCAATCTCCAGGTCCCACGTTTAGCCAGATGCACAAGTGATGCAAGGGCACAATGCCGCACTTGACCACAAGGGGGCGCAAGCATCTGGATTTCGTTCACAGCAGCTGAGAGGCTGCTGGCATGCCCATTCTGTCTTCCTCTCTCTCTCTCTCTGTCTCAAAAAAAAAAAAATCATAGAATCAAATAATAATGATAACTCAACATACCAAAACCTTTGGAACCCAATGAAAGTAGTCCTGAGATGAAAATTTATAGCTTTAAGTAAATATATTAAGAAATTAGGGGCTGGAGAGATGGCTTAGTGGTTAAGCACTTGCCTGGTAAGCCTAAGGACCCCGGTTCAAGGCTCGATTCCCCAGGACCCACGTAAGCCAGATGCACAAGGGGGCGCACGCATCTGGAGTTCGTTTGCAGTGGCTGTAGGCCCTGGCACACCCATTCTCTCTCTCTCTCTCTCTCTCTCTCTCGCTCTCTCCCTGCCTATTTCTGGATCTCTCTCTCAAATAAATAAAAAATAAAATATTAAAAAAAAAAAGAAATTAGAAACTAAAACAAAAAAAAAAGAATCAATGAAATACAGTTGGTTCTTTGAAAGGATAAACAAGATGGATAAACCTTTAGCAAATCAAATGAAAACAGAGAAGAGACACAAATCAATAAAATCAGAGATGAAAAAAGGCACCATTACAACAAACACCAATGAAATTCAGAAAATCATGAGGATATACTTTGAGAAAATAGATGAGTTATTTGATTATATAACCTACCAAAATTAAATCAAGATGAGATGAACCATTTAAACAGATATTATAGCAAGCATGGAGATCAAAAGAGTTACAAGAAAAAAAATCCCCCAACTAAAAAATGTCTAGGCCCAGAAGGATTCACAGGTAAATTTTACCAGACCTTCATGGAAGAACTAACACCAAAGCTTCTCAAACTTTTCCATAAAATGGAAAAGGAAGGAATATTACCAAACTTCTTCAATGAAGCCAGCATTATGCGGATGCCAAAACCAGACAAAGACAGAACAAAAAACAGAAATTACAGACCAATCTCCCTCACAAACATAGGTGCAAAAATTCTCAACAAAATACTGGCAAACAGAATACAATAATATATCAAAAAGATCATTCACCTTGACCAAGTAAGCTTTATCCCAGAGATGCAGGAATGGTTCAACATATGCAAACCGATAAATGTAATACACCATATGTTGCAGTCAGGTTCACAGTGCTGGCAGAAAACATCTGAACAAGAGCACCTTGTCGGGAAAAAAAAGGAAGGGGGTATTATTTTGGCATACAGACTCAAGGTTAAGTTCCATGAAGGCAGAGGGAAATGATGGCATGAGCAGAGGATGGACATCACCTCTTGGCCAACAGACCAGGAAAGGGTGCCAAACACTAGCAAGAGGAAGCCCACCCACAACACTACATTGTCTCCAGGAGAGTTTAATTCCCAAATTACCATCAGCTATGGACATGGCATTCACAACACCTATGTTTACGGGGGACAACTGAATTATACCACCACATCCCATCCTGATCCCCATAAACTGATAACCAAACATGATGTAAAATGTAATGCACTCATCCAACTTTAAAAGTCCCCATAGTTGGGCTGGACAGATGGCTTAGCAGTTAAGATGCCTGTCTGCTAAGCCTAAGAACACCCGTTCGATTCTCCAGGTCCCATGTTTAGCCAGACGCAAAGTGACACAAGAGTGCAATGCCACACTTGCCTACAAGGGGGCGCACGCATCTGGAGTTCATTCACAGTGGCTGAGAGGCTGCTGGCATGCCCAATTGCTATCTCTCTGTCTCTCTCTCCAAAAAAAGAAAAGGTCCCCATAGTTTTTAATCAATCCCAATGATATTCAAACATTCCCAAAGTCCAAGATCTTTTAACTGAGCCATAATACAAAAAAAAAATCCCCCCCCAAACCCATAATGGCACAGAATAAACATTCACACTGTAAAAGATGGCATTGGGCATAGCAAAGAAATACTCAACCAATACAAGATTTAAAGATGGCAAAAACATCTAACTCTGTAGCTCCAAGTCCAGCAACTCTAACCACTGACAAGTCTCCAAGTCACTTATATCCAATGACGAGTCTCTGCAGTTGCAAATCTTGCCCCTCCACCTGGGCTACTCACAGTTCCAGAAAACTATCCGGGGATGGCAGCCATCTCATAGCTCTGGCATCTCCATTGGGTCTCCACTACAGCCCAGGGTTCATCCTCATGGCTCCACTGGGCTCCACACAGGTAATTCAACAAGCCTGCTTCACATTGCCCATGGCCATTTCCAAAACACAAGACCGCGTTGCAAACTCAATGACCTTTTCTTTCCTGCATTTCTTATACTCCACAATACCAGGTAGGGTGCCAATTTATTAATACAGGGTGGAATAAAGCAGACTTTGAAGAACAGGACACTCCTTGAACACTCAGGCCCCTTCAAAACAGTCTACATTCTTCCTGTTGACCCAGTGCAGGTCAGCTGGCCCAATCTCAAAGGTTGTAATCTCTCAATTGCAGCTGAATGGGCAACAGTTTGGGCCCAAAGATTGATTGATTGATTGATTGATTTTCTCTCTTTCTCTCTCTCTTTCATTTTTATGCCATACCCCTCTGCTCACTACAGTTCATTTCTACACAATGCAACTGTGCACAAGTTCTCAGGACACGGGCATAACAGCAAGCCTCTCACACAAACTGCTTCCAGCCCATTCCAAGTGAAGTTCTTTCTCACCCTCATAAGCCAAACCTCACAGTCCATAGTTCTTACTGCATTCAGGTCTTTCAACTCTAACCAAAATATTCTGTCAGGTTGTACTTATAGCACCGCAACATGTCCCTTAGGCCAAAGTCTCAAATCCTTCCACATTCTTCTAAAAAATCAGCTCCAAAAGGCCAAAGGCCACACAGTCAGGTTTCCAGCATCAATGACCCTACTTCTTGTTCAGTACTAACTTTACTATTGCAGTCAGGTTCACACTGCTGGCAGCAAACACCTGACAAAGAGCAGCTAGTGGGACAAAAAGGGTTTTATTTTTGCTTACAGACTTGAGAGGAAGCTCCATCATGGCAGGGGAAAACAACAGCAAGAACAGAGGGTAGACATCACCTCCTGGATAACATCATGTGGACACCAGCAACAAGACAGTGTGCCAAACACTGGCAAGAGGAAGCCAGCTATACCACCCATAAGCCCACCCAACTGCCTCCAGGACAATTTAATTTGCAAATTGTCTTCAGCTGTAGACATGGAATTCAGAACACCTAAGTTTATGAGGGACACCTGAATCAAATCACCACATCACACCAGTGGACTGAAAGACAAAAATTACATGATCATCTCAATAGATGTAGAAAAGACATCTGACAAAATCTAACATCCCTTCATGGTAAAAGTCCTAAAGAAACTGGGAATAGAAGGAACATATCTCAACATAATAAAGAGTACTTATGACAAACCTACAGGCAACATAATACTAAATGGGGAAAACGAGAAGCTTTTGCACTAAAATCAGGAAGATAAGGATGTCCACTGCCCCCAATTTTATTTAATGTAATACTGGAAGTCTTAGCTATAGCAATAAGGCAAGAGACCCACATAAAAGGGATACAAATTGAAAAGGAAGCGAAAAAACATTATCATTATTTGTAGATGATATGAATCTATTTATAAAGGACCATACAGACTCTACCAGCAAACTGTTAAAGCTGATAAACACTTTTAGTAATGGAGCAGGATAGAAAATAAGCACACAGAAATCAGTAGCTTTCCTATATACTAACAACAAGCATGCTGAGGATGAAATCAGGAAATCTCTCCCATTCACAACTGCCTCAAAAAAATAAAATAAAATAAAATACCTTGGAATAAACTTAACCAAGGAAGTGAAGGATCTCTACAATGAATCTTTAAAATGCTCAAGAGAGAAATTGCAGAAGACACTAGGATATGGAAACTCAACCCATGTTCTTGGATTGAAAGAATCAATATTGTGAAAATGTCAGTCTTGGGCTGGAGAGATGGCTCAGTGGTTAAGGCACCTGACTGCTAAGCCTAAGAATGCTCGTTCAATTCTCCAGGTCCCATATTTAGCAAGACACAAAGTGACACAAGGGCACAATGCTATACCTGCCCACAAGGGCGTGCACACATATGGAGTTTGTTCACAGTGGCTGAGAGGCCACTGGTACACCCATTCTTTCTTTCTCCAAAAAAATTTTAATAAAATAAAAAAATAAAGAAAATGTCAATCTTACTAAAAGAAATATACACATTTAATGGAATCACCAACAAAATTTCAGTAGCATTCTCCACAGAAATAGAGAAAACAATCCTAAAATTCATTTGGAAGCATTAAAAACCTCACATAGTCAAAACAATTTTGAGCAACAAAAATAAGGCACGCAGTATCATCATACATGATTTTAAGCTATATTACAGAGCCACAGTAACAAAAACAACATGGTACTAGCACCAAAACAGATACATAGATCAATGAAACAGAATTAAGGACCCAAGCCGGGCGTGGTGGCACACGCCTTTAATCCCAGCACTCGGGAGGCAGAGGTAGGAGGATCGCCAAGAGTTCGAGGCCACCCTGAGACTACATAATTAATTCCAGGTCAGCCTGGACAAGAGTGAGACCCTACCTTGCAAAACCAAAAAAAAAAAAAAAAAAAAAAAAAAAGAATTAAGGACCCAGATATAAGTCTGCGTAGCTACAGCTATCTGATTTCTGTCAAAACTGCCAAAAATATTTATTGGATAAAAGACAGCCTCTTTTACAAATGGTTCTGGGAAAACTGTGTAGAAGGATGAAATAGATCCTTCTCTCTCTCTCCATGCACAAGAATCAAGTCCAAATGGATCAAAGACCTTAATATCAAACCTGAAACTCTGAAACTGCTGGAGGAAAAACTAGGGGAGATGCTTCAACATATTGCCATAGGCAACAACTTTCTGAACATAACCCCAGTTGCTTAGGAAATAAAACCATTAATCAACCACTGGGACCTCATGAAATTAAAAAACTTTTGTATAGCAAAGGACACTGTAAATACAGCAAAAAGGAACCTACAGAATGGGAGAAAATCTTTGTCACCTATACATCTGACAGAGGATTAATAGCTATGATATACAAAGAACTCAAAAAAGTATATAAGAAATCTAACAATCCAAGTAAAACATGAGATTTAAAAAATGCAGATGGCTTATAAACATCTAAAAAAATGTTCTACATCCTTAGCCATCAAGGAAATGCAAATTGAAACTACTTTCTCACTCCTGTCAGAATAGCCACCATCAAGAAAACAAATGATAATAAATACTGGGGAGGATGTGGAAAAAGAGGGACCCTTCTACACTCTTAGTGGGAATGTAAACTGGTAGAACCATTGTGGATATCAGTGTGGAGGTTCATGAGTCAGCTAAAAATAGATTTACCATGTGTCAGCTGTATCACTCCTAGGCATATATCCTAAGGACTCTCTTCACTACCTTAGAGATACTTGCACATCTATGCTTACTGCTGCTGTATTCACAATGGCTAGGAAATGTAACCAGTCTAGATGTACCTCAACTGATGAATGGATAACGAAGATGTAGTGCATTTATAAATGGAGTTCTATTCAGCAGTAAAGAAAAATGAAATTATGAAATCTGGAAAAGGTTATACTAAGTTAAGTAACTCAGAGCCAAAAAGCCAAATGTCATATATTCTCTACTATATGGGTCCTAGCTACAAATTTTCAGATTTGTATATGACTTGGAGTAAAAACTGGTAGCAGTGGCCAGTAATCTAGAAAGAGGTACAAGTGAGAGAGGAGAGGGAGAACTTAAGGGGATGGTATTATCTATGTGTAAATAGATGAACAGATTATTGGGGGTGGAATGGTCTAAATGAAGGGGGAAGAGATTGAGTAAGGGAAGAGTGGGAGGGTTTATCAAAATTTAAGAGGGTATCGTAAGCCATATGGAAAGCTACTGTTTTGGACAATGGTGCACCAAGGAGGGGAGGGGAGGGGAGGGGAGGGGGGAGGGGAGGAGGGAGGGAGGGGAGGGAGGGGAGGGAAGGGAGGGAGGGAAGGGAAGGGAAGGGAAGGGAAGGGAAGGGAAGGGAAGGGAAGGGAAGGGAAGGGAAGGGAAGGGAAGGGAAGGGAAGGGAAGGGAGGAGAGGAAATTCAAATGTTCATTACTGTGGAATTTGAAAATTCTAACAATGGCAAAGCTCTTACTCCAATCTAACAAAAAGCAAATCATTTAACATTTTAAAATATTCAACCAAGTAAAACTGAGAACATTTTCAATCAAAAGAATACTATCTAGAAGAAACAATATTGTTATCAAGTCATAAGTTTCTCATTACATTTCTTGCAGCCCCTGAATGTTCAGAATAAATGTAACATTCTCATACTATAAGAGTATATTCTTTTATTGATTTTTATCTTCATACATGTTTTAACTCTCAATAATAAAATTCAATAAATTTGATTCCTTAATCATAAAAACTTGCTGTACACATTATTTACATGTTGACAAAGTCTACACCCATACAAAACATCACAAGAAGTTAAATGACTATGCAAGGGACCATCACACCAGACAAAGGGGAAGGAGCTAATTAACATACATTCAAAAGTTAAATTGTAGATATGTGCAGTGTATTTGGCACTGTTCATTAATATTGTAACATTTTCTTCTCATAAACAGGCATTCTTAAACCTTAGTCACAAAAGAATTTGATATTCACGTTAAAACCAGCTTTTAAACTCTAGAACAATAACCAATTAGTTTGAAAAGCAATCCACAAGGATTCAAACCTTCCAACTTCTGGATAGGCTCTAAATTGCCTTGGTAGGTAACTTTTCTAATATAAGGAGTGTCAAGAAGAAACAATATATAGAGAACATTCTTCAATACACAGGAATAACTCATTTTTCTTTAGAATTATTCCTTTTGGGGTAGGCCAAGGGAATCAAGATGTATAACTTGTGTTGATTTGGGCAGGAAATATAGACTGACCAATGCTACTAAGTCATAGAGATTACATTTGCAGCTGAACTCACGCATGGTTCTGTAATGCCTATATTAGAATTCAAAACCAACCCTCATGTTCCTAGTTTCAAGCACGTCTTCCTAGGACTCTAACAGACTTGGTTTATGGTTAACACATTTAGTTGGCTGTGTGAATACTATTATAATACCGAAAAAGTATAAAAAGTCAAATCTGTAGGGACTTTGGGAACTATATCTCTATGGGTAATTTATCTGACTGATTTTAACAAACTTGAAAGTCCTTCTACTTCAATTGAACTTATTAACTTTATTACATCTGTACAAACTGCAGAATTTTGATAAATGACATTTACATCATGTTTATGAAAACATAAACTGCTTTAAGTTTTCCCTTCTGCCAAAATAAATCCCCAATAGAACATGGACCATAGTACATGGAAATTCTCTAATAATGTTAATTATGCTGTAACTTCACACAAAAGTTGGCAATAAATTAAGACTTGAAAAGAAGTTGTACAAGAAAAAACTGAAATGCAAAGTAATGTCACTGGACCAAACTTTCATGTAATAATTTTTATTTCAAGTATATTTTAAAAAATCATAAATGGGGTTTTATAATCCAAAGTTGAAACATTTATTCATCATTTTAAAATTTGACAAGCAATTCCAGCCCATATTTTATACTTTCTAAACCCAATTTTCTTGGACTTTTTTCAGACTGAGACCCAAGATTTACATTACTGTATCTTTAATGTACATAACTATTGTACACTTATTGATAAGAATTTTCTAAAAACTATCCATCAAATATAAAGAATGATTTCTGTTCAAAGATCAGTGTGTGGGAAGAATAATTTTTAAACATCAAGAAATCACATATACTTAAAATAACAAAACCAGTGCTGTTCTCTATCATAAGAGAACATGAAAAGGTAAATTTTTATACTTTGGTAATATTTTATCCCCTACACAGGCTTCAATTCTATTTAATCTTTTATGCAAAGTTACCATTGGGATTTACTGAATAAAAATCTCAGTATTACTCTAAAGAACAGGTTACTTTTGAGGAAAATAGCTGCCTTGGTAACTTTTCTCAAATGTTCACTTTAAATAAAAAGTTAGCAGAAATGTTTTTGAACCAATTTTAGGTATCATACAGCATACTATACATACAACTCTCACACAAGAGAATCAAAGGCCTTTTAAAGGAAATTTTCCACCTTTACATTTAAAGATTCCATTTTTTTTTTTGACTGCCAAATTCAGTATTTAGCAAAGTGTTGTAAGAGTTCCTTTTTAAATGATCTTCACACCCCAGAACAAGATACCACAGAACTTTGACTCTAATGAAGAAATGAAAATGGACGGATATCCAAAGAGATATTTTCTCTGCTTTAAAAAGTGAGCAATGTGACACACAGGTCTTCACTCCTCTGAAGCTCCTCAAAATCAGAATCTTTCCACTTAGTAAGTCAATATATCCTCACAAATTACAAAGTTTGGTCACTATGAAAGACTGAACAAAAATTAACCCTGTAACTGAAACAAGTCTAATTACTACCTCCACTCCCCACAAAACAGGGAAGTAGTAGGGTCTGAAACCTTTAAATCTGAAATCTCAGCTCCCAAAACATTGCCTCTATTTGCTCATAGTTGTAGGTCTATATACATCATTCTCCAATAGTTCCCCAATTTTAAGTACATCCATACTCACATGTGCATGGCACACACACACATACACTCACTCTCTGATAAGACACTTATTTTAGTTTGTTGATAAATTATGAGGAATATGATCTAGATGTATACTGGGTTTTATAGGTACTTTGTAAACATCAGAGTCACTTGGGTCCTTTTCTCCAGAAGCCTGAAATCAAATTATGCAAGCAGGAATTACTACTTTCCCAGACGCTGTTCACAGGCTGCATACTGACGAAGGGCAGAGAAAAGTCCTCATAGCTGATGTTTAGGTGAGAAGGCAAAGAGCTGAAAAGAAAACACAAGGGGAAAAAAACAATTAGATGATACACTGTAATTTGATGGGGAAACCAGAGAATGGTGACCAAAAGGGGGTAGAAAAACTTGAATTATAAACTGAATTTCTCAATTTTCTGTGAAGAGACTTTCAAATTCACTGTGAAATTAATTACCATGTGTCAGCTGTATCACTCTAGGCATATATCCTAAGGACTCTCTTCACTACCTTAGAGATACTTGCACATCTATGCTTACTGCTGCTGTATTCACAATGGCTAGGAAATGTAACCAGTCTAGATGTACCTCAACTGATGAATGGATAACGAAGATGTAGTGCATTTATAAATGGAGTTCTATTCAGCAGTAAAGAAAAATGAAATTATGAAATCTGGAAAAGGTTATACTAAGTTAAGTAACTCAGAGCCAAAAAGCCAAATGTCATATATTCTCTACTATATGGGTCCTAGCTACAAATTTTCAGATTTGTATATGACTTGGAGTAAAAACTGGTAGCAGTGGCCAGTAATCTAGAAAGAGGTACAAGTGAGAGAGGAGAGGGGAGAACTTAAGGGGATGGTATTATCTATGTGTAAATAGATGAACAGATTATTGGGGGTGGAATGGTCTAAATGAAGGGGGGGGAAGAGATTGAGTAAGGGAAGAGTGGGAGGGTTTATCAAAATTTAAGAGGGTATGCGTAAGCCATATGGAAAGCTACTGTTTTGGACAATGGTGCACCAAGGAGGGGGAGGAGGGGAGGGGAGGGGGGGAGGGGAGGGGAGGGAGGGGAGGGGAGGGGAGGGAGGGAAGGGAAGGGAAGGAAGGGAAGGGAAGGGAAGGGAAGGGAAGGGAAGGGAAGGGAAGGGGAAGGGAAGGGAAGGGAAGGGAAGGGAAGGGAAGGGAGGAGAGGAAATTCAAATGTTCATTACTGTGGAATTTGAAAATTCTAACAATGGCAAAAGCTCTTACTCAATCTAACAAAAAGCAAATCATTTAACATTTTAAAATATTCAACCAAGTAAAACTGAGAACATTTTCAATCAAAAGAATACTATCTAGAAGAAACAATATTGTTATCAAGTCATAAGTTTCTCATTACATTTCTTGCAGCCCCTGAATGTTCAGAATAAATGTAACATTCTCATACTATAAGAGTATATTCTTTTATTGATTTTTATCTTCATACATGTTTTAACTCTCAATAATAAAATTCAATAAATTTGATTCCTTAATCATAAAAACTTGCTGTACACATTATTTACATGTTGACAAAGTCTACACCCATACAAAACATCACAAGAAGTTAAATGACTATGCAAGGGACCATCACACCAGACAAAGGGAAAGGAGCTAATTAACATACATTCAAAAGTTAAATTGTAGATATGTGCAGTGTATTTGGCACTGTTCATTAATATTGTAACATTTTCTTCTCATAAACAGGCATTCTTAAACCTTAGTCACAAAAGAATTTGATATTCACGTTAAAACCAGCTTTTAAACTCTAGAACAATAACCAATTAGTTTGAAAAGCAATCCACAAGGATTCAAACCTTCCAACTTCTGGATAGGCTCTAAATTGCCTTGGTAGGTAACTTTTCTAATATAAGGAGTGTCAAGAAGAAACAATATATAGAGAACATTCTTCAATACACAGGAATAACTCATTTTTCTTTAGAATTATTCCTTTTAGGGTAGGCCAAGGAATCAAGATGTATAACTTGTGTTGATTTGGGCAGGAAATATAGACTGACCAATGCTACTAAGTCATAGAGATTACATTTGCAGCTGAACTCACGCATGGTTCTGTAATGCCTATATTAGAATTCAAAACCAACCCTCATGTTCCTAGTTTCAAGCACGCCTTCCTAGGACTCTAACAGACTTGGTTTATGGTTAACACATTTAGTTGGCTGTGTGAATACTATTATAATACCAAAAAGTATAAAAAGTCAAATCTGTAGGGACTTTGGGAACTATATCTCTATGGGTAATTTATCTGACTGATTTTAACAAACTTGAAAGTCCTTCTACTTCAATTGAACTTATTAACTTTATTACATCTGTACAAACTGCAGAATTTTGATAAATGACATTTACATCATGTTTATGAAAACATAAACTGCTTTAAGTTTTCCCTTCTGCCAAAATAAATCCCCAATAGAACATGGACCATAGTACATGGAAATTCTCTAATAATGTTAATTATGCTGTAACTTCACACAAAAGTTGGCAATAAATTAAGACTTGAAAAGAAGTTGTACAAGAAAAAACTGAAATGCAAAGTAATGTCACTGGACCAAACTTTCATGTAATAATTTTTATTTCAAGTATATTTTAAAAAATCATAAATGGGGTTTTATAATCCAAAGTTGAAACATTTATTCATCATTTTAAAATTTGACAAGCAATTCCAGCCCATATTTTATACTTTCTAAACCCAATTTTCTTGGACTTTTTTTTCAGACTGAGACCCAAGATTTACATTACTGTATCTTTAATGTACATAACTATTGTACACTTATTGATAAGAATTTTCTAAAAACTATCCATCAAATATAAAGAATGATTTCTGTTCAAAGATCAGTGTGTGGGAAGAATAATTTTTAAACATCAAGAAATCACATATACTTAAAATAACAAAACCAGTGCTGTTCTCTATCATAAGAGAACATGAAAAGGTAAATTTTTATACTTTGGTAATATTTTATCCCCTACACAGGCTTCAATTCTATTTAATCTTTTATGCAAAGTTACCATTGGGATTTACTGAATAAAAATCTCAGTATTACTCTAAAGAACAGGTTACTTTTGAGGAAAATAGCTGCCTTGGTAACTTTTCTCAAATGTTCACTTTAAATAAAAAGTTAGCAGAAATGTTTTTGAACCAATTTTAGGTATCATACAGCATACTATACATACAACTCTCACACAAGAGAATCAAAGGCCTTTTAAAGGAAATTTTCCACCTTTACATTTAAAGATTCCATTTTTTTTTTTGACTGCCAAATTCAGTATTTAGCAAAGTGTTGTAAGAGTTCCTTTTTAAATGATCTTCACACCCCAGAACAAGATACCACAGAACTTTGACTCTAATGAAGAAATGAAAATGGACGGATATCCAAAGAGATATTTTCTCTGCTTTAAAAGTGAGCAATGTGACACACAGGTCTTCACTCCTCTGAAGCTCCCTCAAAATCAGAATCTTTCCACTTAGTAAGTCAATATATCCTCACAAATTACAAAGTTTGGTCACTATGAAAGACTGAACAAAAATTAACCCTGTAACTGAAACAAGTCTAATTACTACCTCCACTCCCCACAAAACAGGGAAGTAGTAGGGTCTGAAACCTTTAAATCTGAAATCTCAGCTCCCAAAACATTGCCTCTATTTGCTCATAGTTGTAGGTCTATATACATCATTCTCCAATAGTTCCCCCAATTTTAAGTACATCCATACTCACATGTGCATGGCACACACACACATACACTCACTCTCTGATAAGACACTTATTTTAGTTTGTTGATAAATTATGAGGAATATGATCTAGATGTATACTGGGTTTTATAGGTACTTTGTAAACATCAGAGTCACTTGGGTCCTTTTCTCCAGAAGCCTGAAATCAAATTATGCAAGCAGGAATTACTACTTTCCCAGACGCTGTTCACAGGCTGCATACTGACGAAGGGCAGAGAAAAAGTCCTCATAGCTGATGTTTAGGTGAGAAGGCAAAGAGCTGAAAAGAAAACACAAGGGGGAAAAAAAACAATTAGATGATACACTGTAATTTGATGGGGAAACCAGAGAATGGTGACCAAAAGGGGTAGAAAAACTTGAATTATAAACTGAATTTCTCAATTTTCTGTGAAGAGACTTTCAAATTCACTGTGAAATTAAAGTAAAAAAAAAAAAAAATCTGAGCTAGGCGTGGTGGCACACACCTTTAATCCCAGCACTTGGGAGGCAGAGGTAAGAGGATTGCTGTTGGGCCCTAAGAGGCCCGGGCGCGAGGCCCAGTGGAACTTCCTGAGCCTGGCTAGAGTTTGGCGACCTGTCTTTGGCCTATTACTCCTGCTTAGGAGTGACTCAACAAGACCTAAGCCAAAATTGCCTCTGCCCAGCTACTGCTAACGTCGTGAAACACTATTGGCCCTTACACCTTTATCCCATCCTGAGACCCCACCCTCTTTCTCAATGCTATATAAACACCTTCCTACTACAATAAAACGAGTTCCTGCCTCGACAAGACTCCCGACCCAGTGTGTTTTTCTCTCCGGTGCCTTGGAGGAGGGGGTTTTGGGTCGTGGACACTCACCATCCCGCTCAGCCCCAAGAAGGGACCGGCTGGACCGGCTCCTTCTTCAGCCCTACCTGCCAGAGGAGCCGGCAGATTGCCATTAGTTCGAGGCCACCCTGAGACTACATAGTTAATTCCAGGTCAGCCTGGGCCAGAGTGAAACCCTTCCTCGAAAAACAAAAACAAACAAACAAAAATCTGATCCAGAGTGGTGGCGCATGCCTTTAATCCCAGCTCTAGGGAGGCAGAGGTAAGAGGATCACTGAGAGTTCAAGGCCACCCTGAGACTACATAGTTAATTCCAGGTCAGCCTGAGCTACACTGAGACCCTACCTCAAAAAACCAAAAAAAAAAAAAAACTTCTTTCTACAAGAAGAGAAAAAAACATCTATAGTGAGTTAGATTCACAACCAGTTGTAGAAAAGCCTATATGAAATCAAACACAGAGACCTGTGTATTAAGGATCCCATCCATCTAAGAACCCTCCAGGGTCAGAGTATAGGAGTACAATGTAAACAGTTTATGAACAAAGGGCTTAATACAAGCAGAGTAACACAGAATGCCCACAAGATGACAGAATGAATAGCCAGTGAGTGGACAATTAATTCCACCATTTGAAACTGCTCAAGGGAGTATTAACAGTATGAAGACAAGCACTTAAAGACCATGATTCACAACTAAAGGCTTCTTTTTTAAATATTTTACATACAAAATAACTTTCAATAATTAACATGAAAAATCTAATTTATATAATTTCATGAAATTTGGAAATTCCAAATTGTAACAGAGCCAGACACATGGTCTGACTTTAAAAGTCACATTCAGACTTCTAGTCACATGGAACACACACCCACACACCCTATCATGAAATAGCTCCTGTTTTGACCCTATGTTTCTTTACTTACAGCTTTTTCCTATTCTCCTTGTTATTGCCAGAAATACAGACTAGTTTAAGTTTCCAAAGTTACATTCTTTTTTGTTTGTTTGTTTGTTTGTTTTTTCGAGGTAGGGTCTCACTGTGGCCCAGGCTGACCTGGAAGTCACTATGTAGTCTCAGGGTGGCCTTGAACTCATGGTGATCCTCCTACCTCTGCCTCCTCAGTGCTGGGATTAAAGGCATGCGCCACCATGCCCGGCTTTCCAAATTTACATTCTTGAGCTTCAGAGCCAGGACTCAAGATTCACCTACTCTAAAACCTACTCTTCACTCCAAGCCACTTCTCAACTTCTTGGCACTGCCAGGAAAGGCACCTGAAAAGATGAAAAACCTCGGAGAACAGAGGGGCACATGCCTATTATAAAGGACACCCAGAGCCGGATGTGGTGGTGCACACCTTTAATCCCAGCACTCGGGAGGGAGAGGTAGGAGGAGCGCCGTTCAGTCTGGGCTACAGTGAGACCCTACCTTGGGAAAAAAAAAAAGGACACCCAGAGATTGAAAATTGCTCAACTGTACAATGAAGTGATAGGATAGTCCTCCCCAGCTCCAACATGCTATGTGTTCCAGATATTTGTCCTTTCTTAAAGGATACTTTAGAGTGACCTTCTATTCTTATAGGTTCAATCATTTCCTAGATACTGCTGCTCCCTAAATAAACATTTTTAGCCTTCTTATCTAAATCACCAATTTTATGTCCTTATCTGTCCTACCATTTCCATTTAAAGACTATGGCCTTCCCACGTTTAGCCAGATGCAAAGTGACGCAAGGGCGCAATGCTGCATTTGCCCACAAGGGGGCGCACACATCTGGATTTCATTCGCAGCAGCTGAGAGGCTGCTGGCGCGCCCATCTCTATCTGTCTTCCTCTCCCTCTCTGTCTGTCTGTCTCTCCAAAATAAATAAAATAATAAAAAAAATTTAAAGACTATGGCCTTGATATAATCTATATCTTCCTTTCAAAAATCAAGACTCAAGCTGGGCATGGTGGCACACGCCTTTAATCCCAGCACTCAGGAGGCAGAGGTAGGAGGATCGCCATGAGTTCGAGGCCACCCTGAGAATACAGAGTGAATTCCAGGTCAGCTTGGGCTACAGTGAGACCCTACCTCAAAACAAACAAACAAACAAACAAACAAACAAAAAAAAAATCAAGACTCCTTTCACCTTCAGGTGTTCTCTCATTAACACTGTCATCACCTGGGTGAATCATCTGGGTTTAATGGGTTAGGAGTCATTTCCTTCCCTTTCTTTTATGCCATATTAGTAAAGTGCTAAGCCTATAATAATACTTGGTAAGTACTCATGCCACGTAGAGTGTACAGCATTTTCCTTCTAAGATGCAAAATTTAAAGATATTTAAAGAAAGCTGGGCATGGTGGCGCACGCCTTTAATCCCAGCACTTGGGAGGCAGAGGTCGGAGGATCACTGTGAGTTTGAGACCACCCTGAGACTACATAGTGAATTCTAGATCAGCCTGGTCTAGAGTGAGACCCTACCTTGGAAAAACAAACAAACAAAAAAAGATATTTAAAGATAATGGGTATTTCTTTTATTCTAAATCAGAGGTCAGCAATAATAGTGTGTTTCTTCTTTGTTTTTTGAGAATGGGTTTTACTTTGTAGATCAGGCGAGTGCAGAATTCATTGTATAGCTTGTTAGCCTTGACCTTCAGATCCTCCTGCTTCAGCCTCCCAAGTATTAGGATTTGAGGCATGCACCACCATGCCTATCTCAACCTATTTTTATAAATGAGGTTTTTATCAGATCACAGTCATGCCTACTTGTTCATGTACTGTCTATGGTTGTTTAGCTGCACTAGCTGAGCTGGGCAGTTACAACAGTGAAAGAAGAGTGGTAAGACATCATATGGCCTTAAGAACCTAAAACAGCTACTAGAAAAAGTTTGTAAACCTTGTTCTAAATAGGCCATTTCATTCATTTCACTGTATTCTTCCCAAAATTACAACTATAGCCTCTCTGCCTGTCTTTTTATTTTACCCCTTCTTTGATCCAACATGTTCTAGTCATACCAGCCAAATATGCCTTCCAAAAACCACCATTCCTATATTATTCACAGGTTCAACCATTTACCACCCGAACTACTATTTATTATATATGATATTATATTATAATTATATATTATACACATTCTTTATGTTGGTATTTAAAGTTTTCCAAACCTTGACAATGGGACATTTCATTTCTTCTCACACTATGGCCTAGCATTCTGCTCTGGTGGGCCACTTCCTGTATCTTTAAAATATGCCCCAGTTTCTCTTGTTAGCCTTCCCAACCTCTATACTTCCTACTTTTATTCTAAATACAAAAATTCTATCAGGACCCTAAGTATATAATACCTTTTCTGTAAAATCAACAATTCTGGCTCTCAGACATTGCTTATTTATGAACACCTAAGATAAGCAGTGTCAATATTAAGCATCTGCACACTCCCATACGCTCCTCTAATTCATCTACATGTCTTTATTTTACCACTCATATGATAAAGAACCTGAGATAAAGGATATAATATATGCTTTGGGAATTCATATCATAGCTAATGTAGCACCAGGCACAAGAACATATGTGGAATTGTGCACATTTTTAGTTACTTACACAATCTCAGTCAATCTGATCTGCCAGGGAAGAAAACCTAAGGTGCTGTCCACAGGACCAAACTTCAGTACTAAATCAGGATCAGGGGAACCATTTGAACCTTGAAAATAAAGACACACACATAAAATTATTAAGCATTGTTCAATGAATAATAAATAAAAGCAAAATCTACTAAATGTTCATTCCAAATGTCAAAACTTTTTCAAAAGTTCATTTAACTATACTGATTAACTGATAAAGAAGGTGATCCAATTCCCACATTAAACCCAGAAAGAATCCCAAGACCCTTCTATCTTTTAAGAATCAACTATGGCATCCTGGGAAAGTCACTACTCTTTGGCCATAAATGCTGATATCAGTCACAGAATCAAGTAACTACAGAAATGAAAAAGTCCTTCAAAGTATCTACTCTCCTTTTTTTTCTACTCATGTCCCATATTGTACAGCTTAAGGTCCTCAAAAGACCACTCCTAGCTACATAGTACAAATGTTTTCAATGTTCCCTAGAGCCCAAGCAATCTTACAGGGGAATAGGAAACTATAACCTGGTCTCTACATGGACAGTTGTTATCTGCATTATTACTTGGTTTTCATGTAATAGTCATTGTTACAACAGATATGATTTTGTAATCAAAGACCTTCACATTCTAACAATTGATAATACCATTAGTTCTGTCACAGTCTCTCCTGGGCTCAGCTCTTCCATTATCAAGAGAAAAGACTGAGGTTTGGGATGTAGGTCAGTGAGAGCAGAATGAAAAGTCCTGGGTTATATCCCCAGAATGAAACAAAAAGGGAGCATTAGGAGCTGGAGGGATGGCTTAGCTGTTAAGGCATTTGCCTGCAAAGCCAAAGGACCCAGGTTTGATTCCCCAGGACCCACGTTGGCCAGATGCACAAGGGGGCACATGCATCTGGAGTTCGTTTGCAGTGGCTGAAGGCCCTGATGCACCCATTCTCTCCCTCTCTCTCTCTCCCCCTCCCTCCCTCCCTCTTTCTCTTTCAAATAAAAGAATAAATAAAAATAATGGTTTTTTTTTAAAAGGGAGCATTAGGTATTAAAATAAAGAGACTGGATTAGGCAGGTCCATCCAATAGTAATACTGAGATCTTTGATCTCAAACCTTTATAAAAGAGAAATCAAAATGGATAACAAACCTAAGTGTAACAACAAAATTTATAAAACTTCTAGAAGAAAACATATACAGCCAAAAATAATTATGACCTTAGGTAAAGCTCTCTTGGATGGACACTAAATATAGAATCAATAAGAGGAAAAATTATAGTTCATTAAAATCATAAATGTTAAAGAATTAAGAAAATAAAGTAAGTCAAGGAAGAAAGTATTTGTAAAACATATATCTCATCACTGATAGAATGTAAGGTTGGGAATAGAGAGTTCAGTGCCATGGATTAAATCCCCAACCCTGAAAAAAAAAGGGGCAAGGGAGAAGAAGTATATATAGGCAGAAAGTATACAGGCCTCTTAAAACTCAAAACTAAGAAAAAACAAACTGCTGAAAACAGGCAAAATACTTGGACAGACACTTACCTCAAAGAAGATACAGACAGCAAATTAACACACACAAAAAATCTGTATCATTGGTCACTAGAAAAATGTGAACTAAAACCAAAATGAAATGCTAACACATACACACTAGAAGAACCAAACTACATTTAAAGAGAAAAAGAAAGGGAAAGGAAAGAAAACTGGACAATACCATGTTTTCACAAGGATGCATGGAGAAAAACTAGAATTTTTTTCTTGCTGATAAAGATGTAAATACATAGCCTATATTGAACAGTTTCTAAGAAAGTTGAATATTCATTCAGCTCATGACAAAGCAATTCCATCATTAGGTATTTACTCAAGAGAAAGGGAATCATGTCCACAGAAAGACATGTATGCAAACAGTCACAGTCACAGCAGTGTTATTCAAGACATGGAAACAATCAAATACACACTAACTGATCAATGGATAAACACAATGTATTATAACCATAAAATAAAATACTAAAAAATGTAATAAATTGCTAATGTATAAAACATGGATAAACCTCAAAACTATGCTGAGTAAAACAAGCAAGATATACAAGACTACATATTATGTGATTCCTTTTCTATAAAATTTTTAGAAAACACAGAAACTAGTTAAAAAGCAAAGTGGTTACCTGTTTGGGAGATACAAGTGAGGACTGAATGCAGTCACAGAACTTCTGGGAGTGGTGGGCATTCGGTGTGTGCTTATGTTAATGAATAGTTTTATATCCATGTACATTTTCACTGTAAGTTCAGAAACCCTGAAGGTAACAGCTACACTCAACACTAACACTTTTCTATAGGCTACCCCATGTTAACCTCTAGGAATACTCTGGTAGGTCTCAGAGGGTCTAGGAAACAATATCTTCATAACTTCTAGGTCTACCATTTGCTGAACCTAAACAGTTATATAATGACAAAAATGTAAGAGTGTTGTAAGAAGTCAATGAATGTACTCAGTAAGAGCATGAGGCTAGAGAAGGAGTATCATGCCAATGTAATAACAAAGAATGAAGAGCTGTATAAATAAATGAATGAGAGAAAATGCATGATAAATAAACCAGGCAAATGGTACTCTATATAAACAAATGAGAAATAACTAATATCATGGCTACTACAGAAGGTATCAATGGATATTAACTTGTCAGAAAGACTATCTTTCTTCAAAAGAACCAAGAACAATGCTAATAACTATCACAAAGTTAAGGCCAAAAGTTCCTAAGAGGGGCTCTGGAGAGAATAAGCAAACCAAAACATTTTGTGAACACTGCAGAAAAATATACACAGGTAATGTTATATTTTGATAATATGACAAATGCAATGTTTTATTCATACACTATAACACAGAGAATATTAAAGGAGGAGGCCTGGATAGATAACAGGTTGTATTTTTTAAGACTGCCTCATGAAAAGGCTCCAAGTTCAACATTAACGAAGGGTTCAAATTCAAAAAGGAAGAGGGATGACAAGTCAAAGTTCCTCTGTCCAAGAATACTCATTACTACATATAAACTCCTCAAAAACCTTTTCCTTTGCTATTAAGTCCTCATGCAAGTGATCTGAATACAAATTTCATTATCTCAAAACAATTGTCCCATGTTAATCTTTAAATTTTAGAACTATAAGGAATATAACAATAAAAATCAGGCTATACAGAATGAAAGGAATTTCAATAGTCCTTAATTTGTATTCTTGGGGAACAAAACTAAAAACATATGACTTACGAAGTAAACCACCTAACATATCTACATCCAAATCTGTGGACCTCTTTTGCTGCTGGGCTACTAACTGGCAAAAGTCCTGAGCAGCTCTCACAATATCTGCTTTTCCATCTTCTGGAGACAGCACCTTCACTGCTGAAGGGCAATTTAAAACTAAAGGGAAAAAAAAGACAAGATTTTTAAAAAATGTGTTTCTCTATATTGATTTCTAAATTATTTTTATAAAACAGTAAGTCCAGACAGAAACAAAGATACAGTTCATGTGGTAAACACAAATCACTTAAGCCTTTCAATTTTAGTATTAAAACTTAACTTAGTTAGCTACTTTTCTTTATAAGAACCCATGAACCCAAATCACATTTACATATACTTTCATGCACTGCCTTCTCCAAGTCCTCAGAAAAATCTTATATTGTGTGTAAGTCCTCCAGAAAACAGAAATCTTAGTTTTAGGCTCACTAACGATTCTTTAAAATCCCATCTACAATCATATAATAAAACCAGGATTGGCACAAAAATATAAATAAAAAGTTAAGACTATAAAAGAATGTTTCTATGGAATATTTATAAACTGTCTATAGTATATATACACCTTTCATACCATATCTGATTCTGTAGGTTCTAGATCACTGATAATAGGAAATTTTTAACTATACACATACACTCTTTCTAAACTGAGAATTTCAATTATTTTTCCTAGTACCTCAAAGAAAAACTAGTTTCACTTCTATTTACATACGTGTTTATGTTCTTGATCTATGAATACTATCTGTTCTTTGGCTTCTTTACTAAACCAGTTATCAAACCTGCCTTGTTAAATAAAATCTTTAACATGTGTCTTTAATATGAATTGTTATGTTATCTTTTAACAAGATGAACAGGAGAAAACATCCTAGTAATTAAAAATATTGACTAATATTACAAAAATAAAAAATGACTGAAAATTTTGCCCTGAAACAAAGCATACCTCTTTACACGCTACATGTTCAATTTTATACTCAGGCATACCTTGATCATCTTTGTCATTACTATTTGCAAACTCTGGTGAGTATTTGGAACAATCTAGGCCCAAAAGTTCCTGTTGTTGTTTTAAAATTTCATCCATCAATCTGGAATTGTTTCTTTTGAAAATACCTTAAAAAGAAAATTTAAAACAATCTTTTCAGTGATTAATAGATGTTTGTTATGATTGCAATTCTAGATCCAAAACTGAAAAAATTTGAATAAAGCAGTAATAACTAATTCCAAGCTAGAATCTAAAAGGAAAACCTAATAGCAAGGTTTGTCAGTACAAGAGATTAAATCCAAATGAAGGATAAGGGTAAACTACTCAACGACAAGGTGAATATTACAGAAACTTTAACCTAGAAAGGAATTTTAAGAGCTCATTGACTTGAAACTTATTATTAAGAGATTAAGATACTGAAATACAGTGTTATTAAGGGGTTTGTTTCATCTGTTCCTGACTCACTGGTTTCTAACATCTATTCTCTGCAGATCTATTATTTATATTTTATTTATTTATTTATTTGAGAACAACAGGCAGACAGAGAGAAAGAGGCAGATAGAGAGAAAATGGGCATGCCAGGGCCTCCAGCCACTGCAAATGAACTCCAGATGCATATGCCACTTTGCGCATCTGGCTTACATGGGTCCTGGGGAATCGAGCCTTGAACCGGGGTCCTTAGGCTTCATAGGCAAGTGATTAACCACTAAGCCATCTCTCCAGCCCTGAGATCTATTATTTATAATAAGTGCTACTGCCTCAGTTAGTATGAATTATGTAGAAAGTAAAGAATAAGGAAAATAAAGCATATACATTTAATATAAAATCAAGAATGGGGAGATGGCTATATCTGTAGAGTACTTGATGCTTGAGCAGTAGGCCGAGTTTGGATCCCTAAAACTTATGTAAAGGCCAGTGGTATGTACCTGTTCTAGTGATGCTGAGGGTGGGGGGCGGAGTAGGAAGATCCCTGGGGCAGGTCACTTAGGAACTATGCACCAAAGAATCTTATCTGTGTAGCCACCAAGGCCAAGCATAGTGCCAGGGGCACAGAGTAAATACTCAACAAACACTTGCTGAAAGAGGAGACTGAGATGGATAGACACTCAATAGTCATTCTCTTTGAAATGAGAGTTATACATACTCTAAGATCTTCAAAAGCAAGGAACCACATAAGGAGAAGGGGGCTAGATGTGACTCCTTATCAAAGCTCACAATTCCAGACCAAAACTCTTGGAAATGAAAACGTAAACATTGCACAATACTCACATCCAGATTAAGATCAAAGAGAAAAAAGTACACAAGATGTTAAAGAGACGAGGTTAATCTCAGGAGTGTCTTGAACTGTATGTACTCCTTGGAGTCCTACTTATGCAATGGTACTGTAGACATGGAGGGTGGAAACATGAGCCTCAAATGAGTTTAAAAACTCACATGTATAACACAGAAAAGTACATACTACTGCAAAGACCTATAAAGTGTATGGCACAGGCATATAAATGTTCCAAGACTTCCAATTAATCTATGTAGATACACAGAAATGCTTAGACCACACTTTGGTCTACAATATACACAAATTCTGAAATTCACATTAATTTCAAAATTTTCTTCACTCAAAAACAATGTAAAAATCTCCACAATTTGTAAAGCCAGGACAAAAGAGCTTATTTAAAATAAAATGGCAAATATATTTAATTCCCTTGTAAACAGAGATTTATTGATTTAAACAGTAATTCAGCAGCATGAAATCTATTCACATTACACACCTTATCCTCTGACACTTTTCCTTAAAAGATCTATGCATTAGTTCTCCCCAATTCACTGCTTACCCTCCAGGTTCAATTCATAAATTGTAAGGACCTCTTACAAGGTAACAAGCCCTCCTGCATGTTATGCTCTAATTCTTCCTGCCTCTGCTTCCCAGGGGTCTAGAATGCCATGTGTGAAACCCCAGCTACAGATGTTATTCTTTTTATTAAAAAAATATTTATTTGAGAACGAGAATGAGAAAGAATGAGTATGGGAATGCCAGTGCCTCTTGCCATTGCAAAAAAACAACAACAACAACAAAAAAAAAACCTACAGATATATGCACCACTTTGTGCACCTGGCTTTATGAGAGTATTGGGAATTGAACTCAGGCCAGCAGGATTTGCAAGCAAGTGCTCTTACCTGCTGAGCCATCTCACTAGCCCTAGATGACATTCTTTTTTTCTTTATTTTTTTTAATTTATATTATTCTAATTTTACATTCATAATGGCGACTCCATTATCCTCCTCCCTGTCCTCCCTCTTCCAAAGGGACCCTCATCAATGGGGAATGTGGGTCATGCATTGTGGGGGTAGTCAAGAGTTATGGGGGATAGGCCAAGTCTCTGTGCATAATGCCCCAACTTGTGGCTCTAACATTCTTTCCGCCCCCTCTAGACATTCTTAATCAGCAACAGTCCTGGGTTCTTCTCAGTCTTCATTTTTTCCTTCTCAGCTTTCGTGAAGCATTACCATCAACCTGCCTCCTTGTTCACTCCAGATAATCTGACAGTCTCCTCCTAGCCCGCTCCTTGTACAGCTCTTCCTGTGTCCCAATGAATCCTTTTCCTCCAAATGAAGACAATCCTCATCCCTCTCTTGTTGCCCATATGCTTCTCCTATCGAGGCAAATCATTCATAAACCTTAAACCTGAAGGGTTTAAGCCAGAGTGACCAGGCAAGCTGACTTCAGTGAAAGTTCAGAATAATAGATCTCGTAGAAAATCTCTGGGCTACTAAATACCTCAAATGTTTTCTGCAATAAGAACATCTGGCTGGGCGTGGAGGCGCACATCTTTAATCCCAGCACTCGGGAGGCAGAGGTAGGAGGATCACCATGAGTTCAAGACCACCCTGAGACTACATAGTGAATTCCAAGTAAGCCTGAGCTAGACTAAGACGCTACCTCGAAAAACCAAAAAAGAACATCTGGTGTGCAGAGACCCTTGCCCTGACACCATAAAGACGACAAACTCAACAGGCAGATAGCCTGGTCTCCCCTTCTTTTCCTTTACCCCTTTTCTATTTGTTCTTTTTTTCTCCCTTTATCCTGCCCCTGATCCCATAAAAACCCAACCCAGCTGTGTCTGAGTACGCAGTTTCTAATCCTTCAGAAAGCCTGTCCACCCTTCACTGCCCTGAATAAAGGACACTGTGTTGCTGTTGAGGTCAGTTCTCTTTCTTTCACTTACATGTGGTCTTGGATGGTGCTGGTCATGGTCCAGGACCAACAAAAGTCAAAAAAAATGAGCAAAAGATGACACATAAAGGAATGAGTTTCAGGCTGCAATTTGAGAGATTACCACCATTGAGATTGTGCTAACTGTTCTACATTGGGACATTAGGAAGAATGCTAACTTTTGAAAGTAGGGAGGGAGCCTGAAGGAAGAATGTTGAAGATGTTTCCCTGCTCTTCAAGTTGGCTTTATTGTGCCCTGGATTAATAAATTTGGTAACCCACCTAGTATTTTGGAAATATAGCAAATCCAAGAAAAAGGCCACTCCATTTGCAATGTTTTTGGAGATGGCCAAACTTAGGAGTTTGGAATAGTGTTGTGACAGATTAAGAAAAAAAAAAAATTTTATGGAGACTTTTAAAGTTGCATTTTTCTATCTTGAGATGGTTGTGAGTCTACGGGGCCACTGGTAGAATGTGGAGGCTTGAATTAGATATCCTGAGTGAACTCATGAGATTGGAATACTTGGTCCCCAGACGGTGGCAATTTGAGATGGAGCTTTACTAAAGGTGTGTTGTTGGGGGGCAGGCTTAAGAGGTGTTCAAGCCAGCTTCATCTTGCCATAGCTCAGTTCACTCTTGCTGCTTACTGCAAGCTGCTGTAGCAAGGAGTGATGCCCAGTCTCTATTCATGGCATGTGTTACAGTCAGGTTCGCATTGCTGGCAGAAATCACCCAACCAAGAGCACCTTGTGGGAAAATAAGGGTTCATTTGGGCTTACAGACTTGAGGGCAAGCTTCATGATGGCAGGGGGAAATGATAGCATAAGCAGAGGGTGGACATCACCTCCTGGCCAACATCAGACGGACAACAGCAACAGAAGAATATGCCAAACACTGGCAAGAAGAAGCTGGTTATAGCACCCATAAACCCACCCAATATACTGCCTCCAGGAAGCATTAATTCCCAAATTTCCATCAGCTGGGAACCTGGTATTCAGAACACCTGTTTATGGGGGACACCTGAATCAAACCACCACATTCTGCCCCTGACTCCCATAAAGTGATAACCATACATGATATAAAATATAATGAATTAAGGCCAACTTTAAAAGTCCCCATAGTTTTTATCAATCCCAATGATGTTCAAAAATCCTCATAGTCCATGCAGGCAACCCAGCAAACCCATTTCACACTCTCCATGGCCATTTCCAAATCACAAGACCACGTTGCAAATTCACTGACCCTCTCTTTCCTACATTCCTTATACTCCATAATACCAGATAGGATGCCAATTTGTTAATCCAGAAGGGAATAAAGCAGACTTTGAAGAACAGGACATGCCTTCAGCATTCAGGACCCTTCAAAAGATTCTGCATTCTTTCTGTTTTCCCAATGCAGGCCAGCTGGCCCAATCTCAATGGTTGTAATCTCTCATGCAATTACAGCTTAACAGGCAGCAGTTCCAGCTCAAAGATTTCATTTTTTCTGTGCCACATCCCTTTGCTCACACCTGTATTTTTCTACACAATGCAACCCTGAAAAAATTCTCAGGACAAGGACATAACAGCAAGCCTCTCACACAAACTGCTTCAAGGCCAGTCCAGGCAAAGCTCTTTCTTACCTCATAAGCCAAACCTCACAGTCCTTAGTTCTTACTGCATTCATGTCTTTCAACTGAACAGAATATCCATCAAACTGTACTTACAGCACTGCAAGGCATCTCCTAGGCCAAGGTTTCAAATTCTTTCATATCCCTCTTGAAAATCAGCTCCAAAAGACCAAAGACACACAGTCAGGTTTCTAGCAGCAATGACCCCACTCTTGTACCAACTTTTACTGCTGCAGTCAGGTTCGCGTTGCTGGCTATGATGGGGGAAAATGATGACATGAGCAGAGGGTGGACATCACCTCCTGGCCAACAACAGATGGACAACAGCAACAGGAGAATGTGCCAAATATTGGCAAGAGGAAGCTGGTTACACCACCCATAAAGCCGCCCCCCAACAATACACTGCCTCCAAGAGGCGTTAATTCCTAAATCTCCATCAGCTGGGAACCTAGCATTCAAAACACCTAAGTTTATGAATCAAACTACCACACCCTGCTTTCCCCAACTAAAATAAACCCTTTTGACTCATAAGCTACCTTTGGTCAGGTGTTTTGTACCAGAGATGTGACAGTATCTACAGCAATATTTGGCCAGTTTGCCTTCTACAACCTAAGCTTAAGTCAAAATAAAAATAAAGAAATTATCACAAAAGTTATTTGTGCAAAATGTAATTGAGCACACACATTCAGAAATAATTGACTTAAGAAAAATGCATTTAAAAACACAAATATAAGAAAACTGAAATTCATAGAATTATGTAGCACTGAGATTTAACAATTTGTATTTCCAGGTAAGATGGTGGCCACACCAAAGCAGCCTGGGGGGAACTAAGCAGAATCATAGTAAAACACACTCTTCTACCTAAAAGTGAAGGTGTATAAGGAATTATCAACTACAGCAGAGAAACAGGATAGTCCCAGAACTTCTAGCAAGCAGAAAGCACAAAAGCAGCTCCTGCCACAGTGCTGGTGGCACTCAGCCACCCACCTGGCCTAGTGCAGCACCAAAAGGTAACAGGGCCTATTTATACAAAGCCAGGTACACGGGTCTGCAATGGAAGTGCTAATCTCACCTTCCATGTCAGGGAAGGCTGCGTGTTAGATGTGATTGATGTATTCTTGGTCAGCTTTATCTTTCTCAAATAAACTGTATTTTGGTATTACATATTGTTGCCTTTGACATTTCCTAATTTATAGTAGAGCCTTTTATTTTTCTTCTGTTATTATTGGGGGCAGAGTCTGACTCGGCCCCAGCTTGACCTGGAACCCATTTCAGACCAGAAATATTAGCTTCCTAGTTAAGAGGATTAAGGGTGTGGGGCAACCTAAGGGACTTTGCCTTTATTAAATTATCTGTTTGTTTTAATCTCCACTCTTGCATAAATACTCATTGCTGGTTTTGATTGAAAGTGTATACTGCTTGGTTGAATATTAGAATTTGCCAGTAATTTGCTCCACCCTGCTTGAACAGCAGGCAAACTCAACACCTAGGGTCACTTCCGCTGTTCCTCTGGGAGTAATATAGTAGCCACACCTTGCACCTTAAACTCCTACCCTGAAGACATGTAAAGTAGGATTTATACAACTAAGAATACTACAGATTAGAAAACCCAAGCATCAAATTAACTCAAGATGCAAAAAACTCTATAATGCAAGAAACCCAAAAAAATCAAGATAAGAGCTGGAGAGATGGCTTAGCGGTTAAAGGCACCTGCCTCCTAAGCCTAAGAATGCTGGTTCCAATCTCCGGGTCCCCGTTTAGCCAGATGCAAAGTGAGGCAAGGGCACAATGCCACACTTGACCACAAGGGGGTGCATGCATCTGGATTTTGTTCGCAGCAGTTGAGAGACAGCTGGCGCACCCATCTCTATCTGTCTTTCTCTCCCTCTCTCTTTGTCTCTCTCCAAAAAAAAAATAATAATCAAAATAATACAATTCCACCCAAAATTATAAATCCATCAGAAATTATCTCCAGTCAGACTGATAACACATGAAATGTCTGGCGAAGATTTCAAAATAAAGATTAAAACTATACTCAAAGAAATCAAAGAAGAAATCAGAGGAATCAAGGAAGAAAACAAGATCCTGAAGGAATCCCAAGAGAACAAAGAAAACAAACCGAATAAAATAAGGAGGTCAAGACATGAATAAGGAAACAGAAACAATTAAAAAATTGCTGGGGGCTGGAGAGATGGCTTAGCGGTTAAGGCACCTGCCTGCTAAGCCTAAGAACCCGGTTCCAATCTCCAGGTCCCACGTTTAGCCAGATGCAAAGTGATGCAAGGGTGCAATGCCGCACTTGCCCACAAGGGGGTGCACGCATCTAGATTTCATTCACAGCCACTGAGAGACTGCTGGCACGCCCATTCTCTATCTGCCTCCCTCTCCCTCTCTGTCTGCCTCTCTCTCTGTGTCTCTCTCCAAAAAAAAAAAAAAAAATGCTGGGAGTGGTGGTGCACACATTTCATCCCAGCACTCCAGAGGCAAAGGTAGGAGGATCGCCATGAGTTCAAGTCCACCCTGAGACTACAAAGTGAATTCCAGGTAAGCATGGGCTAGAGCAAGACCCAACCTTGAAAAACCACACACACACACACACACACACACACAGAGAGAGAGAGAGAGAGAGAGAGAGAGAGAAGAGACAGAAATAATGAAAAAATATCTATCAGAAATACTAGAAATGAAAAACAGAGTAATAGAAAACTATAGAAAATCTCACTAGTAGAATGGATCAAAGAGAGAACAGAATAACCGGTCTAGAAGACCAGGTGGCAGATCTAATACAGTCCCACAAAGAGAAAGACAAACTAATAGGAAGGCACAAATGAGAATTTGAAGACATTTGGGACACTCTGAACAAATCAAACATAAGCATTCAGAGAGCTGGAGGGATGGCTTAGTGGTTAAGGTTTTTGCCTGCAAAGCCAAAGGACCCCAGTTTGATTGCCCAGTACCCACATTAACCAAATGCACAAGGGGGCACACATGTCAGGAGTTCATTTGCAGTGGCTGGAGGCCCTGGCATGCCCATTCTCTCTCTCCTCCCTTTCTCCCCCTCTCTGTCAAATTAATTAATTAAATAAATAAATATATAAAAGAATTCAAGGCATAGCAGAATTTCATTCCAAAGGCATAGTAGGTATTTCCAAGAAAATCACTTTTTTAAAAATCCCCCAAATACAGAAAATAGTGCCAATAGAGATTCAAAAAGCCTTTCGAATGTGAAACAGACAAAATTAGAAAAGAACCTCTTACCAACATATAACAATTAAACTATAAAACACAAAAACCAAAGAAAATATACTGAAAGAAATTAAAGACAAAAAAATCAAGTCACATATAAAGGAAAGCCCATCACGGTAATAGCAGATTATTCAGCATAAACTTTAAAAGCCAGAAGAGCCTGGAATGATGTATTCCAAGTTCTGAAAGATAAAAACTGTCAACCAAGATTACTTTATCCAACAAAGCTATCTATCCAAACTGATGGAGAAATAAGGACATTCCACAACAAAAAAAGGCTAAAGGAATATATGACCAATAAACCAGGCCTACAGAAAATACTTGAAAGGATCCTCCATGCTGAAGAGAAAGAACAGCACACACATAAGGAAACAGGAAATAATAAACCATACTCAAATAATAGTTAATACAAATAAGTAAAGGAAAAACAGGAAGAACTACAAAGCAAGAAGAATGGCAGGAATAAATGCATACCTTTTAATAACTCTTAATATCAACAGCCCCAATGCCCCAACCAAAAGATACAGGCTTGCAGACTGGGTTTAAAAGCAGGATCCTTCTATTTGTTGCCTCCAAGAAACTCACCTTTCCATAAAGGACAGACACTATCTTAGGATGAAAGGATAGAAAATGGTATTTCAAGCAAATGGGCCTAGAAAATAAGCAGGTGTTGCTATCCTAATATGTGACAGGGTAGACTTCAAACATTACTTAGGAAAGATAAAGAATGTCACTTTGTATTGATTAAGGAACACTCCAGCAAGAGAACATTACAATCCCATACATATATGCACCTAACATGGGTGCTCCCAATTTCAACAAACTCACACTATTAGAACTAAGGTCACAGATAACAGTTGTAGTAGGTGACTTCAATAACCCTCTCTCAACTGACAGGTCATCCTGGCAAAAAATAAACAGAGAAGCATCTAGATTAAATGAGGTCATAAAACAAGTGGACCTAATAGATAACTACAGAACATTCCATCCAAATGTTGCAGAATACACATTCATTTCAGCAGCACAGGAACATTCTCTAAAATAGACCATATATATATACAAGAAAACTGAAATAACTCCTTGCACTCTATCTGATCACAATGGGATTAAACTACAAATCAACAGCAAGAGATTCCACAATTTAAGCTGGATGTGGTTGCATGTTGATAGTTCCAGCGGAGGGAGGCTGAGGCAGGAAGACTGAAAAAAATTATCCTCTCCTTTTAAAAGTTAGGACATAGATTCAAGAAAGGTCCTTGGGTGTCTAAGAATGTGGCCTGAACTCATTACTACTCATTCAGTATCTTTAACTCTGATAAATAAATGTGCAATGCTAAATATACTATCCTGTTAAATCTTGAATTTCCTTCTAAAAACTTGAATCAAGTAAGATTGATATATTTTAATTTTAATTTTAATTTTTTTATTTTTGGAGAGAGACACAGAGAGGGAGAGAGAGGGAGACAGATAGAGAATGGGTGTGCCAGCAGTCTCTCAGCTGCTGTGAACGAAATCTAGATGTGTGCGCGCCCTTGCATCACTTTGCATCTGGCTAAACGTGGTACCTGGAGATTGGAACCGCCGTTCTTAGGCTTAGGAGGCAGGCGCCTTAACCGCTAAGCCATCTCTCCAGCCCCAAGATCGATATATTTTTTTTAATTTTTTTAACTATTTATTTATTTACTTACTTACTTACTTATTTATTTATTTGCAAGCAGAGAGAGAGAGAGAGAGAAGAGAGGCAGACAGAGAGAGAATGGGCACGCCAGGGCCTCTAGCCACTGCAAACGAACTCCAGATGCATGTGCCCCTCAGGCATCTGGCTTACGTGGGTCCTAGAGAATCAAACTGGGATCCTTTGGCTTTGCAGGCAAACGCCTTAATCGCTAAGCCATTTCTCCAGCCCCCTAAAAAATTTTTTTTTATATTTTATTTTTATTTTGGAGAGACACAGAGAGATAGGGAGAGGAAGACGGATAGAGAATGGGCGCGCCAGTGGCCTCTCAGCCACTGCGAACGAAATCCAGATGCGTGCACCCCCTCGTGGGCAAGTGTGGTATTGCGCCCTTGCATCACTGCATCTGGCTAAACGTGGGACCTGGAGATTGGAACTGATGTTCTCAGGCTTAGCAGGCTGGTGCCTTAACTGCTAAGCCATCTCTCCAGCCCAAGATTGATATTTTTAAAGAGTATTATTGTTACAGGCAGCCTCACATTGTTGGGATGAACTTCCAGACCAGACAAATTTTACGGGAAGAAGGGATTTATTGAAGCTTATGTAATGGGGAAATTGGGGTTCTGGGGTGCTTCCTGGAACCCCAAGCCCTAAGTTTATATCTGTAAACTAATCAAAAAACTGGCAATTCCAGATTCAAGAAAATTATTTTTTTAAATACCACATTTTTTTCGGATTTTACAAAGGAGTGTGGAAAGGGGAAGTCTAGGAGGTAAGGGGAAATAAACTGGGGAGAAGAGAAGTACATCACATGGAGCCCAAAAGCCCATGTGGGCCACATGTAGTTCAAGAATCCATGTGACCAGACAGATCTGGGGAAAAAAGCGTGGAAAGAAAAGAGAGAAGAAAGTTCAAGGAGCTCCTGCCATGTAGGGAGCTGGAGGAGATAAAGAACCCATGCAGAGAGTAAGGGCTAGGGAGCCCCTCCCAGTTGGGCCCGGGCCTGGGCCAAGGCCAAGCTAGCCTAGGTCCAGCTGAGGGAATTTCCAACATCCACAGCTGGAAGTTCCCAGTAATCAGAGAACTCCCCTTGCAAAGGTATTTATAATCTTGGGGTGGTGGGCTATCTTTGGGCCCAGGTGAACCAGAGGGCTAGCTGATTTGTTAGGGCTAGGGGCTGTCTCAGGAAGACATTAGCTTAACTTGACCAATCACAAGGAGGGGTTCTAACTGTGGGAAAACAGTTCTTTAGAACTAGACAAGAGATATAAACTTTTCTGCCCTTTTCTTACCTTAGTGGTCCAGTCACCCTAACTCTACCCCCTTCACTTACAGATAGAGGGGAAGGTTCCATAATGATAAAAGAAGCTGGCCCACTCTCACAGATCCATGAAGAGAGAAATACCACCACCAACATCACAAGCAAGCACACTCCAGGAACCCAGACAGAACTCAGGCAATTGCATATCTTAGGCTGGAATTCAGATCTGTCCCCAGTGACACCTCATTCAGCCAAGTAGCTGGAAATCCAAGAAGCTTTAATAATATATTGAATATACTGGAGGACATCCATTCAAACTACTACAATCTTTTGAAAAAGTGAGAAGTACAGCACATCCTTTAAAAGTTTGAGTTTTTTTTTTTTTTTTTTTTTTTTTTTGGTAGCTCGTTCTTAAAAGGCTTTTGAGGAGTTTTCATAGGACAAACAGAACATATGTGGTTTTTTTTTTTAACTTTTAAGAAAAACCTTGGAATCTAAAAGCTTTGCAATAATAATTTAAGGAATTTCACCCTTTTTTGTTCTACTATGTCATGAAGACTCAATTTCCCAAATGTATAACTTATGTGCCACTATTGCACCCAGCACTCAGGAGGCACAGGCAGGAGGATCACCCTGAGTTTGAGGCCACCCTGAGAATACATAATGAATTCCAGCTCAGTCTGGGCTGGAGTGAGATCCTACCTTGAAAAATATTTTTAAAATTTTTAAAAATTAAAAAAGAGGATTCATTAAATGTGTATTTTTAAAGTTATCTCATAGGATTGGTTATGCATTTCATTTGACTTAGAAGGGTCAGCCTTTAAGAAGTACAGATAGGATCTGTTGACTGCATACTTGCTTAATTAAGTCAAACTCGTTGTTATTTGGTTCTATTAATTTGAAAAGGTTATGCATATCATGGCTTTGTGTACATGTTTGAGTGTAAGGGCAGGCTAAATAATTGAGATAAATGATTCTACAGTCATTTTTAACTCTTGTAGTAGATATTTAAGACTCTAATATAATCTGAGAGGTAGCTTCAATATATACTTAATTCTACTGAAACACTTTCTATTTCTGGTTTCTATGGTGTCATGTGTGCCTGGCTCCTCCAGTTTCACTTCTGAATGAACTGCAGCATGGGTTTGTCTTTCTGTTCAGCTCTGCCAGTATAGCCCAGGGGCACTGGGTAGGCCAACTGTGTTTCAATGGTAGGAATTTGTTGACAACTGTTCCAGGTGACTTCTAGTACTGTGATTTCAAGTATTATCTGTATGTTGACATGGACTTCTGCATATTTAGCCCCAATAATTTCAGACCGTATTATCTCAAACACATAATATGTCCAAAACAATAGTCTTGAAATTTACCCACAAATTTAGAAGCTTCAGGCACATACACATACTAGGTGGAGAACAGAAATATGATTTAAATACCCAAAGTTCTGAGGAGATCCAAGGACAGAGCAAGATAGGGTATGGAACAGTTCAGACACACAAAGAGGTGATAAGGATCACAGGTCTAAAGCTACCTGCCAGAAAAAGAGTGGGGGAAGACATTCCAGGAGGTGGTGATATCAAGTTATTTAAATATGAATGCAGTGAATAGTACATATATTGGTAAGAAATAGGTTGTGAAGGCTAGTATTGCACTAAGCAGACCTTAAGACTACTATGAAAAATAAGCACCCCAAAACGATTTTGTAGGACAACTAGTATAGACCTCCAGTAAAGACGAAAGCAGAAAGAGCAACTCAGAATTTTTGTCGTCTTGTTGAATTCTCATATAGAAAGCAATGCCTTCTTGAGAACACTACATTCCACCCTAAATTTATCCTCACTTGTTAAAAGCATGATGAATACTGGGCTGGAGAAATGGCTCAGTGGTTAAGGCATTTGCCTGCAAAGCCAAAGGATCCCAGTTCAATTCTCCAGGACCCACATAAGCCAGATGCACAAGGGGCACATGCATGTGGAGTTCATTTGCAGTGGCTCTGTCTGCCAACCCCCCCCTGTTTGCGAATAAATAAATAAATAAATAAATATTATTTTTTTTAAATCATGAATACTTACAGAAAACAAGCAAGCAGGTAATTGACCCTAGGGCCTTAAGCACTCTTCCAATGAACTCCCCAGACAATGAAATACTTGCTGTAAGAGACAAGTGGCAGAATATGCTTTGAACTGTGTTAAGGGCAAACTCCAGTGTGCCACACAAATACAGTAAGGTCCTGAGCATGCCACCAACACAGCCAGGCAATAAGAGCATGTTCCGTCACTGAGAATAACACAGATTCAGGTTGTAGCAGACAGCTTTAGGTTTGTTGAGATGAACTTTCAAACAGGCACAGTTATGGAGGAAGGGATATTTATTGAAGCTTACAGATCCAGGGGAAGTTCCATAATGGCAGAAGAAGGGCCAAGCAGAGAGAGAGAGAGAGAGAGAGAGAGAGAGAGACCTGAAGCCAAAAGACATACCACACCACTTTAGGAACTCCAGCTAGGCACACTTAGTATGTCTTTAGACTTGAATTTTAAGATAGTTTCAAAGTCCCAAGTCTTTTCTGAGATTTAAGATTGTCTCTTAGCTGTGAGTTCTGTAAAATCAAACAAGTTATATACTTTTAAAATAAAATGCACAAAGTAAACATTTTTAACTGGCATAAGGCATAGGAAGGAGAGACTAGAACAATGTAAACTCAACAACCATCAAACAAACATCAAATTTTGTAGTTTTAGTTTAATCCTAACCTGTGACTGACAGTCTTCAGGTTTTTCCAATTTCCCCCTCCAACTGGGCTGAGTAGCCAGGGACAACTTCCATTTCTAGCTAACAGCCTCTATGGTAGCCCTTGCACAGTCCTGGTACATTCAAAATGTCTTTAGGTCTCCATGTAAACCATGGTCCATCTTCCAAAGGCTCTTTTAGCCTATCAGGGTCATCATGCCCTGTCTCATTCCACATCACTGCAGTGGTTCCTGGAACTGTGTGCATGCGTACTTTTTGATCCACTCCATGTACTTTTTTATGTTTTCAAAACTAATACCAAGTGTGCAGGACACAGCCATATTTTTAATTCAGGGGTGAAATAAATTGTAACCTTGAAAAGCAGATTTTTTTCCACTCAACTCTTTCCCAAAAGTTTGTATTTCTATCATAGTCTTTTCTTTATTTATTTAGTTAGTTATTTAGTTTTTCGAGGTAGGGTTTTACTCTAGTCCAGGCTGACCTGGAATTCACTATGTAAGTCTCAGGGTGGCCTTGAACTCATGGCGATCCTCCTACCTCTGCCTCCCGGGCGCTGGGATTAAAGGCATGCACCACCATGTCCACCTTTAAATTTATTTTTATTCTTTTTGGTTTTCTATCATAATCTTTTCTCAGTCATCTTTTCTATTGTTTTAATGTAAAGCAATTGGGCCATCTTCCTTAAGATTGTTGATGTGTTTAATAATAGCAGCTTCAGTAAACTAAAACCAATCTCAGTGCCTGTAATTTTAACTTGCTTGAGATTTTTTAACTTAAAATCTTAAATCTCTCAGTCCAATATCTTTAGCCAAGCATGTCAGTTCATTACAAATTTAACCTTGATGAAATTCTCTGGGCCTGGGCAGCAGAACACAGCCATCCCTCATGTCAATAGCCCAGTTTTAACAAAGTCCTCTGTAGTCTTTCCTTCCCCTTAGAAAGGTCATAAGCCAAGCCTCCAAGTTTAATCCTCTCTGTACTTAGCATTCTCAAACTTTCATCAGAATAGTCCATAATACTAGGCTTATCGCTCCAGAAGGCATCTTCAGGTGCAAGCACCAAGTCCATGTCCATTGCTCCAAAACAGAAGTTCCAAAAGACTAAAATACATATGGTCAGGTTTATCTCACCTCTCTTCTGGTACCAATTTCTGTAGCAGACGACTTCAGTTTCACTGAGATGAACTTCCAGACAAGGCACAGGTGGCACAGGCATCTGGAGTTCATTTGCAGTGGCTGGAGGCCCTGGCACGCCCATTCTCTCTCTCTCTCTCTCTGCCTCTTTCTCACTCGCTCTAATAAATAAATAAACAGAATCGTTAACTCAAAAAATTCCTGAACACTATCCTAATGAAACACCACTAATTGCCAATCAATGAAATATCAGAAGAAATTACAGACACAGACTGGGTGTATAGCTAAGGGTTACAGTGCTTCCTTATGTGCAAAAGGCCCAGAGTCTGGTTCCCAGCACCATCAAAAGCAAATAAAAAAGAAAACACCTTTTTTTTTTTTTTTTTTTTTTTTTTAAAGGCAAGGCTAAATGGGTGAACCAACATAGTTCCAGTTATTAAGAATGAGGCAGAATAATCATTTGAGTCCAGGAATCTGGGCAATATAGTGAGAACCCAACTTCAAAAAAAAAAAAAAAAACTAAGCCAGGTGTAAGGGAACATGACAATGATAAACCTAACATTAGGGAAGTTGAGGTCGGAGCACCTTGATTTCAGGCCAGCTTGGGCTACATAGACCTTGTCTGCATACATACAAACAAATAATATCAGTTTGCTGGCACAGTTAAGTCATGGTAAGGACTAAAAATAATGTTTATCCAATCACAATTAGAATGACTAATATTTAATACAAATTTTGGGGTGAAGAGATGTAAAGCAGAGAAGAATTAAGGTGATAACTTAGTTTCCAAAATGGTTGCTATTATATCAACATCCCTGAACCCCTTCTCACCTTTCTGCACAAGCCAGCTTCCCACTGAGAAGTGGACTCTGTTTCCTTGATTCAGAACAGATGACTCTGATTTCCTAAGCTAGGTCTTAATTCTTATAGCTTTGGTCTTTGGCTCTGTCTCTGGTACACCTGATATGGAAGTCTGATAACCCTGAGGCCACTATTACATGAGAAAGCCTACACTAGCCATAGAGAGTAAAACCAGTCTGCTCTCCCCTATACCAGCCATCACAAACCATGCATCATACAGATCACATATGATGAGAAACTTTTATGCCCCTGTCAGCTATCTGACTGTATCCATGTGACCCAAAGGAAAATTGCCCAACTGAACTGAGTCAACACACAAACTGTTTTAAAACACTACACTTTGGGGTAAATTTCTACAAAGCAATATATACACAGCTACCCAAGCCCTTTATCTTATTTCCCAACTGCTCATTATATAAACTTACCAGTTACATTCATTGTTCACAACACTCCATTCAATACTAATATTATTCAAGCAAGTCTATTGGTAATGTTACTTCAGGTGAATTCCTCACTAGTATACACTCTGAGAACCTTACTGTTCTAAATTCTATCTACTTTTGTTAGGCCCATCTCTAATGTTACTCTTCTTTCTTCTTAGGGTCATTTGGGGTAATACTGCTTCTTGGGAATTCCCCCTTTTCTCTCCTTATATAAAATCTCTCTGTGGGAACTGGTGATGTAGATGGAGCTCAGTTGGTGGACTGCTTGCCTAGCATGTAAGGAGCCCAGCACTACATAAATTAGGCATGGTGGTCCATGCCTATAATCCCAGCCCTTGGGAGGTAGAGGTAGGAGGATCTTAAGTTTGAGGTTATCCTAAGCTATATAGTCAGTCTAAAGCCAGCCTAGCACATATGAAACCCTGTCTCAAAAAAGGAGAGAGGAGAAAGGAGTAGGAGGGAGGAGAAGGAAAAAGGAGGAGGGGAGGAGGGAGGAGGAAGAAGGGGGGAGGAAGAGGAAGGGAAAGAAGAGGGGGAAGGAGGAGGGAAAAAGGCAAGAGGAGAGGGAAAGAAGAGAAGGAAGGAGACAGAACAGAGGAAAGAAGAGGGAAGAGGAGAGGAGGACGAGGGAGAAGGAAAAGGAGAGATGAGGAAGAAGGAGGTGGAGGGAGGAGGGGAGAAGGAGAGGAGAAGGGGAAGGAGGAGGGAAGAGGAAGAAGGAATAGGGATGAGAAAGGGGAAGGAAGAAGAAGGAGGAGGGAAAGGAGGAGGAGGGAGAGGAAGGGGAGGAAGAGGGAGAGAAGGTGAAGGGAGAGGGAGGAGGGAGGAAGAAGAGGGATAGGAGGAGAAGGAGGGAGGAGGAGGGAGAGGGAAGAGGAAGAAGGAGAAGAAAGAACAAGGGGGCTGGAGAGATAGCCTGATGGATAAGAAAAAAAGAATTCTACTTGTTTATTATTTATGTATTAAGTTGTATTGATTTTTTTGGGAGGTCCTCACTTGAGAGGTACCATTTTTTTGTACATCTTCATATTACAGGACTCAACACTACAAGCAGCTATTCAATGAATGGAGCATTTATATCAATAGAACTTTTGTAAGTTAAATACTGTGGTAGTTGAATATATGTCCCCCAATATATTCAGTGTTTTATTAGTTTGTTGTTTGCAACTGCAGCCACCTGGCTGGAGGCAATGTCACTGGGTGGATCTTAAGGTGTGGTGGTGGGTTTGAGATTCCATTGTAAAGATACGCAAAGTGTGCCTATGTGCTGTGTAGCTAGTGGCTTTTCTCTCTCTTGCTTGGTCCTTAAGAGCAGCCCACTTCTCCTGCCATTATGGAACTTCCCCTGGATCTGTAAGCTTCAATAAATAATATCCCTTCCTCCATAACTGTGCCTGGTCTGGAAGTTCATCTCAGCGAACCTGAAGCTGTCTGCAACAAATACCTATACAGAAATAGGCTTAAGTAGAAATACATGGGGGAAACTGAATAAACCTTAAATATCTACAATCTACTCAAGAGGCTCAAGCTTTCCTTCATCAATCTACAAGGGTACCTCCTTCTAAAACACTGATGTACAATAGGTCAATCTCTACTAGACTCCACTAGCACTAGGATTTATTTTGTTTATCCCTATATGCCCACGACTGGGAGAGTATATGGTTCTGTGACTTGTTGAATAAATGAATGAATGAATGAATGAATGAATGACAGGAAAACTGAAGGTCTCTTAATGAAATTGGGCCTTGTATCTTAAAAATAAAAACTGCCTTAATAATAGTACACAAAATCCTTAAATCCATTCAGTGAAAATGTTCTTTTCATTAAAACTTAGTTTAATTTGACTGCTTCCTTTTCAATGCCAATCATTTTTCCTCTGAATGACTATGACAGAGTATGTCTGAATCACATCAGAAGTTCAATACAGGAAATGCAGGAACAAGGAAGTGAGACAGTATTGTAATCCCTGCTTGGAGGCATCATTACATCAGACAATTTAGCTATGTATTTTCCTTCCTACAACCAAGATAAAGGTACCTGATTGACATCACCTGGATATAAGCCAACCTACCATATTATTTAATGTCATCAATTTTCCATTTCTCATTTCCTCGTTATGTATGCCATACACTACTGATAGCATTGGTTTAGGCAAGGATTGTGTTACCTAACAACCTTGTGATTTCTACTTTTTGCTGAGTTCTTTAGCAATCTCTGAATATATTAAACTTCACCCTATGGGGAAAATTCATCTTTTGAGATAGAGTACTGAGGAACCAACCATATTCCTTGCTAGCTATAAGGAAGATGGTAAGGCAGTCAGAGTTACTACTTATCCTGCCCAAACCCTGCACTTAAATCTAGCTGATGAAGATTTAAAGGCAAAACTCATATTAGTTTCTCTAAGGCACACAGGCAATTGACTGAACAGAGAATAAAAGCTTCATTTTCTATCCTTCATACCAATATTCCTAAATCATTCTTATCACAATTTTATCTTTAAGGAGATACATTTAGGATTGACAAATCCAAACCTGATATTTAAAACCTTCCTCCACTGTCTCTATCCCAGTCAAGACTGCTCAAATTCCATTCCTCAGAATCTACTCTCAAGTTTCTCTACACGGACTCTTCTGTCTCTTAACTTACTTTGATCCCCAAATGTCCCATGTCACCTATGTGAGTATGTGATTTTGTGCCCCTACATAAGCCTGAGTGTTCATGGAAGCAGGACTCCAAGAAACCTGGCACAGTGCTTTAGACTGTCATGAAGCATTTAATTTTGCTCTTATAAAAACTCATTGGTTGGGCTGCAGCGATGGCTCAGTGGTTGGGGGCACTTGTTTGCAAAGCTTGATGACCCAGATTTGATTCCCCAGTACCCACATAAAGCCAAATGGACAAAGTGACACATACATCTGGAGTTCTTCTGCAGTGACTGGAGGCCCTGGCATGCTATACTCACTCCCTTTTCTGTCTGCCTCTGTCTCAAATACATAAATAAAAATTTAAAAATATAAAACTCCATGGTGAAATCCATTCTCTAAATTAAAACTCATAAAAGGGGCTGGAGAGATGGCTTAGTGGTTAAACGCTTGCCTGTAAAGCCAAGGACCCCGGTTCGAGGCTGGATTCTCCAGAACCCATGTAAGCCAGATGCACAAGGGGGAGCAAGCATCGGGAGTTCGTTTGCAATGGCTGGAGGCCCTGGTGCGCCCATTCTCTCTCTCTCTCTCTCTCTCTCTGCCTATTTCTGTATCTCTCTCTCAAATAAATAAATAAACTAAATATTTTTTTTAAAAAACTCACAAGAGTGGGGATGGAGAGATGGTTCGGCAGTTTAGGCATCTGCTTGCAAAGACTAATAACCTGGGGTTTGATTCCCCAGTGCCCACATAGAGTCAGATACACAAAGTGGCACATGCATCTTGAGTTCATTTGCAGTAGCTGGAAGCCTTTGTGTGCTCATTCTATCTCTCTTCCCTTCTCCCTCTCTCTCTGCTTGCAAATAGATAAATAATAATAATAAAACTTACAAGAGGACAACTGTACTGAAGACTAATGATCACACATGCTCCCAGGCTTCCAAAGACTGAAGGAAAACCTTTTTCTCTCTGCCTATCTAATCTCTTGCATACTTTACATAAGTCCAACTCAAACACCACCTGACCTCAGGACTCATTTAGAAGACCTACATACAGCACACACATAAATCTTCCCCTGCGTAAGAAACACATTGATTAAAATTCCTATTTCCTCAGTACTATTTTTGTGACCTTGGGAAAATCATTTAATGTTCTTGAACCTCCGCTTTCTTTTTTTGTAAAACAAAGGCACAAGATACCATCTACCTTACCAGACGAATATAATAAACATTAAGAAATTCTGGGCCGGGCGTGGTGGCGCACGCCTTTAATCCCAGCACTCGGGAGGCAGAGGTAGGAGGATCGCCAAGAGTTCGAGGCCACCCTGAGACTACATAGTGAATTCCAGGTCAGCCTGGGCCAGTGAGACCCTACCTCGAAAAAACAAAACAAACAAAAAAAATATTAAGAAATACTGCCTTAAATGTTAGAAGCCTACTGAACCAAATCCAGGGACTTAATAGATGTTCAAAAGGCAAGTCCCTTCCTCGAAAGCGCTGGCACTGTGGTTTGTATAGAAGGGCCACCGGAACTGCCAGGGTCGGAAGAGCGGTCGCGCGCACAGCCCGGGCACCGCGGCCAGAACCACCGCCCGGGGACCAGACACCCGTGCCCCGCCCCCTACCGCAGGGCCTCACCTTGGTGGTCGTAAACGCTAATGTAGGAGATTCCCACGGCCACACACCACACCACGAGGCTCGCGATGTTGGAGAAGCTGGGCTCCTGCTCCTCCTCGGTGACCACCAGGCCAATGTGCACAGGCAGCTTCTCCAGGGACCGGCCGTCCGCTCGCCAGCGCAGCCGGCGATGGGCGGCGGCCGGCCCCCAGTGCGGGTGCCGGTGGTGACGCCGGTTCCTGCCCACGGCCAGGGGCTTGCGGAGCGTGAAGACGAGCGGCGCTAGGACCGCGGCGGAGGCGGCGCGACAGCAGCGCCGCCAGATCCAGTTCCAGTTCCAGGTGCCGAAACGGCCGCGGAGCCAGGAGGTGAGCGTGCGGTGCAGGCAGAGCAGCGCGTGCATGCTCCACCACACCAGTTCGTAGAGCCCCGTCATAGTCCCCCGGCGCTGGGGCTCGCTCTCCCCCTCTCGTCCACACCCGCGCGCCACGGCTCTTTATCCGCCCCTGAGACCGGTGCGCGCCATCGCTCCCTCCGCGGCATCCCCCCACCCCCCGCGCCCCACGGCCCAGTCCCTGCCCTCACCGCTGCCAACACCTCACCTCGCCCCCGCCGCCATCTTCCTTCTCCTCAGAAGCCCCGCCCCGCTGGTACATGGACAGTTCTGATTGGCTGTCGCGGAACTCTGACGTGTTCCTGAGGCCGGCTGGGTGCGCCGAGCGAGGCGTGCGCCTGCACCCAGACGGGCTGTGGGCGAGGGCGCCCCCTGGGTGTGTGGAGGGCAACGCGCCAATGCCCGCGGCCTTCCGCAGCCGGAACGAACCCAAGCTGGAGGAGCGAGTGGACAGGGCTGTTCCAGAGATCCGAGGTCCTGGGCGTCTGACCCGAACGGTTTCTAGGGAGTTAAAAGTTATCTAAGCGGACTTGAAATTGCACAAAGAAACCAAAGGTGGTAGGCAGCCCAGCCCGCAGCAAAGGTAGACCCCTGGGCGTCATCAGGGTCCCCAAATGGAAAGTGTTGCAAAGGCGCCCTTCAGCGAGGCCCTGCTGCAGTTCTCTTGCCCCGGGGATGAGATGTGTTCCCAAATCACTCTTCCTGTTGTCCTCTTGCTGTCAACTGCTTAGAACAGAGAAGAGGTTCCCACGCCTGGCAACTCACTCATTTCATTCATTCATTCATTCATTCATTCATTCATTCATTCATTCATTCCAGCAAGGTATTATTAACCATCATCTATGATTTAGGTCTGCAGTGGCTAAGAAAATAGACACGATGCTTTAAGATTTCAGTCACCCTAGCCATTTGACATCAACTGCCTCTATCTTGGACATACCTTTTACGACCCCATGGTGTAAATATTCTGGTGTTAATGTGAGCCTCTAGGCTGGCTCTGAACTTCCCAGTAGCACTTCTCTATTATTGCCCCTTTTGCTCAGGCTCATCCCTTCAGAATTCTTGTGTCCAACTAGGTAATACCCAAACACTAACCCATTTCACAAGGCTTAGTCTACAACATGTATGTCTTTGAGTATTATATTATCCATATGAATAAATACATAAATACATAATTTTAATCTATCTAGTCTTTGTTCTGTATATCCCATCTTCCCATTGGAAAACATCTAGTGACTTTTTTACCTCATGCTTTAATTTTTTGACCATTATCATTTTTTTCAATTACTCCAATTTCAGTTTGTAAGACTTGCTTCACTATATGTTAGAACATAAATCTGGTGTCCTTCTGCATGCCTTTAATCCCAGCACTCAGAAGGCAAAGGTAGGAGTAATATTGTGAGTTGGAGGCTAGCCTGGGACTACAGAATGAGTTCCCAATCAGCCTGGGCTGTGAGACCCTACCTTGGCAAAAACTCAGCCTAAGGAGGTGCCAGCTGGGGAACAGATACATCCTTCACACTTGCACCTCTCAGTGGGCAGCTCTGAGACATCAGAGCTGCTCTGGTGATGGGCAGAGGGAGAAGGGAAAAGCTGTGAACAGGAAAGTGAAACTTCTGTGCTGATTGCTCTTGCTGTTTTGGAGCTCCAGGTGCTCTGCTAAGCAGTCTCTCAACACCGTTGATATTGACCAGCTAGTCTCTAAATACCAAATCCCGGGGCTGGAGAGATGGCTTAGCAGTGAAGGCATTTGCCTGGAAAACCAAAGGAACCCAGTTTGATTCTCCATGACCCACGTAAGCCATATGCACAAGGGGGCACATATATCTGGAGTTTGCTTGCAGTGGCTGGAGGCCCTGGCAAGCCCATTTTCTCTCTCTCTCTCTCTCTCTCTCAAATAAATAAAATATATTTTAAATACCAGATCCTAAACCCCTGCTGACACCCCACCATATTTCCCTGATGTACTCATTTTTTCCCCAATGCTTCCACTCTGCCAGGTTTAGAGCCATCAATCTTATGTCCCAATGGCCAGTTCTCAGATCTGCAGCACATGCAAGCTGCATCTTTTGTTCTTTGGATTGCAAACACAAATAGAAGTGTTCTGGATCGGACAATTGTCCATCGGACAATTCCCTCTAATGTACATATCCTGGCATCTCTCACAATTATTTTACTCTTAGAAGATCCACAGGCAGGCCAAGGGGGTCCCTCAATTAAAAGATGTTCAGCTTCCTAAAAAGGGATGGAGCAATAGGAGACTTCTTCTTTGATGCCATTCAGTAGGCTAGTGACAAGAAAGGCTTATGCAGGACAGTCTTCTGTGTGGTCTTGGACTGACCAAGTTACTCATCCTTCTCTCCTGTACTTCTCAAGCACAACTATAGATGTGCTGGGAATGTAATATCTTGAGATTCGGAGTTGCAATCCCCGCCCTAGCCAGAGATCAGACATTCTTCAGCACGTTAGCCTAGCAAATCAAGTTGCCCAGGGTATAAAATCCAGCACAAGTTGCTTTTGGGGGTACCTCATCATCAGTGAGAGTAAAACTCATGCAAGTTAGACTCCATTCTCCTTGGGCAGCCTTGGGGGACAGACTCATCATGAAACATAGGCTTCTATTGTCCCATCCTGGCTGTCTGTAATAACCCACTTGATATAATTTACATCATATATGGGTGAATTAAGCCTCCTTGACTGGGACAATAGTAATAAGTACAGCCAAGATGCAATGGGTTGACTGGCAACCTATGAGTCTGCTTTAAAGCTGGCAGTGGTTCCCAGCCACAGGATGTTCTCTATACTTAGAAGGAAGTTCATCAAGTGTGACTAAATGTCTTTCCCTCAGCCACAATACTAAAATACCAACAACAAAAAAGACGTTAGATATCCTGTACCATGTGTCCAATCAATAAAAGTCTTATGTACTCCTCTTTTCTGTCATTCCAGGAAAGGATGTAATGTATCATTTTTAGGAAGTTTGGGGTTCAGAATATAAATTTTGGAATTTGTAACAAATTTAACTTTCTACCCCCCAAATCTAACCAAGGACTTAAAAATGTAAAGTTATACAACCTCAAAAAGATGTTAAAGCCAGGCATGGTGGCGCACGCCTTTAACCCCAGCATTCAGGAGGCAGAGATAAGAGGATCACCATGAGTTCGAGGCCACCATGAGACGACATAGTGAATTCCAGGTCAGCCTGGACTAGAGTGAGACCCTACCTTGAAAAACCAAAAAAAAAAAAAAAAGATGTTAAATCCCAAACACTATGGAGACAGTTTTTTATTTGCTTTTCAGTTATAAAATACATTACTGTTATTTAATCTTTTAAACAAACATATGAACAATGTAGCTCAAATGGAAGCATTTTGCTTTTACAGAAAAGAACACTTTACAGACAATTAAGAACAAGAAGTGAACAAGAAGCTGGAGAGATGGTTTTAGCGGTTAAGGTGCTTGCTTGCAAAATCTAAGGACCCAGGTTTGATCCCCCAGTACCCATGTAAGCCAGATGCACAAGGTGGCGCATGTGTCTGCAGTTTGTTTGCAGTGGCTGGAGGCCCTGGCCACTCATTCTCTCTATATATCGGCCTCTTCCTCTCTCTCAAAAATAAATAAATAGGGCTGGAGATATGGCTTAGGGGCTAAGGTGCCTGCCTGCTAAGCCTAAGAACGCTGGTTCCAATGTCCAGCAGTTCCAATCTCCAAGTCCCACGTTTAGCCAGATGCAGTGACACAAGGGCGCAATGCCACACTTGCCCACAAGGGGGTGCACACATCTGGATTTCGTTCACAGCAGCTGAAAGACTGCTGGCGCGCCCATCTCTGTCTCCCTCTCCCTCTCTGTCTCTCTCTCTCTCTCTCCAAAAATAAATTAAAAAATTTAAAATAAATAAATAAATAAATAAAATGTTTTTAGGACTGGAGAGGTGGCTTAGTGGCTAAGGTGCTTGCATGCAAAGCCTAATGACCTGGGTTCTATTCCCCAGCACCCATATAAGCCAGATACACAAAGTGGCATATACATCTGGCGTTTCTTTGTAGTGGCTGGAGGCCCTGGTCTACCTATTCTCATTCTCTCTCTCTTTATCTGTCTCTCTCCCTCCCTCCCTATCCTTCCAAATTAATAAATATATTTAATTTTATTTAAGCTGGGCTGTGACTCAGCAGTTCTGATTCAGCCTGCTTCACCTCTTACTCTGTTCCCTGCAGCCTTCTTTGTGAAGTAGAGCTGGCACTGTGGAGGCTGTGGGCTAGTGACACCCTTGGCTTCTTCTGATGGTTGAAAGTAGCAGAGCAGTGTTTTTCTTGAAGTGTTTCCCACTGTCTCATCTGTAGTGAGGGCTCAGTAAGTTACCATACAGGAAACAAAATGAGGTAAAATTTCAGTTTGTACAATATTTATTGCAGTGTACTGTAAGCTTATGCACTAGTTCAAACAGCCTTTTAAAATGGACTATTTTCTCAGTAAGTGGTAAAATTCTCTCAGTTAAAATAAAGAAGCATGGTCCATGCTGGATCTTGAAGCATTAAGAGTGACAATATTGAGCCGGGTGTGGTGGTGTGCACCTTTAATCCCAGCACTCAGGAGGCAGAGGTAGGAGGATTGCCATGAGTTGGAGGCCACCCTGAGAGTACATAGTGAATTCCAGGTCATCCTGGACTAGAATGAAACCCTACCTTGAAAAGCCAAAATAAATAAATAAATAAATAAACCAAAAAAAAAAGAATGACAATATTTACTTGAGATTCCATGGAGCACATTCTAAGAAAAATTGCCAAGTACTGAAGGAGGAACAGGAGAAAGATAGCTTTTTTATTCTAGTAATCCAGAGACAGAGGCCACCAGAGGAGGAGGAAATGCCACCTTGTCTGCCCTGGCAGGACCACAACCCACATCTGAACCAGTCTCATTCAAGATGGCTGCAAGCAGTTCCTCAGCAACAGAGCTTCCCACTTCTTCCTCAGCTTAGCCCACCTGTGGATTGGTACCTTCTGAGTTAGCCTCTTGAGTCCACCAACCAATCAGTTCTCTCCCTTACACACCTGAGTTTGATAACAAGGCTCATTCTAATTGGCTGTTTAATCCATACATGGGCCTGACACATGTATGTAAACTCTTGGTCCCTTTTCAATCTCCTGGTGCCTGACTCTCCTGGTCCTTGCTTTGGTTAGATCTCCTTCTTCCCTGCCAGACTGTGAAGGGGGAGGATTTCTTCTTACCTGGACATTTTTCTAACATACCAGCATTACTTCCCAGGGATACATCCAATATTATTGTGGCATGCAACTCTTTTTATTTTTTATTGTCTCTGATAATAGATTTGAATTGCTAATATTTTGTTGAAATTTTTGCATCTGTGTTCATAAAAAATATTGGTCTATTAAGTATGTCAGCATCTTGGGCTGGTCAAGGTTAGGAGCCACAGATGAGTGAGACCATATTATGATTGTCTTTCTGAAAGTGGGTGAGTTTGCTGAGAATTCTCTGTTCCAAGTTTGGCCATTTTTCTACAGATTTCATTGTGTCATTTTTTTCTAACTGCTGAGTAGAATTACATCATGTAGATATACCACAGGCATCTCAAGGACTGGACAATAGACACAAATCTGAACCCAAATGGAACTGGTACCATAAAATCTTATATCCTGGAAGACATACTAAAAGGTTGAACCCTCATCAAGACCTTAGAGGGAACACTTGAATCAAAGGGCCCTGGAGAGGGTAAAATGAAGCCTAACCTTAATTTTCTCCTGTTTCTCTCTCTCTCTCTTTTTCTTTCTCTTTTATATTTCCTATCTTTTTCTTCCTTCTTTTCCCTTGGCACTGGCCTGTAACTCCCAGTACCAGGATGTGGTTAACATCCACAATGAGCTGTTGATCAGCAAGACCTACAAGGCTTCTCAAAAGAAGACAGACTTCTGTCAGAGCACTTGATGACCCACCAAAGGTTAATGGTAAGACCCTACTGCTGAAGACAACATATATTGTTGGTACAGAACATGGAGAGACCTGGCTGGAATCTGGAAGAGACCAGTCCCCAGACAGTTAGCTCATCTAGTGCCAGAAGGTGCTAAATGAGCTACTGGGGGAAAATGGCCAACATCTGTCTGAGCAACTTAAGATCTAAGCTACTCTGCAGCAAACAACCTGACATGATGCTCACCCAAGTACAATAGTGGCACACAGCCATGGTGGGTAACCAACTGCTCTTGGATTGGCTAACAGATCTGCTCAGTGTAAAGGAACAAGTCAGAATCACATCCAAATAACAAGTTAGTTCTCCAATATCAACCCCCACCAATCTTGGGCTATAAGAGGGCCTACACCTGTTAAATTCTCTCTAATATAACAATGGTTATCCCATTTAACTGGTACTGACTTCACTCTCTGTTGGATAATCTGCTTCTCTTTTTCAGATGGACACAGAACCTGAGGAGAAAATCAGCCCAGCACACTTCACCAGGGCCCCAGCTGAAACCACAGAGTAACTGGGGAAATGAGCAAGAGTACTGCTTTCTTGGTGAAGGAGATAGACACAGAGGACACTCAACTCCTATCAAATCAGAGATCCAGAGACACAGAGGCTCCCAAAAGCCTGTCACTGAAGTAGACCTAAAACCAACCCAGCATGGGTGGGAGAGGGGGTGGAAAGATTGTTAGAGCCACAAGTTGGGACAGAGACATTGCCTCTTCCCCACAACTGATGGCTACCCCCACAATGAATGACTCACAATCCCCATAGGGATAACTGGCATCCCCCAATGAGGAGAGTCCCTTTGTAGTGAGGGACAGGAATGAGAGTAAGGATGGTACCAACGCATGCTGTTTACACACTGAGTATGTCCATAAGTAATAAAAATAAAATAAAATAAAATAAAAATATTGATCCACAGTTTTATTATAAGGTCCTATTTGGTTTTAGAATAATGGAAATGCTGGTCTCATAGGATGAGTTAGGGAGGATTCACTCAGCTACTGTCTGCTGAAATACATTCTTGACAGTTGGCATAATTTTTTTAAGTGGTTGGTAGAATTCTCTATTGCACACATCTTGGCCTGATTTTTCTGTTTTAGAAAGTTATCACTGGTTTAATTTCAATAGCAGATGTAAAAATGGTTTATCAGGCTGTGTGTGTGTCAAGGAATTGATCCATTTCATCTAAGTTATTAAATATATTGGCATAGAGTTCCTTGTAGTCCAGTATTATCCCTTTAATGTCCTTGGGATCTGTAGTGATGTCTCCTCTTTTTATGATGTTTGAAATTTGTATCTTCTCTATTAGTCATCATCCTGGAAGGGTTTTCAAATTTACTGATACCTTCAAAGTACCAGTGTTGCAGTCAGGTTCGCATTGCTGGCAGAAATCGCCCGACTAAAAGCAGCTTGTGGGAAAAAAAGAGGTTTATTTTGGCTTACAGGCTTGAGGGGGAAGCTCCATGATGGCAGGGAAAACGATGGCATAAGCAGAGGGTGGACATCACCCTCTAGTCAACATAAGGTGGACAACAGCAACCAGAGAGTGTGCCAAACACTGGCAAGGGGAAGCTGGCTATAATACCCATAAGCCCGCCCCCAACAATACTCTGCCTCCAGGAGGTGTTAATTCCCAAATTGCCATCAGCTGGGAACCTAGCATTCAGAACACTTGAAGTTTATGGGGGACACCTGAATCAAACCACCACATTCCGCCCCTGGCCCCCATAAACTGATAACCATACATGATGTAAAATGTAATGCATTCATGCAAATTTAAAAGTCCCCATAGTTTTT